>CM030008.1:135576893-136179393 GCA_017639485.1 Pluvialis apricaria | reverse complement strand
AAAAGTATAATCCAAAAGAAAAGGGAAACAACATGTTCTCTTTGTGTTGCTTGCCTATTTTGGTCTATTTTAGGCTTTTCACATCAATGAATGAAATTTGAGATCCACAGCAAGTAGCAAGGGAAAAAAGCATGATAAAACAAGAGACATACTGTATTAAGAACTTTTTGAAAAATAAAGTGGGAAGGAATCTTTAAGAAAAAGAACTAATAATTTAACTTTTAATGCCATTTACATACAGCATATAGAGAAAAAATAAAAACATTACAAGTGTTCTGAACTCTGCGTGCTACATATTGTGTTATTAAAATGCTGCACACTACTTCTACTGTACATTCCCCAGTTAGTAAAGAAATAACGACTCTCTACAAAACAAGATGTATTTACATAGCTATAACATTTATATAATACACATTTGGAGAGAAGCAACATAACTTAATATTCGAGCTGCAATTGTATAAATATCACTCCAAAACTGTTGTTCACTTTTTGTTAAGTCCATTAAGCAGTTCCTAGTTGAAAGTTCAGAAACAATTATTACGGTTCTTAAATATTAATACAATAAAATCTAGATTTTAAACAGGTTTGAAATAAAGACAAGATTATTATGTACCACTACGGAATACAAAGCAAAAATAATACAGACCCTTTAATAACCATCACTAAATTTACTTGACCTACCTTATCTGTAGCAAAATGCTAAGTCCCCCGAGAGGCCTTTGACTAATTTTCCTAGTAAATTCTTCAACGACACATAAACAATCAAGGTTTCTTTCACAATTCACTCATTTTACAAATACTATATCATTTTCAACCTTTAGAGATTATATTAAAACTCCCCTAAAGCTTAGCATATTGAGTAAAGAAGCATTTGTACTTTAAAACAGGACCATCTGCATTTCATTAACAGCTTAACCACCATCTTGTCTACAGATAAATACAGTATTATTAAATCTGTTTTTCAGAAAGTAGTTATTACTCTGAGTTCTTAAGTTGCATCAAATTATATTCTTATAATATTCTAAAGCTGTAATTTAAAGAGTTTAAAAAAATAAAGGGAAAGAACATAAGTATCTTTCTGAGGCAAGTTATTGATGCAGCTTATAATAATGAGGCATAGTTTGTACCTACTTTGCAAAATTTCATTACAGGAAAGAATTGCTCCAATTTTATACAAAAAACCCCAACCTATTCAAAATGACAAAATGTGTTTGGATAGAAATTTAAAAAATTCAAGGACGTTTGAACGTTAGCTGTCATTATGGTCCAGTTCACTGTTTATTTCTTTGGTATGCATCTCCTGACCTGTATATAAAATTCATAGTTTCAGAAGTGACATGTGCAAGCCTTGGACAACTGGGGAAAAGGCATATTTCCTGACCTTGTAACCATAGCAACCACTTGCTGATTGGTAGCAGGCAGCCTTTCCATCCTTTACCACTGAAGGCAAGTATGTGAGATTGCTGGCTTTGTTTGTGGCTCTTGCTTTATTTACATGCAAACATGAATGTCAGCCTTAAAATCCCTCTTCCTTTTTTGTTCATTTGTACGTTTTTGTTGAACATTATGTTAGGAGAGTGGGAAATGAAAGACTCTCATTGCATAGCTTGGCAATCAATTTATTACAAATATTAAAGAAATAAGTGATTCCACTTTAACACATGCACATACAGTTTGAACAAAGTTAGAAAGATCAACAAAATTCTGCTGTTTGTTATTAAGGTGTGCTTACAGCAAACAATAATGTTTTATAGTTTATTCCAGCTTGCAGGAAAAAAATCATATTTTTAAATGCACTTCGATAGGAAGCTATTCATAAAATAGCATTTCTTTTTTTTTTTTTTCTACCTTTTTCTTTTCTTTGTCATTTTGATATTAAGGAGTAGACTGAGTAAAATGTAAATTATAGAATACATGGGTTTGGAGGCTTCATCGTTCTAGGATTAAGGTTCCAAATTTTCCATTCAGCATCATATTAAACAGGTTGGAGATTCTCAGTTCAGCTGAATTCTTTGTTGATAGTGGCCAAAAACACACCTCCCCAATGCCTCCACTGCAGTTACTTTCTCCTATTTGGAAAAAAAAAAAAAAAAAAAAAAAAAAAAAGACTAAGTATAATTCAGCCTAATATATAATCCGTGCAAGAGTGGCATAGACTAAGCATGCATGGACACATTTTCTTCTTATCCTGAAAGAGGCTGCATCTCCAGGTCAGGACTGTTGTTAGTGATAGGGAGGTAAAAGGGAAGTCCACTTAGCCAATGTCTTGCTTACACTATAAGAAAGTGTGCACTAACGAAAGCAGGCACTTCATGATGTTCCATTTCTGAGGCTTTAATGTGAGAAAAAGGGAGAGTTAATTTTTTATATATGAATAGTATACAACATGCTTTTAATTTAACGGGTAACATCAGCACAGTAAAGTTTTTTTGAGTAATTATTTTGTACTTAACTAGCATTACTGCAGGTGTCTTTTAACCACATTAATAATTGCTTTCTGATGGGTTTACACAATTTTGAATTCTTTGTATTAACAGGATTATTCCTGCTTGCATTTCTTTCCCATTAATTACTTCACAAATCACTATTATTACTTACCAACAAATTAGAAGGGATATTAATGCAGTAAGAATGTTGTTACAGGAATACTGGAAGTTAAAAATCCTTTACCTCCTATAAAAGTATTGCTATAGAGTGTTCTAAAGTTTGCATGACTTTAACGGGCTTTTCATTTTTTGTCTAACACTGCTATCCATACAGGCAATCAGATACTAAGAATGCAAACAGATTAATTAATTTTATATATACATATATATAAACACATTTACATGCATACAGTATGCAGACGATTTCAATATACATGCTAAAAATGTTAAACAATACATGCTATAGGTTTGCTTATTACAAAATATTAAGTAATGCAATCAGCAAATCGTATTTCTAAGTAATGCTTATATATCCACTGTTTTAATGAATATATTTAGGGTTCAATTCTGCAAACACATGTGAGTTTACTCACAGAAGTAGTCAAATTTAAGTCAATTGATATTTTGGCAATTTCAGTTATTCATTTGTATATGCTTTCCAGAAATCAGGTCCTTACATTTGAAATGTGAAATTTAAACTTTCACTTTGCAATCAGGTCTAATGCAAAAAGATTCATTTCAAGTGTACAAGCCTCTCTGTGGGACCTATTTAAAAATCCTCCTATTTAAAACTCATCCTTACTTATTTTCTTTCACATGTAAAGGTCATTTTCTAGTGCACTTAAAAAAATACTCCCCAAAGAAGTCATGCTCAAGAAAAACATTATTTAATTCCTAAATAGATTAGTTTGCAGCATATTTAATGTTTTAAATAATTAAATTATTTTAGTAATGTTTTATCAATGAATATAATGATTTACTCTGACCTGGCACAGACATGCACACTGAGGAAAAAGATATCTTCCAAGTAGTTAAATTGCAATCCCCCAACAAAATGTAAAAGAGAAAAAATGACTTTGTTAAATTTTCAATCCTTTCTTAATATAAACATTAAAAATCACAGGATTTTGAAAGGACAAGTAGCTTAGGTTAGTGAAAGATTTTTCATTTTTTACATAATGGTTGTACTCAGAAGTAATTTGCTTTTACTAGAATGCTGTAAAGTTCTCTCTCAGCTCTGATGTACTGTATAAAACATTTCTTAACTCATTAATGTCAAATATAAATTAGTTTTATATTGGAATTTTAACAAACCAGACTCTACAGGCAACATAAAAAGCTAGACCATTGTCAGAAATGGTGTAAAGTCGAATGCAAATTTAAACCAGGTATCATTTATCATAAAAGATATACACACATAAAAAGAGACACATTAGACTTTCTTGGATATCCTGAAAATATTGCTGAATAGTACGCAACATTATTAGTAGCTGGAATTTTGTAAACAAAAAAAACCCCAAACCCCAACTATTTTAATTGAGCCAATGCAAGATGATTGTGCCCTTATTATTGAAATACCTTTCTTGGATATAACAATTCTGGACTATGACTAATATCTAGTGTTGGAGTGTCCTGAATATGATTTTTCCCCATGTATATCCTTTGAATATCTGAGCAAGCATGTTGTATTGTATTAATATCATAATTCAAAGAGAAATTTATTAAACCTCCCCCCTCCCAGTATTCCCATCATAGCTAAAAGTTGCAAATTCTATATGGCAGAGCCTAGACAGTAATATCAAATTTTAATAACAATTTCTCTTCTTCAGTCAGTGCAATACTGAAGAAAAGCATAAATTGCTGTGACTGACCGTTAGTTGTTAGAGAAGCAATCTGACTTCTCCACACCCTTATTTCAGTGTATCTGCTCTGTCCCTCAGCTGTATTAATGATAGCATGAAAGGTCACATGATAAACGAGTGACAAAAATATCAAAACATATTAGCCTGTAGCTTTGTTATCAGTGTATGGCAGAGATGACAGAAAATTGTATTTTTCCCCTGAATAATTTTGTGTTACATTTTGCTGGCTAGGCAGAGTGAATTAGGGAGAAATTTCTGCCTCTGACTGTTTGTCTCTTCTTCTGACATACTTTAAGTAATAATATACATTAATAATAGGGAGTAGGCACAGGGAAGAGGTAAGAATTCAGGAGCAGACTGTCTGTTTCAATTCTACGAGGTGCTCTCCTTGTTTCTTTCGCAACACAAATTTTGTTGAAAAATATGCACAGCATTGAATGTTATTAACGTTACTGATAATGATCTGCTGCGTATTACGGATACAGTAACTGAAAGACACATGAAAAAGAGAAATAGAAAAATAACTTTAAAGCAATGAGGTTACGCTTCTACCCAGTTGTACTTCTCACCACTACAAATGCACATACTCGCTAATTAAATAAAGGCAAACAGCAACAATGCTTGATCCAGCTCATTGTGACGGAGCCCTAGTAATTATGAATTAGAGGCAGATATTACTCCTGCTGGTTTAAAGGCTGGCAGGAGTTGCAGACCCTGGGGAGATGAGGTTAGCAGTCTTTGAAAGAGAAAATAGAAATTGGTGGGAGCTTAATATCTTATTGCCTATCAGTCTCCATGGTCAGGAGTTAAAGTCATGCCACATCCAAGCTCCCTTTGCTGCTGGCAAACAGCATCAGTGGCCACTCAGTCCTTAAGCTCCTAGCAGATCAAAAGCTGTTGCATAGAACCATTCTGAAAGCCACAAAGAGAGGATCACAAGCCAAACATGAAAAGTTATATAATTAAAACCTTAATAAACTGATAGCATATACATATAGATGGAGTACTAGTGATCTACTGCAATACATGCGAAGTATGAATAAAAATGAGGGAGCATTACTTTCAATGAGCAAGCAGCACTGGAAAAAAACAAACCAGAAAGTCTTTGAATCTTTACCAAAATTTAAAACCAGTCTTTAAAAACTTTCTCAAATGTTTGGTTAACTTTTTGCCTCCATTATTATTCATTTTCATGCACTTCCATACTTCTAATTTCCATCTAAGAAGAGAACTGCAGAAATACTTCTGAAAAAAAATTGTTCTTGCAGAATTTATGATCTGACTCGGAGAATAAAATACCAGAAATCTCATGTGAGAACATTGTTCTCATGAGATTTCTAACCAATTTTACAGACCAACACAATCTGAATAGTTTGAATCTATTCCCAAACTCCAAACCTTTTGAGATATGTATCTTACCACAATTGCCTTGTTATATTGTGCAGAAACTGTGAGTGAATAAGGTAGTATGTTATATCCTTCAGGAACGGTGAGTGAGTAAGGAGGTAGCCTGGAATCCTATCTAAATTGTCCAATTTATCAGTCATTCTTTTCTTTTCTTTTTTTTTTTTTTTGGAAGTTACATATATATGTGCGTGTGTATATCTATATATGTGCATATGTATATGTCTATATCTCTGTAAAGAAAGCCTGTTATTGTTTGTGCACAAAGATAAGCATTTATTAATCAAGGCACTGTACAAAGAGATAAGAACCAACCTTTGCCCCAAAGAACTTACAGCCTAAATAATTCTTACTTGTGGTTTCAGTGTTTTCCCTGGCAATACATTCCAGAGAGTGACTATGTATAACAAACCACCCCCCACTCCCTGCCCCCAAATATCTCTACATTCCTGCAATATCTGGTACTTTTTCAGCTAGAGTCCAAGTTTTCTCTTGCTTTTGACATATTTCATACCGTTTGGCAATATTCATATTCAGCCCAATACCATAGCTCCAAGACCCAGTTCAAGTCTTATACTTAATGGTGATCAAAAGTCAGGATTCTGTTTGGAATACCTCAATAAGTCAATATTCAACTTCTTTGTATGCTTCTGCTATCTTTCTCACATCCTTCCCCCCAGAGTAAAGCTGTTTTGATTTATTTAAATAACTAAAATATTTTATTTCTTTACTAGATTGGTTTCACTCTTCTGCATATCCTGAGTGTCTCTCTATATATATACACATATATGTGTATATTCTTGATTTATATTAATTACTTCCACTCAAGCTCATCCAAAATTGATATTGCTGGTGGCCTCTGTTTCAAAGTTTATGGAGTTTCACAAAATCTAGGACTTACATTTGCAAGAAAGCTGAAACTTACTGAAAACATTTTCCCTTTTCTATTTTGTTTCGTTGAATTCATCACTTTATGTTTTGTATTTTGAACTGAAGCTGTTCAGCATTCCCAGACAGCTTCTATATAAAGTACAGTATGAGTACACAATATATACTACTACACTAATTTTCATTCTCAGTTTCAGAGAATAGCATTCAAATTGTCCTGTATCTAAAATGAGACACTTAACTTCTGCTAGAAAATTACAAGACCATTTATGAGAAAAAATTAGAAGGAAAACCTCATCGTTATCAGAAAGCACCTGATTCTGCCCTCCCAGGGTACATATTTGTACTTCAGAAATGCTATTAAACATGAGGGAGCCAAAGCAGTGCTAATGGTGTAGACATAAGCATAAGAGACTGAAGAACGGGAATCCAAAAAGTCTACGATCAGAGAATACAGTCATCTATGTCTGGGTTGTCCTATAAATGGAGACAGACGCTCTCAGGTTGCTATCCATTTCATCCTTATAGTGAATGTCTAAACTATGTGAGACAAATCACCCCCTAAAAATTTGTATTTCTCTCCACTGACTAAAGAGGGATCCTAGAATGACCAGCTGAGATGCTGAGGTCTAGCACAAGATGAGACAAATTCTTAGACTATGAAATCTTTGTTTGTCACTATCTTTACATTTGTGGTGAGGAGAAAATAAAAAAAAATATTTCTCACTAGTGTAACTTCCTTTTTTCCCTAGTAATATGAAGAAAATGTTGCAGTGCTTCATTTTCACCAAATAAACTTAATCTTCAAATTGCTTCCATCATCTAAGTTCTCTAACAGCCAGATTTTCCAGTATTTACCAGGCTTTTTTGTTTGTACATCTTGTTAGTCAAAAACTGAATTACAGCTTTGAATGAACTCATGTAATAAAACCCAGTATTCCTTAGTTGCATCAAATTGCCAGACCCACATATTTGCATATTTTCTAAAGAAAGCACTTTGAATTTGATATCTCTGTCTTTTCATTGACTGTGGCTTTTCTCAGCAAAATCTAATATTAATTGTAGCAAGAGTAAATTAAGCTGGTTTTGTGACCACATGAGCACATGGTATATCTGAAGCCTAAATTGATCCTCAAGGACTTTAACGAAGGCACAAAAATTTATACGCTCACTAATACCCTTTGACCTCACTGTCCAGGCCACTAAAAACTGACCTGCATCACCAATTTTTACTTGGAGAATTGCTGATTCTTGTTTAAATCCTCTGTTTTACCTACTTTTTACCCTCCTTGGAGAGTTTTTTTGTTCAGCAATGAAGTCAACCCTCAAATGCCCTAATATCATAGAATCATAGAATCATAGAATAGTTTAGGTTGGAAGGGACCTTTAAAGGTCATCTAGTCCAACCCCCAATCTATATATATAGAGATATATCTTCTTTTATGAAGACTCTTGACTTTTTTCAACGCTGTTTTTCCCTAGAAATAATCCATGTTCGCTGTCCATTGTGTAGCTCCACTACCAGCCTTTCCATTTCCAAGGGATGAATCCTGAGTTTATTCTACATGGCCACATAGCCATAATGACAGATAAGTCTTTTATTGGCATGAATCATGATAGCTGGATCGCAACAAATTTTAGTCAGGACGCATATAGTTTTACTCCACCTCTTTTGCAGGTCAAGCTCCCCACTAAATACTTCTTGTGTCTTTTAGTCTCTTTTGGCTCCAGTGGGCCATGATACAAGTCAAGTGATTTGATGGCTTGAGTGATGAGTCAAGCCAGTTCAGTGCAGGCTTGTTCAAGCGACCTCATGAAAATACATGGCAAGTTATGACAGGTTTACTGTCAAATTTCCATTTTTCTTTGAAAAATTAGTACAGATCTAGTGTGTTATGGAAGTTCCTAGAACTTCATACAGGGAAAAGGCATGAGCCCATACTTGGTCTTGGGACTCTTTCGATTTGCACAAACTGTTGCCAAACAATTTCAAACTTTGCATAATTATTTCCGTCATTATCACCTTTGCTCCAATTTTCTGATATTTACATTCTGAAAGAAAATTATATATGCAGATTACACACTAGCAAACAGTCAGTCTGTCATATTTTCCTTTTTGTCTTCATATGCCCAAACCCAAATCAAATCTCTGAATGAAGCCCTGGCTCCATGTTTTATGTCTGACCTTTTGTATGATAGCAGAACATTCAAATAATAGAGATAATCACTTTGCACTTTCAGATTAAAACTAGTTTACTTTATTCCTTCTCCCTTCTTTTTTCAGTCTGATTTGGTGGTGTGAAATCTTTCCAACAGATCATTTGAGCAATACATTTTTGTTCTTGTCATGTTATGCTACAGAATTCCCCATAGACAGTAATACTTTGCATTAGTTAACCTATAACAAATCATATTTTTAATTTTATTTTCACCATCTTGTTTATATTTTGTTAACATGTTCTGGAGCAAATGATTACGTTTCATATCCATTTCTCTTGGATCCACATATTCCAGTTGTAGCTAAATCTTTCTGTAGACTAAGACCATCACCCTCTCTTCCAGTTCCTATAAGTCTTTGTAAAACTGTCCGTTTCTAACGATGACTATTCCCTGGTTTTGTCTTTCATTCAGCAAAGGAACACACAGTATAAGAGCTACCCTCAATGAAGTACAATTTCCTTAGTGATATTTAGGTTATACTTACACAATATCTTTATATTATTATTATTGGGAAGCAGGCAGTATGTTATGACTGTTAACAGTTCTTAGCACATGAGATATCTAGGTATATTTTTAAGCCCTAACGCAGCTCACTGTTTGAAGCTGGCCTTTGAAATTTGGTCAAGCTATGTAGCCAAGGAAAACCTATCCAAGTAAAGCCAACTTATAAGTGGTAAAAATAATTATTTCCCTTCTCTGACTTAAATTCCTCATGTTAACATCATGCAAAAATGATAACTGAATGCAGAGAACAGTGTCCTGTTCCAGGACAGTAGCAGAACTATCTCTATTGAAATGATGTGGTAGTTGTCAGAATGCTTAAACTGCTACATTTTACTCAGTTCTTTGTCTGATATTTTACCTAACTTAATGAATTAATTTCTATCTCAGTAGACACAGTTTGCTGGCACCAGAACTCATGACCCAACCAGCCTAATAGGCAATTAAAGTTTTGGGGCTAGCATCAGAATCCATCTCAGTGCAGGATCACTTTATCAAATTCAAGATATGGTATACTGATATACAATATACAAAAAAATTATTCACTACAGTCCTGCATCTTCCTGTGAAGATCCTCTAAATTTGTGGTTCTGCTAGTTGTAACTCTGGTCTTCTCCCTGCTCACATCTGGACATACCTGCTTTCGACACACTCTTAATCTTAAATGTGGTATTCAAAAACACTCCCTGGAGCTGTCCATTGTCACAGGAGTTGTCCCAGGAAAATATCTTCAGCCATATGCAAGAGTATCCCCCAATCTATCTGTAGTCCCTCTCCAGTTCATAATCATGCAAGTATCTTGGAAATGTTATTAAAAACTTACACTGTGGAGAGTTTGATACATGGTACATCTCCTTACCCTCAGTTTCTTCTCCTTGCTCCATACCAAGGACGTGGGATGTGAGTGGCTTCATAAATTAGTTAAGAGCAGCAGTTCATGATGGGTCAAGATGAGGGTGGGGTTTTTTTTGGCTCTAGCAGAGTCCTTCTAAGTGCACAGCACTTCCTCAAACTGTTGTATCATCTGCGAATTAATGAACATGCTGAAAGAGGAAACTGAGATCCAGACCAGAGTCTATTTCACTCCAGGCTAACCTGATCTGGGATGGATGCATTTTTGCCCCAAGTACCACACATCAAAAATAATTGATATTTCAAATGTCCATACCTGCTTGAAGGAGGATTTAGAACCAGCAGAATGTGAAAGATCAGGGCATATCCACTGGGACCTAACCACACAGTAGAAATAGATTAGATTTAGCTTTCTGTTCTCCTCTTGCCTGCTTTTCTAGTACACTCTTCTGAAATTCCAGTGATATTTCAGATGGTCATTGTCTTGGTCACCAGTCTGGAGGAAGGTGAGAACAAGCAAGAGGAGAGTATGTGAGGCAACAGTGCACATCACCACGATGACCATAATGTTTTCATTTAGGTATGACTAACACACTGATACCGGGTTATATCAATATGTCTTTGTTGACTAGTCTTCTCTCCTGGAACCCAAAACCATCATTAAGTGTTGTGAAGATGTCCTGGAATGCCTTCCTAGGTTAGGTTACAAACAATTTTTATAAAAAGGCTTCTTCTTTGGCACAACAAAGGTTATGGAGGGTACAGCAAGGCACAGCATTAGCCAGGTACTAACATCACAGCTAACGCAGCAGAAGACTAGAAAATATTTAAAGTACTAGTTTGCTAGACCTACATGCATGTTATAAAGTAGAAGTGTTTGTGGTCTCACCATCTTTGTAGGCAATATCCATCCATATGCTCTAGAAGCTCCTTGCTTCAGGAGGAAAGCATACTTTCTAAGCTAATTGAAAAAAAAAAAAAAAACAAACCTAGAAATCCTGAATATGTGGCCATCACTTATTTAGACAATGTAACTGGTTTGAGCACCCATGATCATCTTCTGAAGCCTGCTAGAGCAGGCAGAAAAAAACTTACCCTTTGCTAGCGTCACATGCCTCCAAATTAGACATTATACTGGTAAAATTAAGGATCATATGTAAACGCACTGATGATGCCTGCAGTATTGTATTGTTCCTGTGGTTACTGCCCCAGTGATGATTTCTCATCCCAAGTACATTGCCTATGAAGCCATAGAAGCTGTCAGTGGCCAGAGTCCAATGATCAAGAAGATACATATCTTATCAGAGAAGATCCATATCTTATCAGAGAAGATCAAAGGTGAGCTTCATATAAGAAAATCCTTTAAGTCCTACTGGTTATCCAAGGATTTGAGCATAATATATTCCAGTGGACAACAATCACCTTGCCTCAGTGGCATCATGGCCTTAGGAAAACATAAGGACCACGTTGAGTAAGATGTTTTGTGCTGTCATGTAGCCAGTGTAGGCTGAAAAACTACTATGTGGAAAAAGCAGAAATGAAACGAAGGGGCTAAGGATATTTATGTCAGTGACACTACAGTACTGGTAGGTCGTGAGTAAGAAAAGAGAGATTGTAAGGTATTATTAGTTCCAACCAATCAGGGCACTACTAGACCAGTGATAAAGGATATGCTAGAGTGGAGCATAAAGGTGTATGGAATCACAGAATCACAGGATCCTCTAAGTTGGAAGTGACCTTTAAGATCATCAAGTTTAACTATTAACCTAACACTGCCAAAACCACCACTAAACCATGTCCCTAAACACCATGTCTACCCATCTTTTAAATACCTCCAGGGATGGTGATTCTACCACTTCCCTATGCAGCCTGTTCCAATGTTTGATAACACCTTTGGTGAAGAAATTTTTCCTAATATCCATCCTAAACATCCCCTGGTGCAACTTGAGGACATTTCCTCTTGTCCTATCACTTGTTACTTGGGAGAAGAGACCGACCCCCACCTCGCTACAACCTCCTTTCAGGTAGTTGTAGAGAGCCATAAGGTGTCCTCTCAGCCTCCTTTTCTCCAGGCTAAACAACCCCAGTTCCCTCAGACGCTCCTCACAACACTTATGCTGTAGACCCTTCACCAGCTTTGTTGCCCTTCTCTGGACATGCTGCAGCACCTCAATATCTTCCTTGTAGGAAGGGGCCCAAAACTGAGCACAATATTCAAGGTGTGGCCTCACCAGAACTGAGTACAGGGGGACAATCACTAACCTAGTTCTGCTGTTCCCACTGTTTCTGATACAAGCCAGGATGCTATTGGCCTTCTTGGCCACCTGGGCACGCTGCTGGCTCATGTTCAGCCGGCTGTCAACCAACACCCCCAGGTCCTTTTCTGCTGGGCAGCTTTTGAGCCACTCTGCCCCAAGCCTGTAGCATTGCATGGGGTTGTTGTGGCTCAAGTGCAGGACCTGGCACTTGGTCTTGTTGAATCTCATACCATTGGCCTCAGCCCATTGATCCAACCTGGCCAGATCCCTCTGTAGAGCCATCTTACCCTCAAGCAGATCAACACTCCCACCCAGCTAGGTGTCATCTGCAACCTTACTGAAGGTGCACTCGATCTCCTTGCCAGATTGCTGATAAAGATATTAATGAGAACTGACCCCATTACTGAGCCCTGGGAACACCACTTGTGACCAGCCACCAGCTGGATTTAACTCCATTAACCACCACTCTCTGGGCACAGCCATCCAGCCAGGTTTTTACCCAGAGAAGAGTACACCCATCCAAGCCATGAACAACCAGTTTCTCCAGGAGAATGCTGTGGGAAAAGGAATATATGGGAATCATAAGTTTGCACCTTCATAAGTAGTACTGCATAAGGCAGAGGTGATCTAAAGCCTACAGATCAGGCAATAACATTTTAAGGATATTGGCTTATTCAAACTCAGGTATGACTATTAAAGACAGCATTGGATACAGCCAAAGGTCTCACAAGCTTATTAGCAATGTGTCTAGACATGCAGTTCTCTAACAATGTTACACATTCAAGAAGAAAGCTTGTTTTCTGGGAAGATAAGTTTATTAAATCAAGTTCTGACCTTTTGAAGCTTACAGAAGCACAGTCCTCCACTTAACCACACAAACAAGCAATATCTCTCACACATGGCTCTATCATCTTCAGTCCCAAATTACACAATGCCAAATTCTTAAAGGGACAGTTGTCATCATGTAGGACTGTCAACACTAGAACTATTATGTACACAGTAAATGCATTTTGTAGTGTCAAGTTATTGCCCAAATTTTTCCCGGGTTCTCATCTTAACATTCACGTTTTCCTAAGTGATTCTTGAGTAAGCTGTACGTGTAAGGGTCAGAATATAGACCTCTAACACTTCAGCTATGGAAATAACTTCTATGGGGAAATAAATTGCATTTTATGAGGTGCAGCCCACAGAGGGAAAACACTATCTTTCTCACTGCATTATGCAGTGACTTGTAAATGAGCCCAAGGCTGTTGGTAGCAGCGCTTCCAAGCCAAGAAGGCAAGCCTTCTTGGGTCACCTACAGGGACCAAGCCTGGGACTCTGGAGTTAAAAGCATCAGCTCATCACCCATGGGATAAAGAGAAACGGAAATTACTGCTGAAGCAATCACAGATCCATACACTTGTGTGCATCATCTAGCTACCAGAAAAGTACTAGCAGTGATACTCTCACAAACATTCTTTAAAGAAGTACATAATTTTGTCCATTTTGTTTAAAATGTAGAGAGAGGCGGGACCAGTAAGCACTTCGGATTTGTCATAACAAGGGCTCGAGTTCCTTTCTGTCTTCGGTTACATTCAACCTTATGGGAACTCAATCTGTAAACTGGATGGATGGAAGGCACCTTTCTTGATAAGAAAGTTGAAGAAATAAGCTTTAAGGAAGCATTTCAGTTCACTTGCCCAAGCAAGTAGACTTGGATGCTAAAGCATGTCTACTACCCCTCAAACTCTTTAAGACCCTTAGATAGAACATGGAAGTTATGTACTGTATGTTTGTGGTATATTACACTCAAAATCAAGAAAAAGGAACAAATTTTTATGTGTGTTGTTAATTTTTAGGCACGCTGACAGAGGAACATGCTTTATACCTTGAATTATTGCTTGCAAACTTTTTATGGCTTTGGGTTTTCTGCAATTGAAGGAAATAAAACAATAGAACTACTTTCCTTTGGAGTTGTTCACAGTCACCAGTAGCACTTCTTAATTTTAAACTGTCTTAGAACTTAATATTAAACTTTATTTCAATTTTAATTTTGTGCTGGTCTATCAAAACTTGAACCTCACAAAACAGCCAATCTCACCCAACCTAAATAACCAATTCCTACATTTTTACTTCTGAACAGTGTACAATTATTTTGAAGATCAGCATGGTTTGACTATCATTCTACCTGCAAATGTATATAACTATTACTGATCATTTCCATCTTTGATGAAATTCTAATTTACAACAATAATAATTTCAGTTTTCCAGGTGCAATCATTTCACCTATTTCAGGCATCTAAGTTTTCTTAGATGTACAGCCAATGGAAGATAAAGACACATGCAGAAAGTATTCTAGAGAGTATAAAGATAGGTTCCTATTCTGATCTTGTGGAGATGGCTCTCTCCATTAGCTTTATACAAAACTTTAGGAGACAAAGCTCATAGCTTAGACATCCAAGTCGAACGTCTACGGTAAATAGTGTCAACATGCCTACATACACAAATTAAGATTAAAATTACTCCTTATAAAATCATTATTTTAAATGACTAAGTGTAACGTGTTTACCATCAATAAATGAGAATCAGCATGAGGTCCTTGTTGTTGTACATCTTTCCTTTTTAAAGCAGTTCTTTTAGTCTAGCACTCTAATTTGGAATCTGCTCCACATGATACTGCATGATATGCTAAACCTTTTAGCTGTTTCCATATTTTTTGCAGAAAATTCTACTACCTGCATGATGATCAAATTTCATATGGTGTTTTATTCCCTGTGGTTTTCAATGCACTAAGCCACTCAAAGTGTCTAATAATGCCCTTGTATAAATAAGTCACTTAAATCCAGCTGCTGAAACCAAAAGCAGAATTTAGCCCTAAATACCTAAATGATGGTTTCCTTATTTTCTTGACTCTAGCACCATGTCATAAGCTGAATTACAAGATATACTACTCATTTTGGTAAATCATCGCTATATTTGCGTACTCCTTCCTTACACGTGATTATCCTAAAATTAATATGTTGAACACTGCTTACCAATCTTTTACTCTCCATTTTTTGAATATAGTCCATCAGATTTATATTCACTCAACTCTAGTTTAAAAAGAGGGAACAAAAATACTGACGATGAAATACACTATAAAAGGAGCCAAATGTAAAGATTTAGTTGCACACCTATTAAATGCAACAGTTCATGGTTAACTTTACAAGAAATATTTTAAAAGACAAATCTATTTGCAATTCCTTAAAACTGTTTTTAGACCTTGTTTTATATAATAGAGAAAACAAAATAAGCCAGGGAATAGCAGGAAAGATGAAAATGACAGACCATGAAGACCAAATAATCAGCCCCAGCAAGTTCCATAACCTGTACGTGCTCACACTACAACAATTCTTTAAAGAACACATCCTTAAAAAGAAACATCTTTCAAAAGTTGAAGATGGCCTTTTTCTCATTGTTCATATTTTTTTAATTTTTCCCCCTATAATCTTGGGGGAGGATATCAATATGTAATATTGATTATTTATGTATACCAGTAACAGCACCAGTAACATCCTTATCATCCATGACAAACCCAGACAAAACAGGAGAAATGCACTTTTGGTCGGGTAAGTTAGACAGCAAAAATATTTTGAAACACAAAACTATTCTGACAGCCAGTTCTCCCTAAATGTCTTCTGACATCATTTCTTCATCTTTTAGTTTCTTTTTCAGTACCAAATGCTACCATACTCCTCACTGGAACACATCCAGGGCTCCATTCCCAAAACTTTTCTGTTTTATGACTTTTTAGGAGGTTAACACCACCTGAAGGCTAAGACGACAAACAATTAGAGGTTGCAAAATTGGTCTGGAAAAGTTTCTTTGCAATGGATGAAATTTGATGAGGGTACGAGGGTCCAACGAAAGGCTCAGTGTATTATGAGAACCCCACAAGGAAGGAGGCTCTACAGTCCATCCATAGATTGCAAATGTGCAGAAGCACATACCCTTTCTGCCATAATGTGTCATGGGAATGGGCACTGTGATTCCATTATCTCTATGACTCAAAAAAGATGAAACATAGTATATGATCAAAACTGGTTGGAACAGTGCTTATAATGAGATTCCACAGTGGCTTCATATCCTGACCCAGCACTGGAAAAAAATGTTATATTCCAGTCTTCTTAAAACATAAGACTTCACCCAGAAAGAACCACTTTCACAGTGGATCCAGCTTCAGCTACAACAGAACCAGAAGTTCGAGAGATGAACAAAGAACATTATTTAGTTAATTGGAAATAATTACATAGTTAAATGAAAATTAATCAGTTAAGCCCCTAAAAATGAAAGTAGGTTTATTGCACAGTTTGTATATGATTGAGCTAGGATACACCGGGGATTTATCTCAGGTGATATACAAGAGGTCAGATTAGATGATCTATTGAACCTTCTGGCCTTAAACTGTATGAAACAATGAGAGTTTTTATTATATCCAGCGTTGTTCACCCCTCTCTAACTGCAATGTTATAAATTATTAAATATAATAATAATTGCTAGACACTTCATTGCTACTTTTTTAAAAGATAACAAATAAATAGCCCTGTAAAATGGCAGCAAACTTTATATTAAACTGAGTTTTAACACCAGTGAATAAGCTGCCTGTTGAAGTTTAAATTAATATTAAAAAAAGTGAATGTCCTTATAATTTAAAGTTTGATTGCAAATTATGTTGTTTATATATTTTAAAAACAGTTTTATATGATTTAAACACATTTTTGCTTTCAAAGATAAAATTTTGCATTTTTTCACATAGAAATTATGTTTGACACTTCACTCAAATCTGCTCAATGATTTAACTGAAGACTACTACAGCTAACAAACATTCTGAATAATTTTTTTCTGTTTATAAATATTTCTTAAGTACTCCAAATAATTCTAATGTCTTAACAAATTCTTGAACATTCTTGCAATAATAAAAACATTCCTGTCTGACAGGTGAGATGAAATAACCCTATTATATTGTCTCAACTTGCAATGTTTACTCCTGACTACCGTCTATTTCTGTAGTCTACTGCCAGTTATGCAATAAAAATAATTCATAATGAAAATTTACATGCCTAGGTTCATATCCTGAAATCAACTTGCAACTAGATTACTATTTTTTATACTATTTTGGCTTTTGAGTGGGAAAGGTTTCGGGTGAGACATTCAGAAAGATATTTCAATGTACTTGAGTGTGAGTTTAGTTTATCTTTGCCAACAGTGTGGCATTTAACTGACTTAATGTGGAGTGTTGGATTCATATATTCATATACCTTAAACTCAGAAAGAAAGAAACATTAAAATTACCTAGTCTGAGCTAAGCTATATGACTGTCTTTTATTTTTCACTCAGTTAACCATATCTCAAAATCAATAACCTGGATTAGTTTAAATTACAGGTTCAGTTTTGCCACAGCAATCTTTTTAGATAAAGTTTGCAAGTTTCTAGTTCTAACTTGCTTTACTTCGGCTTATGGATACTCATTCCTTCTTATGCATTTTCTCTAGATTAAAGTTTATAAACACACCTTAAAGTGTTTATAAAGTATTATAGCATCATTTCCTTATTCTCTTCTTTCAGAAATGAAGCAAATGTAATGCTTTATTTATTCCCTCAAAAACATTTTCATAGAATCATAGAATGGTTTAGGTTGGAAGGGACCTTAAGGATCATCGAGTTCCAACCCCCCTCTCATGGGCAGGGACACCTCCCACCAGACCAAGTTGTTCAAAGCCCCATCCAACCTGGCCTTGAACACCTCTAGGGAAGAGGCACCTACAACTTCTCAGGGCCCCACTCTCAAAATATTTTAAGTTTCTTTCGCCTAGCCCTATAACTTTACATTGCAGATGTTCTTTTAGATAATGTGTTTTATATGTTTCTCATCATGATTGTATACGTAAGGAAATTTCTTCCCTACTCCTGGCTGCCCTGCTTTTACATTCCAGGGATCACATGAGGCCACATCTAACGTTCATACTAGGGCATGTAGTGATAGGACGAGGGGGAATGGCTTTAAGCTGGAAGAGGGCAGGTCTAGATTAAACATTAGGAAGAAGTTTTTCACTTTAAGGGTGGTAAGGCACTGGAACAGGTTGCCCAGAGAGGTTGTTGAAACCCTGTCCCTGGAGGTGTTCAAGGCCAGGCTGGATGTGGCCTTGGGCAACCTGGTCTAGTGGGAGGTGTCCCTGCCTGTCCCCCCTGCAGGGGGGTTGGAACTCGATGATCTTCAAGGTCCCTTCCAACCTAAACCATTCTATGCTTCTATGATTCATGAGAATGCTGTGCCTTTGTGCTGAATTGTAGTTCACGGAATTCACTTTTGTCTCTGATGAGGAAGAAGATCAGTAAAAGCAAAATGGGTCATAACCTTTCTATTTGGTCTTATTAGCAAGGAAAAAATGTGGGAAAACAATAGGTGTAAAATGTAATTTGTTAGAATTCATAGAAGTTTTTTGGCCGCCTTCTTTTGTCCATTCAGTAAACAAGAGCAGTAACTGTGAACTCTGCCCCATATCATCCAATCTTAAATCACTTCTTTCTAGTTCAGTTTGGCCCTTTGTTCTCTGATTAACTGCTACAGCCCATATACACATATGGATATCACAAAATCAAGAAACAACTTACAATTTACTGCTTGTGTTTTAGTCATCAAATCCCACTACTAATCTCTGTCCGCTGTCAAGGAAAATGCATAAATCCAGAGCCTTTCATTATTCCATCCTTGTAGAAGGTATATTTTTCCAGATAAATATTGGTCAATATACCATTACCTCTTCAGGAACTGATTTTGAAGTGTGATGGTTTCAGTTGGGATAGAGTTAACTTTCTTATCATGTTATACAGCAGTGTGGTTAGGTAGGAAATTAATTCCCTGAAGTCTTGCAAATAAATAATAACCCTTTTTATATTAAACAAGTTGCTCAAAAGATTCTTATGAACAAATGTAATTCATTACACAGATTCAAATACACCTTGCTTTAGATTTGATGGAATCAGCAAAGCTCATTACAATGTCTTTCTATCCTGCATATATTCAGTAGAACAGAAGTGACAGAGAATTGATATGGAGGAACAACTCTGTGAAGCACTAAGTGCAAAGAGAAATTTCCCAAATTTACTTTTTTTCATTTAGACTAGAATGCTGAGCTGCACCTTTCTTCTCTCCTGTTTTTTTTTTTATTATGGCCCCATTCACATGTAGAAGTGTAAACTCGAATAAGAATTTGTTTTAACAGAAAACAGATAAGCTCTTTCCAACTTTAAGTCTAGAGGCAGAAATAAACACTGTCCCCTTTTAGTTAGTCACACCTCTGTATATATGCAAAAAGTTTTAAGTTTTCACCAAATAAGACAAAAAAACACCCAAAAGCACTTCAGATGCATGGAACTGGAGCAGTTTTTTTTTTACTTTCTTTCTATATAATAGGTAGGAAGGATTTTTACAGGCTACATGTTTTGTGTCTGCACTTCCTAAGACAGGCACCAATTCTGCAGAGGTGTCATCTTCATTCTCACAAGATGATGATTTGAACCTTGCCAGAAATCTATTACGAGGTAAATGTGGGGAAAGAATAAGAACAGAGCCAGCTGAAATCTGCAACAAAAAAATGAATCCAAAAGGTGGCCATCTATTTTCAATCAAAAAAGAACAAAATAATTTAGAAAAATATGATGCATTATACAACCTTTGCTAATTATTTAACTAAAAGTTGTTTGTTTATACTTTGCTATAATAGAAGAAACAGCACATGCAAATATACAACATAATATACATGAATATTGCCATGAAGTTACACGCTTACACTGTTGTTAGAAATGCTGGTATGTTTTATAGGCCTGATCTGCAACTGATGTATACTAGGCTGTACACAGAAGGAATGTATAAAGAGTAACATTTACATGTTATAAAGGGTGTGAAAATTCTCAACATGCTGATAATTAGAAACAGCGTTAGAGGTTACTAGTAGTTGATTGTCTGCTGTGAACGCTTGAAGACACTGCACTAACAGTGATATTTAGCCGCAAATCTGATTCATAACAACAAGATAAATCAAAAAAAGATTTCCCCAAAAAGTAATCTTTCATTTTCCTTCACTGGATTTTTGTAAAAGAGGTTTAAAGGGGAATGTCAGGCTCTGAGCCTGACACATGGTTTGGTTAAAACAATGGCCTGCCTATTTTGTGGTCAGAATGCCTCACCTTGAGTAAAGTATTAGGCACAGAGGGTAGCAGTTATGTATGCTTTTGTCTACGTAAGAATAATCAGGAGACAGTTGATAAAAACAAAACCAAACCAACCAACCAAACAAAACAAGCAAACAAACAAACAAAAAAAGAAGAATCACAATCTGTGCCACTTGTACAAATCGCTACATTTCCCATTGCGTTTATGCCATCTCTGAGAATTGCAGTTCTGGACTGTACTTTAGTCTATCCTTGTTCATAACTTAAAAGGAAATGCTGATGACCTCTGTGTAGTTTGTATTATATGTAGGGAAATGCTAATTATACTTATTTGTATGGACATAAGGTATTCAGCAATGAATGAGCCTTATGTTTTGTGGTTCAGAAGTAGGAAATTGCAAATACTATCCACAGGTCTTTAGGCTTGTCCAAGGCAATGGACACAATATATTAAAGTTAGGTAGTTCATGCTCATTGTTAGATCTGGCTTTGACAATCCTCACTTAGAATAAGACAGTACTCCCAAGTGGAAAATTTTTTTCACGGAGAGGTTTGTTTTGCTCTAGGTTGTATAATGACCTGACACAAACGAAACAGCAACATTTACTTTACTATTATAGGGCAGTGTGAACTTTATACAGCAAATGAAATTTGTCATCAGAATTTAGTTGCTTACAAATTTTACTAACCCTTAAATGTAATACAAAAAATTAATGAAGGCAGAGAACCATCTTCTATGGCCCACTGTTAAGTGTAGAAATATCTTATTCTGTCAATGTGATTTCATAGCAGGATGAAAAATGTCAAAAGTGGGGATGACAAATCAGTCTAGTGAGGAAAAATGACTCTCAGACAAGAGATGTCATTTGTCATGATTGCCATTTGACTGCACTTTCTCCTGTCTTCTCTTTCAGATGAATGTTACTTTGCCATTAATTTAAAATTATCTTAAATCAACGATGGGTTGAACACGAAAAGCAAAGGTACATGTCTTTTAAAGTTTTGCAATATGCAGAAGTCTATTCAAATGTAAACTTACTGAAAACTGACATACACATTATAAAAGAGGTTATCATCATGAATTGTTAACTTAGAAAATATTATAGTTCTTTAGTTCAAAAGTCCATTTTTCGTAAATACAGGCAACAGCATGGCTTTTGTTTAAAACTGACACAGCTGAGCACAGCTCTCTAAGCCACTGCATAATACGGGTGGTAATTAAGCCACAGCTTCAAGGTTGCATGGGCACAAGACAATTCAGCCTAATGAAGTATCGATTGGCTGCAGTCGAGGTAAAACAAGTTGACATTCATTTAGAGGTAGCAATGCGAATATACCACAAAGCCACCAAAGAAGTAAGGAAAAAAAACAATGAGACTGAATTTTAATCTTGCAAACACAATTAAGAATCTTATTTACAGCATGTTGCTATCACTTAAACTAAAGCTAATTGCATACTTACTGCCCTGACATCAGATTCTTAAATCAGCAGAAATTATATTCATAGGCTGTTGGCAAAAAGCACATTGAAGTTCAGTGTTTCAATTAGAACCTGTCCTAACTATTCAGAAACCCAACTGCAAAAAAATACTTACAAGCAAATTTACACTATATTCACACAACTGAGATTATTTTAAAATGCTGTGATAAACTGCTCTGTAACACAAGTTTAAATTACGTAATTTCTGAAGACAATAGTTTTACCTCTTAGCAGAATAATTGCAGTAGGTTTCTATATCTTGTTGCATCATGTCATATATAGCTTTTAAGCCTGATTTTCTTCTTTTGTCTTACAGGTCAAAAGCTTTATTCACACATCCATAGGCTTGCTTGTACATATTTATCTTGTGTACATAGATATATAAAATTACCATATGCAAAAATGCATATAGTAATGTATAAATGTACATCTTTAAACTTACTATTGCAAGCATTTCGTTCCTAACCACTAAAGCTAATTTTCTCAGAAGTTTGGTGTTCTCAAAAACCACAACATGAGTGCAGAATTTTCAGCATTAATATCAGCACAATTTCAAGTGAAACAAGAGGATTACTTTTTGCTCTTAGTACTGAATAATCAAGAGATTTAGAATGTGGATACAAATATGAAACTGCTAAACTATTGCTGTGTATTAATTTATATAAATTAAAAATCCTGAAATTTTACTTATGTACTTTAAGTCTAAGGATGAAATAAGTACTTTAACAAATCAAATAAAATATGTCTAAGATAACAAAACAAACTGAAAAAAGAACTTCAAAAATCAAAATAATTGAATCCTTTCCAAACAGTATTACTAGTTACAAAGAACGATATACAGATGTTTCCATGTTTCTCAGTAATTTCTTTAAATATGGATAGTTGACTTTAATTTTAAAAAATTCATTAGCAGCCTATATATTCAAAATTTTTATGCTATTAATCACAACCTTTTTCCTGAGTTTGTAGTTGAAAACAAAATTTTGGCCAGAGAAACTTGTAACTCGGTACACTATTGTTGATAGTTTAGCACTTCAGCCTAAATCCTTACATCTTGCAAGCAGATACCAAGAAATTGCAACAAATGTGTTACATAACATCATTCTAACAAAGTCCTCCTTATAAAGCTGAAATGCAAATTTATTATGAGTTTTCATCTTCCAAAAGTGCAAACATTTTACAGCTTGCACCAATCACATTTTCTCATGAAAAATACCCCCAAATGACTGAGAAAGTGCTAATGTGTCTAATTGCATTATAGACCCCTCTGGCAGACAGACATTTCTTTAAAAAGTAACTCATTAAAGCACTCTGATTGCCAGATGTTGGGATTCACATCAATTGCCCTACTTGTGTACTGAATTAAGGCAGTATGAGCGTTGAAGTAAGTCTTAAACTGTTCTAGCAATTAAAGTATTATCTTAAAAAATCAGAAAATTGAGATCTGCAAATCTGAGTACATTTACTGCATATGAATTCTGACAGGCATAAATATTTTTTTCAGGACATGTGTAAACTGATTCTCAGTCTCTATTAAAAGAATTCTAGAATCTAAAATAACAAGTCTCACAGAAAACGAAAGGATATTAAAAAACCCAACAAAACACAAACACAAAAATCCCTTTGCATACCAGCATTAAACATGTGCAACAGCAGTTGTATTATTGCCTGGACTCTTTGTGATCACGGTGCACCTTGTCAACTGTCATCATCATATGCGGAAATCATGTAAAAGCAACTTCAAATACAACTTTGTAGGCACTATACAAGGTTTTTCCAAACTTAAAATCTGACAATTTTCATTTTTACTGGTGGAATTGTATGTGGTCTATTGAAACAAGTCAGCATACTGCACATGAGAAGGAATAATACTTCAGAGTTCACGTACTACTTGCTTATAAAATTTCCCCCTTTTGCTTGGTTCAAGTCTAACCACATTCCCCATTCATCTGTGGGGTCTACAGTCTAGATGGAAGTGGCAGATAGAATTTGTAGCCACTAGTACTTTTCTTAAAAAAAATATTTATCTTGGCAAGGACTCTTCTGGGCCCACATCTCAATTGTGAAGTAATAACGAGAGGGATTCAACCCAGCATTGGTGCAAGTGGGATTCCTGAGGTAGAAACGTTCAGTCCAGCAGACTTCAATCCCTTTTCCCAACTGACTGCAGAAAGAATCTCTGTCCACTGGAGATAAGCATTTTGGAATTAATGGCCATTTAAAAATGCTTTCCTTTTGGCAGACTACCTGTCAGACCACTAGTGAAGAAGCTGTGCCCCAGTAAAGGGATTAGGGAAAAGCACAGATCACTTCTGAGAGAACCCATCAGACCAGTTGCTATAATTGGTCTGGATAGATTATACACTCTACCTGAAGAAATGAGGCATATTCAGGTAATATCTTAAGGCCTAAAATTGTTCTTCTGAAAAATTTCATTCCTCTTCAGAAGGCAAGTTTTCTCTCTATATGGAAAAACAAAATTCTTTACTACTCATTCAGGGCAAAGAATATACTGTAGTTTTTGTATGTAATTGTATGAATATTAAACAGGATTTTTTAAGCATTCAAGTCAATGTTAGCCACATGATTTTGATTAACAGTTCATATTTCCACACGTCTTCAAAATTATTAAAAATAAAATCAAAATTATAATAAAAAAATTGTATCATTATTTCATTCTTCAATAGTAAACAACTCATAATGCATTCAAAGTTAAAATAAATGTGTATTTCAGCAGTTTATTTCTATACTTCATATCACAACTGTTTGTCATCAACATCCTAACAAATTTTTGTGTCCAAGTAAATTTATTTTCCAATATAAATAAAATAACTTAATTTTGAAGAGGATTTTAACCTTCCCTAGTGCAAGAACAAGTTGTCACAGTATACTTGTACTGGTGCTATCCTGTGTTGCAATGTTCCTTATTCACGAAAGTAAGTGCAAATGAAAAAATGTATCTGCTAGTTTTTCAGCTAATTTCTGAACTTCATCAAAATAATTAGAAACAGTTCCCAGGAAATTCACAGTTTCTCTAAAGTTGGTGTCTACTCACACATTCTTTATGCTCATTCCAACTTTCTGCTTTGAACATCAGTATATTTCACTTTAACATAAAAAAGCCACAATCTCTTCAGAGGAATACGATTATTTAAAAAAAATCATTTTTATGTCATTTAGGAGAAGAGATTTTTTAATTTAGCTACCATATATATACAGAATCTATGCACAACTAATTTCGCCTCCTCTGAAAATGAAATGTAACCACTTTTGCCCAAAAAGTGTCAATTGTTACCTTACATTTTTTCTTTTTTTATGATTTTTCTATAGCAATATGACCATGGCAAAACTACATCCTAAAATAGTTTTTAAAAAACACTTAATATTTTAAAAATAATTTTTTATACATTTAATATATTTATGCTATTGTGTTTGATTTTGGAATGGTCTTAAGTCTGTCCTGTACACTATTACATTTTAAATGTCTTACATAGGTAGTTACTGTCCTCACGAGAAAGATACTCCTCAGTTAACATCTTTGTAAACAAATCAGTGTAATCAGGTACCCTTGCATTCTTGATAACCATGATATTTGAAAGGCTTAATATCTTGATTGTATTTATAAGACACAGAAGAGGGCTGAAATGATTATGGCACAGATATAGAAAGGTGAAATAAAAAAAATCCCACCTTACGTGATTTATTGAAGAAAAGACCATGATCATGGCTACTGACTATTGATAAAAACAGTTCCCTTTTTTTTTTTTAATAATTTATAAAAATGTTTTCAAATAAAATAGTCCAGCTGTTTTGTGTGCTTCTGCCAGCAGGTCATGCAAGCTTTGCCATCTAAAGTTGCACAGTAAGTTGAAGTGATTTCTTTCAAGCGCTAGGACTTCCAAACTGCACAGTTCTAAGCACATTCTTTACTCATTCGACCCCAGCTTTACATAATTCTACACTTAAAATATATTACCTATACACTCCTAAGAAAAAAGAAGAGGGCCCAAACACTGTCTCTTCAAGAAAAAGAGATGGGTGAAGTAAACACAGGAAAAAATGACAGGTTGTGAAAAATAGGGAGTTATATCAATACCCTATTCAAGCTCCATCAATTAAACTCTAGCAAAGAAGTACATTTTTGTCCATAAACAAAGAAGATCAAAACTTCAAGGTGTCAGTCTGTCTAGTACCATGGTTATAATCTAGGGATAATATCTTTTATTTCTTTTTAAATATTTGCTGTTCCCTCTATTGTAAAAATCAGAAGTATATCTGAAAGAAAATGCTTTAAGTAAAGGTTAAAAGTGATATAGGGCCTCAAAGGTCTAATAATAAGATAAATGTATTTTACCAGGAGGTCATCAATTCAGATTCCACCCAAAATCAGCAATGCTTTGACTTTTAAAAAATGTCATTCCAGTTCACATTATACTAATGACTAATTTAGGAGCATCAAAGTCACTGTTTAAAGCAGTCTGTCACTATGTTTAACAACTCTAAAACTGAAATCAAAGAATCAAATAAGCCTGCATCAGACTTTTTATTCCAAGGGGTGCCCTTCTTTTTTACACCACAGCTGATGTACATGAGATCCATGATGTAAGAAATATGCACAATACTTTTAATGATGTGTTTAAAACTAAAATTTCATCTGCTTCTAGATAGAAAATTTTTTTATAAACATATTAAGTTTATAATACTACTCTTATACTACTCAAGGACTAAGGCACATGCCTTAGAAGATAATGGAACTGGAAAGAACTTTCCTATCATGTTGTCCAAGCCTCTGCTATGGCACAAACTATGCTATATTTTTTCTCTCATGAGTTAATAAAACTGTAGCTGAAAAGTGATTAGTCTTCTCAGCTCCCCACTTAAATGACTGTTCAAGATCTCCATTCCTTAGATGGATAGAGAGTGTGTTCTAATTTTTAACAAAAATTTAATTGTGATAATATATATATTTATAATCATTTGCTCACTATGCACAAACCTGTACTTTAAATTTTTCATTCTATGGCCCCAGCTTCATTCATACAAAGTTAGCATTGCCACAATCTCATCACAATGTCAAGTGAAGACTATGGAGATTACATTATGATGTCAAAATGCAATTGCAAGGAATTTTTATTACTATCTATGGTCACCACATTTACAATATCAAATTATGATGAAAAGTGTTTCAGTGTTTCTCTGGAGATGAAATTATAATGTCAAGCTGATGACACAATGAGGTCAGTACAAATCTTCATAGACCCAATTGCAATGTTCATGCAATGGGAAATGTATGGAGACTGTTGTATAGAAAAACAAAGTGGACAAAAACTACTGACCATTTCAGCAAGCTTTAGAAACTATGAAGTTGGATCAGGCTTTGAAAAACATGTCTCAGTGGCAAAAGAATTGTAAAAGTTCATAGGAAATGTTAGACTGACTTCTAAATATTATTTTACTTACTAGCTACCTTCTTCTAAAAAGGTACTTACTCTCCTGGCAATCTTTCCAATGACAGTACCTTGAGGTAGTCCCAATGTAGCCCCCTAATCCCAAACCTAGATCTTGCTCTTGCTTCTGCTTCTTTAATCCCATTCTTACTCTGCTTCTATGAAAAAAGACCATGACAATCTGCCTTCCTTCACAACAGACAGGAAGCAATTTAGTTTCCTTTCTACATTCAGTTCCTACAAGGTCTTGCCAGATTCCTCATGATGGATACCTGAAAACTAGAGAAAATGTGGGCCTTCTGTTGAATGAGACAGGTGTTGTGGTGACAGATGATGCAGAGTAGGCAGAGTTGCTGAATGCCTTCTTTGCTTCTGTCTTCACTGCTCTGGCCAGCCCTCAGGATTCCCAGACTTTGCAAGTAACAGAGAATGTCTGGAGGAAGGAAGACCTTCCCTTGGTTGAAGAGGAACAAGTTAGAGACCAATTAAGTAAACTGGATACCCACAAGTCCATGGGGCCTGATGGGATGCACCTGCGAGTGCTGAGGGAGCTAGCAGAAGTCATTGCTGGGCCACTCGCCATCATTTTGATGATGGTCCTGGAGAATAAGTGAGGTGCCTGAGGACTGGAGGAAAGCCAGTGCCCCTCCAGTCTTCAAAAAGGGCAAGAAGGATGACCTGGGAAACTACAGGCCAGTCAGCCTCACCTCCATCCCTGGAAAGATGATGGAACAGCTCCTTCTGGGCATCATCTCCAAGCATCTGGAGGAAAAGGTTATCGGAAGTAGTCAACATGGATTCACCAAGGGGAAGTCATGTCTGACTAATCTGATAGCCTTCTATGATGGCGTGACTGGATGGGTGGATGAGGGGAGGGCAGTGGATGTTGTCTACCTTGACTTCAGCAAGGCTTTCAACACTGTCTCCCACACCATCCGCACATGCAGGCTTAGGAAGTGTGGGTTAGATGAATGGACAGTGGGGTGGATTGAACAGTGGCTGACAGATAGAGCTCAGAGGGTTGTGGTTAGTGGTGCAGAGTCCAGTTGGAAGCCAGTAACTAGTGGTGTCCCTCAGGGGTCAGTACTGGGTCCAGTCCTGTTCAATATATTCATCAGTGACCCGAATGAAGGGATAGAGTGTACCATCAGCAAGTTTGCTGATGATACAAAACTGGGAGGGGTGGCTGACACACCGGAAGGCTGTGCCACCATTCAGCATGACCTGGACAGGCTGGAGAGTTGGGTGGAGAGGAACTTAATGAAATTCAACAAGGGCAAGTGTAGGGTACTGCATCTGGAGAGGAATAACCCCATGCATCAGTACAGGTTGGGGGCTGACCTCCTGGAGAGCAGCTGTGTGGAAAGGGACCTGGGAGTCCTGGTGGACAACAGGATGACCATGAGCCAGCAATGTGCCCTGGTGGCCAAGAAGGCCAATGGCATCCTGGGGTGCATCAAGAAGAGTGTGGCCAGCAGGTCGAGGGAGGTCATCCTCCCTCTCTACTCTGCCCTGGTGAGGCCGCATCTGGAGTACTGTGTCCAGTTCTGGGCTCCCCAGTTCAAGAAGGACAGGGAACTGCTGGAGAGAGTCCAGCAAAGGGCTACAAAGATGATTAGGGGATTGGAGCATCTTTCTTATGAGGAAAGGCTCAGGGACTTGGGTCTTTTTAGTCTAGAAAAAAGAAGACTCAGGGGGCATCTTATCAATACTTATAAATACTTAAGGGGAGGGTACCAGGCAGATGGGAGCAGTCTTTTTTCAGTGGTGCCCAGTGACAGGACAAGAGGTAATGGGCACAAACTTGAGCATAGGAAGTTCCATCTTAACATGAGGAGGAACTTCTTTACTCTGAGGGTGGCAGAGCACTGGAACAGGCTGCCCAGAGAGGTTGTGGAGTCTCCCACACTGGAGACACTCAAAACCCGCCTGGATGCCATCCTGTGCAACCTGCTGTAGGTGTCCCTGCTGTGGCAGGGGGGTTGGACTAGATGATCTCCAGAGGTCCATTCCAACCCTGACCATTCTGTAATTCGGTGACATCTTTTAGCAAACATTAACCAGCTCTCTCACTTTTTTCCACATCTTTCCTCATATATACATCTTCCTGATGCTCTGTACCACCCGTTAAACCAAACTTCTCAACATATTCTATCAGAAATTGCCCTATCTTTCTCTGTCACACGTTTTATTTAGCTTTTTATGGTCGTCTTATTTTCTAAATACATCCTATTTGATTTTATTCTTCATGTTTAACTACAGCTAAGCTCTGCATTCTTATCTTTATTTCTCTGTGATCCCTTGCCAGTTGATTTGCTCTCTCTGTATTACCAACATTATTTGCAGCTAAAGCTTAATAAAACTACTATTGTTCTGGACAATGATGCTTCTGTACTGTTCCTTTATTTCATTTTTTCTCCAAAATTTCCTGTTTATGCTAACTTCTTCCCATCTAACCAAGAAATTAATTGTTTATTTTAGATTTTGGCTTCTGCTCTTTCTCTTTTTGCTCTATCTCTTTACACTGTGCTCTTCCAGCTGCCTAGTGTCATCGCTGGACTATACTTTTCTGGGTTCTCTGTTCATGACTACCAGATATTTTGGTTGTTCTTAACTTTTCTCCAGTCCTTGTTTTACATAACTCCCAGTGAGTTCATAACAATTCCTCATTTTCCATTATTGCAATCTCAATGTGGTATTCACTTTATTTTTTTCCTAAAGCTTTTTGATACTTTTCCTAACGGTTTGACCAGCAACATCAAAATGCTCCTCTCATGCAAGGCTTAAAACCTGCTTTTCACTGAACCAGTCTACTGATGCCAAATTTTGTCACTTTTTGCAATTTTGATGGTTTTCTTTTCTGTCTGTACCACAAAAAAAGTGCTGTCCATTCCATAATCACCTCCTGAATTATTATCTGATTTTGTATCATCTGTTCCAAATTTTCATGTTCCAATGTTTTCTGTACTCTTTCTTAACACACAAATTTATCTCAAATGGCTTTATTAAGTTTGATTATTTCCTTCATCTTTCTTTTTACAGTTTGTATATCATAAACAACATTCACCCCTCCTGTGTATTCAAACCAGGTTTTAGTGCAAATTTCTTTCATAAACTCCTTCTTTGACAATTACCCAGAGGTAAAGTAATATTTAAAAAGAAATGTGAAAATTTCCTTGGCCATAGACTGTGTTATATATCTGAAATATGCTACCTTCATTTGAATAAACCTCAGTTTATAAGCTAGGGTTTGGGTCCTCTTTCTATATTTGTACAGATTGATGCCAAGCAAATAATAACTGCAATATTATAAGACCCTTTCAAATATCAAATAAATAAAATTTTCAGTTCAGAATTCTTGTATATCTTCATTTTAGTCAGTTGCTACCTCTAAATTCTTGGGAGGTTTTTCCTTTACTTGAGTTATCACAGTAATATTTAAGTTCTACTAATGGAATAGTATCTATATTACACACAGGTAAAACCAAGTGCATCATCATTAATATTACGTTTTTAAAATGCATTTGCAAAGAACAATCCATGATATTCTAAACAATTGAAGGGCTGTAAAATCCACTGAGAGCTAATCTGATTGACCCAGTGCCAATACAGTGGTACATCTGTGACAGACTATACTCTGGTGAAGTCTGCAGGGCATATTCATCTTCTTTCTTTATACACATTTTAATCCTTCTCTTTTCTTAGTGTCCTCTTCTAAATTAAAAGATATTTAAAATCATAACATTGTTACAGTTTTCTAAATCAAGACTGTACAAAGACTTAACATTTTTTCCACTATTTTAAATCTGGTATTCATCAGAATACCGTGAATAACAATATTATCTTCACTGAAGCAGATTATTCTCACTTCTTCTTAAATAATAAATTATATTGATGCAATTTATCCAGAACAAGTGTCATAAATATTTTAACCTAATGCTAATACCAATCAACTGAAATGTTAAATGCAAATGCAAGAGAATATATTTATCATCATTTCCTTATTTTAGAATCTATCTATCTCCTTCATTTTTCCAGCACCAGAATTTACCTGACCTTTTTCTCATAAGGGCAATGATAAAACAGGATTGTAGGTTCTCTTCCACCAAGTCCACAGTATGTATGCTCACTGGCATCAGGTCAGTAAAGAATTCCCTCCTTTGATTTTTAATCTCTTTCTCGGCAGTATAAAGAATGAATAATTTTACTGAGCTACTGTAAATTTTAAATTTACCACTCTGGATTAAACATACTAAACTTGTAAATTCTATATTTCAAAAACATTTTAAGCCTGCTTTTGTTTTCAAATTTTTTTGAAAAACAGGAGCAAAATGTCTTATCGAATACCTTCTTATATGTAGTCCAAAGGAAAACTCCTACTTGATTTATTAATATAGCACTAGATATAATGCCTCATGTACTGTGTTTTGGGGGAAAAAAAAAGTGAGGTGAAACAAAAAAGAAAACCTGAAGAAAAGAAAAACAAAGAAAAACAAACAATATTAACAATAAAAAGGAAGAAAAGCACATGTGTTCTCAGTAATGGAAAGGTGACACTGAAAAGTTTTAGTCACAAATTTGAGACATAACTAAGGCAAACAGTACTGGGCATAAAAAAGTAGGAGTATACACATTGAAAGTATAGGTACAATATTTTTATAAAGGAGAGTAAGTATATTCGTATTTAATATTTTCATAAAGAGTTACCATGTGACCTAGATTGAAGTCCAGTTATATTAGATATCCTATGGACACAGAAATTGATATTGTGCAGCAAAGTGAGAAGCAGTGAAAAAAGCCCACACCAAATCTTCAGACTTCCCTGATGTAGTGTACACTGAGAAGCAGAGTGTGATTGAAGACACATGGAATTTTGCCTCCACTGCTTTAGTATGATGCTATTTTACTTTTATTCATTTACTGATGTAGCAAATTACCACATCTGTCTTCACCAAAGCAACATGGAAATAGGTGTGAGGTTCTGCACAGTCATCTTTACAGAAGAGCTCAGAACTGTGACAAAGAGAATAATGTGTATGTATGAAACACATATAAGACTCTCATAATCATAGGAAAAAGAATTTCCTTTTACAACAACTCATACAAAAAAGTGCACTCTACACTGTTACTATCAAATATAATGCTTAAAGTCATTATGTTAATACATGTGCTAATGTTGCTCCAGAATATTACTATGCGCAGTTTCTTGTACATCAGATTAACATAGCACAGGTATTTGGGACAATGACTGAATTACAGACCAGGAAAACCATTGTCCAGGATCATGTATTACTGGTTAAAAATGTGTTTTGTACGTGTGGGCTTGTTTGTATGGCCCACCTTTGGCAAACAGCCTGATTATCAACATTTGCTGACATTAAGATGGGGGTGTACACAGTGTGTACATGGATTGAATACACAACATTGTCTGGGGTGTATTTGCTCAAAACCGATCATATTAAAGAGAAACATGAGCATCAGACAGATGAAACAGTAACCAGGGCATTTCAAAGAGATGTTGGAAACAAAGAAGGACTCAACCTGAAAGGAAGTATAAAACAAGCATGAAAATTTGTGACAGTGGGGAGAGATGGTGGAGGGGACAGCAGCAGTCAAGACCCTGCCAGAAGTGGTCCCGTGCCCCTGCCATGCATGCTGCCAGCAGCCACCTGCAGCTCGTCCACAGCTAGCATAGGTGCACCCTGAGGACCTGCACCCTGGGGGCATGGGGGGTCTCTTCCTGGGGGCTATCACCTCTGGGGTAAGCAGGGGCGTCACAGACCTGGGGCACAGGGCTTGGGTGTCCCACAGCAGGGTTGTGCAGGCAGGGGGCCCTTATGCCCAGATGAGGGGAGTCTGCGTCATCCAAGACCTACAGGGGAGTGCAAGTACCTGTGTGCGTGTGTGTGCGTGAGTGCACGCACAATTAGAACGTCTTGGGATTAGTCATAGAAGGGTGTTTTGAAGTTTGCAGGTTTTTATTAACTTTTTCTCAGTGTCTAGCGATGCCGTTTATCCATTGTTTTACCAATATTGACTCTGAATACATAGTTCACTGTTTGCTAGTTAATTATATGTTGTTAATAAATTGATAAGTCACTTCAATTCTGATTTGGTTTAAACTATGTAGTTTTTCCCTGCAGCAGTTGTCTTCACTTTCGTCTGAAAAACCATAAGTAAATGAATAAAAATGTTTTTTTTTTGTCAAATTCTAGACTATTAAACACTTCTGCAGCCAAAAATAAGAAATAAAATTAAAAAAAACCCCAAACAAACGCTTTATTTTTCCTATTATTTTTCACTGATAGAAAATTATGGGAGGTTCCTGCTAATTCAGAAAAAGGAGGCACCAAAACCACAGCAGTACTTAATGTTTATAATCTCTGTAAGGTTGGTAATGTTCAGTGAATCCATATGAAGCATCAACTTACTTTATAATTCTATTATATATTTGTATTAATGCATACTGAAAAGGCTTTGCTTATCCAAGCAGCAACATCATCTCTACAAGCAGTAGCTAATAATACACCTTGGGGCATAGACTGATACTAAGAATACAATAGTCATTTTTAGGCACTTTCAGGAAAGTAGACATTTTAGATAAATCAGTACTATTTTCTGTAAAAAGATACAAAGCAGTAAAATGTGCAGAAACCATGACATATCTCTAATCAAGAAGACTCTTAGCAACAAAAATATCAGCAGTAATTATTTATGCAACACTGTTGCAGTGAAACCTATTCATATTTTTTTTTATTTAGAGCAACTAAGGGTAACTAAATGCCTAGTATCAGAAATCTTTAATCCACTTTGCACCATTTGAAAACTTTTTAGTGAAATGAAAACTGGGAAAAAAGATTGAGGACTATGGATGAATATTTAGAAAATATGGAAGGAAAATACAGATGAAAACTGCCATCCATATACATAAGCTTATCCTGGGTATCACTGATACAACGATAAAAACGATTCATGTTACATTGGAAGACCCTTTCTTTGTGTCCATTCACAGTAAATATACTAGCACTTTCCGCGAAAGTCTTGGATTTCCTTTTAGTTTGACAAGGCTTCGGTCACAACACATGCAGATACAGTGGTAAATGTTATAAAATTCTTAGCAAGGGTAGATAGGCAGAAATTCAAAATATAATGTAGGTCAGATCTTTCCACTTGTTTGAGCTATGATTTGGAAAAGGGAATTAAATTCCCATATCTCACTGACTTTCAGTGGGATTTGGGCACCAGAAACTTCTTTAAAAACCCTAGCTTTTATTGAAAATTCTCACGGTCACTTTGAGAACCATCCTCTTGTGTGTCAGGTGCACTTTAACTGGATTTGAAGGCAGTTACTCCTCCCCTCACTGGACTCAGAGATACTCCTTTGTGAGCTGTAATGTGGGCTCTTCAATACATTTAGTTCTATGAATAATTAATGTGTCTCCTGCTCTCACCACTTGATTTCCAGTTATTTGCGTTGCATGCAATATGCTGAGCCAGTTTCTCAACTCCTAGACTCAAATGCAGGTTTCCAATCTCATTAAGTGTAATGGGATATGAAAAATAAGACTCTAAATAAAAAAAAAAAAAAAAAAAAAGGGAGCTGTAAACCTGTCTAACAATTCTTAAAAATACTAAACGTAAAACCTCCAGGAAAGAAAACATAACTGTTGCCTACAGAAGAACTAGACGATTCTATGCAGAAATTCAGTGATTTGGGGGGGGGGTTGTTGTTTTGTTTTGTTTGGGGCTTTTTTTTGTTTAGTGGGGTTTTTTTTTGTGTTTGGTCTTGAGGGTTTTTTTTAGTTCTGTTATACATATGAAAAACATTTGAAATATCCTCTTTTGTTTGTTTTTCACTCATTTGCTAAACGTAGCTTGGATAGAGTTTGTGAAAGTGAACTTGTCATTCAAGCTAGTCACTATACTTCATGGATGACTGAATAAAAATGGCTTCTTCAAGAGGTAATCAAAGGTACTGCCACAATGAATCCATATGTACTTCCATACTGGACATAGAAGAAAAAATCAGTTAGATGTCCTTCTAAGACAAAGTAGATCAAACTCATTGCTTCCATAACACACAAGATGAATCTGAACAGACTGGATGATTTCCAGAAGCAGTTATATCAGAGCAGATATAATAAAAAAAGAGTAGCTGCAAGACAACAGACTAGAAGGCAAACAGAATGGAAAACCTCTAGGCCATTCTGGAAGCAAGGAGAAGATTCCAGGAACTTTTTATTATTGAGGTACTGAAATAAAATAGTAGTTGTGAAAACTGTTAACAAATGTTGACAGATTATATAAGTTTTCATTGACTGATTTTAGAAATATTTTTTCAGTTTCATTGAACCAGCTATCTGTGGAAAGTTCTTTTCTGTAAGTTATATGATGAAAATTTATTCATTACATTTTAACTGATGAACTTGAGTTAATTGAAAATTATTTATACAAAGAAAAGAGGAATATCTGATTCTGTTCCTAAAGCAATGTAAATCCGGGGTCATTGCTTGGGTTTCACTGAGTTTTAGTTTAGATTCTAATTTTTGTTTTATTTTTCTGCACCTTTTTCATCAGAGACTTCAGATTACTGCAATAACTAATTACCATACTATTCATGTATTGATCTTGCTGCTAAAACAACAAAATTTACTTACTAAATGTAAAACACATAAAGACAGAATTAACAAATTAGATCAGAAAAAAAAATCCATGACATTTTTATTATTTGCAACAGAAGTAATTTTCAATTCCTTGCATGGTATTCTTATTTACTTCTTATTTCTTTAGGGGACATACGTCCTTCTCAAGAGCTGGAAGAAGGATGGAGAAAATGGTGGGTATATGATAACTTCTCTTCCCTACAATGAGACCTGACATCTTTGATTCTCTCTTCTTTGCAACATCTTAATCTGTTTGGGCAAGACAGCGCAAAGCAGCATTAATCCTAAAAGTATTTGTAAGAGGTTGAACCTCAGACCCACCCAGCTCATCCTCACATCTCCAGCAGTGAACAACAGCAGCTGGTCACCGCAGTAAGCGCGTAGCGATGTTCTCCCAGAACACTCTCACAGGCTCTAGTGACATGCAACATAGAAAATTTCATCATGCTAGCTATCTATGGGATAAATTATAGATACATCAAGTAGCCAAATACCGGAACGACATTCATAATAGAAATATCTGGAAGTATTCAGCTGCTTGAATATAGTCCACCTTTATGTGATGTGTTGGTTACATACAAAAATATAAATGGCTTCCAGACAAAAATATGACTCAACTTACAGTTATTCTGAAATATCAGGAAAACATTCAATATACCTATGAGTGGATTAAAATTCAGGATGTACAATAGACATTTAAGCCTAAATGTAACCTTGTATACCAGCACCCTATATATTCTATTTTTTTATTACTTATTATATGCTTCCTAGTCTACTCTCAGTTCTGTAAATATATGTATCAATAATAAATGTATGTGTAAATAAAACTGCTTGATATAAATGATACTTAGCTTTTTTGTTGTTGCTTGTGAATATAAGATGAAATCCAGGCTTTTCTAAACCAACGAAGGTTTTAGAGATCAAGATAAAATGCTCTCCAGTTTCATTATAAAGCATAATATAATCCTAACACAGCACCATAGATGTCAACTGAACTACTCATGAGAGCAGAGGGAGAAGGATACATTTCATATTTTTTTAAACACTTCTGTAAATGTAATGAGGATTTATGTTTGGAATTTCCTTGTTAAAACATGAAGTTCAGACTGATTCTGTGCTGTATAAGTACAAAAATTAACAAGAATGTTACTGGAAACAGTGGTATCTCACCACCTTACGCCAGAATGGATATTGACACCTTTTATTCTGTGCTGTTTTGTAACGGTTGTGAAGTTACGAGGTCTGGGCAATGGGAGCCTGCAGGAGTGACAGGAGTGGGAGGAGGCCATGGACCACCCTGTGCCAGCCCACAGCCACTTCCCAACGGCTCTGGAACCAGCACAAGCACCCCAGTGTGCACCAGAACTCTGGGCAGTTGGAGGAGCCCATGGGGCTCCTCAGCAGATGCATTTAGGGGCGGGGTGGACATGAGGGGTGCATACATACACCCCTGAGGGACTGAGCCACAGGCCACCCACACCAGGGCAGGAACACCCTTAGGGACTGTGGCCAAGGGTAACCTGCGCTGGGGCAGGGACACCCTGAAGGACTGCAGCCACGGGCCACCCACGCTGGGGCAGGGACATCCCTGAGGGACTGCAGCTGCCTCAATCTCCTCTTGTCTCCTCACCTCCTGACCAGAGCAGTTTTCATCAACTACGTGCAACCTTTGGTGAATATAAGGGCAATTAACACTGGAGAAGGGGAGCATATATGAGTTTGACTCATTGTTTGTATTCTTGTTTCCCCCAATACCCAAGTCAGTGATCAAAAGTTTGCTTTTATTGGCAATAAATTACATACAGTTCTCTGACTCACAAATGTTTTGCCTGCGACAAGGTTTTTGCTGGTTTACAAGGCCTACCGCATTTGTTTCCGGTATGCTCTCTCCAGTGCTGATGTGTAATTAAAGGCTTGGCTTTTTGAGACATGCATTTACATGAAAAGGGCCCTAGAGGTGCAAGTTGTTTCTGTTAATGCACAACTGAAGAAACAGAACATTTTAAGATTTCTTGCCCTTGAATGATTTTATTTCCTCTCTCACTGGTATTTTCCTCTCTAACCTCTCTAAGATATTAATGCCAGCCTAAATGTATAAGTTAAACTTAAATTACAAACATTTAATCTTTTTTGCTCTCATCTACAGTTATACACATCCCTTTAGGCATGCAGAGATGCTTCAGTTATTGCAACATTGAAAACTACATAATTTTTCCTTTTTTTTTTTTAAGTCTACCTAATTTCTGTAATATCAACGTATACCTTTTTTGTTTCTGTATTAGGAGACCCAATATGATTAAACATTTTATGAAATTGTTCACTTTAAAAGTAAAAACAAAGGATTTCCTATAATTGTTGTCTATAACATAATGTTTTATATACTCAATCATTAATCAGAAAAAAAGTCTACACAAAAAGCAGGAGCAAATTGTGAACATAAATTCAGGCCAATACAAATAGGTAGAGCTTCATCATCTCCATAGTAATGCATAGAGATTTTAAGACAATGTCATTTAATTAAATCTTTAGCTTTTGTAATGTGATTACGCATACGTACTCTATCCAGAAAGAAGAGGCAACAATTTCTCAGTAAGTCTGATGTCAGGAGGACAATAGCCAGGAGTTCTTCCAGCTGATCTGCCCTAAACAGAGGAGTCCTAACACAAGAGTAGAGACAAAAGTGTAACAGCTGGGAAGGGATATGAATGAAAGGAGAAATACGTTCGTGATTCTTTGCTGTAGAATTCTGCTTAGCTGAGACATCTCCAACTCCTCTAGCAACAAAAATTAATACCAGTCATGTGTGATAGTAGGAGACTGACATAATTGTTTAGAGATATCAGTAGCTGTTTTTAAATAAAATACTTGAATTATGCACTTGATTGGGCTCAGGCAAAGAGCCCAAACCCTATATAATTGATGTAGGTTTAAATAGTTGACCACGTCTTGTTAACATATGTGGAATCACCTCTGTTGTCTGCTCATAACTGGGTATCCTAGAAGGGAAAGGGACTCGGTGACTCCACTGAAGCAGTTTTCATTCCTCCAGTATGTCTTTAAACAGCCCAGCAAATTCGCCTCAAGGCTGCTGGCATTCTATACAGCTGCAAAAAACAAATGGGAGGAATTGATAACAACTCCTATCTACTGTTGATGAAAGATTTTTTTTTCTATTTAGTCTCTGAGAGGTGTATTATAATATGGGTATAGTTCCCCAGTCTAAAGTGTTGGATTTTCTGCTGGCAGAGGTATCAAGCTTTATTCATGGAAGCTTCCTACTGGGAAAAAGAAGACTCAAGTAATACATTACTGCTGTTCTTGTGGGACTACATTTTGCCACCAATGTATGCCTGGCAGACTTTAAAACCAAAAGGGCTGTAGGACACCTCTGAATGCAGGATACAGAATAGTCTTACAAGCTGAAACTTTGAAATCTACTGAACTTATATTTCAAATTCCTAAAAATTCACATTTTCTATTTTCAGTCAATTCCACCAAGCTGTTCAAGTATATATTTCATATATGCATAGATGGTTTTTTAGTGTTAAAACATGGGGAATATAATGCTTTTTCAATTTTTTAGTTATTCTTTTCATTATTTTTTAAAAAGAAGCTAGTACAAAATTTCCTTAAAGAAAAAAAACATTTTTTTTTTTATTTGAAAATAATATTATTAAATTTTAAATTCAATTAAAAATGGGATGACTATGTCTAAGGCATAAAATCAGATTTCCAATTATTTCCACAGCTGGTGAGTTTCTATTACTTTCTACTTGAAGTTGTGTTTTACATAGTCTTTGTCCCATTATCAAGCATTAAGAAACATTAAAATAAATGAATTGACTAAATGTGTCTTCTGATTTTGATTACATTCACAATAGCAAACAACTCGTACCTGTATGTTGAAATAGTCCAGGGAGGGAAAAGGAAAGATTAAGAGATTACCTGCTAAAAAAAAAGAAAAAGAAAAAAAAAAGAAAGCTTTATCCCATCTCCCCCATTTTTAAATTCTTCAGGTGTGCATTTGAATATGTTTATAAATTGTTCTAAAATTTTCATGATTTCAAATCATCTTAAGGTATTGGGGTAAAGAACTCATCTTTTTCAGGTTGCTTATCTAGCTTTACAAGGATAACATTGGAGAGTGAATTCTCAGCAAAATTTACATCATTTTGTCTCCACCGTCTATAACAGACTCTTGTTTGTTCAGCCTAATACCCTTCAGTTTCATTTTCTTACTTTCTTTTAGGGTATTTGATACATTTTGGAACTATTTTCTCAGTGTATGCAGAGATGTTTTGGTTTTGGTAGGGTTTTTGGGGGTATTTTTTGGTTTTTGTTTTTTTTTGGGTTTGTTTCTTTTTTTAATCTTCCCTAGACTATCAGTTCTTGATTATTTTCTTCACTTACCTTTAAAAATGCCTTTGTTCTTCCTGTGTGTTTGTGTCTCTCTGCTTGTGGCATTCCTTCTAACTATCAGCTTCCCTTAATCGGCAGGTTTGCATTTGAGTTTCCTACGTGAAATGACCCCTTGTTCCTCGTTCTGCAGTGTCAGGAAACAGAAATGTCATTGCTGATTAGGGGCCTGAACCCTCTGCTCCTCCTTCTCATACAGTAGGCAATCTTGTTCTGTACACACTCTAGCTGCAGGGTCAGCCTTAGGGGAACTCTAAACAAGTGTCCACATGGGATACCAAAGCGGAAGGGGCACTGATAGGGGCAAGTATTCTTTGAGCTCATTTGTCTGCCACAGAAAGTCACTTCTGTCCCTTTAAACGTAAAATGTCCACTGGCATTGCCCAAGTGTGTACATTTTAACCACGTGGAAGCATTTTTGTGCCTCTGGCTTACCACACATGTACATCAGTGATGTTAATAACATCTCTGCCTAACAATGTGACACTGAGATGTACTTCTAATGGTTGTCTTTCCTCTGAACTGAGATACAAAAGCTTTCATTTTTGGTTCTGAAACCCTCTGTTAAACTAACTCTGACCTCATCCCAGGGCACGATTACCTAGTCTAGCTTGGGGCACCTGAAGCTCTGAAGAGGGCCCTGTGTAGTTGTGGTTGAAAATCTCTCTGCTTAGTGTACAGAGTGCATCCTTTCTTACAACTGAGTGGAAACCCCTGCTTTTTCCACTTTTGCTGCTCACCTAGGGAAGTGGAACAAACCAGGAGAGGGAGGAAGAGAAACTACACAGAAAAGAACAGAAAGTAGTGCCTTCAAGTGACAGGGAGCATGCATAAAACCAAAACTCCTCCCTAAACCAAAGGATACTGCAAAACAGAGAAACTAAGAAAAGGGGAGAGGGAATAACACTTTACTTCCTACCATTTTCATAGCCTGAAGGAAGTCTATGGACAATCTACAAAGATGGGGGAATGAAAATGAAACATAAAGGACTAAATATGCATCCCTTTTGCAACTGAGAAAACTGATGTTGCTTAGAGTATTTCAGGGATAAACCAGTAGCTTTTTACTCCCTAGTGCAGGCCACAGTTACATAGTCACAAGCATAACTTGTTATCTACAGCAGCTCCATATCCAAAACAAAAATATTCATCTGTCACATGAGCTCATAAGATGTAGCATATGAATCTACTTTTCATTTTCATTATCTAAACAGCATTAAAAATAAAATATTTTTACACATATTAAAAAAAATCAGAAATCTATTTTTTTCAAAATGTGAATTTCCACGTGCCCATTTTGTCACAGATAGGTATGCAGGTCTATTACTGCACAAGGTTGTACTAATATATACTTGTAATCAACATATTAAATAAATAACTACATTTTTAGGACTTTACAGACACAGATAAGAGAGAAATGGAAAGATCATTTGCTGTTTATTTTTCTAAAAATACCATATATAATTTAGAGGTTCCAGTAAGCCATGTTTGTACATTTTTTTTCAGTAAGAGTAAATAAAACCTTTTACCAGTTTCATAAAACTGTCTTTGGAAGAGATGTAAAATTCAGCCCTTCTTGACTGGCTTGTTATTAAAAATCCCATGACACTTCTCACAAAAGAAGGGCTATTAACTGTAATATTTTGGCCAAAGTCCAAATCACTTTGTGGCTACCAAATCCCCTGTTGGAAAAATTATTCTGCACTTTCCTCAAAACCTTGCTGCGTACAGCATCAGATTTTATCTAACTGGCAGTATCATTTTGATAAGGCTTATATGAACTTTTAATATGTCAAAATAACTTTGGATCAATAAAGTGATCCTTTGAAATAAAAGTTAAGATAATACCAAATCTACAAATACACAACAGCACTAAAAAAATAAAAATTCAGAGATTTGAAACAAATTATTTGGTTAATGGCATGTTTTTCTGATTATTTATTTTCCTCGGGAATTTTCAGGAATAAGCTTATGCATAATGTAGTGATATTTGTTACCCAGTATACCATCTTTACCTGGAAACCACGAGCAGGTAATTAATCAAATAATCAGTCCTAGAGTTTTGATTTTTTGCCTTTTATTAGGCAATTCTTTTAGATACCTCATCTGAAAAAAAAAAGAATATTTCATTTAGTGTGACTTGTTTAGATGAGATGCTGTGAGAACACTTGGTCAATAAAAATGTTATCTTTGCTAATGAAAAGCGGGACATATGTTCTATCCTAAGTCAACTATGAGAGTTGAAACAGTGGTTTCTTCTACTTTATATAGGCTGAACGTATGTGTTGTGACCCATGATATTTGATGTTGTGTCTCCATGACATGTTGGTGACACTGGTTCAGGGCTAGCCTACGAGTGTTGTCTCAGACCAAAACAAACCCAGGAGAATATCCAGTCCATGACACTTTCCATATGTTTTCAGCCCCACAATTAGCCCCTTACTTTCCTGAACACTAAATGTATCTAGAAATTATCTGAATAAATTCTCTTAATGCTTGTCTCCCAACAATGTTACTTAACACAGTACATTTCATCAAGGTAAATTGAAATTAAATGGGTTTAGAATAGGCTGACATTTTGGTAAGTAGTAGGCAGTGGGGAATCCTAATCAACTGAGGTTGCTTCTAATACTTGCAGTAGGAGTTCATATTAGGCTTGACACCCTTCAATATTTATCAATTGTCTGAGAAGCAAAGATAAAATCAAAGCTGATAAAATTTATGGGATGACACAAAGATTGGCACAGTGGTAAATAATGAAGACAGGCAGTCATGGGAAGTGATCTGTATCACTTGATGACTGAACTGATTCAAATGATGTACGTTTTAATACAGCCAAAGTCACATCTATGTTTTTGCGGGAATGAGGAACTCTTATTAGGCCAGACATTGGAAAAGTTAAAGTTGGTCATTCCAGCTTGGTGCATCGTCTGTGTCCTGTGTATGTCCTGTTAAAGATGGGCATATACATTTTTATGCGAGAGCAAAAGAGAAGAAAATTTTGCTTCTCTCTTTTGTCCTGACTCTCTCAACTTTCTTCTAAGAATGGACTGGATTTTGACCCTTTTATTTACACGTGTGCCTTTTATTTACATTCATGGTTCTGAGTTTTCTGTTAGGGGAAGGAGAAAGGTGAATACAGTTCCATCTCAAGACTTCACCAAGTTCGGGTCCCATTTCTAGAGTATCATAAACTGTCCTTATAAACCAAATTATTCACCATTGACAAGTAGTTCAGTTAAATGCCATGGCAAAAAGAGGCAGTCTGATCCATTGATATGTAAATGGAGAATATTGTGTAGGATTAGAGGCAATTTTATTTTTGTTGTTCCAGTCTGCATTTTCTAAAGGCTACTGAAAAATTTGAAAGGGTGCAGATGAAAATGATTCAAGGTCTGGAAAAAAAGCTCAAGAATGAGAGACTTAAATAACTGTTTGCTTGCAAAAAAAAAAAAAAAAGAAAAAGACCAGGGATATTTTATAACTGCATGGAAATGCCTTCATGGGAAGAAAGACTAGGCTTCTAAAGGATCTGCAATCTGGTAAAGAAAAGCTAAGGATGAATGCTTAGAGGCAGAACAAGGACAAACTCAAATTAAAAAAACGTATGAATAGTTATCAGTCAAGATGAGGGAAGTAGCTTCACCTCTTGCTGTATTTAGGTGAAGGTAGGATGCTTTCCTGGAAAATATACTTCAGTCAAACTCAAGTTTTGGGTTCAATGCAGCAATAGGGAGCTAAAAATCTGTTGCTTATTTAAACAGGGGATCAGACTGAAGGTCTCATGGTCCCTTTTTTGGCCCTAAATTGTACAGAAAATTTATATCAAATTCAGTTAATGGCTCTGACAATTCTGTTTTACTTTTTGCCATTTCAAATCTCACCAGCCCTGAGACTTCACTAGGGCAAGTAGCTAAACCTTCATGAGAAATCCCTGACTCAGGGAGATCCCACTATATGTGATTTTAAAATAACAGGAAGCATAAAGCAATACCAGATGTGAAATTTCCAAGAGGAGTGTGAAAGGACTGTGTCAGTGCAAGCATGAAACCTGAAAAAAGACATAGTCAGTCTTGAGGGGGGGAGGAGAAAAGATGTGGAAGAGGAAGGAGAGAGACCTCCAAGGATTAGTTTGGATAAATCTGAGATTAGTATCCAAAGTTCTTGGTACTTCTCCAAACTAAACTTCTAACCCTTTAGAGCTTCATCCACCCATCATAATTCTAGCTGCTCTTGAAGACTCAAGCTGCCAAGGTCATGGCTGTTAAGGGGCAGAGGAGGAGGGTATTAAAAAAAAAACACCAAAGCTTTTAAATAGTAATTTATGCTAATTATGTTTGTGAAATAATTTGTCCTGCATGTCCTAACATGGAATGTCTCCATAGTCTCCATCTGTTTATCATCTAAGATGTGTTAGCAAGATGCGAGTGCTCATCATGCAGCTCTCCCACAGCATGTTACAGTCACTGTAATAACATGTACAATAGAAATAAACTACTTGATCCCTCATTAGAAAATAAATTATACTGCCCTCATACATTTACTTTACTTGTAAAACATTATAATAGAACTCATGAAAACATTTACCCACAAGAAAATCACATAGTTAAATATGATCCAATACATACATTGCTACCTAAGGCTCCTTGGAATAATTCCTTCAGCCTGTAGATAGAAGGTTTATAAATCCATCTCTGGCATTTTTCCAGTAGTGTTATTAAGCTCTTGGAATCTCCCCTTTTCTGCGGTTCCTTTATGTATTTCTTGTCATTCTAGTATCTCCAAGTTCCTCAATTTTCACCCTATAAACAGATACTGGCACAATGTCGACCAACTATTATATAATGGAATTTATCATGTATTAAGTTACAATTCTTCTTGAGTTTGTTTTAACCTCTCTGCTTTAACTTAAGTTTTATTTCATAAGACTATGCTGGACAACATTTCTGGCAATTTATATTTTCTTTCAGATCTCTTTTCTTCCAACATCTTAACACACAACTTTTATAACAGCACTGTCACCATAATTCTGGATCTCAAAATTATGACCATTTCGTAATCTCAGGAATGAAAACTTTCTTCAAGCATCTGTAAGAAAAAAAAAAAGAACAAATAGTCTATCAAGATTATGGTGCTCCACTGCTCTATGACAATACAATTATTTCTTGAGTTACGTGAGAGAAATATATGTTCATTTGGAAGTGGCAGTGATAGTCTCCAAATAACCTCATGCAGCAGTTTATTCATTTTGCTAAAGATGATTATTATTAGTCATGCTTATCCAAAAGCTACTAGTCAAACACTTTAAATTAAAAAAAGTCCAAGGAAAGTCTAATGTTTAGGATCCCAGACTTGCCACAGTCACAGATAACTTCATATTAAGATCTTTTCTCTTCTTCCTTTCCCACTGCATTTTTAAACTGTGTTCCCCTTTGCTGCATGGAAAGAAACCCTAAACCTAAAATCTTTGATATTCATTGGATCTATTGTAAATAATGTAAGTCACATTGCCATGAATATGAATAAATTCTGACAAAGGGTGGATCTGAAGAATTTGTTCATTGACCTCAAGTTGTGATTTTCTATTTCTAGCTCTTTGCATTTAAAAATAGACTCCTCAATGTATATCTTTCAGTCAGTCAGCAGCCCAAAATACTGCAAAATTAGGAAGAGAAGTGTAAATGTTGTCCACTGATTTTAATGAGATGTTATCTTTAAAGTGTTACCTTTAAAGCTTAATTACATCTACATTAAATCCAAATACAACTAACCAACTTCACTGCCAGATGATGAATATGTTCAGCTAAATCTGTCCAACATGTCTAAATTTTCTGGTAGGAATCAACTACCCATTAATTTTAATGGAAACCGCATGGAACGATGAAAAACCGATGCCATAACATATACATGAAGCACAGAAAATGAACTTTTTATGCTATTTCAAAAGACTCATCTAAACAGATACACATTGAAAATACAATAGATTTCTATAGAATTAAGAAAGAATTTTTTCTTTTTTTTTCATTCTACCTTTAGACAGTTATTTATAGTAACATACAATTTAAAGTCTGCCTACAATTAAAAACTGCTATAAGAATTAGAATGTATTTTTCAGAAAATCTAAAAAAAAAACCCCTTTCTAATGAAATTAATTTGTGCCAGCCTGAAGAATAAAAATGAAAAATTTGACACTCATTTCTGCATATCTTTTTCATATGGGTCTTATCCATAGCTTTTCAATTTCAATAAGATTTAGATAAGACCTGGGAAGTCATAACTCACTTCCCAAATAGTTGATTTAAATAATGCATTCAGTATTAAATAGTAACAGTGTTGTTAAGGCAAGTCAGTAAATTGCAAAGAGCAAAAGAATGAGTGATCCCATAACCTGGAGTTAAAATATAATCAAAAAGTGACTGATTTATCAGATAACATCTTATATGAAACTCTTTCTTTTTTTCACAAGAATTTGCAAGCATTTCCCTGAAAGTATTTCAGTACTTGCGTGGAAGAATAGTAATGCTTTAACTGCTTACGGGAGTATTACATGCAGTTTGATGCTTCAGTCAACTAAAACTCAAGGAGCGGTTAAGTAGACAAAACATAATTTACCAGAATAGAAAATAGTGTTGGACACGAGTACCAGGACTAGTACAGCAGTACTTTATTAGTTGTAAAGAAAGCATCAAATAAATGTATTGATTCCTTTAGTGATTTGAGAAACTAGTAGCAATAATAGATACTCCATATAGCCCATAGATACTTATTGTGATATTTATTGAACATTTTCACTTACTGAATTGATTTAGAAATCCTGAGAATGGTTATTGGATGCATTGCAACGCTAAAATTTTCTGAATGTTGTGTTCAACTACTGTTATTTGATATTCTTTAGGTAACTATTAATATTACCAAAAATGTCTGAGAGCTTTAATTGTAGGTACTGGTCTGGAGCTTGATATGTTACTTTTATGAGGTGGAGGTAAGAAGTAGACAGGAACATAATGGAATGGTTGCATATATATGTATCTGTGTATTCATGTTTACCACATTGAAGATGCAGGTGTTTCTAGGCAACCCAACATTAGAGGAAGTAAAGATCGGAAGAATAAAAAACCTAAAAAATACTGACATTTGTGAGAAAAGGAAGTGAGGCAAGACCATATACAGATTCCTTGTACAATAACAAAGAATAATATCATTGGATAAAGAATTTCAGATAATAGTAAAATATATTTTTTCTCCATTCCAGGCCACAAAAGAGTATCTCTGGTCTCCGCAGTCTTTAAAATAGCCTGAGTTAACAAACCTATTGGTCAAAATAAACTCTTCGTGCAGCCTTTCTCCATCCATAGTTTTTTCACAAAAAATAAATTAAAAAAAAAGAAGTGCTGTTCTGCAGCAAATGACAGATGCTTAAGTCCTCTGTGTAGCAGAACACAATGTTTTATTTCAGTTAAGCCTATTTGTTACCTTGTGAGGGGAAAGCACAATCCAACAATTAAGGAAAAGAAACCTTAAAGACGTTATACAAAATAGGTCTTTAACTAATTTTGTTTTACTAAGTGCTAGTCCAGAAGGATACAGTGTCTTTCACACATCTTGAAGTCTTCTGCATAAGTGTGAATTTATCTCTTTAATTCCTGTAGCAGCACTGAGGTCTAGTCAAAGAAAAGAAACACCACCCCAATATGGAGGAGGATAACGAAGAAGGTGTATGATTAACAGCCCTGGGTAAATTGTAAATACGCACTGATGCCAAATTCTTCACACACATTCACTAATGAATCTGATAACAAAAAAGGGAAGGATTCTGAAGAGGTACAGAGGGTAAGGATTGTTGGGGTTTTGGATCAAGCCACGGAACACACTTCTTTCATGAAGACAACATTGAAGAAGTAATGTAACTCATTACACTCAAATCAGCAAATAACTTCTTGTTTGTGTGGGGTGATGAAACAAAGCATAAACAAGAAAAGAGAGGTAGTAAAAGGACTGAATCATAAAGGAAGAGGAAACTCTCTTGTGCAGAAGGAGTCACTAGTGATAGTTTCTCCTGACTGCATCATGAATCCTAGCCCATCAGAATTTACGTTTTTGCTAATGCTGTTGAGGTTTTACACTATCCATCTGCTCCATGTGCCTTTGCCAAACTGCCTTCCTCTTGGTAAAGTTGGATGTCTCCATACATTGCAAAGCTATAATATTATTTGTTTTCCTATGGAAGATTTTTGGTTGGGTATCAGTAAAAAAAGCAAAGGGTCTCTTATGCCATCAGTGGCATAAACAGTGGCAAATTTAGAGATGAGAACAGCAGTGCAGGATGGCAAATGATTTCCACTTCAGTTATGATTCTAGTTTACACTGTCCCTTTTTGAAGCTACCCATATGATTTTCACAGCTTTATGGGCATCATTCTTTTGCTGCAAAGACAAATGTAACCAAAAAACCCTACTTATTTCTGTTAATTGTAGATTCTGCTAGGCTTCGCTAGAAGGCTTAAGAGTCACTTTACTACACATAATTGAAACACCCTCCTTCTTTGATCATCTGCATCATTCATGTAGCTGACTACCGAAACAATATGAGAAAGAGACTTCTGGTTTGAGATTATTATATATAATTAACTAGCTGAAAGCAATACAGAAGAAAAGTAATTCTGACTAATAAAAGTTTAATATAAACGGAAATTTTCTGTGCAATTGACAAACCAATGAAGACTACACCCAGCATTCCCTATAGTTATTCCTGCTGGAAAATCATTAACTTCATACATAAACTGTGAAAAAATACGCACATGAAGCAACCTCAACCCCCCAAAACAACAAAAGATCCCCTTATTTCTATGCAATCAATCAAAAATTATATTCAGTCTTCAATTTTCCTGCTCTTACAACATTGTGCTGCCTTCTGAAATGACATTACCTGATCTTTACTTCAAAGCAAAAGAACCAGAAGAGGAAAACCTGCAGTGGATTTCCTTGAAAGTTCAACTCTTTTTCTCCTTTGCTGTCCAAAATCTGAGCAATGTTATAGACTACTTTTCACATCTTGTCATCTCATTTCCTTCCCGTTCTTTTCATTACAATACTTTTAAAGCTGCTTATATCGCTCCAGAGAAAACAGTGAAACAAGAAATATATATGCCCTATGCTTGTCTCTTTCTCCCACTACAAGTTTGCCTATCACTTTTCTTTCTACTCCATCCCTCAATTTTTTTCTGACCCTAATATTTTATTGATTTTGCTTGTGAGTAAATATTTCATCATGGCTGATTACAAGCCTCAAATGCCAACATGAAGTTTGTTCTGCCAGAAACTTTACATGTAAATTTGGGATAATTACTTAGATAAACATAGGAAGACATTGAAGTCAGATTAAATGAGAGTTAAGTGACTATATACCTTCGAAAAATCAGAATTTGAAGCTCTGTGTGCCTCAGCTTCCTAACGCTAAAATAGTTCCTGCAGAAGCTGAGGTAGGGAGGAGCTTGGTACTTCTATATAGGGATCCAAACTTTGATAAAAAAATAGGTACTGAAGCATGGCATCTACAGTAACATAGGCGTGTTAGGAGCTAAGAGAGGCTATCTCAGGGCCTGGCTGAAACAGTTCTGCTGCAGTTCAGCAGGCCATATGATGTCATTCTTTGCCTCCCTCTGACCAACACAGATATCATTTATGCAAAGAGGTTGTTTTTCGGATATCAGTTCTCTATGTGTAATTGCCCATGTGTACTGTGTTCTTTCTGCCATCTTCTCTTGGCTGACTCAATATCTTGGTTTTCAAATCCATATTAAAACCCCCAGGTAGCTGGTCACTCAGGTCTGACTGGCGATTCTGATTTGGTCAAACATAAAACATATCTTCAGACTCAAATGATTTGGAAAATTTAAGTTAAGAAAATACTGTGGTTTAATACTATTGATTGTCTTCCTAACTTTGGTACTTGCTGCAGATTCATAGCTGTACCTTGCCATCTTCCTTCAGACATGTAAAATGTCCTCTCTAATCTTGACTGATAGGCTCAATTACAATGGTAAGATAACTCTATTATTAAGAAGAACTCTAATATAATAAATCAAACTATAAATAACCTTAAAGGACTTTTCCACACAGAGCTGTACTTAACATATGCTTTATTAAGTAGAGTTTATAAATTATACATTCCCTTTCATTCTCAACATCTCAGTTTCACCTTATGAGGCCCATTTCAAACAATAGTCTAGTGTCAACCTAATCAAAAAAGTCTCATGAAATATATGAAATTGTATATTTCATAGATAAGGGATTTAAGTTCCCTTTAGAAGTTTAAATTTTAATTTTCTCCCAAATTTTGAGTTATTCAACAGCAAACTGCACAGAAAATCATATTATTTTTTACTGAGCTAATTTATCTGTGCAATTAAAAATGTGATATTCGTTTAGTACTTTTTTTTTAAGAGACAGGTTTTCTCCTTAAGAAACATGCTATCTATTGTGAATAAAGATGGTCTGTAAAAGAAGACTCAAATTCCAAACTTTGCCCTTAAGAGTTAAATCAAGTGAGGTTTTACATTCTGAATCCCTGGAATTGAATTAACTCCTTTGGCTTTGGCTCATAGGTCCCAGATCAGGCTTTAGTTATCTAAGTTTATATTCTGTCCCTTTATCAGAGTATTAAAGCATCTCACATATCTGCTAAAGAGAAGACAAAAAGTTCTCTGTTTTTCTCTTTCCATCCCTCCCAACAGCAGGAATTGATTGGCTTATTTTTTGTCTTTGGTGCTGCTAGGTGAGAGAAGTAGGTTTCACTGTTTTGTTCTGAAGGTACTGAAATTTATGGTCACTTAGATTTACTCCAGATGTGGTTCCACAGTTGTGGGCAGCTGCCAAAAACCTTTAGCAGCTGTGCAAATGCTTATGACCATGCAGGGAGAAGCAGTCTCTCAGGAAATTTCAGTCAATCTCACAGAGCATGGAAGCTTTGAGTTTAACACAATATTCATTGGAAAGCAACTTAGTGCTGTGATCTCAGGCACTGTTAGTTCAAATGCCTTTTTAAATTTTTTCTTTTGGATGAACTTTTGAATGACTAGCCTTCCATAAGATCATTATTCCTGATAGCAGAGCTTTCATTGAATCAACACTGTACGTGGTATCTATTATGGCTAAAAATCTTAAAAATTCAGATACTGTACTTGTCCAGTCTAAGCATAAATTGAAGTGCTGCTTCTCTTTTAGCCTTATTTTAGAGATGAAAACTCTGAATCTCAATTTGCTGGCAAAATCAGAAGAACAGACATTGCCGTTAATAACTGGGCTTTATTTTTCGACTTTTTTGCATAACTTTAATGGCAAACGTGAAACAAATATAGAACACGTGAGGGAGATTTTATTCTCATTGCTTGTGCAAATCAGATTTTTCAGGCTAGTAGCTGGGAAAATGGATAGAAAAATTAAGAGTGCGAAGATGTGCACCACGGGCTGTTATAGAGGGGATAATTTAACATAACAGTAATTTCCTTATATTAAATAAAATATAATTTGAGGATATTGTTGTGATACAATAATATATTTTAAAAGTTATATAATTTACATTATAATTAAGAACAATAAACCTGAAAGTCAATAATATTTTACAAAGATAAAGATATACATAAATATATAATGCTCTCCTAACCTTTTAGACTATGCCTGTCTGGGAATATTAATAAGGGATTCTCCTCTGCTGCCTGGGAGAAAAAAGCACCACACTGGAGTTCAGTTTTCTCCACTCTGGCTGAGATTCCTTGGCTGGGTTTCTCACTTGCATTTCTGGCAAGTATCTGGCCTTTTGCCTCCAGTTGCAGTTGCAGAGTTTTTTATTTGCATACCTTCTATTTGGGGTCAAGGAAGAGAAAGGCTATAGTCACACAAACAACCACCTACTCACACCAAAAAGCCTTCTTGATTAGCAGTCTTACACGTCCTGTATAAAAATTGCAGGTCTATTCACTTTGCTGAGCAGAAACTTGGGATCTTCAGAATTTTATTAGGACTGATGCAATGAGAACACTGCTATATTAGTTCCAATGTAGTCAAATCCAGTGAATTCTAGTCAGGTTTTGCTGCTTTCAGTGAGCAAAAAGTCCAAATGAATGAACCCATTTACTGCCAGGCTGAGATCATAGCTAGCTTGCTTAGATTCCTCTTCACTGTTCTTCTTTTCACTCTTGTGGTTGTTCATAATGATAGAACTCTTTGCCTTTGGGTGGGATACAGTGGCAAGGAAACCTAAATAAGGGTTTGCAAGCATGTTTCTGCAGCATGGTTTAGAGTTCCATTGGTTCCATGTCATTCAGTCTGCAGAACTGCCAGTGCAGGAGAGGGGAGAGGTTACTAAGGTGATGCATTGGATGTAATTTCTTCTCTAGTGTAGCCTTGTCTATGTGACTCTTCAACCTAGTTCAACATATTTCTAGAGTCTGGCCAGCATCATGAGAAGGCTGACACTGAGATACTATGAAAAAAAGGATAGTAGTAGCTGTATGATGATCAGTGATCTCCGAAGGGAACAGAATCACTGCAATCTTAGCCATCTACTTAACCGCTCAGATACCCTAGACGTCAGTCTGTTTCAAATAGCAGTCAAAGAGGAATTGCATTCAGAATTGTGATACACAGGGAGAGGCAGACAAGAGCGAGCTCACCAGTACACAACCTCAAGTACCAGGCTAGACCAACCCAAGCATCTAAAACAGAAGACACCTTCTGTGCAGGTTACTTAACAGACTTCTCTAGCTTATTGGCTATCCGAGTCTTGTGTCACAAGACAGACAGCAATGGTTTACTTCAACAGGATCTTTCACAAATATGATTGTCTTAGAACCAGCTGCATTAGTTCTGGCAGAGTACACAATAGTGACAGTGACGCTATAAGCTCAGTGACAATGGAACAGAGCTGACCAAATAACAGGTGGACCTGACACACTCCTTGCCCAAGATGAGCTTGTTGTAATCCTCTACTGCACTAAACAGATTCTGTGAAGCTGGATTGAAACTGAATGCCCACAGATGTTCCTGGAGAACATTTGTTCCAAACTTCTGTTGAAGGAAGGGCCTTAGATAGGTTACCAAGGCCCCTGCCAGGCCAAGTCCTGAGTATTTCCAGTGAGGAATAGATCACCACTTCCCTGGGTAACATATTCCAATATTAAACTGTTCTCATAGTGAAGAATTTTTTTCTTATGTCAACCAGAATTTGCTCTGAAGCCATCTGTGCTCATTGCTTCATGTCCTGTGCATCCTTGTGAAGAGAGAACTCCCATCTTCTCTATAGTGAAACTTTGAGCTATTATCAGACTGTGATTTTCCCCGAGCCTTCTCTTCTGTAGGCTGAACAAATCCAAATACCAGAGTTTTTTCTTGTATGTCAAGTTATCCAACAGCATAACCATCTTGGTGGCTCTCTAATGGACCCTTTCAATTTTATCTGTTTCTCTTTTGAAGTGTGGGGAATAAAAAGTGGACCTAATATCTGAAGGAGACTAATAAGTGCTCAGTACAGTAGAATAATCACATCCCTTGATCCCCCAGCCAAACTCTTGCTCTGATGACGCCCAGAATTTGGTTTGTTATTATTGCTACAAGGGCATTCTGTTGATTCACATTCAGCTTGCTGTCCCCTGGGGCCCTCAGGTCCTTTTCAGCAAGGCTAGACTGCAGTCAAATGCCAGCCAATTCTGCTGCTTGGGATTGCTCTGTGCCAGGTCCAGGATTTCACATTTGTCTTTGCTAAACCTCATGCAATTCCTGTTTGCCCAGTCTTCCAACCCCACTCTATGGTGGCTCTTCCTTCCAGCCTATCTGCCTCTCTTCACAGTTTGGTGTTATCTGCAAACTCGGCTACAGTGCATTCAATCCCATTGAACACATCATCTGTAAAGATATTTAATCTCACAACCTCCTATGAGGAACTCTACTCATAATAGGATGCCAGTTTGACCTTGAGCCATTAACCCTTTGAGCTCAGGAGTTTAGCCACTTTTCCACCCATTTTGTGGCCCACCTCTCCAGTCCATATCTTCTCAGCTTGTCCACAAGAATGTTGTAGAAAGCAGTGTCAAACACCTTAATAAAGTCAAGGTAAATTATATCTACAGCTCTCCCTTAATCTACTAAGCAAGTCATTTCATCATAGAAGACAATCTGGTTGGTGAAGTACGGTTTACTCTTGGTCAGCATGCATTGACTTTTCCCAAAAGTCTTCTCATCTTTCCTGTGTCTGCAAATAACACCTGTCATTATGGACCTACTCCATAATTTTCGTGGGAACTGAAATGTGGCTGCCTGTATCCAGATTCAGGGGGGAAGTAGAAAGGATGAACTTGGGAAGACGGAACATGTACAATAGCAAAAGGAGACGGAAGGGAGAACCCAGGACAGTAAGGAAGGGGTACATGTGGAGCTGAAAAAGAGTGGAGGTAGCAATAAACAGGATTGCTGTAGAAACATAGGGGATACTTCCTTTTATTCCCAAACCCCAAAGTCCTTCTCAGGGCAGTGTGTGGTGGCAAATCTGTGAGCAGTGGGAGCCATCTTTCTGGGTGAGGTAGGAGTAATATTGTGCTGGATAGTGTAGAGTGCACCCATGCACCTCAGAGGCCTAAAATCCTGTGGTGAGGACAACACAGAGCAACAGTCTAGGAAATGGTCGTGGTGTAGGAGTCAGGGGGTAATTGGTTCACGGCACTCATGGCAGCAGCAGTGAATGCTCCAGCAGTGATGTTAGTGGTGTTATTGGTGGTAGATTCCTCTTCCTTCTTTTCCTCATATGGCAAAGCAGAGGAGGAGGTTCACTGGTTGGAGCTCTGACTGCCACTCTACTCTGCATACCCTGCCCTGACTAACAAGAAGTAGGTGGGACATCCTCTTTCCTTTATTGGTCACTGTAGGAAAATAATTTGTGTTTACAAAAATGCATATTCAGATGACTGGTGAAAGGAAGTTTTGAGATAAACTGAATATGAAAATACAATAGCTTTCAGGAATAACGTTGTAGCAGAGAAAATGTGAAGGAAGAACTTAACTTCTTCTGCCTTACTTTCTCAAATGCTGGATTTCTGAAACGTCTTCTCAATAGAGCCAGTCAATATCTATGTCAAGACTGCACTAAAAACTTTTGCCACTGTTACAAAGTGATTTGCATCTTAGATTCCTTTTAATCTCTTTTCAGGGTCTCACTGAGGTGAAAGATATGACCCGCTAAATCTCATTCTTGGAAGAAACTCAGGCTTCCTCCACTCACACCAGATCTTTAGGTTACAGTCTCCTGTTCTCCAATCAAGAGATCAAATTTCAATCGTTAACGTTGAGGTTTTCTCTGTGAGCTGTCAGAAGATCCTGACATCCTAATCCTGATATCCTAATCTATCACTGGCTGAAAAAAAAAAGCTGCTTTACTCATAACTTAGTAGTGTGCATCCTTCAAATACTTGTCATCTCTCATGGACTTGGTTTCAGCTTCATGTCATCCACTAACTTTCTCTAGGCCCAAGTTCTTCTGACAACCATCTTTTTATCTTGGTACTCTGCGAATAACAGGCACAGTCATACTAGCTGAAGTCGTAGCCTCAGTCAGTAGCTTCCTCACAATTTTCCAATTTATTCCTTACAATAACTTGTTATTACTCCTAAGTCTTCCTCTTCTTCTTTCAACATCCTTAACTGTCTGAAATCAGGTACACAACATCAGAAGCAGGCAAACTAAAAGGCAAGTGATATCCATAAAGTGAAAACACATTAGTCCTTCATAGTCTCCAACAACCAAGACAGAGAGAAAGATTTTTAAGTTAAATACTAACTTTCATAATATTAATGGAGACTCTGAAATGTTAATGGAAATACTGAAGTATTTCCAGGACAATTTCACAGAATTTGCTAAATCAGATGTAGCATGTTTGCAAGGAGTACGAGTGAGCTGCAGCAATGGTAGGAAGTCTAAGTCAACATTATTTATTCTTTTATTTCTATGGTAACCTCTATGGCATTTTAGGATTTTTAAAAGCATTTAGATTATTTTTTTTCTTAGCCTCATGAAGTTTGAAGTTTAAATGGAACCCTTGTAGTAACTGTGGAAGGGGGAGGGTGGAAAGGACAGATAGCTGTCATCCTAGCATGGTTCATATGATCCAGGACTAGGGGCATTTCAGCACTATTTTTCCCACAGACTGGATCAAAGACTGCAGGGCTGCCAAAATGCTTCCACTTTATCTCAACTACTAAAGTGTTCAAAAGGAAAAGACATGTTTAAGATTACTAAGACACAATACTTCCAAGAAGCTGCCTGTCAGGTTGTCTGCACTGAGCTTTGAGCTCACTTTCAAATGCAGTAGTGATAACAATTTCAAACATGGTTTCGTTGGTCAGATGACAATGTCAAAGTTTGCAAAAGTCTTTTCAGGCATGATATTTAAGCTGCAATTATATGTAACAAAGACTTTTGGAAAATGCATTTAAAATATTATATCCTATTTAAGCTAGAATTACATGTCAAGCAAGTTCAAATTTGTTACTTAAATATAGCTCAAAGCTCAAAGAAGACTGAAAGAGACAGGCTGTCCCATAGTAATACTATGGAACGTTTTCTTTGGTATTTATAAATGAGAAGGATGAGACAAAAGAGACCTCATCATGTATTTTGAAATACATATTCAATTCATACAAGATAATTCATTTACAGGATAATTTTCAGTCTTTGAAAGGCAAATAATTTGATACAGCTCTGTTTTTCTGTTCTTCTCTATCTTAATAGAGTTTCTGTAGTTCAGATGTCCAAAAATAACAAGACCTTTACTGAGGATGCCCAAAAGTCTTCTCTGGTTATTTTTATGTTCTGTTCATCTCTAATTAGGACCCCAAATGGTTTCAAGTGGCATACACAAAAGCAAAGGAGCACTCTATTTCCAACATAACTAGTCTAGCCAACGATTTGTTAGCTATAAGAGTAGAATGAAGTACAACTAGATTTTTTTTAAAACATCAAAATATTTACCTGCTATAAGTCTCCCACTGTTTTCTGTTACCCTGTGAAGATTTAAAATAAGTTGCAATTGTAGTACTGGACATTCAGAGCTTCTCAGCAGCAGGAGATTAAGAACCGCATTTTTCAAAAATAAATAAATGTATTGAGGTATGTCTTATTTAGAAATTAGCAAAGTATCTGAAAGCTTTGTTATAATAATGTTCCAAGAAATATTTTCTATATATTGTCAGTCATGTCAGATATGTTGATAGCTGGCATCCTACATTTTATTAGACAAAGAAGTGAGGAATTTAGAAGATGGGCTGTATCAGTAAGTCTGAGCTTTTAACATATTTTACCAGTGAACAGTTTTAGGGCTATGAATAGATTTTGAGCTAGACCTATCTCTTATAATACAGAATTTCTACTTTAGTATTTTTATAGCAGTTGTACCTTTGGCTTTTTTTAATCACGAAATGTTGTTTACAGCTCTAAATAATCAACCTATATACAGAAGTTACAATATGCACATTAACATGAAATTTACATTTAATCATTTATTACATAAAAGAATTTCCAGAGTGAAAGGTTAAAACCACTAGGCTATATGCTTCTAAAAACTTTTCCCTGAATTCCAGAAATCATGAGGAAGGGGAATAACATGTTGTCCTGTTATTATTCACACCACAATTTGCCTTCTGGAAGAGATTCTTTATTTTTTTCCTGGAAATAATATATCCAGCCACTTAGCATGTAACTGTTACATGTCTGTCTTCCCTGTGACAGTTGCCTGCAGGGTGAAGAGTCTCAAAAGACCTAGGATTGAGCAGGCATTACTCAAGGGAACAGAGAAAAAAAGAATGATCATAAAGAAGTTAATAAAAAAAGATATTAATGTGCTGTTGCTCTCAGTCTATAAATGTAAATGGTATTACTTAAAATTTAGAATTATAGTCAAACATAGCTTTACATTTAAAGGGTTGTATCACCTATCAACAAATGTCACTGTGCAAGTCGACATTATCATCAAGGCTACTGGAACAACTGCGGTACATCAGACCAAATGTATATAGCTATCTATCCTACACCAAGTACGCAACAGAGATATACAGTCAATTATAAGGCAGTGTTAATTGACTGGAAAATAATTTGGCTGGCTGTGTGTCTTCAAGACTAAAAGATGTAGGATAAGAGACATCTGTCCTTTACTTACTATGCAAGTGGCCCATTAAATATCAACTTCAATTAGCAGTCTGGTTCCCATTTTCAAAGGTCTTTGGCCTATCCATCTTGAGTACTTCTTCCAGCACTCTGGCCGTATCACAACTCATAAGTTTGATTCACCAAATTAAAAATGTGTCAGTAACAAGAATCATTGAGCTAGAGACTGCAGCCACTCGATCAAAGACAGCAATGTAAATAAGCAGTATTTCGAAATAATCAAATCTGAAGGCGAAAGAATTCCTGGAGAAATGGCATGTAGTAGATATGGCAAATCTACAGTAGTAGTTATAACTTTTTATGTAATCCTTGAGAAAATCACTTTAATGGGTGGGAAAAGGGGAATATAGACATTTTCACCAGGTAGAGGTTGTCTGACTCTGCAGCTGCCTAGCCTATTAAATGCAGCAAACATCAGAACATTGTCCTGTTCTGGCCATTCTTCTGACCAATCTTTGCTTCAGGCAGACTTGGCATGCAGTGTCTGGAAATATTGACAGTGACGTTTTGGAAGTGACTACTGGTCTAAGTTCAGATGAAAGGGGGTAAAATGTCATGCTTTCTACTTTTTAAAGCGAACTGTAAACTATGTAGTAGAACTATTTAGCGACTTTCAACCCTATACTGGATAACAACGTTTAGATCAACTTACAGGGCTGGTCAGTACAGTTGAATTGTTTTAACCAAGTAGAAGTCCAGCAGCAAAGAAAGAGTAAGGTAATGTGAATCCCTGTGAGATGGCAACATACAAAGTTAGAAAAGAGGACATAGGTACAGAAAATTTTAGTTAAAAGATTTTACAGTAGTCAGGGCCTGTCACCACTTCAAAACAATGTTCTACTGCTGTTCCATTGTCCACTTCTTAAGACAAAGCTTTTAAAATTCTAGTCAGCAAAGCTGAAATCAGATAAAAGGACAGTACACAAATAATTAGCTGATTCTATCAAAGTAAAATTAAGATCTGATTCAGCCACTGCAATTGATACATTATAGGTCATATTTAAATGAGGTTACCTACTGTCGTGTCAAATATAAGTCTGGAAGAACAAGAACTACGAAATCCAGTAAAAATTCTCATTTGGTCATATATGTTCTAATTTGAGCTTTAAAATATGAGTTGGTGGTACTATGTACACCATCAATACAAATATTTCCATAAAACACACAAATGATTTATACTAAAAGGGGGTTTTCTACTTCCTTTCAGGAATTACTTGTAATTACAGTAGCAGTACTTAGAGGTATTATTTGCAACTTTATGAAACTGAACATGATATTTAGGTTAAGAGGAAACTTTTCAATTGAAGCCCTTGGAAGTAATGAACTTTTTCCATTCAGAGAAGAAATGTTTCCACAATAATCTCCACAAGAAAACCTATAGGGAGGGAGAAATCTTTACTTGTCCTTCTCTTACAAAGCATCTAGAGGATGGTCTCAGACTTCCGCTTTAGGGGAAAAAAAAGAAAAAATGTATAAGTACCAAGAAAAAAAAAATCACAAAGTAAAACAAACCAAACCAAAAGTAACCCTTCAAATAGCAGATAAATGGATAACTGTAAATTAAGATACTATTTTGGAACACCAGGAAACTATAGGTAAGATTTTGCAAACATCTTATCTACTACAACTGAAAACTGAAAAAGAAATCCTTTATAAATTGACATAATAAAGCTGTTTGCTCATTTATTTATTGGATCTCACTCATTCTGGACAATTAAACAGAGTGAGTTTGAATTTCGGGTTATGCTGAATTTCTTCTTATCCAAACCAAACCTTTAATTTATGTCGTTATCATTAAACACCTGTAAATCTTCAGAATTCAGCAAACACAATGGCACAGAATGGAAATATCACCAGATGTTTTGATAACATTTTGCAAGTGGATAAATATTCAACGCCAAAACAAAAAAAAAAAAACAAAATTCACATCTTATCTTAAGGACAAAGTGTTTCTCTGCTGACACCTCCTGCTGGACTCTGAAGCAAGCACCAACTCTGAGTAATACCTGTATGGTAAATTATTTGCCCAGTTACCAAGGTGGCTGAAAACACTTTAGACACATTACTATAAGCAATGATTTTTATACTGTTGTCAATGAAAACATATCAAAATTAATGAAAGCATTCCTGTTCTTGTAGAAGACGCAGAGCTTTTTCAAATCCCAAATATAAATTTCCTTGACACTTGACATCTTTAAAAAAAAAAAAGAGAGAAGGAAAGAAAAAGACCAAGAGGCCATCACTATCCTAAGCTGCTTAGAGATAAGGAGGTATTAAAAAATAGAGTTCTCTGACCTGGGGTCATTAATTGATTGTTAGACCAAAAATGAATCTGTGAATAACTACTTTGATTCCCTGTATCATCACAAAAGCATCCTTCCCACATAACGAGTATACTGATAGGAAAGTTTTCATAGCCGTTTTATCACTCCTTTTACCTCAAGCACTACAGGTTTTGGGCTAACATGAGGTACAGTTCACTAATATACCCTGTATCAATGCACTGACCTTTTACTGTGACTTCCAGCTCCAGGAAGAACTCAGACTTACAATAAGAGTTTAAATTTGAGAGAGGTTATTTTCCAGATCTCTCTTGTTGCTGTTTGGAGGTCAATTGGTTGCAGTGGGGAGAGTAAAGGATATTTCTAATCATTCTTAGAGCAATGTATTCTGTTAGAGGGCAGTGATATTAAGATGGAATGTAGGGAAACAGATAAAATGTAATGAAAGTTGCACAGCATAAAGATTTTAACTAAACATCTACTACTTCTGGACTGTTGAAGTGGCTTAACAAGCTATGGGTTGACCTGTGAAACCTGACGTTCCAAGGGACTGAGATTGACAGTTGGGTTGGGAACGGTAACCCTGTTAACCCAATGAGGTTTTCAATTCTGAAGCACACAGCAAAGAATCAGTCTTTCTCATTTTCCTGGGTGGAAGTAGTGAAAAAGAGAGCACCCAAGTTTGAGCAGCCTTGACCATTAAGGCAACATATAAAATTGGTGCATAATGATGAACATTACTGAAATCACCAAAGGAAGTGTGCAGTAGATGTATGGGATGGCACACCTTACTGTGAACACTCATATTGGACACCTTATACAAAGGTATAAGGAAAAGAATAGCTATACATGCATTTCCACAGAGACTATTATGAATCACCTTCACACTAAATATTGGAAAACCATTTGACCTTTTCACCTACTGTCATAAATAATCACTTGATTTTCATTAAAGTTACAATGATTGTGCTCTCACATGATCATATTCATGATTTTAAAGAATATCCCAAACAGTTTTTCAGGAGTAATAATCTAGAAAGTGAACTGGAAATGGCTTGTCATGTTTGTGGATGGCAGCATTCACCACTGCATTCAAATTCAGCCATGAATTCCAAATCCCAAATTCCATCATGTATGCAAGGACAACGGCTCTACCAAAACTAGCTATAATATAAATACCAAGAGATTCTGTGTACAGCATACCAATTTATCATGTATATTTAAGGAATCTATGTGATAGTTGAGTATATGGTAGCTGATGGACTAAGTGATGCATCATCTCATATTTCAAGATGACTGCTAAGATGATGTTCTGGGAAACCGCTGTCCTGCACAGGTGAAACAACAGAGAAATAGATGTATTTCTATTAAGGCCAGCAGAGTTATGCAATTTATAGCAAAGAATCGCACTAAGGAACCCCTACATATGTATTATTCTGGCAGTAGCACAGAAACACAACTGTCATTTTCTACCCTTTTGGGATGAAACATTATTTTGTCTAAAGATACATTTATTTTCTCCTTCCCCCAGTCTCTCCCTTCCTGACTGTCTTCCTTACACAACAAATAACTAGTAACCACATCTAGGTACTTTGCGTGTTGGGACAAAGGAAGCAGAGCAAAGGACTTCTTATCAACGAAATGGATCAAATGAAGTCAAATTAAGTAAAGAAGTAGAATGGCAAAAGTTTCTTTACATTTTCACCTTTTATGCCTTTCTATGGCTTGATCAGAATAGTTCAAACAAATACATGCAAGAAAATGATAGATGATCCAAAACACTTCAGAAGAGGAAAAAGGAAGCATTTGTCAGTTAAATTATGAGTTGCTAGTTAATCACTTAGGCTTCAGATGTTTCAAGCTGGAGTTTATAAACCTTATTTTAAGAGCTTTTCTTTAGCATCTGTAAATCACTGCATCAGAGAAGAGACTGTTCTTTTTCTAGTCAGCCATGCACCATTAAGACCATCTTCAAACCACCGTTTATTAAGTCTAGGAGTTATATGTGAAATAAAAATATAACTACTAACAACTTTAATCCCAACAGACATTATTCTGAAAAGAATCTTTCTATGTCATTTAAAATGCTCAGTCCAATTGCATTTAAAATATAAAAATATAGAATGGGATATTTGCAGCTCTTTTCATTTGTTGTCTTCTCAAAGAATGCCTCAGAACGCCACTTCAGTGGGACATGGGGCAAGCTAGTTAAAAAATAGGCTCTTCTGCAAACAGACATTACTTACCTGTTCCCTTTCACTCAGACAAGTGAGGACGAAATGATCAATACGGTGTTTTCAACCCTTGAAAACCTGGAATGACATCCTTTGTGAGTTGGATGTTTATGTGAAGAGTTGGGAACCTTCACAGAATCACAGAATCATAGAATGGTTTAGGTTGGAAGGGACCTTGAAGATCATCGAGTTCCAACCCCTCTGCCATAGGCAGGGACACCTCTCACTAGACCAGGTTGCCCAAGGCCATGTCCAACCTGGCCTTGAACACCTCCAGGGACAGGGCTTCAACAACCTCTCTGGGCAACCTGTTCCAGTGTCTTACCACCCTCAAAGTGAAAAACTTCTTCCTAATGTTTAATCTAAACCTGCTCTCTTCCAGCTTAAAACCATTCCCCCTCGTCCTATCACTACGTGCTCCAGTAAAAAGTCCTTCCCCAGCTCTCCTGTAGGCCCCCTTTAGGTACTGGAAGGCCGCAATAAGATCTCCCCGGAGCCTTCTCTTCTCGAGGCTGAACAGCCCCAACTCTCTCAGCCTCTCCTCATAGGAGAGGTGCTCCAACCCTCGGATCATCCTCGTGGCTCTCCTCTGGACACGCTCCAGCAGGTCCATGTCCTTCTTATGTTGGGGACTCCAGAGCTGGATGCAGTACTCCAGGTGGGGTCTCACCAGAGTGGAGTAGAGGGGCAGAATCACCTCCCTTGACCTGCTGGCCACACATCTTCTGATGCAGCCCAGGATACGGTTGGCCTTCTGGGCTGCGATCGCACATTGCTGGCTCACGTCGAGCTTCTCGTCAGTCATCTAGATGAGTTCTGAACCAGATAATCACTTCTCACAAAACTTAGACATTGTAAAGCTCTATTTGAGCAGTGAGTCTATTTTGTAAACAGCCATCAAATTGTACATAGGACAATGTATCTCACAACTAAATAAAACAGAAAAGATATGTTCTTGGAATAATTTAGAACCTTGGAAATGTGGCTTCAAAAATTGGCAGTCACATATCAGTTGACTTTGATCTGAACTTTTTTACTATTAGGCAACAGATAGCAAAAAATGGAAAAAGGACAGCAACTGCAGAAGAAAGCAAGTAACTGCTGCCACGGACAAAAACAATAATGAGTGGTAACTAAGGACTTTCTGCTCCTTCGACCAGTAGGATGAACATGCAAGTACTAACAGGATACATATGCACCCAACAACGGATACCACAAATAATGTGTGTGATTTTGTTGCGCTGGCTGAATCGCTCCTGTGTACATGTATAAGTACATATATTCAAAAAGCTATATGTGCGCACCCCAGTAAACCTGAACAATCCTTTCCAAAACAGCTTTCCACTTTCTGCCTTCTGCTCCCTTCTGAGCTAGAACTAGCCGAACAATTAAATTTGAATGTCATTATTCTCTAATTCTGTTTACTAAAACTGAATTTATAAATCTTCTAAAATTCAACCTGACATTACAGAAGGGTATGTGCTGAATTGTACAACTCATCACTGCGAGTCATTATAAAGGTAAGCATAGCAAAGAGTTATATTCCACATTTCATATTCCATTACTTTCTGCTTGGTCAAACACATAATAAAAATAGCTTTGCTTCTTTTTTTTTTTTTTTTTTTGAGACTGTTACCATGAAAAAGGACTTACAAAAAACCAAGACAGGCCCAAACATTACTTTTAAGAATGTTTTATTTCTATTTGACAAAAATATGGCTTATACTTTTTTTGAAGTAGAGTTCAATTTACACATGACTTCATTCCGCTTCTCCTCGTCTTTGGAAGGTAATCACAGGGTCCAGATGCCAAGCTATGAAAGATCTTCTCCTTTCAGTTTCTTTCTGAATTAAATTAGATTTTGACTTGAGAAATGTGACCACATTATCTGTTTGAACATAAGGAAACTGCACAAATCCCTCATAAGACCTATGTAAAACTCCTTTTATGATTAAGAAGGGGCAATTTTCTCATATCCATATTTCTTAGAGAGGAATCTATGCTGCCCTTTAAGGAACTTGCATTCCAGTGCATATTTTTCTGGTGCAAGTTGAATTTGGGAATCAGTAGTGAAATGCATAATCAATTGGTTATGCAGCATAGCAATTAGATCAAGTTTTGTGAAGCTTCCCAATGCAATAATGATGCCGTAGTACGGATAAGGTCCCACTGTAAATTCTGTAAATATAGTTAGAGCTATATACATTTTTAGTATGAAAAAGTGTAAGGTTTGTTAAAATTAAAAAAAAAACCAAAACAACACAAAAAAGAACCCAATGACTTGAGTCTGACTCTCCACTGTAACTCTCTCTGTTTTCATTCATCTCACACTATCTTCTCTCTAACTTCATTTAATGGGTCTAGTACAATGGGAACTTTGAGGTGGACCAAAAGGCAGTAAATCTGTAAGTAAAAAAGCGTGAAATGAAAAATAATTTAAACACTTCTTGCATATAAATATTTAAGTAGTATCTCTGTAGTAAGATAATGCTTCAATTAAGGAAATTATAACGCTCAGAGAAAAATTTAGATATTTTAATATTTCTTTTTTTTTTCTACATTTATTTGTTCTTGCCAGTTATGTAAACTAAGCTACCTGACATAATTGAAAAACAGCTTTCCAAGGGTTGTGTGCATAATCACTTTAAAACGTTATTTGTATTTCTGAATTTAGTTTGATTTCATTGAATACTTCACATTTCCTACCTATAAGTCTGGGTAATTTTTCTAACAGTAAATGCAATTTATAAACATAAAAGTTGAAAAGCAGTTTTAATCTCACTCATAACTTTATTGTTCAAAAGATACATCACGTAATTGTGAATTTAAAAGTATCTCTGAGACATCAGTAGGAGAAAAAGTAATTTCTTGTACTGTGACACCCGTTCCCCAATACAGTGGTATAATAGATGAAGGTTGAAAACAAAAAAGCACAAATGAGCACTGGGCTTTGTTATCCATGATCCAATAACAGTGAAATAAACTGTGAAGGCAAGCATTATAGACTTATGAGCCAGCAGGAATACTGCCAAGAATGGTTCATGGGGCACCGAGTAGCAGGCTGAAAATCACTGCTTTTTTAGAACCTTGGACACATTTCTACACCAGGGGCTCAGAAGCAACCTTATCACTGCCCTTAGTCAATGTTTCTTCAAAGTACAGTTCATAAACCTAAATCAGCTGCTACTTAAGTTGGTAACAGCAACAGTTCAAAATGATAGAAGTACTGCTGCACACAATTTGCATTTACTTGCTGGCATTTAAAAATGCATTAATTGACTGGTTCCTTTTGGGGGTGGGGGAAGAATCTGTAGGGGTGAGAATCACGTAACCATTTTCCCCTTCCTCTCCACTGTGTTGTATACTTCAGGCAAAAACATTGACTGCCACTGATCAGTTAGCCACTTCTCTGTCCCAGATGTCCCATGGAAGTCAGTAGCTAAGGTCTGTAACTTAGTTCAAAGCCTGTCTGTTTTCCCCAACAGTGACCAGCAGGTGTGATGGTAAGAACTCAGGTGAGAGCTCAGTAAGAACTCAGACCTTCATCCTTATGAAATTAAATAAATACACTTGTAAAAAAAATGTGAGAAAACATAGGAAGATAAATTCTCAGCATTAAGTTCTTAGTTAATCCCAAAAAAACTGTCCACACAAAACAAACCATCACTTTTTGGAGACAGGATCCAGCAAAAAATACTGCAGTTAGAAAAGTTAAATACTAGCTTTATTTACAAGTTCAGTGAGAAAAACAGAACATTTTACCTCTCACAACTGTATAAAATTAACTTACTAAAGGCCAGAACTTCTAAAGAGGTCCGTTCACAAGACTTCTGAAAAAGTCTCACAGGATTCAATATCCGAGAAAAAAATTTCAGGGTTGGGCCTTCAGAGCAATGGTGTAAAATAAGGTTTAGCAACTTCAGCATTTAATAACTAAATTATGCAGTAGATGTTTACATCAGCCTGGCAATATGCAATCTGTATTAGAGTATATTAAGATATTTTAAATAAAATTTAATTAATTTGGAGCATTTATCATGTCTTCTTTCCAGTTTTGTTTGAATATATATAGGATACAGACAAGAGGACATGGCCTCAAGTTGCGTCTGGGGATCTTTACATTGAATATTATGAAAAACTTCTTCACTTAAAGTGTTGTCAAGCACTGGAAAAGGCTGCCAAGGAAGCAGTCGAGTCACCATCCCTGGAATTGTTTCAAGACATTTAGATGTGATGCTTAGGGACTTGGTTTAGCAGTGGGCTTGTTAGTGTTAGGTTTATGGTCAGAGTCAACCATCTTAAGGGTCTTTTCCAACCTCAATGATTCTATGGCAATTACCAATTTGTGGCTTTACAGCTTCTTTGTTGCATGAAGCCCAGTCTGAGGCAAGCAGCCAATGTGTCAAAGAGAGGGTTGAGGATGGTCAGAATGAATGGCAAAGGCCGAAGGCACGCTACTCTGCAATGCTACCTGGTTCTTTCTGACTTTTCTAGATGGGTAGGTTTGTGTTCCAGGGAGAGTCTTTACGAAATTTCTAATAAGAATTTCTACCTAGTAACTTTATAACCCAAGGTGACAATACTTCAGTCTGACATCTTGCGTAAAGCTCCATCTATTGCATGGGCTGTCACCAGGCCCCTGGGCTTTGGTCTTTCATTAGGTATTTTCTGAAATGCTAAAGCATATTATAAATCACTTTTTCTAAGGTGTAATTTTCACAACAATCAACAATATTTTCAGTATATGCACAAGAATGGCTATTCAGCTTTCCAATCTAAAATCAAGTTAACAGAAAACAAAACAATAACACCAACAAAAACCCCTCCCCCCAAACCCAAAATCAAATAATAAACAAAACTTTTTTAGCATTTACAAGATTAGCTCTCTTCACTTTAGAAGGAAAATTATTTTCTTAGGTTAACAACTTGGATTCATATCCATGCATATCTATTAAACAGAAATATATACTAAAAAGAGAACTCAAACTACTGGGCTATATGAGAATATTTAGTGTTAGAACAAAATAAAATTCTAGGTTTGATCCTTATCTTCACACATTCAGTGACTTTATAAACCCAGGAGATTTAAATTGCCTTGAATAAGTGTTATGGTATTCTAATCACTATAGGATACAAATCAAATTGAAACAACTATAAATCATTAAAAATATATAGAAAAAAAAAAACCCTTCTTACTTGGGTGAAATTTTCATGAACAGTAATAGAGTTGGGGGGGGTAAAAGTAAAAAAAGAATAGTTTCTGTTGCTGTGACTGTTTTACTTGTTGCCACTCTTTCCCTAAAAGACTTGATGAGACCTTGGAGCCTATATTACTAGGTATTATTTCCGAATGTTCAGAGTTTAATTTTAAGATGGGATACAACAGCTGAGATATCAAAATGCAAGTCAGAAACAAAATAGAAAGAAGGCAGAATCAGTCTCAAGAATGTTAGAACAGGCTACCTATGTGCTTGGGTTACATTTATATATGTTTATGTGTGTTACTGTGAACAAAAGTCACCTCCTTAACCAGCATCATCTGGCAATGTACTACAGTGTGAACATAAGAAATAATAAAACTGGAATGGAAATTAATTACAATTATTTTTAACCAAGATATGACTCTGAAAATATAATATTATTTCATAGTCATTCTTATTCCTTCTGGTTTTGGTTTGTGGACTCCCCTCCCCACCCCCAAAAATCCCCAAAACTAAACAACTCACCACCGCCAGTAATTTTGTTCATCTTTCTAGATATGAAATAAGGGAAAGATGTGACATATATAATTCTTGTAGTTCATTAAGTTTCCAATGGATTACTTTCTTTGAAAACATATTTGAAAATGTTAGAAAGAGATATTCAACTCAATCAAATACCTTTTTTACTGTAAGGAGATAACAGATGCCAGTACTAGCGTAAACTTGAGGTTCTTACAGTTTCACATACCTTGCAGAGAGACGTGAGGGGAAAACAGTTCTCTGACTTTGATAGCCAACCTTACTTTTAATTTTTGTATGACCTAGAAAAAGTTGTTTTAAACCTGACTCCTCCACCACAGTTAATTGATATTCATCAATAATTAAATAACAAGAAACTACTGCCTTATGTAAAATTCTCATCCTACACTAAAGATAAAAGTACTCCCAGAAATTCTTATTTTTGTCCATCTTGATCAGTAAAGTAAGTAACACTATACATCTATCTGTTCTTTAACACAACTATGTTTTTTTGAAACATTAACAGAAAAGTACTTTTGGTTACTTTATTGGCTTTTATACCCATTGGCTCTTCTTGTCTAGTCATTCTATGGCTATGTCAAGTCACTCAAATTTTGAACATCTTTTCTATCTTCCTGCTAAATACAGCCTTTAAAGATAAATATTCTTAGGAGATGTTATCATTTTGAGTTAACCGTGGTTTATACAACAATCCAAATTGGTTATAATTCCTTCCCCTGTGTTATTGTGTGCATTATAAATACACATGGTATGTAGATGTGTCCTCTTCTGGTAACAACTATGTCAGATGAAAAAGCTCCTGCTACCTTACTCTCCCTTTGACTCTTTGGTACCATATCCTCCTCCTGGAAATTACTACAGTCTCAAGTGTGCTACCTGAGCTGTGCACGTGATTCCTTCCTCATCCATTTCAATTAAAATGAGGAGGTTTAGCTCAGAGAGTTTAAGTAGTGACTCTGTGCTTGCCCGTCAAATTTGGATCAAAATGGATTAGGAAGAAATCACACAAACATTTCAGTTGGCATAGCTGATGAGGCAGTAAACCTATTCAGCCAGCCCAGCTGCAGGTATGTGGATGTATGACAGCATTCTTGAGAGTCCGAGAACTTCCTACAACATAAATCACAGATTTAATCACTCCTATTCTCTTAGAAATCCCTTCAAACCTTCCTCAAAACACCATAAAAAAAAAAAAAAAAGAGAAGTGCCAGATTCTGATCTCGTTTACATTCAGGCATGTGCAAAAGTCTGAACATTTAACATGGTACTTTACTGAATTACAATTAGTCAGATTCTGCTGTACAAAAGTCTGTACACGGATGACTTCATATATATCACAAACATACAAACAGGAGTCAAAACACTTAGAAGCTTCAAAATGGTTGAAAGGTTTTGTAACAGCTTGAAAAATTCCATTAATTCTATGATGTGAATAATCCTTGCTTATTTGAGTAGTCCCAAGGAAAGTAATGGGAGTGTTCCAACGGCTAATGGCTGCATAACAGAGCTGATAAATGTACGAGAGAGAATACAGCAACTCAAGATCATATGCCATTTTGTATGGTGTAATTTAATATTCCAGAATTTATAATGCATGTCTTTAAATAAGTTAATAATGACAGAGCTTGAGTTAGTGCATGTTGTGTTCAATTCTTACAATAAAAAGCTTTAATCTGAAAATAAAATACATTGGGAAACTACTATGCCAGTAAATACTCATCCTGACAAACTTCAACCAGCGCAACAGAAATAGGAAAATAATCAATGAACAAAATAAATTCACTGACAGAAAAGGAATATAATCCCCAATTATGGGATTTCTAAACCTTCATTAAATCTTTAAATCTTAACTTGCATTAACTAAGTTGCTGTGATTATACTTGAAACTGATCTCTCAGGAAACTCCACATGTCCAGCCATTTATTGAATGTTTTTTTTCCCTAACACTAAACGTATATCTTTTCAGGAATAAGTAATAAGCATTTTATTGTATTTAGGTTCCACAGATATAAATAGTACCCACGACTAAAAACCACTTCAGCCTTTTTTTTTCAGAATCACACCACAGATAAAGTAGAATCTGAAATCATTAATGTACTATAGCCACTCTTCTGATTTCATGATGAAATTTCCATACAGTAGAGTCAAATACCAGGACTCCCACTGAAGGCTATCATAGTCCACATTTCATTTTCAACCTATGTATATTAAAAATGAATAAATAAAAATTAAAATTAAAAGTTAGAAGGATAAACAACGGAGTAAGCACTTTGATGTAGTGGTACTGAAGGGCCTCTGATGGCATTCTGTCACTCGTGCCATTTCTGTGGCTTTTGAGCCAAAAGCTGAACACAGGAAAAGCCATACTGTCACATCTGAAGGCTGTTTAAACTTTGCTTACCAGACTTATCAATACTTTTCTGACCCTTAAAAATGCAAAGAGTAGCATTATCATAATTTCTGAAAACAAGAATATGAAAAGATTTTTTTTTGTAATTGTCGTGGTTTGGCCTCAGCCGGCAGAAACGAACCACGCGGCCGCTCGCTCAACCCCCCACAGCCGTGGGGGGGGGGGGGAAATAGGAAGAAAAAGGCAAAACTCGTGGGTTGAGATAAAGGCAGTTTAACAGAACAGCAAAGGGAAAAGAAAACAGTAACAATAACACGGATAAAGGAATATACAAACGCGATTAGGGCACCGCCGCTCACCGACCGGACCCGCACCCCCGCAGCCCGCGCTGAGCAGCGACTTCCCGTCCCCTCCCCCCGGCAGCTCCCCCCAACAGCCCGGGCATGGCTCACATGGTGTGGAATACCTGTGTCCCCTCCCATCCTTGGGGAAATTAACCCCATCCCTGCCGGAACCAAGACAGTAATACAGACTTTTAAACTTTGAAAATTAAGACATTAAAAAATTATCGCATACCACACTTTCTCCTTAATTTGTTTGTGTCTAACATATTGGCATTTGACATAATAGCAGTTTGTTTGAATAGCTGATATTGTAGAGAATGCATGATACAGTCTAGCACCTTCTCTCTATAAGGGCAAAATTTAGGTTTCAGTTGCATTATCTATATCAGATCATTTCATATTGACAATTACCAATTTATGGAAAGTTGCAATCTGTGTTCTTTCCTGCAAAATTTTTCCTAAATAAAACATGATCTCATCTGCCATACAGAAAAAGGGGTGAAATAACTAATTTCAGTATTTCTGTATGAAACGTTCTGTTCTTTCAGGTAAATTAAGGAGATAGTAGTGGCTTTTTGTCATCTTTCCTTTCCCCATGCACTGTTCTATACCCACTGATACCCATATAAGCACTTTAATTATTGAAGTAACTGAGATGTGGGAGAGTCTGGTTCTCCTGATCAGATCCAACAGTCACCATTCCTGGAGGTATTTAGAAGATGGGTAGATGTGGTGCTTAAGGACATGGTTTAGTCATGGTTTTGGCATTGTTGGGTTAATGGTTGGACTCGATGATCTTAAAGGTTCCTTCCAACCTAGGTAATTCTATGATTCTGTGATTCTATGACCCTGTCACCCTCAGACACCATACCCTAACCACTGCATATAAAATAGAGCATGTCTTAGCGCTCTTATCCTCTTTTCCTTCTGAATTTAGGAAGTGGTGAATCACATTGTAAAGGTACACTTTGTTTACATATCTTTGTGCTTTTAATTAAGATGTATAAAATAATTGATATTTTGCCCCCTCTCCCTGCATAGTTTTTCCTTTCACAAATTCCACATAATATCATTTGCAGAATCACTACTAACCTCAGTTCTTTGTCCATAACTACCAAAGAGATGAATTTACTGTCTCTCATAACTGATTGGCAAGCGCAAAAGCAGAGAAACATCTTTTCTTGTGTGCTTTGTAACTCCTGACCGAAATGTACTAACTGTTATTAAATATCACATGAAGAAACTACAGTTAGAATTATTAGGTCAGAGGCTTAAAGCCAGCCCAAATTAGCAAATTTTCACACTACCCATAAGTAATTAATGGAACGTCTTATCACTGAGACTTGCAGAAATCCATATAAATAGACTCAGGCAAATCCTTTGCAAAGTCATGGAGATGGGTACATGGATGAAGAGTAAACATGCAGTTAAATCTACAGCTCTGAAAACTCGACCTCTAAATGGATGGCCACTGGAAGTGAGGAGGCTCTACCAGGATAAGGATAATCCTGTATCCATCTTGTTTCTTATGTGCTTTCCCTAAACATGTGCTACTGGCAAATATCCATGATACCTTTGTTTGGACTAGAATGACAGTTCTTACTTCTTAAAGGAAACAAGGATATAGTTTGATGCTTGCAGACCCAGTATGGATTTCCAATATTGACATATTACTTATTGTGAAACAGATACAAAATACCACACATACCACGAACATTAGTTCCATCACTAGAACACTCCAGAACACCAGTTCCAGAACACCAGTTCCATCTTAACATGAGGAGGAACTTCTTTACTTTGAGGGTGGCAGAGCACTAGAACAGGCTGCCCAGAGAAGTTGTGGAGTCTTCCACACTGGAGACATTCAAAACCTGCCTGGACGCTGTCCTGTGCAATATGTTGTAGGTGTCCTTGCTGTGGCAGGGGGGTTGGACTTAGATGATCTCCAGAGGCCCCTTCCAACCCTGACGATACTGTGATACTGTGATTACATTGATAGTCTTCTGCATGCCTTAAAAATTTTGATGTAAATTAAAAGTATATTTAAAACCTGATAGCACAAATTGGTAATTCAGTAATAATACTCAATGGCTGAAATGAATTGCACAAAGAGATCTTCTGTTTGAAGAAGCTTTGTCTCGGAAATTGTCTTCTTTATTTTTCAAAAGCTACTGCTACTGCCAATAGTCTGACTTGGCCTTCAAACAGAGACCCCATATGTGCTTTGAAGATGTTCATTTATAAATGTGCATTTGTTTATTTTCACTGATAAGAGACCACCATAATTTCTACAGAAAGAGAGCAGGCTGTGTGGAAAACGAACAAGTTTGTGCCCTCCTTTTTACCCCTAAAAGCAAAAATTTTTCAAGTTTGGAAATGACAAAACGAAACCCACACAAATCTATTCAGAGGTAAGAATGCCGTGGACCAGAAGGAAAGCTTTGCTTCAAACTGGCATGCAAATGCTCTCTCTTACACCTTTCAGTGCATGTTTTTGCAAGAGTTACTCTTCTGACATGCTTAAACTGAATCCATGTTACTGCAATATTTTCTTGTGGCAGTTTGACTCCTATACTGCCTTTATTGCTTTGAGCAATCTCTGTATGAAGGAGCTGGGTGGGGGTTGAGAATGGAGGGGGAGGAAGTCAAGGATAATGTTCCAGTTCCAGATTCAGCTATACTTCTGAAAATGTAGTTGGCAAAAACCTGTTTGAAAAATTAGCTTCCAGAAAAAGTGAGAAGTTTGAATACTTTCTGCAGCTGATTTTATCTTTTGGGGCCTTTGTGGTGTCCATGTAATGGGAACTGATCGAGTCAGAAAAAAATAGCTTTTATTGCTGCAAGCTGACTTGCTGCAAGAAATGCCTCAACCTCTGCGCCCTGCAGTCAATCAGCCCCTTGAATAGGCTGGACTTACAATCTTAGGAAAATTCTGCCTGAAGGCACAAGAAAAAAACACACACACTGAAACAGTAGAAAGACTTTGGAATTGCTTCCCCTGCTGGAGACAGAAAAAAATCGGAAACAAAAAGCTGAAAAAAACCCACCACCCCTAGATAAATAAAGAATAACAAAAAAAAAAAAAGCTTTTTGAATTTAATAGGGGTAGAAATTATCACCTCAACAATGTATCTAGGCACTGCTTGTGAGCCCTTTCCAGTACATTCATTACAAGAGCATGAAGGCAAAAATAATCTTGGATGAAGGTCCTAATATTCTAAAATTCTATTCTCCAATTTTTTCTAAGTTTCTTTTGTAATGGTCTGATCCTTGAATTGGATTTAGCATCTCGAGTTTCTGCTTCTGTTTATTATTTTCTCTGTCTGAAGTAACCTAGGAGTGGTGGACCTGTTGCCTTGGAAGCCTTGCTGTTGATGCCAACAAGACTAAGACTCCACTATGAGTTTCTGCTCTTTTGACTTAGCAGGGCTGCCTGATAGCCAAGAAGTTAAATGTGTTCAAGCTCTCTGCTGGATTACAACCCCTAGCAATAGCCCTGACTTTTGTGTCCGGGTAGTTACTTCATGGTGTTTCCTTTCTGTTTTATCTGCTGCACAAATTGCATTCAAGATTGTACTGGTTTTGTCTGGGATAGAGTTAATTTTCTTCATAGTAGCTTGCATGCTGCTACATTTTGTATTTGTGACCAAAACAGTGCTGATAATGTAGGAATGTTTTAGTTATTGATGAGCAGTTCTTACACAGAGGCCTTTTCTGCTTCTCACACTGCCCTGCTAGCAAGTAAGCTGGGGGTGCACAAGAACTTGGGAGGGGACACAGCTAACCCCAGCTGACCAAAGGAATATGCCATACCATAAGACATTATTCTCAGCAATAAAAGCTGGGGAAAGAATGAGGAAGGGGGAGGACGTTTGGAGTTATAGCGTTTGTCTTCCCATGTAACTGTTACACATGATGAAGCCGTGCTTTCCTGGAAATAACTAAACATCTGGGAAGCAGTGAAAAAATTCCTTATTTTGCTTTGCTTGTTTGCGCAGCCTTTGCCTTACCTATTAAAAGGTCTTTATCTCAACCCACGATTTTTCTCACTTTTAGCCTTCTGATCCTCTCCCCCATCCCACTGGGAGGGTAGTGAGTGAGTGGCTGTGTGGTCCTTAGCTGCCTACCGAGGTTAAACCACAACAACAATTATACAGTTTTATTTAAATATTTTTTTTATGTTGTCTACTGTGGTTTTTAATTTTGAAGGAAAATAATGGATTTTTTGCTATTCCTGTATGTTAATAATAATCAGGGCCTCCATATAGGTGGCAAATTTCAGATATCACTTGGGGTGCCAATTAAAAAGTAGTTTGCTGTATTGTACTAATAACCTGCATATTATAACATAGAAATGTAAAGAAACCAGCTGCAAAGCTCATCACAAGCCACATGCAGACACACATGGCATAAAAGGAAAACACTAACAAGGTTTCTGAAATCATGACAAAGATTTATAAAATACTGTTCAAATGATATAACCATTCCCTCTATACCAGTGCTCTGCAGCTGCATATAAGCATAATTTTTATATAGAAATACCATATAATGAAGTCTCTGAATAACCAAGTTGTTTAATCAGCAATTATTTTCCTTTAGCTGAAGACAGCAAGCCAGCAGCAAGGTAATTATGTATTATGATACATACAATTTTTTGCTCCACACAAATTGTGTTCTGCAAGACAACTTTCTCCTCTCAAACACCAATATGCAACTACGTTTTCAAAAGTTACATCATTATCACACGCCAAACCTGGTAGTGTGTTACACCCAGTAGAGTAAGATATTTGTAGTGAATCGCAACTAATAGATCTTGTCAGAATTTTCCACCATGCTTTATTTTAATTTAACCAATACACACAAAAGTAACATTTTTGTTCTATTTAGTTCCTGGCTTATATATAATACTGAGGTCTTTTAAAAAACCTTTTTACAGTAACATTATTCTGAGGAACCTAAGAATCAGTCTGGTGAAGTCCCCAGTGGCTGGAGAAAAGGGAACATCACACCCATTTTTAAAAAGAGTAAAAAGGAGGACCCTGGGAACTACTGACCAGTCAGCCTCACCTTTGTGCCCAGTAAGATCATGGAACAGATTCTCCTGGAAGCTATGTCAAGACATATGGGTGACAGGCAGGTGATTAGAGACAGCCAACATGGCTTTGCAAATTGCGCCTGACTTATCTGTTGGCCTTCTACAATGGAGTTGATGCATAAAGGAAAAGCAACTGATGTCATCTATCTTGTCTTCTGTAACGCCTTTGACACAGTCCCATACAACATTGCTAAATTGGAGAGATATGGGCTTGATGGATGGGCTATTCGATCGATAAGGAATTGGCTGGATGGCTGCATCCAAAGAGTTGCAGTCAATGGCTCAACATACAGAGGGAGATCAGTAACAAGTGGTGTCCCTCAGGGGTCCATATTTGGGCTGTTATCACTCAATATCTTTATTAATGACATCGACAGTGGGATTGAGTGTACCCTAGGCAAGTTTGCGGACAACACCAAGCTGAGTGGTACAGCTGATACGCTTGGGGGAAGGGGTGCCATCCAGAGGGACCTTGACAATCTTGAGGGGTGGGCTCAGGTGAACTTCATGAAGTTCAACGAAGCCAAGTGCAAGGTGCTGCTCCTGGGTTGGGGCAACTTCCAGTGTAAATACAGGCTGGGAGATGAAGAGATTGAGAGTAGCTCTGCTGAGAAGGACTTGAGGATATTAGTAGATTTTCACTGGTAGATAAAAAACTAGATATGAGCCAGCAACTTGCGCTTGCAGGATAGAAAGCCAAACATATCTTGGAATGCATAAAAACAAGCATGTCCAGCAGGTTGAGGGAGATGATTCTCCCCCTCTACTCCATTCTCGTGAGACCCACCTGGAGTACTGCATCCAGCTCTGGGGTCCTCAGCACAACAAAGACATGGAACTATTAGAGCAGGTCCAGAGGAGGGCCACAAAAATGATCAGAGAACTGGAACACCTCTCCTATGAAGAAAGTCTGAGAGAGTAAGGCTTGTTCAGCCTAGAGAAGAAAAGGCTCTGGGAAGAACTTAATGTGCCCTTTAGTATATAAAGGGGGCTTATAAGAAAGATGGAGAGAGGCTTTCTACCAGGGCCTGTAGTGACAGGACAAGGGGTAATGGTTTTAAACTAAAAGATGTAGATTAGATATAAGGAAGACATTTTTCACAATGACAGTGGTGAGACACCAGAACAGGTTCCCCAGAGTTGTGGATGCCCCATCCCTAGAAGGGGTCAAGGTCAGATTGGGTAGGGCTTAAAGCAACCTGATCTAGTGAAAGATGTCCCTGCCCACGGCAGGGGCGGGTGATGGGGTGGGAACTAGATCATCTTTAAATGTCCCTTCCAACCCAAACCATTCTATGTTTCTGTGAATCTGTATCAAGTCTCCTGTGAAGCTATATGATATATTTTGTGCAGGGTTTTCTTTAGTGTTCTCTTTTCAACATTGCACTGAACAGCAATAGAAACAACTTATAACAGAGCCCTGTTTTTCTGCAATCTCTTAAAATTATTATTTTTTATTTATACATATCTTTTTTTTTTGCTAATATCCTTGATAATGTAACTGTGATCAGTTGCTTTTAGTAAAATGTCCTTTAAAATATTCAAGAAACCAATACATCTTAAATTTACACGTGTGCATGCGCACACACATATAATTCACACAGAAAGTAAGCACAAAATAGGCTTGTGCTTCCTAGCCAATCTGAGAGAAGGATAACATGGACAGGAAATATTTTATGGACCAGACACTGTGAAATAAACTGTAATAGGTCACAACAGGCAGAATCAGACTGTCGAGGTGCTATATCATCTTGGACCTTCTCTCACAAGCCAGTGATTCAAGCAGTACTCAAAAGGACTTCATAGCAATGTACCTGCTGTGCATGGCTAGTCGTGACAATGAAGCCCACTCTACGAATTGCAGCTCTCCAGTGGCAGCTACAAATGGGACCCTCATTTCCTACCTATAAAGACTTCCTACTGAATTAAAGATGAAGAAAATACACTGAACTCTGACTGCAAGTCTGCCTGTTATTAGGCAGCTTCCCTTAAGGACTATTGTACTTTGCTCAAACTTACAAATGACAACTTTAAAATACACAAAAGTGTTTAACTGTGGCACACATGACTTAGTTTGAAGGATCAATACAATAGAGAATTGCTAATATGTATTCTTTCTGAGTACAGTCATTGTATGCTGAACTGCTTCATTTATGAACAATATCAACTGTTTTTGTAGATGCTTTAATTTCCATCTGCATTGCTCTTTCTCCTGCTACTTTGTGAAAATTCACTAAAGCAGAATCCTGCAAGACCATCAACGCATAATATAAACACTGATTCGCTAGAGCAAAAATTAGCAAGAGATGCAATTTTGTAGAAAATTCATAGTCATTCCTTTTTTTCTTCTTCTCCCCCAGTGAAGTTTTCAGATACTGTCACATGATACATGCAGATTTGGTACCACTAAATGATTATCTAGCAAATTATCCTGGGTACACTGCAACACATTTTAAAGTGGATCAAGCAGTAATCTGCAGTATTTTCCAGCACCACCGAAAAGCATGTTACAGTTCTCAGTTCTCACTACCACCTCTCACTTGTATGAATTTTGGATTCAGTCCTAGTGAATGTAAACTACCCCACTGATTTCAATAAGAGTTTTCCTTGCTCTCTGTAATGTCCTAAATTGTACTAGCCTATATCCATAGGTAGAATTGGATATGAAAAACCCTAAGAAAAAAGCTTATGGTTAGGTAAAATGAGCCTTAACTGGTTGTCTAATATTCAAAGGTGTTGCTTTATTGAAAAACTCCAAATGAAAAAACAGGTCAAATTTTCAGCCGGGTTAAAATAGTTTTTAATACATACCTTGAAGAGTGAATACAAGATAAAGACCATAGGCAGTGTAGCAGGTCCACAGTCCATGATCTGAAATCTCTGTTTCCATTGAGAGTACCGTTGTGTGGAACCCACGACACATTTTTTTGCCTCTGTATGATGGTAAGAACTGAAAAGGGAAATTTTGTAATAATACTTGTGGTAGAAAGCCTAGTGGTGTTTCAGAGTCTTCATTGCATGAGAGAAGAAATGGGGTGAAGCTACAGCATCTTTTTCTCAGATTAGTTATTAAGACAAAAGTCTATGAAAGCTTCCAACAGCTGTTGTGCAAAGGAAGCACACATGTGCTGAAAAGACAAGTTTTGGAAAAGAGAGTCCCTGTCTCTTTAGAGCAAAAGAATTAAAACACAAGTATTGTCAAGCTGGGTGCCTTACGCTTATAAAAGTTATGAAAATTTTGGATTTTAGTAGACTTCAACTAAACACAATGAAAATTCATTATGCTCAGTTTTTTTCATCACTGGATTTAATCTCTAACAAAGTCCAGGTACTCAAGCAAGTAAAAAGATACTTTTTTATTAAAAATTACCCTGAAGGATCCCCATAAGCAAGGCACAGGTGATATATTTCAACACTCCTAGATAAAGAAATAAAATGGGACATATTTAATTTTTTTACTGAAATGGTTTCTGGTTTATGTTTGGGGTATTTTTTGTTTGTTTGTTTGGGTTTTTTTAGCTGCATCTCTCAGCTTGTAAGCTAAGAGAAAACAGACATCAAGCTAAATAGCACATAAGTATTTTTTTCTCTTTAAGGTTAAGAGACAGAGGTCTTTTTGTGCAGTGCCAGTCCCAGCAATTTCACCAGTATGGGATAGATTCTCCCTCCCTCTTTCCTGCCTACTGATTAATAACCTATTCCTGGCCTGTGGTGGCACACATATCTGTGGTGGCATACATACACTCTATTACTGTCTGAGATATCAAAAGTTTACTTAATTTGAGACGTGTTTTTTTAAAAAAGAATGTGGACTATGGTAACACACGCACATGAAATTGCATACATTGCAGGAATGTTTCCAGTTATGTGACAGAGGGTGTGCATCTTTCAAAGGAAGGGAGAAATACATAAAGGAGTGGCAGTTCCAAGGGAAAAAAAAAAAAAAAAGGTTACATAAATGTAAAAAGCAAATACTTTCAATGAGAAAAAAATAAACATAACTTACAGTTGACCCTGGCCAGCTTTAATTTATGGGGTGAAAATGGGACACACTCAAGCTATCTTATACAACCATAACACTGAAAACCATACACACATTTAGGGACTCAATAAGAGTACTATTTACCAGACAGGTATTTTCATAACTATACTACGTGCATATCTTATTTCAGTATAACATTACTACAACTACAATCAAGCAATATCAGTTCTGAAAATGTACACGCACTGAATCATGGTATGCAGTGTCCAGAATAGAAATAGAAGCTTGTGAAATCACCTTGAAAACACTTCTTCAAAGTAAACTTGATACAGTGGGTAGTATTAAAGACATTGTTTTTTTCAATAAGTAAACACCACAGTCTTAGTACCTAACACCTCATCAATATTATTATATAATACTCTTATATATGCAAAATGACAGAAGAATAGTTAAACTAAACCAGAATGAAGATGGAAAATTGCACAAAATGAAGTAATATGGAAATAATATTGCTTATTTGTTCATTTTGTAAAAAGTATGGAATTATATAAAGCAGCTCTGCTACTCAGAAGAATCTCATAAAAGAGAATTTAAAATTGTGTTATGGATCTGATAAACTCTGGTTTTGACCTGTTTCCCGATGAAATGTCGCATCTTTTAAAATAAAAAGTGAGAGCTACTTTTGCTCCACACCATTCTGAATTATTTTTTAAATTTAATTCAAAATGCAAATTTTTATCAAATAAAAAGATGACAGAATTAAATTTCTAAAAGAAAAATTCTGCTTCTAAATATGCTTAGAAAAAAACCTCATCTGTAACATTACTACTTAAAATATTGCAGCCACATGGGACCAAATAATTATTTTGTAAGTTCCATGGGGTGCTACAAAAACCCAGATGGCATTAAGTTTTACATCCTTGCAATTCATTTTGTATTATACATTTTACCACAATATGCTTTGGTAATACCAAATAAATCTAAAAAACTAGTCATTGACATTCCTTAAAGAAAATTAAACTGGGTCCCCACAGACTTGTTCAGGAAAAGCATGAAGAAACAACTTCCTTAAAAAAACAAACAAACAAGGAAGTCATCATTTAGTGTACTAAAGGTCAGCTTAATGTGTTGAACTCAAGGGAACAGCTTGAAAGGAATTAAGCAAATTTGAAATTCTTTGATCTCAGTGGGAGCTGCAAATTCTTGGTGGATAAGACCTCTAACGAAGAATGTTCCAGACAATATGTTATGTTCTGACCATTAACAAATACACATATTTGAACTCTCATGGATAGAAGTATTTCATTATAATGTAACAAAGCATATTCTCCGTGTGGTGTTTCTCATGTATTAAACGTGACAGTGTAATGATTTGTGCAGTGTTATTTCTGTAAAATTATGAGCTGCACATTCTCACTGAACCAGTCCATGTCCTCTTCTTCATACTTTCAAAATGTGTGCCAATAGCTGTCCTGTTTAGAAACTCTCAAGTCTTTTCTTTTTTTTTTCCTTTTCGCTACAAAACCAGATACTTCTAATTATTAGAGCAAACTCTTAAAACAAAACTAAAACTTATTGTGGGCATATACTCCCCTGACTTATTATCTCTGGGTGACTTTCAGAGTCTGTGTGATAAGAAATCTTATAGAGTTTGTGGAATTGGTACATCTTTAAAGCAGCCTGAAAATATATGACATTTGACTGAAACTTACTTTGCCATATAACACCATACCAACTTGAATTCTGTCTAGATCCCCTTAATTCTACAAATCAATGTTCACAGATGCAGAGAATGGGAACTAGACATAAGAGTTGTACTTCTATCCAAAATACTAATTTAAATTCAGTATAACATCCTACCTATATCAATTTATTTCCCAGTGTTGTAAACAATAATTATTTCTTGGCTATATAATCAATTTATGTCAAATTTAATTCTGGGCCAATGGCACATTTATTAATGAAAAAAAAGCTAGAAACAGGCTGACAACCAAGCTTTGGCTCTTAGAGATGAAACCAGTGTTTCTGAAAGGTGAAGTATACAGCACTGCAAACATAAGTTAAGAGTTAAGACACTTAAGACGTATTAACGTAAAAGTTATATTTTAATAAATTTACAGCAAATAAAAACAAATAATTATTATTATGTAAATACAAAAAATCCATATACAGTTTAATAAGTGCATAGATTTTCAAAATGCTCCCTGCAAACTTGCTCGAGGAAACATACTGTACGACTATCTTACACATCATGACAAGGCAAACTTCCTAACTTCTTTGATATCAGTTTAACTCCACTCTAATTCTGTTTGAAGCTAAATGTTGATTCATGTTTTTTTCAAAGCTGACTCTTTTTAAAGATGTCTACCCTTGAACAGCCTACTGACATATCTGGCAGAGTCACATGAAGGCAGACAGAATTCTCACTGAGCAGACATTTTCAAATGGAGAAATCAGCATGGTTAAATGTTTGCAAGATCACTAGTAAGATGCTGTCTGCACTTAATATAAATATGTCCTCATCAAAGAAGGAGGAATTTAACAGGACTAAACTAACCACTTGACTCACTAAGCTCATAAGGTCTGAATTTAGCATCATTGCCAGGTTAAGTTTTCCCTCACAGTGTGATCAAGTTTATTTAATCAACTATTTTTAATCATTGTGTTAGTTCATTAAAATTAATAGAGTTAGATTTTATTTTCCCAAGGTTTTTTTGTGAGTTGTTCGTTCCATTGTGAAAACAGATATTACAACGAAAATTGACTTTTTCTCAATATTGGTCTTAACACACTTATACCTAAAGCACTGACAACAAAGTGCTTTGAACTACACTAGCAACAAACATTTTTTTAAAAAATGGTGACAAATATTTCCACAGTTTGTCTTGTACAACTAACACTTTGGCTTGTAAAACAGACTTTTTGCTTTTTACATAAAAAACAACCCAAATGTTACTGACTATCCATGACAAAATGATTTTGAAATGCTATATCTGATTCTATATTTTGAAAATCCAAGTCTAACTTGCCCAGGATAGAGTAGGTTACACCATTGCAAGAGAGACCTAAAATGTTCTAACTACTCAAGAAATATTGATCAAAGACATCTATAGTAACATTAATCCCTCGACCCACAGCACTCAAAGTCCACCATCAAATTATCATAAACTTTTTTACTATATTAACTAGGTTTTGGGGGAATATAGATGGAAATTCAACAACATCAATGATGAACTAGCACTAGAGGTAACGGGCACAAACTGGAGCACAGGAAGTTCCATCTTAACATGAGGAGGAACTTCTTTACTCTGAGGGTGGCAGAGCACTGGAACAGGCTGCCCAGAGAGGTTGTGGAGTCTCCCACACTGGAGACATTCAAAACCCGCCTGGACGCCGTCCTGTGCAATGTGCTGTAGGGGTCCCTGCTGTGGCAGGGGGGTTGGACTTAGATGATCTCCTGAGGTCCCTTCCAAGCCTGACGATACTGTGATACTGTAACACTGGCTAATTTAACAATTTCCAGTTTTTCTTCAAAAAATGTGTTCCAGTTTCCTCATATAATTTTGATTTAGTTAAGCTGAGGAAGGGGCGATCTAATACACTGTCTGCTGAGGAAGAAGGACAGATCGTTACATATGGTTAATTATTCATCTGGAAGACCTAGAGCTGAGTGGAAAACAATCCTTTATACCCCATTCCATTTTAAATAAGGAATGTCTAAGGTGCACAAATCCTGGTATTGACCAACTTGCTTTCACAACAGGTGTCTGAGCTATCATGGTCTGCAACACCTAAGTTTAGAGCTCTGCATTGAATTAGGTATCCAAACTTGTGTTACAGTCAACAGACATCTAGTCAGTACAGTTGGAGAGATCAGTTTGGTTGCCAAAGGTGCCCTAAAGTAATATGACAGGACTCCAGACAGAGCTTCAGAACAGCATAAGATTCTCATATATCCTTTGCCTCTTCTGTCAGCCCCGTATATCAGACATACCCTAGGACCTGTAAAATGGCACCAGATAGCTACATGTGGGTAAACTAATCCAGTTCAATTGAGTTCAAATGGAAGTTTAGCTTCCCAAATGTCAGTGTCTGCTTTACTGTGACCTAAATAGCTCAGGTATCGAAGAATATCACAGAACTACAGAACTGTTGAGGTTGGAAGGTACCTCTTGAAATCATCTAGTCCAAATGTCTTCTCAAGCAGGATGATCTAGAGCAGGTTTCCCAGAATCATGCCCAGGCTGGTTTTGAGTATCTCCACAGATGGAGACTCCACAACCTATTAGGGCAACATGTTCTAGTGTTTGACCACTGTCACAGTAGGAAGGTTTTTCTTATATTTAAATGGAATTTTCTGTATTTTCAGTTGTGGCCACTGACTTTTGTGCTGTCAGTGGGCTCTACTGATAAGACTCTGGCTGTCTCTTCTTCATTCTCCCCCTTCAGGTATCTGTATGTGTTAATAAGATCCCCCTGAGCCATCTCTTCTCCAGAGTGAATAGTCCCAGTTCTCTCAGCTTCTTCTCATGTGAAAGAAGCTCCAATCCCTTAATCATCTTTAAGGCCCTTCGCTGGACTCACTCCAGCAAGCCCATGTCCTTCTTCTACTGAAGAGCCCAGAACTGAACATGGCACTAGAGATGTGTCTCACCAGTGCTGAGCAGAGGGGAAGGTCCACCTCCCTTAACCTGCTGGAAACGCTCTTCGAAATGCAGTCTGGTACGCTGTTGGCCTTCTTTGCTGCACGGGTACATTGGTGACTTATGGTCAGCTTGTTGTTTACCAGGACTCCAAGTTTCTTCTCTGCAGAGCTACTTTCCAGCTCGTCTTGTCAAGCACTTGGTGTTATTGCTCTCCAGGTGCAGGACTTTACATTTCCCCTTGTGGAACTTCATGAGATTCCCCTCAGCCCAATTCTGCAGCCTGTCGAGATCCCTCTAAGTGGCAGCATGACCTTTGGTGTATCAACCACTTCTCACAGTTTTGTATCATCTAGGAACTTGCTGAGGGTTCGCTCTGTCCCATTGTCCAGGTCATTAATGAAGATGTTAAACATTATTTACCCCAGTATCAATCCCTGGGGTACACTAATAGTTACTTGCCTCCAACTGAACTTCATACCACTTATCAAAACCTTCTGGATCCAGTTGTTAAGCTATTTCTCAATCCACATCACTGTCCACCAATCTAACCTGTGATTTGCCATCTTGTCTATAAGGATGTTATTAGAGACAGGGTCAAAGGCTTTACTAAAATCAAGGTAAACAACACCCACTGCTCTGCTATTGTCCACCAAGTTAATCACCTTATTGTAGAAGATGGGTTAAACATGATTTCCCCTTTGTAAATCCGTGCTGACTACTCCCAATCATCTTCTTGTTATTCATGTGTTTGGAAATGCTTTCCAGGATTAGTTGTTCCATCACCTTCCCGTGGACTGAGGCGAAGGTGACTAGCCTGCAGTTCCTCAGATCTTCTTTTTTACCCTTCTTGAAGAATATTTCACACTCAAACACCTGAATTTAGGTGTCTTAATCTGGGGCTGAATTCCACCACAGATGTCAAAAAATGATGGAAAATCCCTCAAAGTACAGGGGAAATTAATCTGGTTACATACCCCCAAAACAGTAAAACCTCTGTATTTCATTAAATAGAATTTTATTACAAGGCATGTTTTATATTTAGTTGATATTCTTCTGGCATGAGAGCTATGAGGCAGAAATTGCTACCATACCTTATTTCCATATAACATCATACAACCTGTTCCCAAATCCATGTAAAAGATTGGGAAGTAGAGAAACTCTAATCAGACTGATACACAAGGAAGTCCCTAAGAACTTATCAATTGCATGTCTTTGATCACCTACTTAATAAAGCCTTTCACTTTCTTACATCAGTATTGCCATCCCTAAGACGCAATGACTGAAAAAATTCATGAGAAGATTTATTCAAATTTTATATAAAAATAACAGACTCTAGGATCCTTCATTTAGTCTCTCAATTGAATCTTTGTATTACTGCATGTTTATATGTAAACCACATTTTCTCAGTAAACACAGAAGCAGATTTTTTCTTTTTTGTCCCATTTTTTTAAAAACGTAACAGGAAAATTGCTCATTTGATCTCTTTATTCCAGCATCTGACTTTAACAAACCACAAAATGTCACAGCATTCCCCACAAAATGAGCAGAGGAGAAGCAAAGATACACTAGTACCCTTGAGAAATTACATTCCTCCCTGGTATTGGTACAGTTGGAGATCACATCTTCACAGGATCTGAAGCACGTGATTGGTGCCCTCGGGTTTTATGGTTACTTACATCTGCAGAGACTATTATCTGTCAAGTAACATTGCAGTTTAAGCTATTCTGTTTCAATAAAAGTTGCAACCTTGGTCTTTAAACCAATTGTTAGCATGCTGTATATTCAGCCTGCACCTTCCACAGTGGCAAGCACATTGTGCTGAGTATTTATACAGAGCTCTAGTGTTCTTTTCCATACCACAAACTGTGTAGTCATTAATGAATTACATAGTCTCCTTAAACGAGCTAGGCCAAATTCCACCCTCAAATGCACAACCAGAACTTTCATTGGTTGCAATCTTTGCAGATTCAATGGGAGCTGAGCTCTGACTCTGTATCCGAGGGCAGAATATGACCCACTGCATCCATCAACTGGCCTTAGTCTGTATAGCTCTTTATCAAGTTGGGGGGAGGTGGGGGGAAGGCACAGATTAATGGATGGAGAATGAAAGAGTAACAAAAAAGGGCTCTCAAAGGGTTCTGATGAGCAGAGAGACTGAACACAACAGCTTGAAAAAAGATGCAGAAAAATGCTCAACTATTTAAAAGGTTAGTAAAACACTTCTCACTGTGAACACATATAAAGATTATGCTTTTATTTTATTACTATTATATTAGATATTATTAAAAGTGTTTTTCTTCTATTTTAACTCAGGGAAAAATAGCAATGAGGTTAGGGATTTTTTTTATTCTTTGACAAAATATAAGGTTTTGTCTTGATATATTAAATTTGGGTTCCATTTATTTAAAGCAAAATACCAGCATGTGCTGCAGTTATTAAACAATCTCGTAAGGATTCAAAATTAAAATTCAAAGATGAGTTTAACTGTTTCATATAAAATAAAAATATGTTAAACTTTAACATCAGGTTTTGACAAAAAATTGGTAGCTTAATAGAACCAGGTTTCTAACAGAAGTGAGTCTGAGTTATATTCAGTACAATCTGGGATGGTTTAGAGCAGTTTCTTGCAAGAAGATTGCCCTAATAAAACATTAAAAGAATAACAGCACGTTTTGTGCACTTTACTTTTCTGAAATACTTAGCACTGTAAAATCTAGAAAGCTGGTTACAATCATGAACCCAGTCTGAAAATTCTGGAGGTGTTCAAGAGGGGCATTCAGATACTGTGCTTTAAACCTCAGATGTGCATTTTGTTTGGTGGACATGTTAGCATGTGCTAACAAGTCATTTACTTAAGTAAATTTATACTTTCACTTTTACATAATGTTTCTCACCAGCCTTCCTGAAGAAAGGTGACAACTGGGTAAATTTTTATGTATTGGTAATGCGTTGTTAAAAACTACAAACTTTTTTCTTGGGTGGAGTCCTTAAACCAGTAAAGCATGGATCAATAAAATAACTTGTGTATTCATATTACGACACAGTGAATTATTTCAGAGACCTGACTTGAGAAACTAGTCCCTGCTCACGCACTGGATGGCCAAAAAGAGAAAGCACAAAACCCAGCGAACTGGGGATCCTTTAGAAAACACAAAATTTGGCTTTGTGTCTTAAGCTCCCCTCTCCCAGGATTCATTGTCCCCCACCCTTTTCCAGAGGCAGGCACCTAAGTGTATATTTTCTTACTAAGAGGAAGTGGAACAGGAAGCGCTGAGGCCCAGCTTTGCTTCAATGTCCAACACTGCACTAGGAGAGCGCTCAGCCAGAGCAAGCGACCCAGCAGCAAGGCCCTCTGCTCACTGCCAGGAGAGAGGTGAACCTGCAATGGAGACTCGATGGCCCTACAGAAGTTGACGGTTGTTAAATTCCACCCGACTTGTTTTGCCATCTCTGTTACACTACACTTCCATTAATGCAGAATGAAATAAATACCTATAAGTTGCACTTCCACAGGTGAAGGTCTACATCTCAAGCAGTATAACAGTTCACAGGCAGACAGGACAGTCCCAGTCTGTCTGACAGCCTATCATGAATTTTCCGTTGCTGAGACACGGTGCTTCAGGAAGTTCACACCACAACAATAGCACTGAACATCTACAGGAGCTCTACCCCAGGCATGGATATTTTCAGTTAGAAATGGTATTGGAGATGGGATTGCATTGAGTTATCACAGATCTTAAAAAGGTTGCTTAGGTCATTAATGCCATCGTGATAACCACACAGAGTTGTTCTCCACCGTAGGAAGTACACAATGTTAAAAACATGTAAAAATTGCTTTACCAAATTATTGCAGAAGGGAGGTTCAGTCATTATCCTTGAGAAATAAGAATCATCTACTTTAATAGATATTTCTGACAGTCTTTCATATCTATTTTATATCCTTATTAATTAGAATAAAACCATGTATCACACACCATTATATTTAGACTTTCAGCAATATTTGAATTTTAAGGAAATAGAGTCACTACAACCTTACAACCTTCCAAAAATAAAGCAACACCAATTTAATTGTTTCCTATTATTTTGCTCAGGGAAAAAAAAAAAAAAAATCATTTAAAAGCTTGTTATATAATGCATGTGGCTCAATGGTTATATTTTCTGGTTTCAAACAGAAGCATACATTTTCAAAGAAACATTCATGTATTAAAGTATTTTCAATAGAATTACTGCCTTCAGTTTGCTTTCACACAAAATATGAGACTCTTTTCAAGTTAATGGATAAATTTGCTCATCTCTTTCTTTATTATAAGGCAAAGATAAATAAGTCTTTTTCACTCAATCTGCTGAGATAACTTGTGCCCATGCCGAAAGGTGATCTGTTCTAATCAACTTCGTGAAGTCTGATGGAATTACACTGAACATATTTCATACCTGACACAACTACAGAATGATACAGTTCAGGACAAACATTGGTGACCTGAATAATACATGACAGACAGATGACCGGGTGAGAAAAGTAATTTTTCACCTACACCACTTGAGTTTCTTTATTAAAGACTGAGACATATTTGATGGAAAGAAGGCTGCTTTGCCAGCTAAAAGCTGGTGTGTTTTATTAATAGCTCAGTCAGTATTCCCTTGCCATTTTACTACTCGAAACATTATTTTGACAATAAAATACTACATGCATCTAGTTTGCATGGAAAGTACCATGGAAAAATACCACCAACACTACTAAAGAGAAAAATAAGGATTTAAGAAATATAAAGTTCTTAATTATTTAACTGTTAATAGCTGCACATATTTTAAGTTTAGTGTAAAAATTCACATGAAGGAGAAAGGGATTCTGGAAGTAAAACAACTGCATAATCACAAGAGAATATAACAAATATCTGTAAATGGGCAGAAATTATCTTTCCCATGAGCTTGCAAGTAGACACAATACATTTAAGAAGAAATGTACTTTTCATAAAACGTAAGTAAATTCGGCCTCAACAATAAGATATTGTTTTATGTGACTTAAATATTATTTTGACAAAAAAAGGTTAAGTGTAGAACAAATAATAATATCTTAGAAGTTGGCCTGTGAAAAGGTGGACTGCCTCAAATACTTCTGTGTCTGAAACCATACTTGGCTGTATTTTCCCTCTGCAGACAGCAGCCAGGACAAATAGTTTTCTACAAATTCATAGTGTGCGACACCAGTGATTCCAAAGGGTAGAGAGAGAGCACATGTTCAGATTGTACTAATGATGCTTGTTCCATCAATTCAGTAAGTGGGGCCCTTCCACCCATCACTGCTATCATGAACTCTCAACAATCTCTTTTCCACGTTCAGGGAAACTTAAAACTTGAACTGAAATCTCAGAAACTTCTTGTGATACTGTTTTACTTGCTGTAACAGAAAAACACACCAGATATATTTAAACTACATTTCTTCAGTTATTGCTTTTATGGTAGCCTTTTGAAGCTAATTGAATGCACATGTCATACTGAAAATAGGAAAAGCTGCTATAAGTTTAAATATGAGTACAAAACTGATCATGAGCCTAGTGAGAAAATATCACTATGTAGTCACAAATATTTCATTTGAAAGAATAAGAACTTGTTCCTTGACACCGGAAAATACATAAAAAGTTAACCTGAGAGAAATTAAACAATTTTGAAGTATGCAGTGTATGATATTGAACAGATTTTGCTAACATTAGGAGCATTACATATTTATACATTTTGCTTAATAGAATTTACAATAAATTAGACCCAACTGTAATCAGAAGTTGTCCTAGATCTGCAAATGGCTTTAAAATCCTCTGCTTTTCTATATATAAATATATAACAGAAGCACCATTTTTTACTCAGGAAGATTAGCTTTTTAGGCTTTATCAAGTCTTGACTTTTCAGACAGGAGTAGAACAGCCACAAAGAAACAGCTTCCTCTCACATGCACATGAATCCTTTGTCATATCCTAACTACAACAATGATTCCTTCATGCAAGTAAGCCTCAGTATCTCTGATGAAGCCCACAGGCCCTCCTGATTTGTATCAGCTTAGCTGAAGAAGGGGTCTTATTAAGTATGATATTCTACACTTCTCAATAGGGAATTACCTGACAAAATTTGCACAGATACACTTTCCCAGATTAAGTGTTTCAACGGCTGTTTGTGATATTATTTAATAAGCCAAAAAGATCACGATCAATAACGTTGTGCAAAGACATCTTCAAGATAATACTCAGAAAAATACTTTAGATCACAAACCCTAGTTGAGAGGAGATAGACTGCAATGCCCAAAGGCTGAGAGAGTTCTCCACACCAAGTACAGCTCCTGGGAAACTGGTGAAAAAACCTTTGGTAAGGGTTTTCAGGCTAATGCAGAACATGAAATCTAAAAGACCTTCATAGCATACAGTGCCCAGTGATTTTCTGGATGGAAACTTGAGCCTAAATCTCCTGGATCCCATCATCAATCCTCAACACCAAACGTGACACAACACATATGCACACACACACTTATAAATCAGAGGAGGAGACTACTGGAAAACCTTTTTTCATCACCATGACATGAGCAAGTTAAAACCTTAAATTCTTTCAAAAAAAGAATTCATCAGTTTCTGTATGTGATCCAGTCACTGCTTTAGTTGAACAGGGCGAGGAGCAATTTTAAGAGGTTTGTAGCTTTGACAGTTCTTATCATAGCAGTCATGTCATTATGGATCATTGTTTTTCTGAAATGAACAGAGATTCTTTGTCTTGTAGAAGTTTTCAACATGAGAATATTTTATTTGTGAAGATTAGACCTATTTGTTTCTCATCAAAATACAGATTTCTTCTCAATTTGAACTCTTTTTGCCGGAATGGTACATTTAATTTATGGCTTTCCATAACAACAAACCTAAGGTTCATTAGTTGAGCTTTAGAGAGTGTAATACATCTGCCAGAGGCTGCTGGCAACAGCAGTGACTAAGCTGAAATGTCTGAGTTCCTCCAGGAATCAAAGAAAGTTGGCTTCAAGCCCTTATGTCCAAACATGGGTAAAAAAAAGCAAAACTTTGCTGGTGATCTTTGGAAGTCAAATTTTTTCCTCCTGTAAACACTGAATTTATATATAAAGCACAAATATCCAGCTTCCTGTGAAGCAGACAAGTTCTATCATAACAACATACCTAGTAGCCGGGTAGCAAATGAACGCTATATTAAAAATTGCTGGAGAGCAGTTTGGGGACAAAGCAGAAAGGACCCTCAGATCAAACCAGGCCCAGGGGTGTCCTGTGGACAGTCCTGGCATAAAAGATGTGAAAGCATAGCTAAAATAATAAAATATATACATTTACAAGTTTAATAAAATGCACCCATCTTTCATATTTTCAGTAGTAGTCATCTGCCTTAGTGTTCTTGCTAGGTAGTATAAATATCCATTGGATATGTGAACATCTTTTTCCTTCTGGTCATATATATGACCAGCATATGCTGGTCACTGTTCAGTAGTTGCAAAAATGGCTAAAACAAGGAAGTCACAATGAAAACTCTTTCCAGCTTCCATTAAGTGTCTCACTATGCTATTCTAAACATAATCCTTAATCTGTAAATCATCTTCTGTGTTACAAATGTTAGCTGCAAGCCTATACCTATGCTATCATATTGCCATCATATAATACCAATATTCCCAACATATTTGCATACAGGATATAGTCCCCAGTTGCCATATAAGGAACACAGTCTCTACCTCCTCTTCACATGATGGGTTTCAGCACAACACCTGTAGAGGTTTCAAGTTTTTGTTTATGACAAATCTTAATTTATGTTGCTGCAGATCCAATTCTTTTGACTTTGTATCAGAAACAAGAATAATATTTTATTACTCCTGTACAAAAAACCCTTCAGGTTATTGTAATTAAAACTCTCTATCTCAAGATTGGAAAGGAATGAAACAAATGTGTGAATAATAGTTTCCTTTCCTTCCTTTTCCTGCTGTTATCAGCAAGTTGTAAAAGCCTGTAGCCTGTTACCACATAGTTACAGGTTTAAGGATTTGTCTTCACCAGGTGCTGGGATCTTTGGAGTATTAGACTTTACAACTAGGCTGAACTGACTCCAATCTAGAACAGTGGCTGAACTTCATTTCTCAAGATACTTCGGTGGGTTTTTTGCTTGTATGGTGTAGCTCAAAGCTGTTAAATAGCAGCTACCAAGAGCTTCATCATAAACTTTCATTTCATGACAGAACCAAGCTTATTTATCAGGCTACTATTCCTTTCTTTTGATTTTCACCTTTTGTTTTACTCCTTTTCAGCTCTAGATTTGGTTTTGACTGACTTTTACTACTATGCACTGCAGAGAAACACACTTGTGCTAGGTAGCAGAACCCTGGAAAATAAGGAATTGTACTATAGATTCTTTAGCCACACCTGTAGACATTTTAAGCAGTAGCTATTTACATATACAACCACAGGGCACTCGTCTAGCAAAAAGGGATCTAGACTAAGCTGTGAACTATAAAATTGGCTTTTAAGTCTATCTTCATCAGTTCAGTGGAGGAAAATCAAACAGCTGTACTCTTCCTTTATAAAAGATTAAAATGCTTAAAGGCCTTCAATATTCAATCAATAGATACAATCTAACACGTAAAGCAAGAAAAATAGTAAGACTAGATGCTCAAGGAGTACCAAGTACATTATGCAAACTGTTCATCAAAACACTTGGCAAAGAAAAATCACAATCTTTTCCAACAAAATTTGTAGTTCTTTCTCTTAGAGTTTGAAGAATGACATTTTCTTTGCTGATACAGCCTTTGGTCTTTCTAGCTGCCCTCAATCTATACTAAGCAAGCAAATAAAATTAAAATTACAAAAAGTAAATGAATAAAGTAAATTTTCCATTTCCATTTCTCCTAGAGGGATTCATGTTACATATATTTGATGTTTCTTCTCTTCTTAGGAATTAGCTTTCTCTTCCTCATTTCTTCCTCCCATGAGTAATGTTCAGATTACTTCATGCCCACATTTCAGAAAGAAAATCTAACCCATAGTATAAATTTCTACAGACAGACATCTCCTTAGCACGTCATGCCATACAAACTCATCCTTTTTTCATACCATTTTTGATAAATATAATTTTAATTCTATTAATTTTGCTATTTATGTTTTCTGTAAGCATTCTCTTCTGAGAAAGGATATAGAAATAACTGCTGCTACAGAGGGGTACAGACTAAAAAAGGAAGAGGAGGAAGAACCTTTCTTAGAACAAAGAGATTACGCTTTTAATCATGTGTAAATGCTGAGCTAAGGGGATAGAATTCCAAAAATTGTAAATTTTAGATTATCAGCAAAGACAATAGAAAAATCTCTGAACATTAAAAAAACCCCAACAAACCAAAACCAAAAACAAACAAAAAAAAATCCCAAACTATTTTATTTAGCTTTTTAAATAAAGAGTTAAATTTGCAGTTGTGTACATTTGGGGCCAAATTATCCTCTCTGATGCATTCCTGCAGGCTTCTACAGAAATCAGTAAATCAAACTAACGTGCAAACATAACATACAGCAGAAATTGACCCCTTGGAATCTATTACCTTTTTAACATTCTTCGCTCCTTTTGACGATTATCTATAATTGTCAAGAATGTAGAGACAATTTTTGCATTTGAATGTCAAAAAAGTCACTGCAGAAAGACAATATACATTTGTATGTAAAATCCCTACTTAACAAGACTTCACACTGGAAAAAGGTCCCTCCCGTTTTTTTTAGTTCCTCAAAATGCCTTGTTGCTTAGTTCATCACCAGACTTTTAATGAAAAAAAAAGGCCAAAGAAATCATCTAGTTATGCAGACTGCCTACTAAAGGTGCACAGCTCATGCAATTCTTTGTGTAAACTGATCTGCTTCCATTTTAGAATCTGTATTTTTCTTCATTCTTTCTTTTTTTTTTCCCCTGAAATCTCTTACTCCTCTAATACTTCGAAGTCTATTCTTAATTTCCCTGTTCAAAATATTCGTGACTGGAACTAACTTAAATCCAGAAGTGAAATTGACAGCAGTGAATCAGTGGAGGAGGTTTCACGGCACACTTTAAGCCCTCTCTCTATTGCGTAACACAAATAGGCCATTCAGAACACATTAAAGCTTTAGGGCATCATGATAGCAGGGTGCACGCATATGTTGATTTCTCTGAAGACTGCTCCCTTACTAAAGCCACATTTCTTTCTTTTTTATTATTTCATAAAAATTAGTTCTCCTTTATTGAAAATACAGCACCTGACATTTTATATGCATTTTTCACAATTTGGAAGGTTGCTATCGTCTGGTGTTCAATTTGCACATCCAGTCTTTCTCTCTCTCACTCTCATTTCTTAGTAACTCAGTTTATAATTTTGCTTTCATCCTTATGTGCATGATTTGTTACTTAGTACTTAATAAATTAATCCTACTTCTACTACTTGCAGTGCTAGTATCATGCAGTTCTTCCTGATATTCTGTGCCTTTCCATTGGCACGGCCAGCCAACGTTCAGTAACCCACAAATTTCCTTAGCACACTATTTTTTGCAGGCATATAACACAATATTTGCTAAAATCAGACAAGCCCCTGAGAAAAACAAATAATAGCTTCAATGCACCCTTCCAGCAGCCTCTTCATATGAGGCTGTTTCCCTTTAAATGGACTCTTTAGTCTTAAATTATTTTTGCATTAATTCCCATACCTTATCTAAATTTGTAACTTCCCTTGCTTTCCTTTATAACTTTCAGATGTTCTGCTAAAAACAGTTGGATATATTTAATTTCTTTTGTCTGAAGAACATTTTGCTTTTCAAAAAACAGATTAGCTAGGTATGACCCACCTTTGACAAACCTATAGTCCATTTTATTCCATTTTTTCATATCTTGAACTATATTTTCTTTCAAGACTTGTTTAAAATCTTCCATATTACTGAAGGCAAACTAGGAGGCATTGTAGTTACTTCTCTTCTGCTGTAGACATACAGCTTTTGTTGGTTTTCATCTTTCTGTCCTTACTAGAAGACATCTTCTGTGTACTCTAGACAACTGACAGTACTTTCACCAACATTTCTAGGGTTTTATTCTCGTTCACTCCATCTTTTAACTTTTACTACTTTTGAGAATAGTGGTATCTTCTCTTTGCCTTTTCCATGTCACTTTCAACCATCCTGTAAAATTTAATCAATCTTTCCTCAAGGCTTCCACCTCCTCTTTCTTGCAGCAAGGTTTCAGCACCAGAGCTCGCTCTTTCAGGATACGTGCCTCATAACCATGCTTTCCCCCAGCGGTTTCATCTTCACATGGCACTTTGACATATTAACAGTAATGTTCTACAACACTTTACATTAACCTCTCTCTAAATCCCCTAAAATCAAAACCTAGTCTTTCTGGAAGTTTCACTGTAAAAAAATAACCAACTCACAGCCAAAATGTAGCTCTTAACTGTATTTTCATTCTTTGTGAGAGATGATATGACACCAACAACTTTCCCTAAGACAGATCTATGGAGAGGGGAAACTACATAAGGTCTAATCTCTTTGCTGTAACCAGGATGGTCTTTTTCGTTTCCTTTGTCTTGTCTGCCAGGGAGCACAGGAAAGACTGCATGATGGACTGAGCTGCCAGTGAGGGTCTTTCAGCATCCTTCCCCACATTTCTTACCCATATGTCATAGAAAGTGGATTCCTTCATACACTCTACCATTTACTGAGATTCTCATGACATTTCCTAGAAAATGCTGTATGATCCCAACCAAATTCCAGAAAAATTATATAATTTTCATTTGCACAAATAGTGGAAGAGATTTGAGTTTTCTTATCTTCCTACCCTTTCACATTTTATGTAGTGTCTTCTACTGTAAACTGATGGATACAGGACTATGTGATTGTGTGCAAGTCCAGTGTTTAATCCAACAGGCACCAATTTAAACTATACAAAGTGATGCATAAGTAATGTAATATAACATTATATCTATCTACCTATATATATATAACATCATAACATTATGTTATGATGAAGGAAGTCTGTATCCACAGAAAAATCATGGATATATTCATACAAAATGTACACTTCAGAGACACTCTTGGCTGTTAGAAGACAGGAGTAAACATGGGATTTGTAATATTCATAGCATCATAGAAAGATTAAGGTTGGAAGGGACCTTAAAGATAATCTACTTCCAATTCCATGTTGCCAAAAAAGATGTTAAATACTACTGGTCCTGGTACCGACCCCTGAGGAACACCAGTTGTCACTGTTCGCTTCTTAGACATGGAGCTGTTGACTGCAACTCTTTGAGTGCAGCCGTCCAGCCAATTCCTTATCCACCGAATGATCCATCAGTCAAATCCATGTCTCTCCAATTTAGAGACCAGGATGTCATGTGGAACACTGTCAAATGCTTTGCACAAGTCCAGGTAGATGACATCTGTTGCTCTCCCCTTATCCACCAAAGCTTTAACGGTGTTGTAGAAGACCACCAAATTTGTCAGGGACAATTTGCCCTTAGCGAAGCCATGTTGGCTGCCACCAACCTCCTCCTTATTTTCCATGTGCCTTAGCAGGGTTTCCAGGAGGATCTGCTCCATGATCTTGCCTGGCACAGAGGTGAGAAAAGGAAGGAAAGTATACGTTGGTGAAGATGGCTGCTTTTGTAAAAATTTGCTCTAAAAATAATTTTATTTCTGGTCAGATTTTCCTAAAATTATTCTTGAATATTGTAATACTGGAGGAACTTAAGGGTAATTATACACAAGCTACAGTGAGTTCTTAAATTTTTTTTTACCATCCACAGGATGGACAATGGCAACATCCATTCCACACATAAGCTGGAAATGTTTCTGTTTGGGGAAATAGTTGCTTAATTTTATGAGCTGTAGCTACATTGTTAATTCAGATCTAGTTCTTAAGTTTCCAGGATAAGTGGTCACCTCAGGCCAATACTCTATGCTGTAGGTCTAGTAAATGAATAAATACAGCTTTCCACTATGCTATAGCTGCCAGCTCTCAACTTTTTCATCTGATATGTAGTTTTATAAGAGTATTTCTAGTCACAGCATAAAATCTTGTATTTATCTCAACTTGTATTCATCACCTCCTCTCCTTCTTTCTGTCGATTTTCATGCGGTTCCTGGATATCCCATTTTAAAACCCAGCACACCCAGAAGGAATGTAGACTTTTTAGCTTAAAGAGAGAAAAGTATTAATTAAGAGGTGTAAATCCTTCTGTTCCACATATTTTTAAAAAGGGGTTAGAGCCAACACACACAATTTTCCGAGAAGAACAATCCCTCCAGCTACTGTGTGTACTACATAAGGGAGTAGAGCCAGTTTTAGCCGCTTATGAAACTCAGTGTATTTGCAGAGGGGCCAAATACAACAATCAGCTGTATGAACTACAGAAACCTTCAGCAATCCAGTGGTGAAACAGCTGGGTTTGAGCCATTTTTCCATTTAAATGTAATGTGAAGTAGTGGTACTTTTACTCCTTGCAGAAGTTTCCTGTGTGTATTTTCTTTATTTAAGAAAGTTTAAAAAAAAAAAACAAATCAAAAAACCCACAAAAACAACAACAACAACAAAAAAAAAACCAGAAAACCAATCAATAAGTCAGTAGTTACTTATGACAATGGGAAGTTCTTTCATATTAATAATAATAATAATAACAACAACAATAATAATAATAATAATAAAAATAATCCAGGCTATGTCATTCTTAAAATTCCTTCCTCTCTTTAGCTAGATTCCTATGAAAAGATGGCAACTTATCTTTATCTTCTGATCTGAGGGAAATAGTAGGACCCCACTGACTCTTTGGATAGGCTCCAGCATTTGAGAATGGTTCACCGCAATGTATTCATATAATTAACATAGCTTAAGTCAGTGAGAACATTGTAACTAAAATCTGAAAACACAGGTGGGGAAAAAAAAATGGAAAAACAATTAAAGCTTTTTTTCCCCGATGCCTAGCATTCTTCTAAAAACTCCAAGGAATAACCTTCTTAATTTTTTTCATGAAGTTTAATTTATGCTGACATGACATGTCTTTCTTTGGCTCTAGTGAAACCAAAACTTCTAATTAAAAGCTTCTCTTGCCCCAAATTCAGCAAAGCTGAACTGGCTGTATAAAGATTTCAAAGGGAATACACAGCGAAAGTAACAGAAAGAATATTAGGTAGTGTTATCCCAAAATTAAAAAACTAAACGCAAACAAACACAAAAAAGTCTCATGAAATGACTGAAGCAACATAGGAACTGCTGAAGTGGCACGATACAAGCTTTTGGAGATTGTCACATGTTAGGCAATCACCATTGGCTTGTATTTTTTACATTTTCTTTGGAAAAAAGTTCCTGAACCTCAATTTTAAGAATAAAGGTGTTCAAAAGTTGCCTCAAATCAGAGGGAGAGACAGCAACCACAGATTTTATCAGTTTCAAAGACAGCCCTCAAGATCAATACATTTCAAAACATATGCCAAACAGTTAGATTGGCTGCAGTTGGATCAACCCATTCTCATAACTTATTTCATCTTTTTTTATTGTTTGGAGAGCAAAACATGAAAAGTTTAATGCAACCACACCAGCCAGACTTACTAACTTTACAGAGCCCTTGTAATTCATTTTATTTGTGAGGTTGACCAGATCTCATAATTTGCTTGACTTGAGGTGTATTCCACCAAAGTCAACAGAGTCATAGAACCAAATTCAAGATCTAGTGTGCTTTCATATATTTTCTGCTTTGAGGGAGGGACTCCTGAAAGCACACAGCCAGACAACCACTATTCTTAGTAATGCCCCATCTCCATGATTTCAGATAGGCTGATCCAGTTTCTAGCCAACATAGCCTCACTGAAATAACAGAGGAAAAACAACCGCATGGAATTATGCATTTTGCCCCATTTTTTACCTACTCATGCTAATCTATGGTTTCAAATAGGTCACCTCAGCCCTAGCTAAAATACCAGAGACCAAGAGTTGAAGCAGGAGGAGGAGCTGAGGAGGGACATTTCCAGCCAACTGGACAGAAACCAACAACCTCTGCTTCCCTCTCTCTGCTTTCTTCTCTTTTCTCTGCCACAACATGGTTTAAAAACATACCAACAAGATGGAAATATTTTTGCCCTCAGATTTCAAAATTTACCTCAGTCCATGCCATGTAGCATTCAGCAATGCAATGCAACACCATATACAGGCCTTTGCTGGGACCCTTTCGCCAATAAACAATCATCTGCAGTGCTTTTTATTTTAAGGCTTCATGACTGTACTAGTTCATCCAGCCTTACTACTATCCTTTTAGGTGGGGCCAAATACTGCATACAGAGTGCACTAGTAAGTGGATAAGTATATTGTTTGTATAAGGACTAGACTTCTACTGATTTTCAGTTTTCCTTTTAATTTTTCTCTGGGTAGATAAGAAGTCTCAGTAACATTGGGACCATAGATAACGTACATCAGTAATAATTAAAGAGCTACTGTTCACTCTAATAGTTTTGATTTAGGAAAACACAAGAACTAATATGTTAATTGTTTAAAAAAAAAAAAAAAAGAAAAATACTTTAAACTGTGCGGTATTTTCCCTGAAATTAAATAATGAATAGAAAGTAAGATTTGCAAAGGATCTCAATACACAACAGCTTTTATTTAGGCATCAAAAAGAGCCTAAATTTTCTAAAGAATGTCTCTTCTGATGAGCAAACCAAATGAAACAACCAGATGTCTGTGAAGATTCAACACCTCCACTGAAGTCTCCCAATGAGAATGAAACAGAACATAAACAAAGGAGTAAGAACCAGGGAGAAGAGCTCCAAATGTCCAAAAAGATGCAGACTTTTTTTTTTTTAATTGTTTGGGTCTCCAACAATGTCAACAAGGAAGGGAACTGGAAAGGGATGCAAACCACAAATGGTTTTCATGGATGCAGTGGTGGCTTAGATGAACAGTAGTCACAGTAGTCAGAATTTAAAAACCATAAGGAAAACTGTAGAGTTGCAGTGTGACAACTGCTGCCAGCGCTAGCCATTTTCAGTAGCCAGTTCAAGCTATGTTGATGACAGCTAAAGCATGACCAGTTATGATCCTGATAGAGGAAAAACTAGGATGAGTTATACTCATGCCCTTGCACATAAGGGTCAGACTGGAAATGATTTGGCATAGGTGATTGTCTCTTCTGAAAGCAGTAGGTTTCTAACTAAATCCTAATAATGCAAACATAAAGGCTGTTAATGTACTTATTAGCCATCACAAAATGCATTTCACATTGGATGGTTACAATACATTATATGAGCAGCAATCACACCTCTGTAATAACAGTAGCAGTTCATTTAAGGAGAGCAAGTATAGCTCTTCTTCCAACCCATTATGTGAACATGATGAACGATGATGGCACTGGGCTCATATGGGAGGGAAGTGGAGCTGGAAGGTGAAAGAACTGCCTTTGTAAAAAATAAATGGAGTAGCACATGTATAGGTGTATCTGGGTATATTCAGGTACAAATATTTAAAAAAATCACCACAATGAAAGGATGCCTCCAAAACCAGTCAAAGGCAGTTTAAATATGAAGGAGGAAAAAATTCTCAAACAAAACTACACAATTTCAGAATTAAAAGAAAAAAGAGGGAATAATTATGCTTTAAAAACTGAGGAAATATGAAATGAAATGTTTCAGCTGGGAGTAGCTCCCGGTGCTAGAACCAACCACTTCACAAGGATCAGTTGGCCATAGTCTTTAAGCCTGAGCTTGTGCTCACTAAAGAGTAAGTGATATTTGAACACAGATGTGCATAAAGCTGAGACCCACACCTTGTGCCTCAAAACTAGTCGGGGATTATGCTGTTAATTATGCAAAAAATTAACACAGTACTATCCACCGTTTAATAGCTAACCAGTGTAAAGCGTGCTGGGTAGTTGCAATAACAAATATGTGGCAGAACCAGTGGCAAAGCAGCATAAGGTTTTTTGATTTAGTAAGTATTAACCACAGGGTTTTTGCTCTCTACTCAGAAGATGCTATAATAAAGCTATGCATAAAAGATAATGCAGGAAAGATGGAGAAAAATAGAGTCTTTTTGAACAGAGTATTTTAATGATTGTTTACAAACTGAAATACGTGTTGAAATTTGATTGTCTCCCTGGAGTTTGGTGGAGCTTAATGAACTTAAATGCGATTTAAAGTGTTTATAAAATAATACTTCCTTTTCATATTACTCAGGTTCCAAGCTGGATATGAATTTTTCTTACATAGGAGTATTAGTGGGGAATAATTTAAAAAAAAAGAAAAAGCTGTAAGGGTATTTCTTCCTAAGGAACCTACAGCAAAGCATGGTCTTTCCTTAATACTGAAAAGAGTGTCAAGGAAAAGACCCAGCTGGGACATAGCCTGGAGTGTCACAACCCCACTGCAGAACAGAGTATCAGGTGGAAGATATGTCCTTCTCCATAGTTAGGTGCTCTAATTGTCAGTAAGCCAAGCCATGGAGACAGGTTGTTCCTGACAGAACACCTAATCTCCCAGCCTGCCCCTTGCAATCGACAGCAGGTACAGGGTCCCCAGGAACATGTCCTGCAGACGGTCAGGACCTAGGGTTGCAATTATTTACAGAGGTAAGGAGGACCATCAGAATACAGAGGCTTCTCTTCATCTGTCACTAAAGAAGCTGAGCTCTGAAGTTGGCACCTCTGAAAAGTTCACATGGTTCTGAAGGTCCATAGGAATCACAAACCGCTTCCCAGGTGGGAGGACAGTGTATATTCTACTGACAACAAAGTGCTGAGGAGCACGATTGAAACTTTACAAGAGTTGGAAGTGGGAAAATAAACAACACTGGCACACAAAGACAAATGTGGAGTAGCCAAGTTGGATTCTTTGTGGCACTCAGTATTCCTCAACAGTCCACTGTAATAGCATTGCGTGTTAGGACTCACATCATACTTAGAAAACTGATTTACCTTACCTCCCTCCCTTAATTATTTGTGACTTTTTCATCAGGAAAAAGGTTAGATGTTTTAAAGATGATTTATGTTTACAAACATGATGTTGTGATAGCGTAGGTATTTCTTCATACAGGTGATTTCATCCCTTGAAATGGTTGTTCCACATAATCTTTGCAATATTCAGCATAAAAGTGATAAACAACAGTCCATCCTCTCATATGCCTCTGCACATATGCCAAATTCTTAGCTATTGTTAGCTAAATAGTTAGGGGTTTTAGCAGCAACAGGTACTGCACTGTACATGGGGACCGAGATTCCTCCAAAAACAAAGCCAGGAGGGAAGACAATGTTCTTACTTTCTGTTTTTCACATCAGAAACCACCATATATCAGGACATAACATGTACTTCGGGATATGCACTGTCAGGCAGGACCTTTTCCAGGAAAACTCATGGCGCTGATTAAACCTAAGTCCTAGATGATTTGGCAGCTCTTCTCGAGATGACTTCGTACTGCTGCTATGGGCTTTGCCTCAGAAGGAGCTCCCATTTCCCTCTCTGCCATTCGTTTTGCCAGAGCACCCATCTGTCAAACATCCACTACTGTTCACTGCAGAGTACATCTTCACCTCCCAGAATCTGTAAGAAGAAATGGCTCTGAAATTTGGGTAAGCTTGAATTAATTTTATTATCAGCATTACATTTCCTGGAAATATTTATCTGCAATGATGTGGATGAGCATCTCTTCACAATCTATTTTTCTTCAGATTATGTATTTCAAATTCATTTTGTGGAAACCCAAATCACCGATTATAAATCTAAAGAAAAAAAAATCCTTTTTTTCTCTAAGAAATAATTTATGTACTATTCCCATAATGCAGGTTTTAACAATCTGTAACGAAAAACTCAGGGACTGCATGCTTGTATTGGTTCTTATGCAAAATAAAATAATTTGTAGACAGAGATTCAGAACAAACTAATATAAAATAAATCCTTCCTAACTGCTTCGGCAAGTTTTACCACTAGGTTTCACTTTAAACCTAAACCAGAAACATATAGACATATGCCCACACAAAGGTATTATCGTCAACAATAATAATAAAAACAATATTATCTGAGAACTAAAAATTGTTGAAGGCAAAATAGCTCAAATGATTCTTAATGCCTTTCAGGCACATCTGAATCAAATAAGGTAATTATTCTTTAAAATGCTTACACAAAGTCTGATTTGCATGCTAGTAATTGCTATGCCTTGTGGCATCTAGCAATTGACACAGCAATGATTTTAATTATTGTAATTTCATCAGTATAAATACTTCAAAGTTATGCAAATAGTACCTCATAATCCACATAGACAGTTCAGAGTATTTGATTTACTAGTCTTGTAAGTCTCTTTGTCTATGCAGTTTACTCTCAGATGTGACTGTGCATTGCAATTGAAGCCTTTCACTCACATCAAAGCTCTAAATCATAACAAGATGAGCTAATTTTACAAAGACTGACACTTCAAACATTAACTTGCAAATACAATTATAAGATGAAATATATAAAGGACTTTACTAGGATATCATCTGGCATGGATACCTGCAGCTAATCATATCTAATGTTTTCTATGACAGTGGTAAGCAATGATATTGCAAGGCCAAATGCCTTGGTTTGAACAATTACAAACAGCCACTCTTGCTCTGAACAGCTCTGTAAAAATACTTTATCCTGTTCTACCATCTAAAAGTTGCATATTTTAAGTATTTTTTTAAAGCATTAGTAATTTTTTAAATAGTGTAGGGAAAACACTGTTCTCGCTACTGTTTCTGAGATGGAAAAATAGAAAAATGCATCACAGATGACATTTTATCTCAATAATGCAAAAATACATCAGAGTAAATGCATCTAAAATCAATATTTATGACAATTAAGGGAGGGGAAAAAAAAGAAGTTGTACTATCATCTAGTTGTCTTTTATTTACATGAACCCCCAAAACCATGTTTTAGGCCAGATGTTCAGATGCTGTAAATTACAGCTTTCAATAAATCTTAGACAATTAAACATAACTCTCTTTCTTTAGATACCAAGTTCTACATCAAACTCACAACAAAAAAGTTGAATATCCATAACAACAAATGTAAAAAACATGGTTGATCAACAATATTTTCAAAGCTGTCACTAATACTTGTTTTACAGAAGAGCTTCAGTATAACACTAGTTATCCCCAGTTAAACTTCTACATGTGCTGAATGAGAAAAAAATCAGACATATTGTAATTTTTTTTAAAATTTGGTTTAGTTTACAGCCTACCCTGAAGAGTAGAGGTAAACAAAATTGGAAAGAGATCACCTACAAAGAAAACACTTCAGAGGTGCTCTGCATGCACAGGTATCTTGGAGGGAGTTTGATACCTGACCTGACAAGCAATCCACATCATAGACAGAATGTGGTAATGGCCAGCGGTAGTCCAGTAAAGAACAATATAGTGTGTTTTGTAAGCTAGAATGGCAGTAGAATCCGAGAAATTTTCCATAACAGAAAGCTCCAAAAGCATCATGACAGCTTCTTTATAACAACTGCCATTTCTCATTTGTTTCTTATTGATTGCATAATATTTATCATTTAATCTAGTAAAGGAGAAGGTAGAAATATAAAGGGTAGAGAAAGAGATAAAAAGAACTCTCAAAATCAAGGAACAGCCTTTATAGAAGTAAACTTAATTTGGGAAAATAGAGGTGTGAGATAAGATATGGGAAAAGCCTGTAAAATCATGCACTGTTTGGAGAAAGCATATAGGGAATAATTAACTTTCATACTAAAAGAATGAGAAAACAGCTGATGAAAACTAGGAGAAATTAGATTTAAAGCAAACAAAATGAAGTACTTTTTAATGCAATATGCCATTAAAAGGCAGAAATCACCACCTCAGAGTATTTTGAAGGCAGAGGTAATAAATAAGCTAAAAAAGTACTAACTCATGGAAAAGGGGTCTGTCCAGAACTATAAACACTCTGGGTAGGATGCAAAGACTGATCCAGGAAGGCCCTAGGGGACTGACTGCTGGAAGCTGGAAAGATGTGACTCCATACTCACCGTTTCTCTTTTACTTGTGAAGTATTTGATACTGACCACTGTCACAGACGGGAAACTAGCACAGAGTAACTGCTCTGAGGTTTCCATGAAAGTCAGTGATTGTAATATTTTGTATATTAACAAGCATATAAAATCGCAAACTGTAAAAATTAGCATGAAAACAATGTGTAGTATAAATATACAGTCTGTTTGTGGAATACATATCTACCTGTTTACCCATTCAAATGTAAGTTGGGCTCTCAGATATTGCTCCTGCAGAATCAAGAGGAAGTTGACATAGAAAAAAACCAAGATGTCAACATCAAGCATTTCAGCCAAGTTGTAGCCTGCACAGGTAAAGGATGACTTGCAAATCCACCTCATGTAAGAAAAGGGAAGGAATTACTTGAAAGAAAACACAGAAAATCAGACAGCAGCATGAACAGCTAAATAAATTCCACATAACAAACAATGAAACACTGAATGATAACAATGTTGAATCACATTACATAAGAGCACAGTGATGGAATTGACATACCAATGGAATCACATGTAAGAAACTGGAAACATCACAAACCAGAATTAGTTTTACATATGCTACTAGCTGCAATTATGCCAGATATTAATCTTTCTCTTTCTTCTTTTTTCTTCTTCTGTTCACTGGCTCACACATTCCCGCTGTTTTAGAAAGTTTCCTTCAACTGATGGGGAAATGAGAATGGTTTAATAAATTAAGAATTATTTTAGTGGAAAAAATAAGCTTCCTGTGTCTCTTCCTGCCTCTTGTGGAAGCAAAATACGTAGTAATTGTATACGTATAGCTGATTGTTCAATTTCTGTTTCAGTCCAAACTACAAAAATCACAGAACATTAAATTGATCAGAATATATTTTGCACCTATTTGTGCACATAAGTGGCTTTTTTTTTTTTTCACAGGCACTACCTTCTTTCAGCACCACTTAAATGAATGGTGGTTGTACTTCTGCAGCACTTAATTTTTAATGCCCTGGGTAAAAATATTAGTTCAAAGATTCACACTACTGTAAGCACCAAAATATTTTACATCTTACCTGAAATCTAGTGAAGGTATCAAAAAACTGTATAGGTTAGATGATCCAACCAATTTTTCATCCCTGTAAGCAGTCCTTCAATGGGAAATGCAAATAGACTGAAAAAGTACTGTGGGAAAATTTTACCATCATTATCTCTGCTGCACCAAGGGACAGAAGTCATTGCATTTCTGTAACTCCTACACTGGCACTTTTCCAGCCCTTATAAGTTTTTGGAAAATAAAACAACACACTGTTACTGCAAGACTAGTACTAAGAAACTACTACACAAAATGTAATTTTCAGACAAGTCAAAATAAAGGATGCAATATACATACTTGGGGTGTGCTTTTGGGGAGGGGAAGATGTATGACTTGCTAAGATGTATTAAAAACCCCATAAAACCTAATAGAATCCAAGTTTAATTTTTAACCTCTTGACTTTTCTTTCTGTTAATTAACATTGGGATCTCATCCAAAAGTATTTGCACAACATTCATTCGCTAATAAATTAAATAATCTCAACTATTGCTGGGAACAGTGCATCCTTATAGTCTGAGAAGTATGTGTTCCAGAAATACTTTTCTTGTAACCATTAAAAGTGACTTGGAGCATGATTAAAAACCATGTAACACTAAATTCAAATTAAACACATTGCTAATTAGATTCACATGTGTTTAGAGCAACACAATACACCAGTATGCACACAAATATTTATATCATGAAACCAAAGTAAACAAGCAACAACAGAAAGAGAACAGGATGGAAATTGAAACTTTATAGTCTTTATATTATACCATACAGTACATTGACACTTTTGAGGAGAGTTAGTGTTCCCTATTGCAAAGTATGCTACACTGTTTTATGAAGACTTAAAAGATTCTGTCCCTGCTGCTATGGTGAAAACCACAAGTTGAAGTATTACTAATTTCATCATCATCTAAAGAAAAAAAAAACCAAAAAGACCGAAAAAAAAGCAGACCAAAAAAAAAAACTGTGAAAAACTTAATTTTTTCCCCTCTCTACTCTACAAATCCCAGTAAACATTTCAGGTTTTGCTCAAAGCTGCTTTTTCCTGCATAAGGACTGAGTGTTTTAAGTTCTATGATTCACTTATTCAGAGTGAGGAATAGTTGATAAGCCATCCCCAGCATATGTCAGGAGATCCTTGTAAAGCCAGTGGTCAGTAATTTGGACTCTATAACATCCCACGAATGATCTAAAGAAGTGTTAGAACAAAAGAAAAATGCATTATTTTCTTACTGAAAGCTCTCACTGAAAAAAAACCACAACCCAAACCAGAAAAAAACAGCAAGCCCAAACAAAAAAAAAACACCTACAACAACCAACCGAAAAAATTACCTTTGGACAGTTCAGTCTTTATGAAGGAAGACTACCTCCAATGTTTTAATTTAAAAGTCAGAACGTAAATCAAGTGTTCTATCAGGCAATTTTACTTGTATGCCCACTACTACATACACACTAAGATAAAAATATAATTGCTACAAAAAACATCATTGTCTTGCTCTGACCCATGTCTAAAAACCCTGAGATGAAAGACAATTCTAATCTGTATTACCTGCAGGAACCAAATTCCTAAGGATTTGTGTCTAGATGGACAGGTCACAACCATAAAAATAAAATTAGAAAACGATTCCTGGTTGAGAGATGAGGAGCCTTTCGGTTTCAGTTCTGAGTTCTTGTTTGGGTCTTGTCTCAGTAATGTGAAGCTACCACCATTGCTGTTATTTGGTGGTTTATTTGGGAAATAAACAATGGTATTGATCAAGTTTATGATCATGAGCAAACCTTACTATGTCCCTTTTTAAAACAGTTTAAGCAAACCTTCTAAGAGTTAGGTCCCAAACCTTCAGAGTAAACAAAGTAAAATTAAGAGAGGGTGAAAGAAGCATCATTCTTCCCAGCAGACCCACACTGTGACTTTGTCTTGTAATGGAAAGAAATGAAAACTATAAAAAAGCAGTTATAAAATGTATTTCTCAATTTACAGCATTTGTGGTCAGCAACATTTCCTCACACAAACTCTCAGGCTGCTGTGTGGAGTGATATAGGTGCAGCAGAATTTGAAGAGCCTTGATTATATTGTACATGTATTTCATGTCATAAACATATGAAACATTTAAAATGTGGTATTAAATATGTAACAACATTTCCTGGCACAGAAAGAACAAAGGTGTGAGAGAGCGTTTTTTTAAAAAGCTTTTAAATAATGCTGGTAAGAAATGTCCCAACATGATAAAAATCCTGTCTTAGAATAAGTTCCCCTTCATAGTATTCTCTTTGTTGTAGATACAGGCTGTGCCTGAAAAAGGCACTGCTGGTTGCTTTAAAAAAAAAAGTTTTTAACTATTTAAGTGCTACATAATTATTTTAAATCATTTGGCAGAAAAGATGGCTACAGCTTAAGGATTAAACAGTTGTTGGTGGTTATGAGCAACACTTTTAAATAAGTGTAATAGTCGTAAGAGATGCTTAGAATTTAAGAGGAGTTGATATATATATTTTTTAAAAATAATCACCATGTTATCAACTCCTTCCTGCTGCTTTCCAAGCTTTACTTTGACATACCCCTGAGCAGGATAAACTACCTGACTTTCTTGTTACTCATTCTGAATGACACTAAATCAGAGTGCATACTATTGCCCAGTGTCTGAAGTACTTTGGATCATATCTGAAAAACAAAAAAGTAAGAACAAAAAAAAAAGAAAAGGAAGAAAAAGAAAAAAAAAAAACAAGAGAACTAAAGTTTGGAGATTGCTGAAAATAACCTACTTACATGATAAAAACTGTTCTTCTTACCATTAGGCACTGTCATCCTGGCAGATGGAAACTTCCGTTTCCTACATCAACCCTTTAAGTGGGCTAGTCTCCCTGATATCTGAGGACAGAGCAAAAAAGAGCTAAATTGGTGGAGAACGGGTCAGACTTGGATCTGTCAGGAGTCATCTGAAAGCCTCACAGAACAAAAACCTCAGTCTTCTCTGTTTTCACTTGAAGATGCAACCAACTGAATCAGTCAGAAATGATCTTCTGATTGACTTCAACAGGTTTCAGAGCAGTCCCTGAATGCCACACTGAAGAAACAAGTGGCTTGGCTTCCAGCACCGCTCGCTTTGAATATCCACACCACCTATTCCTTTCCATAAGTAAGAGAACACTATGCGAAGGGCCTGCTCAGTGTAGTCGTCAGAGCAAGGGGGAAAGAGGGCATGCCTTACTATCCTCTCCCAGAAAAACTCTCCCTGCATGGCTGGGAATAGCCATGCACACACTACATTTGTAAGCATGACTAACGTATTGTCTGGTAAAGACAAAATACCAACAGCATGAGTTTCTGATTGTCCTTTCAGTTTCAGGCACTGAGGAGAAAAGGTAGTTTTTCCTTGTCTGGCTTAAGAAGTAGAGTTCATTCAGGCTGCTGGGACTCCTGGGAGTCGTAGTACGTCTCCTTGCAGGCAAGCTCCTTCCCTCCAGGTCCACCTGGAATTGCAAGGACACAGGTAAACAAGGTAGGGCAGAAGGTTCAGTGGTGGCACACCTCAGCAGGATACCAAACCCCATAGGAAACGCTTGCCTTTTTTAATTTTCTGTGAGCCCAAGTATATGAGATCAGCTTTCCCAGTCTTGTAAGAAATTTCTCTGCCTAGTGAGACTGCAATCTGAAACTACTGTGTTGAAACAAATATTACATTTTGCTCTGGAACAAATAGAGGAGTTTCTTTTTTTTTTTTTGGTCTATAGCAGTGACCCAAAATAGCCCTACTGCAGTTGTTTTTGTATCCATGAAAAGTCTGATATTATTGTTTTGCATCTTATTGTATTACCAGTTCCTCTAACCCTGCATGCTGAATTGTCATTGGCATGGAAATACTGGACCCAGTTACGTGGAAGGGAACTGGCCCACACACAAGTTTCTTATTTATATATATGGGACAAATCTCAGAAAGAGAAAAAATAACTTAGAGATCAATACAATCTTTCCCTGAGGTACTGAGAAATATACAGATACTAGAAGAAATATTTTTAATAGCCATATTTGCACCAAAAGCAATGAAACAATGCTAAGTACTCACACAAAAAACAGAATGCCGAAAGTTTTTCAGATGCCTTCTACACGAGCTAATCACTACGTCAGAAATCTCCCTTTCCCAACACCTCTTGTGTTGAGCAAGCAGGATTAATGAGCGGTACCTCTTCTACCTGGTAGGTAGGGAATGGCTAGAAGAGGCAGCCTGTAGCACGTCTTCTCTACCAAGCACCCCAGAGGATGCCACAGAGGATCCAGTCTGCAATGCTGAATTAATACACGCAGAAAGGCCCACGTGGCCTCTTTAGAGAGCTCTACACAGCAGACATCTGCCTCCTCTGCTCCGAGCCCCGTGCCTGCTATGGTGGTGCATGCATTCGTTCCCACCGGTACTCTCTTTACCCTTCACTAAACATGCTTGCTTAATGCAGTCTTTCAGCTAGTGGGAAATAGGTCCCTTGAAGGCTGTCATTCCCTTTCGGTAACCCCCTGGAACAAAACAAAGAGGTGATCTGACTTTCTGCTCTCCAGAGTTCACTTGGGATCAATTCTAACAACTCTCATAATGTCGAGATTAGGCAGCTTTTCCTCTTCCTTGTTAACAAGGCAATGACAAAGAGCGAGAGAAGTCAATTTCCTTTTCAAATAGAGCTAAGAAGCCACTCTTCAGTAAATAGAAAAGTTACAAATAAATAAGCGGGGATTCTGACTGGTGAAGCCCTGCAGTACTTCATACTGGAGGTACTGGCTCCTGGGCCCAGGGAGAATCATCTTTAGGAAGCTGAAAGTGGGATTCCGAAGGCTTTAAAGAGCAGATGCAAATCCCAGGAGACTCCTTTTTAAGGTTAAGCTTGAAAGCTGCCCTTTTGAAATGGACAGCTGCCAGCCTGACCACTGACCCCGTCGCTTCTCCGGACAGGGTCCTAAGCAATCAAGGAGCTGACATCTAACCTGCCTTTCCTCACATGCAGCAGCAGGCAGGATCTGGCACCTCCAGACCCAAGCCGTTGGAGTTTCCTCTGAGCTGACTGAGAAGCAGAAAGCAGACCCCAGGAACCAGTCTGGAAATAACAAGGTCAAAATGACCTGTTCTGAAGCAAAGTCCTTTAAACAGTGGGCTTTCAGGAAGGCATTTGGCCAAGTCACATCGGACCTTCCCACTAGCGATAAATCTCACCTGTGTTCGACGCTAGGAAAACATTCTTCACCCTGCTCACTTTGGTACGAACGCCAATGGGTTTCCTCCCAGTCAGCTGATTTACGAGGTGACTAACGTCTCTCCCAGAGCAGAACTGTAAACCCCTGCTATCCATTCATATGGACTAGAAAACCATCAAGGGCTGCATGGATATAAAGGCTAGCTTTTTCTTAATTACTGAAGTGATTACAGCAAAAAAATCCATGGACCACGGCCCCACCACTCTGGTGGGTATTCAAACAGTGCACAGAATCTGTGCTGGACAAACCCTGCCTATGCTAAGATAACAGCCAAGATGTGGGGAAAAAAATACTAAAATAATCAAATAGCATGTTTCATGCACTTCCCAACAACGTATCTCAGAGCTGTTTACACAACTGAGTGGGTGGATAAAAGCACCTGTCCTGCTTAAAATCACTTCAGCTTGAAACACTCCTGATCAGGTTATCACTGCAGTCTTGCACAAAGGATGAATACACTCAGAAAATCTGTGGAGCATAAGACTAGATATTTTCGGAAATGGGCACTAGTTAGTACAGGTCTTCATCTACTAATACGTTATTAAAGCAGATTTGATTTCAAAGTTCTCAGAGCTCTCATCTAAGTAGCCGTTGCCTGCTGTGAGGTGAAAAGGTCTCCTGATAGCAAGACCAAATGAAGGAAAGGTGAAGAGACAGTTTCCTGCAGGTTCAACCTGAGAGGTGTCCTGCAGCTGGCCCTAGAGATGCTGGAAAGGGGAGGATATAGGCAGAACATGGAGTAAAAGTAGGTGAGAAACAATCTAGCAGCTGTACATGATTTCCAGACTGCAAATAGAATGACATTTTAGACAAACACTTATAAATAAACAACTCTTCCAAATTCTTGTTAAAGGCAAGCCTGATCTTCCCCACAGTCATACTATTTGTGATGACTTGTACTTTGCAAAGAGGAATATGAAAGGAAGAACTGGGCCTAATGACTCGTCTAATAAAAAGGATTAACTCTGAAAATAAACAGTTTGAATTAAACTAAGAGTAAAACTTGTAGTTGCTTTAAGTTAGTACCACCAGAGTAGGAAAATAACTGAATTATTTGAGTCAGAAAATGTTCTTACAAGAATTTTAGCTTCACAAGTATGACCTGCCCAGTTCCCCCTTCTTTGAGCAGATGTTCAGGAGAAACAGCAACATTTGTAAGGGCATATGTCGGATGCAGGGTTACAGTTCAGTTTGGTATTCCTGTGTGAATAGTCAACCACAGTAGCTGGCCATCAGCCACAGAGCTCAAAGGCCAACTGGAAACTTGTCCACATCTCCCACAGTATCAGGATCTACAGGTTGTGCTGGGCAGCAGGAGACCAGTGTTTTACTTTTACAATTAGCAGAAGCAGCATCAGCACGGTCTGAGGGTGAATAATCAAGCAAAACCACTTGGCTCAGCCTTTTAAAAAAGAGGCACCAACTGGCAACTTGGCTGTGTCCCAGATAGAGTCCCACATGCTTATGGCTGGTATCAGCATCTTATGTGTAAATATAATAAACTAAAGCCCCAGTACTTCCTTGTCATACCAATAGTGTGGTCACTACACACCTCAGGTATGTGGAGGTGCAGCTGGATGCCCCTGGATCCCTATGGAGTTAGACAGCACAACAGCACAATCAACATTATGATCAGCCAACATAATGCAGCCTGGCTTTTCACTCATTCGTGTCTTTTTCTCCCCAGGAGTGTTACCCAACCCTTCCAACAGCCACAACCCCAGCTATCTTTTCCCCCTAAGTCATGAAACAGCAGTGCTGTGGCATGTGAAAACTTGTCTGTCTATTGCTTGACCAGTTCTGGTGCTGCTACATAGAAGATAAAAAAGCAATAATTCTCTGGCCTTCTTCAAATGAAGCTCCAAGTTTATTGGGATGTACCTCAGTACATCCTCTCTTCCCTTTGCAGTAAGAATAATGGGTATTCTCTAACTACTTAAAAACCCAAACCAACCAACCAAACACAACCTTTATATTTCCAGACCACTTTTTTAATACATTCTCAAGGACTAAAATTTCTAGTATTAGCTGTTGAACTAATATTTATGATATACACACTCACTCTGCAAGAAGATAAATGGTGCATCTCACAGCGACAACCTTCCACAGATAAGTATTGTTTTTAAGAAATTATTCTTAAATTCTTTTTTTGAATTTTTTAAAAAATTACATTAACATGCAGAAGTTTGCAGTGAATAGCTGAGTCTCATTTTCCTAGTTGATAAACACCCGTAAAATGGATAGATTTTTTTATTCATCAAAAATTGAAGAAGTCTTGTTTTAGGTCATATCTCTTATTCTTCTAAATACATACAAAATGCAGCTAAAATAAAATACATTTTTAATCATATCAATGTTACTGAAAAAATATATTGGTTAATTCAAATGTGTTTATAAATGTTTATTCAGGAACGTTTCCCTAATGTCCAGCATTTTGCCATTTTCTGCCAGTTCTGAAAAGCCTATTCTACGATGTTTTAATCATGAAGCTTTGGGATTAAAAAAATGACTAATATATAAGTTTCGTGGGAAAGGTTTTTCTGAGTTCCTCCAACACTGCCTGGATTAGGCTATAAAAGCAACTATGTCCTGGAAAACATATAAGAATAAAAAAAAATCACAATTAAGTAAACAGAACTAAAATTTATAGAAAATTTGGAATATTGAAATAGTGTTACTACAGCTTTCAATATTTCTAAGTAAAATTTAAATTAAAAACATTCCGTCTTTACAACATTTTATCTACCAGGCACACAAAGAACTTCAGTGCCTATCACAGAATCATAGAATCATAGAATAAGTGAGGTTGGAAGGGACCATTAAGATCATCAAGTCCAACCGTTAATCTACCCTGATTTAAAAACACCCACTTCTAAACCATGTCCCTAAGCACCTCATCTACCCTTTTCTTAAACACCTCCAGGGATGGTGAATCCACCACCTCTCTGGGCAGCCCATTCCAATGTTTAATAACCCTTTGAGTGAAAAAATGCTTCCTAATATCCAATCTAAACCTGCCCTGACATAACTTGAACCCGTTTCTTCTTGTCCTATCACTTGCCACGTGGGAGAAGAGGTCAGCCCCCATCTCTCTAAAACCTCCCTTCAGGTAGTTGTAGAGGGTGATAAGGTCACCCCTCAGCCTCCTCCTCCCCAGGCTAAACAACCCCAGCTCCCTCAGTCGTTCCTCATAAGGCTTGTCCTCCAGACCCCTCACCAGCCTGGTAGCCCTTCCCTGGACACGCTCCAGCACCTCAATGTCCTTCTTGTAGTGAGGGGCCCAAAACTGAACACAGTACTTGAGGTGAGGCCTCACCAGTGCCGAGTACAGGGGGATGATTACTTCCCTACTCCGGCTCACTACACTATTCCTGATGCAGGCCAGGATGGTGTTGGCCTTCTTGGCTGCCTGGGCACACTGCTGGCTCATACTCAGCCGGCTGTCCACCAACACCCCCAGATCCTTCTCTGCCAGGCAGCTTTCGAGCCACTCCGTCCCCAGTCTGTAGCACTGCATGGGGTTGTTGTGACCCAAGTGCAGGACCCGACACTTGGCCTTGTTGAACCTCATACCATTGGCCTCAGCCCATCTGTCCAGCCTGTCCAGATCTCTCTGCAGAGCCAATCTACCCTCAAGCAGATCAACACGCCCCCCCCAGTTTAGTGTCGTCTGCGAACTTACTGAGGGTGCACTCAATCCCCTCATCCAGATCATTAATAAAGATATTAAAGAGAACCGGTCCCAGCACCGATCCCTGGGGGACACCACTTGTCACTGGACACCAACTGGATTTAACTCCATTTATCACCACTCTCTGGGTACAGCCATCCAACCAGTTTTTTACCCAGCGAAGGGTACACCTGTCCAGGCCACGAGCAGCCAGTTTCTCCAGTAGAATGCTATGGGAAACGGTGTCAAAAGCCTTGCAAAAGTCCAGGTAGACAACATCCACAGCTTTTCCTTCATCCACTAAGTGGGTCACCTCATCATAGAAGGAGATCAGGTTTGACAGGCATGACCTGCCTTTCACAAACCCATGCTGACTGGGCCTGATCACCTTGTTCTCCTGCATGTGCCGTGTGATGGCACTGAGGATGATCTGTTCCATGACCTTCCCAGGCACCGAGGTCAGACTGACTGGCCTGTAGTTCCCCGGATCCTCCTTCCGGCCCTTCTTATGGATGGGTGTCACATTTGCCAACCTCCAGTCAGCTGGGACCTCCCCGGTTATCCGGGACTGTTCATAAATGATGCAGAGTGGCCTGGTGAGCACTTCCGCCAGCTCCTTCAGTACCCTTGGATGGATCCCATCTGGCCCCACAGATTTGTGCACCTCCAGGTGCTCAAGCAGGTCCCTCACCATTTCCCTTTGGATTACAAAGGGAATCATACTTACCAGCCAACATAATTTTCAGAAGTTACAGTTCTTTTCTAGTTTTTACAAAAAGTTTATTACAGCCCAACACACAGACTCTGACCATGATTAATGTTTCCCATTTTTAGAGAAATTTACAAGTTATTAGACATTTAAGCCATTTGAATACATAGTCTCTAAAATTCACAATAATATAAACTTATAGCTATTAGTTTCTCAGACAAAATCAAGAGTCAAGAACTTTTGTGAATTTTTCTGTCTGATCAGGGAGTCAGAAACAATTCTGAGCAATCACAAGTAGCCAGTATTCTAAATATTGTGTACGACATTTTCAGTAAACAGTCTTTGGGAAGCTGCATATAGTAATATATTTGGGGAAATGCACCTGCTCCCTGATATATTATGTGCAGAAATAAATAAAACCATTAGTTTATTTGTGGAAAAAGGCACTTGGGTCTAACTTCAGTATCCAAAATCAAACCCAACAGGAAATATATACCCAAACCATTGTGGTTTGTTAGGGTTTTTTACTGTTTCATAGGTGTAATATCAGTAAAATACTGCCTATACAGGCTAAGCAGGGCTGTAGAAGACATCTGTGATTAGCAATGAAATAAATGTTCTAGGAATTCAGTAAACTATGGGAAAACTGTCAACATTTCTGAATCTTCTAATTTCATCATAAGCTCCCCTTGTAACGGCCACGTCTATTTCTCATTCCTTGGTTTTTCATGATAATGCTTAGTTGGGAAATTAATTGAATTTGTAACAAAAGGTAAAGGAAGCAATATTTTCAGTGTCGTAAGATGTCTTTTTTTTCCCTTTCTTTAAGAGGCTGCCCCTATACATAACTCATCATCATCCTCTAGCTGAAGTGCTTAAATAGTTGAATCCCCTTACTCAAGTCCCTCAGTTACAATATGGAGGAATAAGCATGACAGAAGGATAGGAGGAAAAAAAATCAGGCCTGTGACCAATTTTTGATTAAAAAATAAGAATGAAACAGAACAAAATCCAAAATATACATACGGAAAACCTCAGCATACACATCGGTCCCCTACCGAAGAATTTATGAGTATTTGTACACAAACTTGCTCATAAACCAATTCACACGTCAGCCATGGTAAACATATGTGCCAGTTTGGTGAAAAGCTGTATATCCCCTTTTTCCAAAAAGCAGGTCATATAGACTGTATTTATTCAATAGTTGTTCGGGGTTTTTTTCTAGAAACATTGTTTCAGACCCTCCAAGCAGTTCCAAAATTTACCAGTATAACAGAGGGATGGCAAAAGTGCAACAAATAATTAGGTCACACTATCTAAACACTTTGGTATGTATACGAAAATTAAAGAAATACATGCCCACATATGTGAAACGGAGATTGTTTTCAGCAGCAAATTTATGAGACGTCTAAAGTTATTAGTGAGTTCTAAGGAACAGCCTTAGGCACTGATTATACACTATTCATTTTGCTGGTAAGTACTGCCTGAAAATGGCCATCCTCACCAAGATCAAAAGTCTACCTTGAGAAGTATCCTTACTTTGATGATACATAGCAATAAATCCTTATGTAGAGGTTTTTTTAAAAAAAGTGGGGGTTGGAGGGAGGAATGCAAAACTGTCTTCCAGCTTCTGCAAGGAGAATTTAGCCAGTCTGACCTCAGTAGTCCTGGTGGATTTCTTCTCCATTACTTTGGCAGCCACTTTGAACCACTTTGGTAACCACTCATTCCTTTGACCTCTGCCCATAGCGCAGTATTAACGCTGCAGTTATGCAGCACACACTCAGTCCAAACATATCCAAACATTTGTTTCCATCATATAGAGGTTCTCTTGCCAGTATACATCTGCTACGAAGTGATAACAGTAGTACAGTAGAAAGGTACAAAAAATAACAGCATCCCTTTTTAGGCATTTTTAATATGTTTCCCTGGAAAATCTCTCCCAGAACTTGGAGGCATTCTTCCCTATCAAAACATGTGACAGAATTGTCAGGGAAGAATTATTTTGTCTGCTTAAGGTTTTGCTTTTTGCTTTTTTTTAATCAGTTTGATTAAAATGAACTACAGGTACAAACATCTTTTTCCTCGTGATCACATTTAATACTTGAAAATACTGAGCTGAAAAATAGAGGCCAGGCACTTGCACAATAAGACGTGATTTATTGTACCACACAGAAAATTCTGTCTCTGATAAATGTTAACACTGTAAACAATTTCTATATTAATGTTTACAGATTTCAGTCTTTTCAATCCCTATAGATATCTATCTTCTTTATCCCAACAACTGTAACTGTAATAGCCATTTCATTTTCCAAAATTGCAAAAATACTGTTTTAATAGTGGCTATTGATATGGATATATCTGTAACCAATATTAATGTGATTTTCTAAGATAAAAATCATTTATTTTAATTTTTCATGGGTCATACAAAGGTTGGAGGGCGCTATTCATGACAGCAAGCATAGAACATATACAAGATGACACTTTTTTAATTCCAAACCTTTCTTACATTATAAGCGCTTTTTGGCAGCTCATAATTTAAAATTCTCACAAAGGAATGGTAACAAGCACTATAAATAAAGTTTCCAAACAGCCAATTCAAATCAGCAGGCAACATCAGTTCCTAGGAATTATGCTGTTCTAGGTATCTTAGAAATGAAAACAGTAACAGGAAAATAAATGCAATATTATGTTAAACAACTTAATATGTCCATTTTGATCTTCAAAAAACTGAAATATTGGTTGCAAGTATTTTCTAGTTGTTTCTTCTTAAGGCTATGATTGTATTATTATATTGTATTAAAGAAAAATTCATCCTGTTGCACAAATGTTTTAAAACCCTCTTGAAGTAAAGCATTTCATTTTTCAGAAAACAGTACTTATTACTAATACAGTTCCTATGTGCAACACTGAGATAAAGACAAATACCTATAATTTTTGCTCTTAACAATTTGCCATGCAACTCTAGTTAGATCTAAAATAAAATAATAATAATGAAAGGCAGGATGTACAGATTCTTTTCTTTACACTTTTGAAAGAGGCAAATGGTTGAGAGGAACAGTTCGTAATAGAGATAAGGAAAGGAAATATAGACCTGAAATAAGCAAAGTTCGTGAAAACAGTTAAGTAAAACAAATAGCACAGTAGGGACTGAATTAAATTTTTAAATGCACACAATAGAATACCTGTATAACACAAGTGATTTCCTTCTTACAGTCATAAATTCAACATACAGAAACAATACATTGCAGAATGATGCACTTTATAGGGGTTTTCTTCCCTTCTTAAAATATAGAACTATTATGATTCTCTTGTGTGGATGATAAATCCAGCTCAAAATTCTACCCACTGTGAGTTCTACCAAAACATAGTACTGAGAATGAGCTGAGAGAATGAATTATGATATACCAGTGGTTTGTGCAGCGTGTGTATTGAAGACAGAAAGGAGTGGAGGAGAAGGAAGGGCACACAAAAGGAGAGAAAAAAAAGCAATAATTTAAAGGTCGTTTTTAAAAAACACAGTAACATTAAAAGTAATATTATATAATTTAAAACAAATTAAAATCTAAACAAAAAAGAGCATACCTCATAAAACTTTAAATTAAATAAGCTACCTATGGAAAGTACTCTATAAATAGTGAAAGATATAAGAATGAATTCAGATGTCAGTTTCAATACTGATGTTATTAAAACTATTTCTTAAACAGTTTTCTTCAGATGCAATAGCACAATTTAATTCGTCAAAGTTCCTATGTGTCTGAAACTAAAGGATTTCAAGACTTACTTAACTTCGGGACCTCTGAAAGACAAATATTTTGACCTAAAAGACCCCAACAACCCAAAATAAGGAAAAGCAGAATAATGGGAGCATAATCAACAGTTGAAAATATTGGAGACATTCACAATTTTAAAGAGTATTTGAGCAGGAGAGATTAAAACTCTTCTAAAAACATGAACCACTTGAAGCACTCCAGTAATTTTCAATTGCTTTGCAATGTGCAAGCAAGGAACTTTGATCACTTTCACAATGAAGCACTTAAAGCTCTCTGATAATTTTACACCCTTATATGCCACATATTTCTAGAACCCCATCATTTCCCAGCTGAAGTGGTTTTAAAAATATGTGAAGTGCTCCAATAATTTTAAATTATTCTGTGCAATGCAAGCTCAGAACCCTGATCACCTCAAAATTTAAGAGCTTATAAAAATCTGAAGTAGCCCAATATTTCTGAATGATTGGGTATTGTGATTTCACTTGTTTTATAAAGTGCTTCCATTTGGAAGGAAGTCTGGTGATAAACTGAAATACAGCTGTTGGCTAGCAAATATAGCCATGTAAAAATATAATATTAAGAAAATGAATCAGAGAACATGCTTATGCCCCCCCCCCAAAATCAGAACTTGAGCAATATCATGAAAAGGAAAAGGTATCCTAAACCCCCAGTTGTAAGCAAAGCAGAAAAGATCTGTCCCAAAATTTCAGTAACAAACTATATGTCCAGAAACAGCTAACATATTAGAATATACAGAAGATACAATAAATCAAATGCTGCATTGCTTCCAGGAGAGTTATAATTATTCACATGTCTAGTAGCCTTTATAGATATATTTTATGAATATCTGTAATGAATATTATTTGATCATTTTGTCAATACATAAGGAACTTACACACATCTCACTTTAATCTGTGCTGTCTGGGTTTTTTCAGGGTTATTTTTTTACACAATAAAATCAGACAGGAATATTGTCACTTTTACAATGGATAATAATGAAGAATATACTTTACTTCTGCCAGCAGTTCTGTTCAACAATACACTGGTTTGATGAAAAAAAAAAAAAGTATTCTTATCTCTTGAAGGTTTGTAGATGGTTTACTATTCTGAAAGGGCTTGGATTTTAACTAATTATGCACACAATTTGGCGGGCAAAGATGATAGCTGCTAGGTTTATCCACCTATATAAGGGAAAGTGCAGCTTCTGCATAGGTTACCTCCTTTATGTTCACAACCTATACAAAAAAATGACCCCCTATAGCAGGAATTTCAGCAGTGTCTGTCAGCTTGCATTTCAATGAATTCCCACACACGCTCAGAAAAATACATTGCAAAAAATAATCTTGCATTCAGCATTCATTGTCCTCCTCTGTACTTTCCTTTACCTTCCCCCTTCTCGTGCACATACAGCAGGATTTCAAATTAGAGAGTTCACAGACTCAGTGTTTTATTTTTCATTAAGTTCCCAATTAATATTTAGTTGAGGTCTGGCAGTGAACAGGAGGTTCTTCTCACTGCAAAGCAGTGTCTTGGGAAAAGACAGACTATCTGCAGAAGAGGAAGCAGAGAAAGCGCAGAAGTTACCAGGATTCCTGCCCTTCCTACCCAGTGCCAGGACCTATTAAGATCATTGGCAGCTATTTTGGTTAATGTTATGGTTTTGCTGCTGTATCACTTTCTGAGGAGCCTGAAATCAACTCAGCAGGGTGACCCACTTGTCTGCTAAGGTGTGTATATAACTTCCATTAGGATTAAGGGTAGCAATGTTCAGCGGTGGAACAGCAGCTAATAAGGTATGTAACCCTTCAAGCACCTTTTTTTCTAAACCAAACATTTCCACAACTAGGTCACAAATTCCTTCTCAAAGAAGCAAGGGAAGACACTGACATCAAACAGAGGCCCTCCTAAGCTACTTTGGCAAAAAGACTAATCATCAAACTGAATGAACCATCAGGACTTCAACAGAAATCCTGAAGCTGAGGAAATTTATCATCTCCCATAAATAGCAAACGTCTCCTGTATTTTTTAGCAATAATGGCATATGAAGGAGAAATACAACAGTTCACATGCCCCCTAATATGAACAAGTAGAAAATAGTATAAAGTAATTCTTTTTCTAAATTGATATCTAAATATTCTGGCCTGGCAAGAAAATCTTCATAAAAGGTTCAGGAATTTTTCTTCAGGTAACAAAACTAGAAAAAGAATACATCTTCTTTCTTAAAACAACATTGAGTTATTTATTGCTCTTTCTTACTATGCAGCAGCAGAAATATTTGCTTTGTCTCTAGCCCTGGCTTCTTGGAATAAGAGAAAATGAAACTTTATTCCAAAAATTCTTGACATGACTCAATAATAAGGTTTTTGCCCAAAGTCTACCCCATCAGTAGTTTGCAATTCACTCAAGAAGATTCACTCATGACACATCTCCAATTTCCTTTTCCTGGCCTCAGCTTTTAAGGGTAAAACATTCTGATTACTAAGAGAGGTGCAGCAACGTTATTACTACTGGAATGAAGTTTACTTTAAGCTTCTAGATGTGCATTTTCAAAACTGGTCAAAGGTACAAGTAAAGAAAGGATGTTTTGTTCTCCATTTTACCCCTGAGGTTTTTCACATCTCTGTTTTCTCATATGTGGACTTAAAGTGAAATCTAACTGAGTCAAAAGAGGCAGGTTGTAAAAGACTCAGTTTAACTTAACAGAAGGAATAGCAATAGGAAATACAAATAACCTGAGCAGGGGAAGCTCTTTTAAATATAGGTTTTAATCATCATGTTTTAAGGTACTTTGATTTGGAATATGTTGGCTCTGACATGCCATCAGGATGACTCATTCTGCTGAGATACATCATGTTTCATTATTACTGCATAATGTGACATATTGATATAATCAGATGAATTGTCAAAAGAAGATGTCAAATATGTGAAATTCAAATGAAGCAAAGTTTGGAAAAAGTCCTCTAAAGTGACTACATGTTATTACTTTAATTATGTATTTTGCTCGGTTTTGAAAAGCAGGTCTTTCTATATTAGTACCTCTTTGGACTTGCGTTTAGAATGGCTTCTCTTAATTTAGCCACATGTTTTTGCATTGCAGATGACATTTGCATGGCCCCCTGGCCAGAGAACACCCTCTCAAAGTAAATGTTTTTTCTACAACAGGGAGATATGGGAAAGTCCTCTTCCTTCCACAATTCCTCATTGCTTTTGTTAGGTCTGGGCAGATGATAGAGCAGTAATTTTTTAACCTGTGTTTTTCCAGTCTCTCAAAAATTTACTAAGGACTAACACTTCTCGAGTAATGCTGTAGGTGACCCTGCTTGAGCAGGGCATTGGACAAGATGACTGCCAGAGGTCCTCTCCAACCTCAACCATTCTGTAATTCTGTGAAAAAATCTAGCTTTAGCCTTGAGCCTCCATCTGTTTCTAAAACCCTTGTAAACATTTGAAAGTCCTGAGTCCAATCTGAACTTCCTTGCAAACAGATGAGGCTGATATGCCACTTCCATACTCACAACAGGTGTTACAATCTTCATTAGTGGTGAGAATAGTCAGACTGATATGGAGCAGACAACTATTCAGATCTGAATGTGGCCTTTCATTTTGACTAGTAGTTATACAGGTTTAAGGTTGCAGTACTGCTTACAAAACTTTCTAAATTCATAAGAGGTGCTAGTTTCAACACAAACTAATACTTCTTTCAGGATAGAAAGCAGAGAGAAGTCTATACTATTCTCATATTCTGTCACTTCTGCAAGAAAAGACTCTCTCCCGAGGGAACCACACATAGGTAAAATGTAATACAAGGTATCCAATTTCTTGGAGTTACAGAGGTTTTGAACATACTTAAGAATTCCTCCATTGTCACCTGTGTCCATGACGAGACTGGTTTCCTTCCAGAGCAGTTCCCATGGCTCGCTAGCACAGGATATGTTCCTGTTACTGACCTAATAGTGAATAGTGCGCTGCGTTTACTGTATAGAAAATAAACGTTAACACACAGGAACAACCATCTAACCTCAGCCTTCATATCAAAATACTAGCTAATATTACATTACTGTTATATTCTGAAGAAAATGTAGTAGACCTTTAAGAAAAATAAATAAATAAATCCCAGTGTATATATAAGATTTGGAAGCATTTTGTTTTGAATAATTTTAATACATAACATTTTTTTAATTAAAAAAAATGAAAAGGGTATAAGAAATAGTTTATTGCTGAACTATAATACAATTTCCATGCCAAAAGAAAAAAACTCCCTATACTGAAATACTACTGGTTAATTCAAATCTTGCCTGAAGCATGGCACACAGTAATAATGATGACAACATCTAGTCCAATAATACAAAATCAATAGAATGCATTGAACTGCTATCCAAAGCAAATCTAGAATGTCATTTGGTTGATTATTAATTAAATTGACACCTGCCAAACTAAATACAAACAAACTAAATACAAACAAACCATATTTTACATGGAAAATAAAATTATTAAATAACTACTATATAAAGCAAGAACAAAAGTAGAGTTTATGATGGTGTTAGCATAGAAGCCCAACAATTTTTATGCCTTAGGCTTTGACATATTTAAAGAAAAGAAAAAAACGATTGTATAAATTGTATAAATATAGCTTTTGCAAATGGTATTTTAATTCTTATTGATCACAACCTTGGCATTCAAAGTCTAATTATACTAAAAACTCTGCTATATCTCCAGTGTACTGAGAAATCATTGCTGAAATTAATCAGTACTCCAAGCACACCATTCTTAATTACGACCTGATCTTTCTAGTGCTTCATGCACTACTTTGTTGATGCTCTTAAGAACTACCTGACAAACACCAAACCAAATCATAATTTCCAGGTGACATTTTTGTTGTATCATATACGATACATAATGAAAGTGTTCCACAAAGCATTCAGGTAAATAATCCAAACATAAGAATTCCACTAGAGCTATATGTTTTGAAGTTTCTTAAAAAAAAAAAAAAAGAGTAATTACATAAATAATCCAGAAACATTCCTTTATAATCTCAAAGTATACCTACTTCAGGAAGACTCTCTCTCTGCAAGCTATTTTTGAGCTCTGTTTGCAAGTCAAGGTTTTGATGTCCATTTCTCCCACTGACTAATAATATTACAGACTGCAGTTGCCTAAATACTTATCTTACAATAATAGCCTCTTGTGCTTTTTAAGAAGATACCAACTGTGAAAGCTAGGAGATTTTCATACCTTAAATGGGCAAATTTCCTTTTGGATGAGAAGGTTATGTCTCGTTTAATTTATGGATATTCCTGCTTACCTCAGTGGTGAACTAAAGAGGACAGGTAGAATTGCTTCCTTCATCACTCTTAACATGTTTTATTTAGTGATATAAATGAATAGGCTGGCACTGCATATTTTAAGCAGGCAAAGTACAGCTAATTTCACAGGGTGCTGTTCAAATAGAGCAATGAGTTCCATGTGGCTTATGTAAAATAACTGAATTAGATCAGGCTAATCACCACAGTATGTTTACCCACATGCAGCACCATTGGGTTTTTTTGTTGTTTATTTTAGTTCAGGTAGCAAAAGCTTTGCTGGTTTTGATCAGGACGTTAGAAAAAGGAAAGTAAGCAAGCACAGAAATCTAGTAAAAAGAAACATGAAATCATAATACACCAGATAGAAAAAAAATATTTTCATGAGATTTTTCAGAATTTCTTCCAGTATGAATTGGAATTATTTTCCCATAGTTTTGACAGCTTTTCTGGAAAGAGAAAATAAGCCCACTAACACATCCTCTGCCTTATCAAGGGCCAAGGAACTAAGGAGAAACAGCAAACTGGTGGAAACAAACTGATGTAAACTTTTTTTTAATTCTACCTGGCAGAACTCAAATCCTAGTCTAAGAAAATTTATTCTTGAGGTTGCAGTTAATAGGGCTTGACAGAGTCAGCTAATCAGTTGCCCCAGCTATTTCCCAAACTGAAGATTAGCTCATAGATGCTACTTCAAGCATAGATAAAAATCCAGTAAAGACCATTAAATTATGCTCACAACCACTTTTGTCTTCACTGAACATTGGAGTACATTGAAGTAGTCTCATTGCTCATGCTCTGGACCTCCTGTCCACTCCATTTCAGTTGCAATAACAACATAAACTTGAACAATTCCACAGCAGAGTCCTGTAAGGACTAGCATCAAAGTTACATATTTTCACCCCCAAAAAATGTATGTTCAGGGCCGAGAGTCATGCAAGCTCTAGGATGTTCGATTTAATCTTGTGTACAGGTGTTTCATATTTCTTATATACCCATTTTAAATGTTCAGTGAAGTAAGCAATGTTTCCCTCAATAGAGAATTATTTAGAAAAACATCACATTGTAAATTCTCTTTTTAGTAGTCCAAGAAATAGTTGATGCAATAAACTTCCAGTTCTAAATTATAAATATCCTGTGGCAGATGTGCCTTTAGTTGCTGAATACAGAAACTATGTCGCTTTAATTGAAAACAATTGAGCCCCAAATTTGCAAATACATTAACTACCTACAGTCCCTGGCTACTCAAAGTACTGTTGCTGAGTCTTTGAATGACTTTTTGCACTTGTCACAGAAAAGGCAAGTGCAAGTTTAGTCTCCTTTTCAGATTTGACAAAAAGAAATATGTCAGTCTGGTAAGAGACAGCCAAGTTCCTTCATCCTTCCTTTGCTCATGTTGTTGGTCCCAGGAAGCTTGGGAAAGGCATTGCAAAATCTGTAACACACTTCAGCAAAAGCACACCTTTTATATCACTATTGATCTAGAAAGCGATCGTGAAATCCTTCTGCCTTCCCAGACGAGGATTTCTCACGGTCTTTAAACAATAATTTGAACTTGTGTAGTGTCTTCCCTCAAAGTCTGTTTCGAGCAAGTATAGTCCATTTTAATTTACAGCCAATGGAAATTAAAGGAAAAACCAATATAGTGCTGCTATGATGCCCTTCCTAGAGTACTGTTAGGCTGCACTGCTGCCTACCTACAACCAAAACAGCTGTTCTAAGTGGTTTCTAAAGACATGCTGAGCTCTTGACCATGGAATAATTTAAAAATACTAGCATATCGTTCTGATATTCTTGTATTACCACAAGTATTTTTTTAATTTTCTCCATTCATATTTTATCCAAAGAAGAATATTGCCTCTGAAGCACACTGAGAAAACAGATTTCTTAAATCTTATGGCAGTGATAACCCACAGAACTCTCTCTGACACTGTCTTTTTGTGGTTTTAACTGCTCAGAAGAGATGGCAACAGCCTTTCTATCACATACAGGGAGACTGTGATGACTAATGAAAGCCAAATAGTGTTATTAAAAAACAAGGAAAAACAAGGAAAGAAACGCCTACCATTTGGAAAAACTGTTAGATCTCTGAAGCCTAAATCCTTTTTCATTTCATGATAAATATGACTGTTGTTTTGGGGGGGATAAACTCACATAAGATTTGGCTGAAATTGCTGTTATCTGAAGTCACTTGGCTGTCTAGAGTTGCTTGATCATTCTGACGTGCTTAATTCTAGTGTGCTTCAACTTTCTCATTTAAATATCTCTTCCCATCAATCATTAGTGCTTTCCTTCCTGGGTCATTGAGAGCATAATACTTCATTGTGTCAGCTGAAGGTGTGCTGACCTACTTTTCCTGGTTAATTTCAAGGGTAGGATCAGATGTTCCATTGCTTTTAGTAATTGATCTAAGGATAGATCTTTACTAGAGCACCCATGACATGGTCTGAGGGGCATTCCAGGCATCACTGACTTCAAGGTCATAATTGAAATGAAAAATTCTCCAATCAATTAGGTAACTTGACTGCATAGTCTGTTCTTGAAAATGATTCTTTCAAAAACATATTGCTTTTGTTTGATAAAAATTGGGTTTTAATGCACAAGATCACGTGAAAGTTGCTGTTGCTTTTTGGTGTACTATTTTTAATGTTAGAGGCATCTTAGCCATATTAATTTGACATTAACTACCTAGTGCAAGTCGAAAGATATAGTGATAAATGACAACTCAAAACAGAGTGCAAGATGTAAAAACAGAAGGATCAATGATGACAGCAAAAAAAATAGTTTGTTGTAGAAGGTGCAAAGAAGTAGTTACAAACAAAATAATCTCTCAGGAACAGACTTCTAAACTGCTAAGGAGGAGATACACTAGTCAGTTTGCTCATGCTTTATTCTTCTAGCACACCACAAAATTTGATTTTTCAGGTTACACTCTGCAGTGTGGTTTCATAAAATGTTACGTCAGTGTGCACACTCCTACAGGTAGAGGATGTACACATCTGCCAGGTAAGCTTCTGATCTGCCAGGGTTATTTTATTTACTTTTTTTTTTTTCTTTTGGCAAGGGTCTCTTATTATTACCAAAAGGGGGAAGTATCTGTCCAGGACACATTAACATGCACAATAAGGCTCTCATAAATACATATATAATGTACATGTAAAAAGCAAAGTGAAATATAGTTTGATAGCTTCTGAAATGCATAGCTATTTAGCTGTTGATTTTCACCTATTTTCTACTATTCCAGTTATTGAATATCATACAGTCATGGAAAACAATGGATTCACACAGTGTGTCTATAAGGAATAAATAGTATAATTCCCACAGATAATACTTTTAGCTGTTTTTTTCCTTTATCAGTTTGCCTGTTTTAGAAAAATGATTGGGTTTTGATATTAAAATTTGCTTTTCAGAATTAATGTCTGCATAAACTAAAGTAATATTTCAGCTGTGCAAACACTGCTGGCTGAATAATAATAAAATAATAATAATAATAATAATAATAATAATAATAATAATAATAATAATAATAATAATAATAATGATAATAATAATAATTTTCTTTAAATCACTGCCTAGAATATAAATAAAAATATTTGTATCAGTCCAGGAAAATCAAAACGTATATGTTTACCAAAAATTTTACAGTTTACGTCATGAACGATTTCTATTAAAGCCCATACTGAAGAAATTTTTTTTCAGAAGTCTATTGTAAAAATTCAAAATAAAAGTTAATATTTACACAAATGTATTCAGGATGTTTGCCTTTGAATATAATATTTAAAATTATTATGAAGAGTACTGGAAACGAAAAGAATTTTAAGTTTCTATGAGTTTTGTTCATATAGTCTATTAACGGAAACAAAGTCTATGGCATATGTAACCAATCAAAACAGCTCAAGTTTCCTAAACTTACAATATGATAATCCCCACAATCAGTTCACAAACAATCCTGTGGTTGAAATATAGTCACATAAAGTTTGGTTGAATAACTCTAAAACAAACATCAAATAACAAAAGAAAGCTAAATTTAGCAGAGAGTATTTCATCTGGTCCATTTGAAATGTATTATATTCTAAACATGTGATTAAGACATAAGAAATATTTTTATTTTATATACAGTCACATTTCGTGATGTTATTACAAGTTAGTTACCCCCCAGCAGACACTAACGAACAATTTAAATGAGACAGTTGCCATCCACTTTATTTAGAATTGGCAAAACAATAAGAACCACTACTCTGAACGCCGGCACACATCAGTAGTCCTAGAGCATTTGCAAAGATTTTCTGGGGCCTGACAAAACATAAAATTCTGCAATGTTTTGCTATGCATAACTGTCTAAGAGAAACAGAGAAAATAGAACAGAGGGCTTGCCATGGACAGGAAAAGCTCTGGAAACGATAGCCCTGAGAAAGAATAACGGAGACAGATCAGAGGCACTGGAAATAGGAAAAAAAAAACAGTAGTTGTTTTTAAAGGGATTGTTTCTATTTGTGGGATTTCTACTGTACCTAAAGGAAATCTAAAGGATCAGGTCTGTGAAGAGTAAACATGTCCTCCAAAGAAAGATCTGTCTCCACTATATTGGCCTCACTGGAACAACGCTTAATACTGATACTTTTGTTAATTGCCCAGGTTTAGATGTGTAATTTTGTAGGCAAAAAGTTTCCCTGCAAAACTATTAATATGTATAACGTTAACTACTTGTATACTTCTTCAGAAATTCCAGATGGACACCAAAATTATTTCCAAAAAATCTCCTAAGAATAGCAACCTGTCTTTCATTAGCCACAGGTGAAGAAATAATAGTGCATTTTGTATAAAACATTAAATAATTCCCATTTATCCAACTTCCAGAAGGTATAGAGCAGATGGCATGACAGCTTGACATGCACAGTCTTTAATTCAGATTTATTACACATCTGATTAATATTAGCATAAATTACATTTCAACCTCCACAGTAACTGTGTAGAGAAGTCAAAGAATCACAGAACAGTTGAGGTTGGAAAGATCAGTTAGTTGAGGCTCCCTGCCCAGATAATCAGCTAGAGCAGATTGCCCAGAACCCTGTACGGTCAGGTGGAGACTCCACAACCTCTCTGGGCAGCCTGTTCCAGTGTTTGTCCTGTCACTGACCACCTAACCAAATGTTGCCTTTGCGTTGGTGATCAAGTATTTTAACATGACAAAAGGAAAAAATAGCACACCAAGAAATAAAAATAATAACGTGCAGATGCAGATTTCTTAAATATGCTGAATAACATCACGAAAGATAAAACATTTTTTCTCCATAACGGAATGTCTGAATGTTTCGCTAGCTGTTAGCAAGGTGACCCTAAAATACCTGCATTCTGTGAAAATTTTTTTAATACTGTCAATCAGATCTTTCCTGAGAAGGTAAGATACCTTCAAATACACATCATTATTGGCAGCACTGGTAATACTATTAAAATCAATCTAGAAGATATCAACAAATTGCTTCATTTCTTGAATCTGAGCTGTACTTGCTTTACATCAGCAATATGACCTAATGAAGCAGCCAGAAAATGGATATTCATGATGAGTGGTGATAGAATTGGGATTCTCAGTCTGTCTGAAGTCACAATGTCTGCTTCTTCAGTACTTCTGCTTGGCTACTGCAAAAGCAAGAAAAATTTACATTTTTTTTTAACATAGTCACCAGATCTTATGTCAACAAATCACAGCAGTACATCTCTCACATCAATCATGGCTATGACTGGATTCAGTACCAATTTCCACCTATTTGCCAATGAGGACATCTTTGAAGTTTGTATTATTCCTACCTAACCATTAGAAGTGTTACAAATTTTTGCCTCAGTCCATGCAGATGAAGGATGCAGAAGACAATTTTCCACAAAATACTGCTTGCTGAATACGTTAAGTGTGTATAAAGACAATGAAAGGAAACGAGAGCTTCCTTCTCAGCTGAATGTTTTGATGTCTTCACTGACAGGGAGGTTGGCCTTCCAGAAATTTCCTTGAATCTCTGCCTAGAAGCATCACTTTCATCTTATGTTTATCATGAGCCAACTGCTTTCTCTCAGACTGCATATATCTTCCAGGCACTTCCATATAGTTATGGAACTGACACAAATCAGACTTTTAGAAATAAGAATAGGTTAAAACATATTTTTAAATATTTAAGGAATGAATTAAACAGAAAGGGGAAAAAAGAAAAGGAGTAGAGGAACACATTCTGGTAGAGTCGGCAGGATAGAACTTTTAACCATGATGATTTTTATTAAAGTAAGTGTCTCTTGCTGGTTTATTGGTGGGTATATATTTTTAAAATTAGGCAGTGCCAAAGGCACTATGTTTGTGTTCTTTGAAGTTGATACAACCAGATATAGCAGACCTCATGTTAGAAATAAAATATTTTTGCAGGAGAAACTGCTGCTAGCCAAACAGATTTCAGTCTTCACATCCCGATTCAAGCTTTCTAGTCTCACCATCGACTTGTACGATTCTCACTGTTTATTTCAGTTTGTACCTTCTGAGTTTTCTTTAAAAATATATGAAGACATTACTGAGGATCTGATTCAATAAAAAGTATGTCCAGACCTCCATGCCCTGGAAGCTCAAACAATGTTGCAAAAGCTGCAGAAATGGGACATATTTTCTATTGAATTGGGTACTGAGAATGCTCATAAGTTTTTTGTATTGATTTTTGTAACAGCCAGCAGTGAAAGACACAGACAATATTAGCTTCATCCACTACAGGCCTGTGGATTTCACTGTCTGCATGCAACAGGGCATGGAGCGAAAACAGACAGCAACCAATTTAAAAAGAGAGTGCAAGGTAATTTCTATTCAGCATAAAATCAAATGTGTACCTTATTACAGCAAGACCATTTTCAAGGCAGATACCCTACTATGATTAACAAATGATTAGGCAAGACTCAAGTGTAGGCATAACTGCACTTTGCACTTTTGAAATGCTTTAATCTAATACTAGCACTATATTTTGTTGAGTGCAGCTTATATAAAAGGACAATACAGCCCTGAATTACAAAAATAAATAAGGCATTACAAGAAATTAAAAAAAAAATCTAATTTGCACAAAAAAAATCACTCAAAAGCTAAAAGCTCAGATTTCTCAGCCCTTAAAAAACAATCATTCTACCTACACAGTTTCTTTCTTATGCAAGAGGGACAAGACTACGGTAGCTATTCTTTTTCCTCAAGTACGGTGGCTTTCTACTAGCAGCACCAGCTAAGTCTATCCATGTTTTCAACTTTCCAGAAGTCACAAAAGTATCTCCTTTAGCAGACTACTTCAGCTGCTTCTCCTTGGTTAGAATACGTTGCAGCTATCAGCATCCCAAGTAAACTACTGCAAAGCTACTTCGAGCTCAATCATCTTCTAAGTCAACCTGTGAGCATCACCTGCCCATTCCCAGCCTACTCTTGCCTCTATTTCTGGTTCCAAAACCACAACTGCACCTAAAAACTGAGCAAGTGATGCCTTACATACAAAAGAATTTAAACACTGCATATTTTTGTCACTCAGCTTCAATGGTAACACCTATGGAGCATGGCCTCTGCTGTACTAGACTGGATCAGTAAGATGGCTGATGTGTTCTGTGGCCTCCTAAGGAGCATTATACAACATAAAGAGATTGGAAAGACCTTGTAAAAAGTGAACAGGGTTCTGAAAACTTAAAGAACTTGATTTGAGACAAAAAATTCTGATTTTCTGTATATACTTCTAAAAGGCACCGAGTCAAACACTGTGACTGTATAACAGAAATACCTTTCCATTAATTACAAAGTTGGTCTCAGGTTCATGCGATGGAAAGTTAGACAATGATAAAATATTAAAAAGCCCCTGCCCGCCCCCCCTTCCCCATACAAAACCAAAACTACCTTGGGCAGACTGAAATCCTATTTACTTTTTCTGAAATAGACCTCAGTAGGATAAACATGCATTTCAGTTTTCATCCAATACAAGGAATTTTTCCTTTGATATAAATTCATTAAATCCTTGCTGTATAAGAGAAAACTTGAAAAGGACTCTAGTTTCAAGATTTACTTGTAAGGGGAACATCAAATGCGTATAAATAACCTTCATATTCAAAGTCTCTTAACACAATGAAGATGTCAATAAGATTCTAAATCTGAAATCCCCAAATCTCTTTATGATTTCACAGTAGTTTTACAACAGCAGCCTTTAAAGAGTTGGTATAAATGTTTATTAAAAAAAAATGCACAGAAAATGAGATGTAGAGAAACCCTCCCTCGGCATCCTCCCATAGTTTGTAAATGAGCACTATGTCAGCAAAAAATGATCATGTTTGGCAGCTGCATTTCTCTAAAATTGTTATATTGTGTTAATAGGGACCAGTTGCATTTTCCAAAATCCTTAAGACTTAAAACATAGTTTTACTCTGATAATACCTTGATTGCAACAGAATTAGAAGTATAAGATTACATACCTGTACGTGTTGTAAAATCTTTGGATTGTTTTAATAAATATAGAAGATGTTTTTAACTCTTTCTCCTGACCAGGATTATTTCTGTGTGATGTCAAGTGCCATAGCCCAGATACTAATTTTTCCTGTAGCTCCAAGAAAAAAGAAAAAAAAGTAAACTTTTATTCTGTAGAGTGAATATTTATAGAAAATAACTAATGCAAACAACTATTATTTTTTAAGATGATAAGTAATTGTCAAACATTTATTTTACCCAATCCATATTTGCAATTATGTGTTTTTGGAAATATGAATCTATATCCAGTTGTAACACAACTCATGTACGAAAAGACATTTTCAGTTTTTAAACTAAAGCTTGGTCTATGTGATATCTTGATCTCAAAAGCAGTAATATAAATACACTTTTTTGAATTTAATTGAATACTTGCTTGTGTAACAGTTTATGTGTCAAAATCTAGTTTTTTGCCCATCTGCTTGAAAACTGTAAGAGAACAAATTCAGTCATGTAATGTTTTATGAAATACATAACCTATATAAAAAGGTAATTCAAGAACTGTAAAAAGTTTGATTGCAAGCAGGTTTTATATTACTAAATAAACAGAAATCCCACCATAGTATGGGACAGTTTAAGTCCAAATTAGGGCTCAAGGTCTTTGATTAACATTTTATATGTCGTACGATTATTACTTAAATACAGACTTTCTCATTGATGTTCATGTGGATTAAGTATTTATGGTCACTGCTTTTTACTGCTCTGACATCAACAATGTCCAGGCCTGTTACCCTTTATTACATACAGTCAGCTGATGTACTATATAGCCAGTGGCCCATGACAAAAACGGACTGTACAATCAGAACAGTAAGAAAATCAAGTTGATACAACTAACAGTTTCTGACATCTGATTTCGATGGAAATGGGAGTCTACATTTAAATCATCTGTATTCAAATACCTAAAGAGGAAAAGTTATTCACATCTTGTAACATTTTAAAAATTACATATTAATAGTTAGATCAAGTTTCAGAAAACTGTGAGGAAATTTTCAATATACATATAATTCAGCAATCTGCTACTTTGTCCTTTTGGACTTCACATTTTGTTTTTGACCAATGTAGACCTGCATGCAATCCTTCAAGGAGGATTGATGGCTGTGGGAAGAGGAGAGGTATCTATCCTCAACCAGAACAAGTCCCAGGAGGCAACTACTACAACTTCTAACACTTTATTATTGGTTAATTTGGGGGCTTCTTTCACTCAGATGACATAGCTAGAAGGATGTCACTGCACAAATCAATACCTACTGCTTTGCCATTGATGTGTCTGCTACCTTAAACAGCAACAGCTGTGTCTACGATCATCTCTGAGTTGTTCAGGATACTAATTATTGTAAGCACACTACTCCTTATAACAAACGGTCTAGGAAGATATTGGTCTCCTAATGCATACTTGAAGAGGTTGTTGCACGCTCTCTAGTAGCCTTTGCCATTTCATTTTCTGTCTTTACTGTTTAGAGAAATGGTTTCACTCCTATCTGAATTAAAAATCATGTTTAACCGTGGCTTTATGTTGAAAAAAAGTATGGTCTGATTTTATTAATAGAAGTAGATGTTTACGGTTCTTATACCAAAAGTGGGATTAAGAAGCAATGTGTTTTACATAGATTTTGGGGTTTTTTTCTGGACTCTTAATGTAACATGATAAGCCAGCACTTTTTAAAGTGTTATACGGGAAGGAGTTAAACATACATTTTAATTCCTCTGACCTTGTTTTTGGAGGCAGTCAGTGAGTAGATCTGAAAGAGAGTGGGGGTCTCTTGACATTCAGAACAAATTTCTCATTTATTGTAAAAATAGGTGTTATATAAAGACAACCTTGTATGTGCATTTAGGTCTCGCAAGATACAGAAGACTGTACTCAGCTTTCCCTGGAGAAACTAGCTGCTCAGGGCTTGGACGGGCATATGCTTCGCTGGGTAAAAAACTGGCTGGAAGACCAGGCCCAAAGAGTGGTGGTGAATGGAGTCAAATCCAGTTGACGGCCAGTCGCAAGTGGTGTTCCCCAGGGCTCAGTACTGGATCTGGTTCTGTTTAATATCTTTATCAGTGATCCGGACAAGGGGACCAAGTGCACCCTCAGTAAGTTTGCAGATGACACCAAGTTGGACGGGAGTCTTGATCTGCTTGAGGGTGGGAACACCCTACAGAGGGATATGGACAGGCTGGATCGATGGGCAAGACCAATTGTATGAGATTCAACAAGGCCAAGTGCTGGATCCTGCACTTGAGCCACAACAACCCCATGCAATACAGGCTTGGGGAAGAGTGGCTGGAAAGCTGCCTGGTGGAAAAGGACCTGGGGGTGTTGGTTGACAGCCAGCTGAATATGAGCCAGCAGTGTGCCCAGGTGGCCAAGAAGGCCAATAGCATCTTGGCCTGTATCAGGAATAGTGTGGTGAGACGGACTAAGGAAGTGATCATCCCCCTGTACATGGCGCTGGTGAGGATGCACCTTGAGTACTGTGTTCATTTTTGGGCCCTCCACTACAAGAATGACATTGAGCTGCTGCAGCATGTCCAAAGAAGGGCAACGAAGCTGGTGAAAGGTCTACAGCACAAATCTTATGAGGAGGGAACTGGGGTTGCTTAGCCTGGAGAAAAGGAGGCTGAGGGGAGAACTTATGGCTCTCTACAACTACCTGAAAGGAGGTTGCGGCCAGGTGGGAGTCGGTCTCTTCTCCCAAGTAACAAGTGATAGGACAAGAGAAAATGTCCTCAAGTTGCACCAGGGGATGTTTAGGATGGATATTAGGAAAAATTTCTTCACCAAAGGTGTTATCAAACATCGGAACAGGCTGCACAGGGAAGTGGTGGAATCACCATCCCTGGAGGTATTTAAAAGATGGGTAGCCGTGGTGTTTAAGGACATGGTTTAGTGGTGGTTTCAGCAGTGTTAGGTTAATAGTTAGACTTGATGATCTTAAAGGTCACTTCCAACCTAGACAATTCTATGATTCTATGAAAGGACATCATGCTTCTGAACTATGCTTGAGCACGACTTCTAGCTTCGTCTGCATACAGCATCAGAGATGTGCTGTTCTGCTATTACTTCTTAGCAGAAAGCGTGACATTTCCTACCAGAGGTAAGACTGCCTTGACACACGATCACTGTTTTGAAAATAAGGTACCTATGTCTTAAAGGGAGCATTAGTGCTTTATTGAAAGGTGATGACTGAGTGTAGTGTGAGTGATTATTGGTTGCTATAGGATATGTTAATGGATTTTTCTTGTGGGTTCACTGGAAGAGTTTACTGAAGTTAACAACACAAAACATTTTAGTTCTCATTACACCTCTCTAGCCAGGTTTCACCCTCTCCTATGCCCTCTGCTCAGTGCTTGGTCTCCCCAGAACCCTCGTCTCACCCTAAGGAGTAACCACTTTAACAACTGCCCCACAACCCTCTGGGAAAGCTGGCTTTGACCAGTTGGGCAGATGCAGAGTCATAAATGCTGCCACCGCTGTCACCGCAGTTGAACGTTAACATACTGTACCTCACTTTTCTATCCTGAGTATTGCACATAGCATGGTTAGTAATTTATTTTTTTTTAATTCTGCTAGTGAGTAATTAAGGGAGTATTCACACAGTGGAGAGCATGGACTAGTTCTGTAGGAACAAGCCCTCTCCACAAATACTCCCATGCCCACTGAAATGTCTCAGATTCCTGAAACAAATCTTTGAAGAGGGGTAAGGAGGCTTTGGGAAAGGCAGATACATTTTAAAAAAGTATTTGGTATTCAAAAAACATTTTACAGTGACCCCTCACCAAAAGGTCTAAATGAGCCATGGCTGCTAGAGGATGAGAAAGTAAGTCCCCACATGAATAAATATTAACAACAAACAACAACAACAACAACAACAACAACAAAAAGAAAAAAAGAGGTCATTTTCATGGTGAATGGAGGTCAAAAGCTTCCCATAGGTTTCTGCACAGGGGAGTAGGTAGCCTGATATTTTCATAAATGATCTGGAAAAGGAGATGGGTGGGGTGGGGGCAAAGTTTATTAAGATATTATTTGGGAAAATAAAGATGAAATAGTTGCAGGATGCAGAATCCTTCCAATACCAAAGGACTGAATAATATGAGGTGAAAGTCAATGCAGTTAACTGGGAGAAGCATGTGGAAAAAACCTGTAACTTTCCATATAATAAGGAGTTCTGGTCTGATTATTACTGCTCAGAAACAAAACCTCAAGGCTTTAAACTAGATATTTTTATAAAAACATAATTTCAAGTCTCAGAAGCAATATTAAAAAAAAATAAAGCACTAACAATGTTAGAAAATATTATGAAAGTAAGAGAATTAAAACAAAAAACATCACTACTGCAGTGCTTCTGCATCCTCAACAATGTTTAGTTAGTGTACGTTTTAGAGTACACTAACTCTAAAATTTTCTCTAGGCAGGCTAACAGTTGCTGTGGCACAGAAAAACAGGAAACAGCTCAGTTTAGAGAAAGCAAACTGAAGATAATATTAAGTCATTTTGCTCCAGATTTATACACACAGGTGACTGAAAACAAATGTTAAAAATTGAGAAGCCCGTGATTTTCAAACTAGCACAACTAGAAAATATAACAATTAAGATCTGCTTCTGAAGTTCATTGTGCCCTTGATTATCCCACAGAGATAAGAGAAACTTCCCTTCACTTCATAGACCTTAAACATACTTTAAAACACAAACAACTGGAGATTCTCAGGAATTCCAGCTCAGGCAGAATTAGAGTCTGTCTGTATTATACTGATGCATGAATGAACAGACAAATCAATAAATAAATAGTTTTATGCATCCAGTGAAAATAAACACAAGAAAAGAAAAAGGGAAGAATCAAGCTACTGTGCACTGCAGCAACTTTTAGTACAATAACTGCACCTGAACTGGTTTAGAGAACATGAACTGGAAGATGAAATCCTGATGCCAATGAAGTCAAATTTTTGCCACTGACTCCACTGCAGCTAGATTTATCCAAAGCATTGAAATCCCAAAGGAAACAGAGAAATCAGGAAAAGATGTCTGTAATATGAATTACAGCTAAACATGAACTCCAGGCTTTTGAGGAAAGGTTGAAGAAGCCTTTCCAAAAAAGAACTCTGGAGTAAAAGAAAATTGTAGTAGATCCTTGCTTCCTCCCTGCCCCATTTAGCAGCTAAATAAAGACAGTCTTTCAGGGCTGGACTTGCAGAATGCCACAGCATTCATCTAACCCTTCTCCCTTTGGAAACAATCCATTGTCTTCCTAAGCCAAAAGCTTCTTTAAAAGTTCCAAAATGAGCATTGCATCTTTTAAACATGTGTTTGGCTTTGCTTAAATCAGAAAATAAGAGGCACCCATGTCAACTAAATGAAATGTATCTGAAAACTGATAATACTAAGCTAAACCTGAAGTTAGTAATGGCATATCTAACATTCTTTAAAAAAAAATTAATCATTCGGCAGAAATTTTGAATAGTAACTTTTAAGAATTCTTCCATTTCAAAATTGAAGCAATGATTCTCAGCAATCTTCAGGTTGGCAGAGTTTTAAGAGAGAAAAAGGAAGTACTACAGTTTACAAAATTACAGCGCAAGCTACGCAACACTTAAATTACATATTAATGACAGAGTACTGATACGGGGAGAAAATGAGGGTTCAGAAATGAGGGTTCCCTTTTGAAAATCCCTGAATAGCTAAAGATTATTATTCAGGCATTCACATTCACATATTTTTATGGTTGTAGAGGACTTAGAGACACACATTTAGCAGCTCTTGAGTGGCTGCAATATTCAGAAGGTAGAGACTGCTCTTGCCTGGTAGGTAGCTCGCTTTTATTTTCATTTCCTGTTCAGGAGTGAGATTACTGTTTGGGGAGAGTTAAATCTATTTCAGGCATAAGAATCATTTATCCCTGGAGGTGTTGAGCTTCGATTAATAGCTCTTGGATTCTTCTTATTCATCTTAACTCCAATTTGTGCTGCTTGGCACTAAGGATCCAGTTTGTTCCTTTCCTCATTTTCAATTCTCCCTTCCCCCACCCAGCACAGTGTATCAGAGAGAGCTTTGATGCTGCCACCTTAGTTTAGGTGTATATTTTCATGTAAAGTTAATGTTTTACACTTGATTGCTCTGTATTTCTCTCAGGTGGAAAGTCCTACTGATACTACATAACTTGTATGCGTTTTTGATGTTAATAAAAGTCTGAAACAATGTTAAATCAGAAATAGATCCGCTCAACATGCTATTTTTTAAAGCTAGCTATAAGTCAGATATGACATCTGTTTCAGTATTTGATGTCTCTCGATTTTAATTTTTGTGCAATAAAATCTTGGCCCATGTTACAGATTAACCACCTGTAAAATTATAGTTTTGTATACTGAAGCCATTTGCAGCTGTAATACAAGTAAAAATTTAATCCAGAACTCTTAAGCCTCATTTATTTTGTACAGTTCAAAAGCACTCAAATCAATTTGCTGAAAATCTGATAAATACTTTGGGCTAAAATCTACTCTGAGTGTGTGTCTCACACAAGAGGGAGATTTTGGATCGTCTTTCATTTGACAGAAGCCTAAACAAGAAATCCTCGACATAACCACTGCATTGTCTGCTGCTTCCATCAATTCAGATACTCGCTGCCAAATCCCACTTCTACTTTTCCCTCACTGGTAGAAAATTAAGTCATCGACTCCAGGAGTCGAAGGGGACCAAAGGCCTGGCTACAACACCATTTTTAACTACTTTGAAATATTCATTAATTCAAAGGTTAGCTTACTTTCTGTTAGTCTAATGGTTTTGCATTACTAGAGATCATGAAGCCTCAAAAAGCCCAGCCATGTTCAGTCCTGTCAAATTAACATCAACTTGCCAAGATCGTATGTATGTGTATATAAATATATATACATATATATGCATGCACACACACACATATATCACAGACCCATCCAGCAAATGAACATGCTGTAGAAACAGAAATACCTTTCAACTGTATATAGTACTAAGGAATTCTGCATAACCCTCTAGCATCTTTACTTTTGATTTTTCCTAATACAGCCTGATTCACAAGCATCTATCATTCCCAGGCATCATAAATACTTCTTCACAAAATCTATGGCTGCTAATCTCCACAGCCACCACTGCCATCTTATTACCAGTTCAGAGGTAGACCCTTCAACAGGAACAAACCTGTTTGCTAACTTTAGAAAATATACTGCAGACAGGAACGGGCAGCAGAGTTGCCTTAATGCAATATCCAAGGATCCTCTGGCTTAGTGGAATCCTCAGCTGGCACAGAGCCAGCAAAACTGCTTCCTTATTATATAAAAGGATTAATTTGTTTATCTTTAGCAATGCAATTGTTGTTATACAAAACGAAGCCTGTTCCTGTTCCTGGAGAGGTTTCCCATCCTCTTTATGCATACATTAAAAAAAAGTAATTGTAACAAATTTTGAGATTATCATTTGACTAGAGGCATGAAAGCCTTTTCATGAAAGAACTGAAAATACCAGAGCTGCTTTCAAAACTAGAAAGACAAATCAAACCAGTACTAGTTAAAAAATTCAAAATGTTTAGGTTTAGTCATTTTAGAGAAACGTAGCATGTCAGATGAAAAATTAACATGATGAAAACATTAAAGGAAAAATATTGACAGCTGAAGAAAAAAAAAAAGACGAATATGTGAAGAGGTAAATGAGTGCATACCCAAAGGTTGTATGTGCAATCTTGCAATACATATACAAGGAGTAAAAAGTCAATGAGGATGAGCTGAGAAGTCCAAAATGTAATCAAAAGTAAGGAAAAAGGAAATATGAGGCATAAAACATCAGCTACACAGCAGTACTGAAAAGATTAGAGAATGAAGTTAAGAGAGAGTGCAAAAAATGATAAGAAAATTAAGGGTAGAAAATGAAAAGCAGATTGCATGAGGGTTTGAGATAAATCAGAATTTTTTTAAGTACTTGGAGAAGAAGAGGTCAGCAAGGAGGAAAAGAGTAGGACCTCTCAGAAATGGGAAGTGTAATTTATTCACAGAAGAGGTAGTTACTCCTATCAGTTTAAACAAATCTTCATATCAATTTTCAGAAAGGAGGATATGGAATGAATACTAGAAAACAGCCATACATTTTGCATTTCTTGGGTTATAAAGAGAAAATAATGAAAGAAATTTTATCAGTCAATGGGAACTGATGAAGCAATTGTACAGTGTGTTCAACTGGACTGCCTGGATCTGATTTAGAATAGAGGTTTTTGGAACAGAGTCCATGGTTTGTACAGCACTAAGCACAATAACAGCCTACTATAAATAAGTCATCAAGTTTGATCAAACTCTGGGAAGAAATGAGATGCTGGAAAGTGTCAAAGTAGATAAGGGAAATTTTTGCTAGTATTACAAAAAGTGGTTTGGAAGTAACATTTTAGCATCTGAAAATGGGAAGAGGTAAATAAATCCAAACCTTAGATAATCCAATATATAATTTTAAAATAACTTGTTAAATTTAAGTAACACTTAGAGTATATGTCAGGAATTAATGCAACCAGTTATGCATCTGTAAGGATGAGATTAATAATACCATTACATATGTCTCAAAAACACTTATTAATCACTGCTTTGTGAAACAGAGCCCAGAAAACACTATCAAGGTCAATGACAAAAATGTGTTTGACAATATAAATAAATAAGTAATCTATTTTTTAAGAGCACTTTCATTATTGCTAACTTCCTTAATATTAAAGACTTTACAAAAATCCGGGGACTATCTTTATTTGCTAGAATTTCTATAATATGTTAGAAATTTGGGCTGAACGAAAAAAAACCTCCATTGCCTTTCAGGAGGCAGCATCAATAAGAGCAATGAATGAAGGAGAAAGTCTACTCACCAACAGTGATTAAGAGTAAATACCAAACAGCTGCTTCATTCAGCTGAGGAATTCAACTTTCCTTTTCCATATGTTTTTTGAAACAGCATGGAAAAACAATTTTGCATGACCAAAGAACAAGAAATAACAATAATCTTGTCTGGGTACCTTTGCCAAACCAATAAGTCCCTTTAGAAGGCATTTAACACCAGAAAGTAGTCACAAGTAATTGGTAAGATGCTAAAACACCAATACCAAGGTAAACCTGTGAATACTTCTGATATTCTGTATCGTATTTATATTGCCTTTGTTGCTCAAAACATCCATAGAATTGGACAAGACATAAAAATAAATTATTTGTTTGTTCTTTCTAATATCTAAAGACCAGGAATAAAGAGTTAAACAAATGTGAATTTTAGCTTTCACATAAAAAGTTTCACCACTTCTCCTTTGTTACTTTCATCCTGAAAATAGGAACAGATGCAAACTCATCACAGGGATTGATAACGCTTTTTTACTTCTATATATCTAGCTTCATCTGAAAACAGAAGAGCCCATCTGCAATTTATGAAGACTGCAATCACTTCTTCACTTCTAATTACTCCAGCTCCTAGTGAGTACGTTTCCTAACTGCACCTAGGTTCTTATATTCCAGTTCTTCTGAACCAGCAGGAAAATATTCATCAAAAAGTAAACAGAAGAAAAGTCTGAAAAACTAAATAATTCTAAATTTATGGAATTAACTAGGTCTTGGAAAATTTATATTCTTCAGAAATGCTAAGCAGTCTTAATTTTGTTCCACTGAGTTGACTCCAGCAGACTTACCTGCATATATCAAGAAATTATGACATCCTTGTGCCTTTTCTACACCAGTGGTTTTGAACTTTTATAATTCCCTCTCTTTCAACTCTCGATTCCCCTCCACCGATCCTTTACACCTTAAGGGCCACACTGACCTCTCCTTACCACTGGGTCTTATTTGCTTTTCCTTAGTATTTGTGATGGTGGTGTATCTCACCAAAGAGAAATGAAGCAGTGCTTTAAACCAGAGTGGTTTGGATCTTGTGCATTTTTTTTTCCCAGCTTCTAACCAAGAGCAGTTCCTTTTGGAAAAATAACTTGACATTTTCAGAAGTTTAATTGGTTGTGTTACCAGTTTCAAACACTCTTAAATACAAAATTTAATTACTGAGTTATAACATGAAAATAACACGAAAGCAACAAGATGCTTGAATGTCTGCAGGTTATGGATACAGCTTACCTATTCATATCTTGACTGAATATATTAGAAGTCTGTCCCCAGAAGAAGATTTAGATGATACATGTTCAGTGTTGTGGTAGAGTTGTATATGCAGGTTTGACAGCTGGATGAATGCAGAAGAGGAAAAACTATCAACATCTACTGTTTCTGATCTTTGCCCCACTTTCTTCAATTTTCCCAATTCCTTCACCTGCTAGCAATTGGTCACATAGTAATAACAAGCTGTGCTTTCCATCATATGGACTCTAGTCCTTTTGTTTCTTCCTGTGCCTTTTTTTATGCTTCTTCTTCCAATAATGTGAAGACACCTTTCTCTGTTAAGAAAAAAAATGAGTCAAGACATTAAGGCTTACCCCCACTGGAATTCAGACCACAGAATATATTTACTTTAAAATATATTTTAACATATCTAACTTAAACATGTTAAGAAATTCTTTCTTAGGGTTACCCATCACATAATATAAGATTCAATTCCATGTTAACTTTGGTGATGTAATTCATTTTACCATAACAAAGCTCTTTGGTGCCCAGGGTATTCTTCCTGGTTTCCGGGTGCTGCTCCAAAAAGCCCAAATCTCCCATAAGTAAGTAAATATTTGTCAGCTCCATGTAGGTGTCTTATAGACTCCACAGCAGTCTAATGGCACAAGACATTCTGGCTTAGACCTGGCACAGGATTAAGTTGTGTGTGCACCCATTCAGCTCCCTCCAGCTCTAGGCTTTAACAGTTATACTGAATCCACTGACTCCTTCGACTGTAATGTATATTGAGGCACCTGGCATGAGGAAGCTTACCCTCAAACTGAATCCCAGCTGCAGTCCCTTTGGAGTTGTCATTTGGAAAGGAACATGAAGGCTCGATCTCTTACATGAGAAAGCTTCCTAACAGGAAGAGTTCTTTTAGTTGTTCGCTGGAAATAAATATAATGCAGAATACGATGACATAATGCGCACTATTCCTGTCATCAATCCACAACTGAAAATGGTCAGTATGCTGGACTCTAAAGAGCACAGTTTTCAGCAGACTCAGGAGTCAAAAGCATTCTTCCTTTGCCGGGACATGTTACTCCATACTTACAAAAATCAAAACTTGTGTTATTCTTTTATAATTATTAATGTATGGACAGCTTGTTCATGATGTGTGAAGCAGACATTTATTTTAATTTTTTTAATAATGGGAAAATGTCTTGCAGGATGTAATAGTAAGGCCTCCTTTACAGAAGAAACTTTGTTTAACAAGAACCAGACAGATGATTTGCAACTGTACATCTGGGATAATGAAAAGGTACAAGTGTTTATTCTAACACCACTGTGTTACGTGAGTTTGTGTCATGATTCAAAGAAAGACATTTCGCAACTTAAGACACACCCAGACTTATTTACTTTGTGTTACAAGAAGACATAAAACCTTTTTATGCAGTGAGGCCGTTCCTCAATTTCTGTGTTAAGTATTCTTATCATATACTTGTCCTTTTTGCTCAATCACTTTGCTAGCTTTTGATCTATTAGATGATTGTTTCTAATTTTTTATATGTATATAAAGGTACTGCATTTCATGTACTATGACAGATTGTTTCATTTGCATTCACAGAACCAGTTATTAAAATTATTGGTAGAAAATAATTTTATTTTTGTGTATGTGCATGTTCAAACATATTGCAAAGATAATAAAAAACACCCAAATACTTTGGATAAGATTTATTGGGGAAGTTGTGGAAAAAAAAAAAAAAAAATCCTTGACGTGATTTCCTTTTTTTTCAGTTTGTGTTTGGTAAAAGTAAAAAGCTATGAGAACAGGAAAAAGGGATCAGCTAGAACAGATACTTCTTGGAAGTCAGAAATTATAGACAAAAAGTGAGAACTGTCAAATTATTTCCTTCCAAAGGAAATTAAAACAGATAGTAAAAAGTTTTGTAGCCATATTAATAAAAAAAAGAATGAGATAAAAAATGGGATTGCTCTGCAAGGAGAAAGGAATAGACATTAATGATAATCTGGGTAGAGTCCTCCACTAAATGAATACTTTGCTCTGTTTCCAATCTGGGTGATGATGTAGAACAGGTGGGTAATAAGAAAAGATGCCGATAAATGAATATCTCCTTCCATCCGACTAGGAAAACCTAGACATACACATGTTTAGGGAACTGGATAATCCCTGTCCAAGAATACTGAAGGTGTTAGCACATGGTATTGCAACTTCAGAAGCAAGGATGCTTAATAAATCTATCACATTCAGTACCTGTGACCAGAAATAGGAAATGGGATGTTTATTGTGAGGAGGAAGCAAAGGCATCTTGGAGCTATAAAACATGGAATACAGCTTGAACTGTACATACAGCCAAGGAACACATGTGGGAAAAAAGAATTAGGATCATACAGGTAAAAAGTAAATGAGATTAAATGCAACAGGGTTGCACCTAAGGTAAATCATGTCATATTAACTGAATTATTTGCTTTGATAAACTAACTCTTGGAAAATGTAGTAGATGTAATCTATCTAGACTTCAGCAAAACATTTTATATGGCACAACACAAGAAACTACAAGTTAAACCATAGAAGGTAGGATTTAGAAGAACTCTTCAGTAGGTAAGAAACTGTCTAAAACAGATATAACAGTTTGACAGGATAGTTTTGACATTATTAAATGTGTTTCTCCAGGATTCTGTGTTGGGAAAGATTTTTGGTAATATAAAATAATTTTGATAATAATTTTATGCAAAACTGGAGGTGTACAAACAACGAAAGGCAGAAAGGCCTCATCAATAGCAAACAGATCACTGAGGAAATACAGTATTAGCAGGAGGACTCCAACTGAATTTGAATGGTACCAGAGAACCCACGCTGATGTGCCTAGTGACTGTTAAGGAGAATCAGCTGAAGACAAGTGAAAGGAAACACTAAATTTTGTTAGCTGATGACATATCAGAATGGATACAAACATACACACTCCACAAGGCAATGCTTTGTGGTAATAACTTAGTTTATTCTAAATGGACAAGGCCTGGTACCATTGGTGCAACATTCTCCTCAGACTCCCCTGTGCTAAAATGAGTACCCGTTCAGTCCTCACTAAGATATATTCACAGAAAAGACAAATTCCCAGAACAGGAATGGGAGCAGAGAAGAATTGTTAGAATGATTATCAGACTAAAAATCTTGGTTTTTTGAGTCAAGAAAAAGTATTGTGACAGTCAAATATAAATCTATAAATATACCAGGATGGTAAATATTAAAGAAGGAAAAAGGAATATTGAGTCAATAGCAAATTTGATGCATTTATACAAACAGTTTAACAGTTATTGCATGTAGTAGAAGCAGAATAGATTGGATCACAGAGGAGGTCTTAGGCACTATGTAAAACTTTTTTTTAAACTTTTTATTCCTTAATGGATGCAACTGCAAAGAAATCCCAAATAAAATAAGTCATGATATAAAAGCCTCATGTATAATATAACAAAAAGAGTCTCCTTGCAGCTGTTAGTTTCACATTTGGGAAAAAAAAATAAAATAAAAAAAAAGATAAAAAGGAAAAAAAAAAACAAAGAGTTAATCAGAAGGTAGGCTTGTTTATTAGGCTAATGACCAAATATCAGGTTACTGCATACACTTCCATCACACAAAATTACAGCTTCTTAAATTAAAATGAGTTAAATCTGATTAATTAAATGCAAGTAAAACAATTCTTTAATAATAAATGAGACCTCTATTGTTAATGTGACATTGCTTTTCTTCACTGTTACGACAAAGGCATTATCAGAGAAAGTATTTTTTTCTTTAATCTTTAACTACGCTATATTTTCAAATCTAGAGGCAGTCAACTCTCCAGTGACAGGAAAAAAGAAGATACCACAGAATCTATGACAGAAAACCATATTTGTATTATATTGGATGCAGCAGAGTTACATATGTGCATACTTAAGAAAGGAAAGAGGTGAGAAAATAGAACTGAAAGAGGTGCTGATCTACTAGGAAGCCAAGAGAGCTGACTGACACAGTGCACTTGACAAGACACTAAATAGGAGTACTGTTATGTACGCAACACTACAGTGATATGTAACGCTGTAGCTGTCATATTTAAGACCAGACTGTATGTCCCTGAAAGACTCTTGGCTATCAACTCTTACGTTCTTCCAGCTATTACAGGCAGCTAAGTCACACAATAGCAATGTTGTTTGGTTGTTTGATATCAGTCATTCCAACAGAAAGAACTTCCAGGATCTAGTTCACTAATGGTCTTTACTTTTAGAGTGGAAATTTTTATCATAAAATTAAGTCATAGTCTGCTAACATACTTGTCTGTATGATAGGATAAGGCTCAGAGCCTTGCTGGTGATATTGCTTAGGAATGCTTTTGCCTGAATTGTAAGTCCCTGATTGCCACAGGGTTCGGCATGCCAATGGGTTTGCAAGATATTAAGCAAGCAGAAAGGTTGCTCCTGAGGACTCCTGTTTTATCCAAGTTACACAGATGTAGCTGAGGGTGCTCTCAAGGAGCAAACAAACTCCAGATGATAGGAAACATACTGGCCTATCCCTGATAGAAGTTATTTAACAGAATTCTGTACAAGGTGCCAAGCAGACCCCACATTTCATGACAATTTCACTTCTAAAATAGGGAATAATATTTTCTTCCTCTTACTTCAATTTAAATTTGCACCTTCACCAGGCTGTGGTTCTACTATTTTCACCCCCGATTAGTTCTCAGCTGAAAATCCACAACTATAAATTTTGCCTCCACTGACCACCTGAGACATCCAGAGTAGCAACAGGAGACTAAGATTTTCTAAGTCAGTCAGACTTTGGATTGAATTTTTAATTTGGTTACTGCTATGGCAGAAAAGGAGCTACAAGGGTAGATATTTCTGTTTCAGTTTTTATTACTTTTTAATTTTTTTTTATATTTATGTATTTTAATTTATTGGAAATGACACACAGATTTTATTGTAATAGAATTTTGGAAAAAATATTAATAAAATCAATTTCTACTTAAATATTCCACTCTGGTTCCAAAACAGAAAAAGAAAAAAACAAAACAGAACCCCCCTACATTTCCCTTGGTGCTTGTTCATTCACAGCAGACCACAAGAGGAACATAAGATTAAATATAATTAATTTAAATTTATACTGAAATGAACAAAGTTTGTCCTATTAAAATTAAAGTAAGATAGATAAGAATGACTGGGACCTAGACTGATGACACCTAATGTTATGTATTGTATATCAACCTGTATTAGACAAGCAAATCTACTAGTAAGCTTACCAGACACGAAGAAAACTGGTGATGGTTTGGGGGGGGGTTGTTTCTCCATTTTGTTTTGGTTTTCAAAATTCAGGCTATTTGTAGGACCAAACACCCATGAAGATAGTGGATGAACTTATCCATCTCAGAGAAAAGTTTGTGGTCCAAGGGAATGTCACATAGTCTTAGCATATCTGACAATCTTAATTTAAAACCCTCCCTGCTGGGTTAGGGTTATAGTGTGTGCCAAACACAGTGCTTACAAAAACTAAATGAAACTGCTATGGTAAAAAAACCTGTTAAGCCATTCAGGGTATAGCACCAACGTTAATACTGTGATTTACTGCTAGACAAAGCAGAGAAACAAGCTACAATACAAGCACTTCAGATACCCACGTGCCACATGCAGTGTCCTGTCTCAAAAACTAAATCAGAGAAGTGAGACAAGGGTCTATTAAAATATTGGGGTTGGGTTTTGCTAACATTCTAGAAAAAAACTTTAGATTTACTACAAAAATAACCTTTTTGAGTGAGATACAGTCCAGTTAGCAAAGCAATTAGAGGAAGCAGTTAAGGAACAGAAACAGAAATATTCACCAAAATTAAGAACAAATTAGTGCTCTTATCCATACCAGTGATAAAAAAAGTTGAGTATGAGCCAGCCTTTTGAAGGAATCCTTCAGTAAGGATAAATTCACTATCACATTCACCTGAAATTGCTTCAGCGAAATTCCCCAAACAGAAATAATGGAAAAAGAACAGTCATGATTAGCCCAAGATGTGTTCTTTGATGAGATAATCATGACAGAGGTGGAATCTGTGCCCCTCTATTTTTTGCAATAACATTCTAGAAAAAAAAGTTCTAATGTGAGGCATACAGCCTGCCAAAACTTACTATTCAGCTTATTCTTTACAGTAGAAAAACTCCCATTGACAATGAGAGCAATAAGAATAGCAAATACTTTACTTTCTGTTAAATATTTGGAGGATTGAGTTCTTGATCAAAATCATCTTCTTATTAGAGGAAGAGCACACAGTCAGAGAGATCAACTCTGTTTACTTTTATATAAACCAAAAAAAACCCCCAAATAAATCACCATTTACATATAAGAAAATGTTCTTACTAGCTGTGGGATTATAAACAGCACTAGTCCTGAGCATTCATCCTAAAAAGAGGTGGTTTAATGGCATTAACACTTCTGTAAAACCAAGCAGCAATTTCATAATGGCTGAACTATTACATGTTGTTTTTCAACCAGAGTGAATCATTCCCTATGTATTTTAAGTTACAATAGACTCAACTTGATGAAGTATGTAATTTGAAATTCTTAAGTTTGTAATTTGAATGATTACTTTGTCTCACTGTAAGCTGCTTAGGCTTTTTCATTTATAAAGCTGAAACATTTGGCTACACAAACATGGCATCAACATAACTTGTCATACAATCCTTTGTTTTTTAATCATCTTCTACTGATAATCTAAATGATGATTAGTCTTGTCTCAGTGATTTCTTTGCTCTTCTAATACACATTCGTATTAATCCCTACTACATATTTTGATTTATTCTTAATTTTTTTTAGAACTAGACCATATTAAAATCCTTTTTAAAAACAAAAATGATTAGAAAATAACATTTTAAATGTACATGGAATTGTGAAAAAGATTTTGGGAATGCCAGATGTTACACTTAGTGCAGAAAAGAACATTTAAAAATCAAGTGTAGCCTAATGCCATTAGCTGGAAGGACTGAAATTAAAATCTTTGAAGGCTTTAGAAGATTAATTTATATATCATAAATATTATTTTCTTACTGTACCAAATTATGTATACAATATATAGCATCAGCTTTTCTCAGCATGTGTGGAAATTTGTCACCATTTTCTCACCATTCTGCTATCATAAAGTTCTAGCACTTTCTGGAAATAATTCAGGATTTTTGCTATTGTTTGACATTATGAGGAGGCACTGTCAAGGTTCTTCAGTGGCACTGCTCAATTGGCAATAACAAATATCAGGAAATCTAACAAAGTGAGAGGTCTCTATGTCTAAAATTTGAATATGCAAGCTCACGACTGGTGAGAAGAGAGTCAAATCATATGTCAGATAAAGCTTGATGAAGATCAGCGTGCAGCAGATGTTGGCAAAGAATACTGTATGTCTCCCTAAAAATACATTAAACATCCAGTACTTTATCCAGGTCATTATGCACATGCTGGGTATCAAGCTCACCACAGAAAAGGGTTAAGTGAGTCTTGTCTAGTTTGGCTAGCACAACTTTGCTGGAACAGTCATGATGTGAATTACATGAAGAAACACTGCTGAGAGAGCGAGCTGCAGAGCTGTTGATCCGAGGCATCCAGTCTCTCTATGGAGTTCTTTAGGGACAGCATATCTGGACAAAAACAGCTTTAAACACTCAAGTTACACTCAGTAAACTCAAGTTACTTGCAGTGATAATGACAATATTTAAGAGAATACAAAGGGCATGCAGGAGGAAGGGTGCATGCAGAAAGCAGAGATACATAGCAAGAGTGAATGCAATACCCACAGTTTAGTTGTAGGCCCCTAGAAAATTAGCCTCTTTCGATTCTGGATTCAGCCAAGAACCAACATTTCAGTTCACCTCTAAGTACTCAGATAACTGGGTTAAGTTATCTGCATAGCCACCTCCATGGAGTAATATTGGCAATCACAAACACAATGGGAAAAAAACAACCGAACCAAAAAACAGACTAGTCTAAAATTGGTACGCTTGCAAAAACAGACAGACAAACAGTTTTGCTCTCTCAAAAAGACCAAGATAGCATGAAGCTTGAACTGTGAGGAAGAGAATGCAGAAAGTGGTCAATTTTAGGCTGGAACTCCACAGGATGATGCAAAGCCAGCGAGCTTTGAGCAAGCATTCAAAGAAGAGGACTGAAGTCTGTTCACCTGTGACAGAAACAGATTTATACAGTCAATGACAGAAAAGATAAGATTATGAGCAAACCTGGTGAGGAACCTGTTGTAGTCATTAGACATCAGAAAGAGAAGGTCAGAGGATTTATTTCAAAGAGGAGGGTTCCAGAATAGACAATGAGACATGACAGTAAAAAATACAGGTATATTGCCGACTGCACAAGATGGAAATGAAGTGGAGGATCAGAACAAATAGTTAAAAAGTGAGAGCAAGAAGGAGTATTTAATTTCTGAATTGCTGTCTAGAAGAGCTAAGTCTTATTTAGGAGAGAAGACTGCAAATAAATCAGTGGAAAAACATGCAAAGAGGTCAAATAAGGGATTTTAAAGGACTTTCTTAAAAGTTGCTTTCCCTAAAAACTGACCAACCTTGACAGCATTTTCGTTTTCAAGCTTTTTTTAGTTTGACAGTCCCCTAATGGTAAATGGATTGAAATTCTGATTCTTATGCATACAAGCACAGGCACACACAGATATGGAGGTGCTTGGTAGTGACTCCACCACTGGGCTGTGTTCTCAGATGGGTTTGAAATAAGCATACATTCCCATTTTTTCCCTAAAAACTAAGCTGTTGATTGATGTGAAAATTCCAAAAGAGAGCAGCTTTCATGTCTTTAACTTTCCATACATACACTTTTTCTGGATTTCGTCAATTTTTTTCTTTTTTTTTCTTTCTTTAAATAATACACCTTTGAATATGTGGTCTGGTTGAGATCTATGTCTTCTAGTCATATCTGTCAGGGATAGCTTTCTTTAACACAGGTGTCTCTTACACAAATATAAAATCTTGAGAAAAAGTATAACGGGGAGCTTTGTTCCATTTTTTTTTAAATATAGATTTAGAGTTATTTTCCCATCATTATTAATGTTTTAAATGTAAATGCATACATATTGCCCACAAATCTGATCGATGTTGGGAGAGAGGTGAATATGCCCATGTAACTGGTAGACAAACAAGCTCACTGAGTGATGAGGTGGGGAGGAGAAGAGGAACGAATGGCTGAAAGTTGGTCCGTTCATGTAAGCGGCCATGTATGGAGCCTTGTCAACAGCAGAAGAGCCAAAGGCACCCACAAACTTCATTCAAAGGGCCAGAAAGTTTTGGAGAAGGCTCCTGTCAGGAGCCGTGTTCTTCCAGAACATTACAGCCTGTGCCAGATGCTTATTTACACTTACCTACTGAGAGGTGCAATGTTCTTCATGGCATTTTTTACCCATACAAATCCACCTCCAAGTCTTTCTTCCAATTAAGTGTGAGAAAACTGCTAGAATAAAAACCACTAGGTAGGGAGAGGGGCAACTTGCTGCAAAGCTGACAAAATGCCTTAAATCTGCACAAAGAAAAGGGAAATTTCTCTATTCCACCTCCTTACCCTTCCTTCAAACAAGCCCATTCCTCAGATACTTTTCTGTACTCCTGGTAGCCTTCTCTTCAAGCATCCTTTCCATACAGCAACTGAGCTTTTCACTCCTGTTCCTTAAGCAAACTGTGACAGAACACTACAGCGCCTGTTTCATAGATCTTGCTGTTTCTTAGCAAGGGACAGAAACTTCTGTATTGTGCCCTCTGAAGCATATTGGTCCAGAGAGCTTTCGGAATTTATGAGTTTTGGAAATCCTAAGACTCGAGATATTCTCCATATAAATTTTATTAGTAGGATGATTACAGTCACTTTAGAAAAGGAAGAAAAGAAATCAATCTATGCAGTTTCCTTCTAGTTTTTTTCACCACACTCTTAGCACTTGTGTTACAGCCAACTACCATAAAAGCCTAAATTTAAAATAGGGTAGAAGTACAGACACTGCTTTCATAAAATATAGAAACTAGTACAAAAATACCCTCATAAATAGAAATCAAAAGGAGATCCAGAAGAAAAGAATCCAAGAAGCTAACATAAATGCTTAGAACTTACATTTGAGGAATGCTATGGCCTCAAACTTTTACTAGTGATCAAATAATCATGTAGAGTCTGGTGCTCATTCTTATTAATTCACTGGCAATGCAGAAAGTTCTTAAAGCAGGAATAAATAATACTTGCACATGTCCTACATGCTAAGGAAGTCCAAAATGGCCTTAGTGTAAATTGGGTTCTGTCTTGGGATATATGACTACAGATCCTTTGATTTGAGGGTTTTGGACAGACGAATGTACTATTCCATAGACACATGGCCAGGAGTAACTTCATAAGACTGCCAATTAGAGCGTTCTTCCCTTATGGAGTCCTCCCAGGGCAATGACCCTAATCTAACAAAACATGTAAGTAGAGACTTAATTGTAATGTCAACAGAACTACTCATGTGCTTAAAGTTAAACATATGCTTAAGGATTCTGCTGACCAAGCGTTGTATCATCTTACTACTACTGCTCTTTAAAAGCAGTGGTCAGAATCTCTGGTTAAACCTACCCATGTATTGAGATTTTCTGGCTCCTGATCACTCAAATGAAAGCACAGGAAAGCCTGTATGACTAACCAAACGCAGGTGATCTCCTGTTGTATAATAATTCCTAATCATTCCATTCCATTAAGTTCTCCATAAAACCCACCTCTTCCAGTTCAGCCACTGACACTTTGCATGTTTAGGCAGCACTCAGGGTCCTCTGCAAAAGCAAGAAAATTCAGCTGAATGAAACCTAGATGCATACTAAAGTTTTAATTCAAACAATTCTGTAGAACGAAAAATCACAAAGAATATTTACATTTAAATGCCTATACTTCCTGCTAAATGTCTTTGCTTCTTATTCTAAAAAAGGCTATTTTTAAAGTTGAAACATGTCCTGAAGATTTAAATATTTTAACAGAAATTAAAAGTTATTAGCAGGAATGGCTGAAAATAATAAAGATTTCTGTTACATATCGTGGTGGAACATTCAATACAAATGCAAGTGACTGGAATAATAACAAAGACCATAATATGAGATTACTAAGAAAGGTTACAACTTAAAATATCAGAGGAAGCCAAAAAATGAAAGAGAAAGATATAGAAACTGGTCCTTTCAACTACCGGAAGTCCATTGCATCTTTTGGACTATGTGACTTCATTGGCTATGGAAAAAAACTAAAATAATCTTACAAACCGAAATAATTTCTAGAAACTATTCCAAGTGTGACATTTAAATATATCCGTTCACAAGACTTAGTGCCATACACAATTATGAGAAAAAATTGAAAGCCTTTCAAAACTCCCAACTTCTACTGCAAACAGGAACATACATAGGACATATCTTAGGAATATTACCAAGAAAATATTTCCACAGTGGTTACCAATAACCCACCAGTTTGCAAAATATCTATCTAGTGTAGCAGCATATAGGGGGGGTAAGGGGTGGGGAAGAACACCGAAACACCTGTAGTCATCCCATCGACAGTCTTCCTAACACAGGCACTACTGTCTTCAAGGGGAAATTTTAAGGACTTAATTCTGCATAATAATAGCTAAAGCAGAACACAATATGATTCTAAAAGTCCATGCCAGTCTTATTCTGATTCTTTGAACTGTGAGAAGAGAAAAAAATCCTAACACTGAACAAAGTATAATATTGAAGTGTGGAGATATTAATATACTCTTTATTACTGTTACTAAATGCATTTGTTCAACATGTTTTATTTGGTTTCTGTTTAAATTATATTGATTGTAATAAGTATCATATTGTGCAATTGTTTTCCCTGTATCACCACTAAATAATGTAAGAGCTGCTATGAAGTGGTCTAATCTTACATTATCTATTTTTTATTTTCTACATGAAAAAATAAGAACAGAAATTATTTCCTGTCCACCTGCATATTTTATGCATTCATAGCAGGTATAATGGGGATTTTTTTAAACAAATATTATTTCTTAAGGTGCATCAGGCCAAGATGCTTACAATTCAACCATATAAAAACAGGCTGTAGCACAAAAAGAATATTCCCTTAGTCTTGGTATAAACTTGTAAAAGAAAACAATTTTCCATAGACAATATACCATCTGTCTCTAAACCATGTGAAAAGAAAGGCTTTTAAAATCCAGCCGCTGCTAATGTGACATGTTGAAACATTAATCACCCCCTAAGGCCAATATAATTGTAGCTCCATGTTAATTACCTAACAATTAACAGCAGTAATTTCCAAGGGGCAATCAATGAATTAGCTTGTGATTTTCCCACAGACTTCAGTCCCACACTGCCAGCCTGAATGCATTTCAAACTCTGAACCATGGTTCATCAATGACACTTCTGGTGTATGAAATAAAAATTCATTTGCACCCTCGCTAATTAGGCTCGATTATATCCCTATGTGTATTACAAACTCTATTCACTTGCACAAAATCTCTGCCACAGGCATTTTTCTCCATTTAAAAATTCGTTTTCTATTAAATTAGAAGGTCACCTAGCAGGAAAATGTACTAATCAAGATTTTATCACTAACGAATTAAAGGGTTTTAATAAGCAAGTTTAATTAAGTTATCCTAACAAGTGATAATGGCTATCTCCAACCTATCTGAATGTTTATGCAAGTATAGGTGTAGTATATGCAAAGTATGTATTCATAAACATGAAAAAACATTCTATGTATGTGCATAAAAATAATTAAAAATTAAAATATTATCTGAAAATGTTCCCATGTTTCTTTTTCTCTACTTTTTATTACATTTCCGCATAAAAATTTACCTAAGCCAAGGTTTCTGTCTGCTAGTTCCTTTAAGAATCTTATGACTTGGTCACACAATCCTGTGGTAGACTCAAACACAGCTTGGTTGAGTAGGATGTTATCACCTCCTACTGTCCAGACATAAACCTGCTGTTGGTATGAGTCAGTGTTAATCTGCTGATTATTAACCATGAATATAAATAAAGCAAGTTGTCATCTGCTTAATTTGCTGTTGACGTATTAACTTTTATTCTTTAAAGACTAAAAAATTAAGCACTGGGTTTACATCAAGTAGTATTATGATTTCCTTTTAACTATGTTTATGTTTTGTGAGCATGAAGAAGGGCAAATTTCGCAGCTAATCTGTTCAAGAAGCCAGAGTAGAAGGAATGAATACATTACACTTTCCCTCATTAGACTTAATCAGAATTCCAGTAGTATCACCTTTGTTTGTGCAGGGAACAAAATGTGAATCCAATGTGCTAAATTTGCATCTTCGGTTTCAGGAAAGATAGTTCCAATATTGCAAATGTATTTTATCCTGTGACCTATATTCCATGGGAGACAATGAACTCAGGTACAAAGCACTACCCCATTTTCTCTTCCAATTACCATCCCTCTCCCAACCCTTCAGGAAAGGATGGTTCACAAGGCCAAACAGAAAACTACTCAACCTCATGCTCCTTAAGTGGTTTAAGGGTTGCAGCTCTGAACCAGTGATGAAGTGATGAAGCCAATTGCATCCATATTGCCAATAGGAACAAAGTTTTCCCACTTGAAGAGAGACTTCCCCAAACCAACACACCTCAACAGGCAGCCTGGCACCACTCACTAGTTAACCTGACATGATTGGTCACCTTCCCTCATGGTATGATCTTCCTTAGTAGACAGGTAACATTCTGTTCCTGATTTTGAAAAAAAAAATGAAGTTTCAAGGAAGCATACAAGACTTGCTTTGTCATCTAGTCCAGATTTAAGCTGTGTACACTAGCTACCAAGAATAAGCTTTCTAGGGCTATGAAAAAAACAGTTTTAGATGTCCCAGGCTGCAGGGTTCTAATGCTGCCCTTTAGAAATTATTCTTGACTATAAAGGATTGCTTTAATATTCCTCTAGTCTTGCTTTGTCTTAGTTTAATTATCCTCCATTTACTATGTGAAAAAGCAGTTAAGGTATCATACCTCAAATTCATAGATATAAGTTTAAGCTTTTCTCCAGACATGTTGAGGCTGTGAAGCTTTACCTCCAGCTTTAAACTAGTATCTGGTCATCCTGCCAAAGAAATCAAAGGAAGCACGATACAATAATGGCTTAATCTCTTCCTTGTGTGGTGTTGAGCTTGAAAAATAATATGCCTAAGGCACACTTGCCCATTGAGTTATCTAGCACATTTAGGTGACTTCTAAAACCAGGGAATCAAGAAAACCTAAGCAGATTAAAGAAAACAGGGTGGAAAATCATAAATGTCCATTATAGCTGCAAATGTTGTGACAATATAGAAGGAATATCACTTCTCCATCATGTTCCAGGGGAACGTTACCAAAAAAATTTGTTTCCATATAACATTTCTCAAACTTTGAACTTCTTGAAAAGAAAAAAAAAAATAAATAAAGACGGAATTCTAAAACTAATTCCATTTCCCATGGTATCACAATATAAAAGATTTCCATTTGCACAGTTTGCTCCATAGCTCCACATCTAGGTGTTCACCACTGCAAAAGCTGGGACTTCAAAGTTAAGGACGGTGCCAGAACCAGCAGACAAAATGTTCTAATATCTCTCCTCCAGGTTTACGGGAATTATTACGGGTGGATCTTCCTTTCAGTGGGAAACATAGGAACATAGGAGAGACAGGTGAAGACACATTCAGCTTCCACACTCAGTATGGAAAAAGTGGGGGCTGTGGGGAAAGACGATCCTCCTCTTTTGGGAGGCATTTACTGGGAAAACTGGAACTGGAGTGATGCTAGCAGGCACTCAAACAGAAAGAGTGGTGGCTTAGGAGGGAAGACCTCTTAATTCACAGAAGGCGGAAAACTGTTTATGACTGCTGAGCATACACACCCAGTTGCACAGTGACCAAGAGACCAAGCTTCCCACTCTGGGAAGCACTATCCAAGGCAGACAAGTGGGGCGCTGGCAGAGAAAGAGGAGCAGGAACAGTGAACATAATAGTGCCTATAGTATCTGAAAGCGTAGTCGGGAGGGAAAGTTACTGTACATATACGAGAAGAACAATGGGCAACAAAGTTGAGAAACACCACTCTGCATTTTTTCCACATAACTGTTAATTGATTTATACTAATAACAGACAAGCAGATTAAGAAAGTGTCTTATCCCCATTAAAAAAAAAAAAAAAAAAAAAAAAAGGCATTTAGGCATTTCAAGGATGAAGAAACAACAATGGAAAATGCCTAAGAAGCTAGAAAGGGAATGATTTCAGTAAGTTCAGAAAACATCTAAGCATTCTGAGATTTAACCAAAACCAAAATTCAACCCATTTCCTCCTTCTTAGAGAAAAAAGAAAAGATAACAAGTAGTAAGGAACTGACAAACAGAGCTATTGATTTTCACTTAATTATTTCTGGAAAACATCTGATATTTTCTTAGCTATTTCCAAGTTTGATTCAAGACAATAATTTACCATTTCTGCCTTTACCTATATCTTTATTAGTTACAACCATGAGACAAAATCATTACTTTCATGCATTTGCCCCAGTAGAAACATTGACTGAACAATAAGGAAAACTTGGAGGGAATAAAGAAAATAAAAACAAAATTCCTTTATAAATTTCACACACCACTGAATTCTATAAACTGAAAGCACAATTTCTCTTTTCTCACTCCTCTCTCTCTCGGTTTTTTTTCCTTGTTTGAAAGCAGTCGAAGAAAAAAAAAATTGCCTTTTAACGTCAAAAGATTTCTCCTTTCTGCTACCCTTAGAAACATTTTTCAGGTCATCAAAGAATATTTAGCACTCAGTGATTTCTCGATGAAAAAGTCAATTCTTCATAAAGGAACGCTTGCTTCCTATCAGTTTGCTTACCTATGTGAAAGAAGAACCCAAAGAAAATGAGAAACTAGACAATAAAAAAACCCTGTGTACCATGTTGTGTATTTACTGTATGTGAACAGTGTACACTGTATGCAGAAGAAAATAAACTGTCATAAAACATTTTTTCTCTTTTCCTGTTTCCCTCATCATTATTTGTAATTGCATTCTGTTTCAATGCTTACAAAAATTATCACTATTTCTAGTACAAAATCTATTGCTGATATTAGGTTTTGTATAGAACTGTGTTCATCTAGTTTGGCGAAATCAACCAAGAATGATGATTTAGTTATTTCTGCAATTTATTTAAGACACTTTAAATTCATTATTTCTCTTTTCAGTTTACACTTGTAGGAATTTATTTTGCTTATGCTATTTTTACACTACTTCTGTGAAATTCAGACAGACACGTTGTTGGGACTTAAGTTTGAAATAATGCTATTTATTATAAGCATATCCCCTGTTTGCTACCATTTCATTTAGCACAATCCTGTTATTAGAGAGTCTTATTAACTTAATCTTTATTAAGTACCTTACCCCTAAAATATAAGTGTTATTTTCACTGTATGTCTACTGAAAATCAGCCCTTGAAAGCTTCATGTTAATATCTCAAGAACAGCAATAGACACATTTTCCAACTAATTCACAGCTCCAGCAGTGGTACATAACCCTATCTCAACTATGCAAATGAATTCAGCTCTTGCCATTTGCAACACACTAAGAAATGCAAGTATTGGTATCCAAAACTACCTTCCACAAAATCAACATGTTTCTGTCAAGCTTTTCTTCACCTGTTGATTCAACTTCACGTGGCCTTTGGATATTTCTGGTTCTGCATTTCTGGACAGGCTTCAAGGCAAAAATCAAATTTTAATAAAGATCAGTGTTTTCCAGTGTGCACGTGTGCATTCTTGAGCACAGGTTCACGTGTATCAAAAAGACCTCTATTACTCTCAGTGGAAAAGTAAAGGTGTGTAGGACATGATTCTCCTTCACTGCAGCATTTGGGGAGTTTTAATATTTTTTTCCCTTTTCTGTCTTGGGTCGTAACCCAGATTCTTCAAGTGTTTCATATGGAAAGCAAGTTCTGCAGAATACCATAAAAGAGCTTTTAATGAGGACACTTCCCAGGACTGTGGGAGGCCTATACACTAGACTACGTTCTGGTTTTTGTGTGATATTCCAGCAACTGTCCCACCTTACTTGGCTACTGGTTCTTCTTGTTTATGTCTCCATCCATCTCTGTATTGCAGAAAAAAAATATTTTTTATTATTTCAGTCTGAATTTTTAGCTCTTCTCCCTGGATGTGGAAGACTGATGTTCTAATCTTCATTTTATATCAAGTAAAGGAAGGACTTGCACATTTTATAGTGCACCTTCTACAACTCAGCCATTCTTGGTTCTTCCACCTTCCTTAAATCAAGAGGTGGGTGACTTTGGTACACGTTTATATACATAAATACTCATATGAATATGTAAAACATACACATCCAGTTCAGATGGAATTTTGAACAGATTCAGATGGAACATTGCATTAAAAAAACAAATGCAATTGAAAATTCTGGTGAATCTGAAAAAATGTTACAAACAAATCAAAAAATACTGTGAAAAAAATTTAGGTGGAAACACCACCACTCACAACTCTGGCAAAATTATTAATCTACAGGAGAGTGTCAGGTAGTGAGTACCTGTGATGGAGGAAAGGAAAACCATCATTTAACAGGAAGAAAAGACAGTTCAAAGAGAAATTCAGGAGAAGGCTCAAACCCACAGTAGGTTTAATAAAGTCCCAGCATTGTCAAATGGCCAGAAGGAACTCTAGTAAGGTAAGTTAAAGCTCCTTCTCAGGTTATTGAAGCCATCCTGCACCAAATAAAGTGTCATCTCTCAAGCAGTGACTGACCTTTATCCCTTTAAATTCCTCCTTAAAACCTTTATCTTTAGATAGACATTTTCACACCTGGTACTCATTTTCAGACACCATTCTGCTGCTTCACTGCTAACATTAGCTAAATATATACATTCATATGTTTAGGGACGGTGTAAACACCTGCTACAAGTTCCTGAAGTCCCCTCCAATGGAGATTTTTGGCTCACAGTCTCTCAGCAGTGTTCCCCCACACTTTTTAAGATCGCCTTTGTTGTTACAAACCCAATCTCTTTTTTAAATTTACATTCTCACTGCCTCCTCTGTCACTGTGCACTTCTGTTACAGGCACATCACAAACTGCTGGCTACTACAGTAAATGTAGATGATGGCTTGCCTGTAAATTAGATTTGTGTGTGTAAAACCCATGCTTGTTTACACACTGGAATGATGCCAAATACCAGCTCAGATGAAAAAAAAATATTTATGAATTGGATAAACTGGAAACTTACATCTTTATAGGGTGTTCAGAGTGGATCCAGGTATAATTTCCCTTGCCTTGCCCCACTTTTAATGAAAAATTTTCTCGTTAAGGACTATTAGAAATATTGCATTTGTAAAAGATGCAATATTTTAATTTATACTCAGTAATATTAAAGCAAAGCTTTAAAACAATCCTTTATGAAACAAGTGATCTTAACTGTTGCAATTCACATTAATTTAATTACACCGATTTTTAAAAGTAATTTAAATATTGCTTTAAGAGAAGTTGGGTTCTTGCTCCCATAATAAAATAACTTGTTTTATACAAGATACAGAAGAATATAATTTGATCATTTCTTCTGTTAGCCTTTGTTACATAGATTTTTACATAATCATTACTCATAATGTTCTGACAGATAATGCTATTACTAGCGTTACCATCTTTGCTATTATTATAAAAAAATCTTCTGGCTTTGTGAAAATTTTAATTTATTAAAATGTAATAAAAGCACATCTAACATGAACCATAATTTATGAAAATTTTAGATGTGCTGCTTGACATTCATGTCATCAGGCTTCAAAAGTTTCACATCTGAAATGTGAAATTACACAGATTTATAAAGATCCTTTTTCAGCATGTTAACTGGCACTATCTTCTGTAAAATGTATATGTTTGGCTTTAAAGAGACAGGCGCATGTAATTTTAATGTCAGGACCAGCATCACCAAAAAGTGCCCTGGCAATCAGTGGAAAGGTTTAATAGGTTTCCTGTCTTGTTCTTAATTTGCTGAAATTACAAAATCAATACTTTCAGTTGTAGCTGCAGCTACCCGTTTTACTGCTTTAAGATAAAGTCTACAAGAAAGTAACCTTCACTTTCAATTTGTAGCACAGAACATCAGGGTGTTCTTGGCCACTAACTAGTCTTTCTTTTCTCAGCCAGTATGAGACATTCTAGATGTGTGATGTTGCCCTTCAAAAGGGAACGATATATTGTGTATTAAGCATAGCTCTCATCAATGACTTGTTTTGTTTATTTTTAACATCTCATTCTACTCTCTCCTAAAGTCACCCCTGCACGGGTTGTTCATTATTTCCCTGTTTCTCTGTGTTGTGCTTTGAACTATACTACACAACTAAGTGATTGTTGTTGAAATAGCCTAATCTTTGTTTTACCTCCATCAGTCTCCCTTTATTACAAAGGAGCATATTTTCCTGCTGCAGTTGAAAAAGAAAATTCTCCATAGCTAGTCAGATTTTTAATAGCGAACATGACTGCAGATGTAAAAAGGCTCTGAAAGCACCAAAGAGAGGACAACCAGATCAACTTATCCAGTGGAGAGGTCAAGCTGTTGTACAGAGCAAGAAGGAAAAAACAATAAATAAATACCCTTCCATGGGCTGCTCTACTCCGCCTCCCAGCTCTTTAACTACAGAAGTGAGAAAATCATATCCTTACACTCTGACACAATCATCTAGTCTTCCAACTCAAGTCCAAACTTTCCAATGAGTCTTCTACACTCAAAAATTACAGTCGCAAGAAAAAGCTTTGACCCTCTTGTTCCTGTCTCCTAACCAATTAAAATGTTTTTAGGTTTGGGGATCTTTTCTGTTTCTGTTTTTCTACAATAACCCTCTTCCTGAAATCTTTTCAGCATATAAGCCCTCTCCATCACTTAGCTGAGCAATATTCTGGAGCTGTTAGCACTGGAGAAGGGCTTTGGCTTGCATGGTCCCCTTCTAGTGAGGCAATAAAAAGAATGTTAAGCTGCCGCTCACAAAAGATTGCGGCATAAGATCGCTGCATAAGATCGCTCAGTGCCTTCCACCGATGCAAAATGTATTCACACCAAGGAAAAAGAGCTCTCAACACCTGCTACCCCAAATCTTAATGAATACGCACACACGTGCACACGCACACATGCACGTAATACTTCTTCTCAGCCATAGCAATTTCATGTTGGAAATTTTACTCATAAACAGCACATGATGGAGTTAGGATACTGTAAACAGAGAGCACAGTTGATCGGGAATGGAATACAGTTAATCACACCAGGAAAACAGAGCCTCCAAATGCCACATCTCCCTTCCTTCATGCTCTGCTTTTTTTTTAACTAGCTGCTCAAGGTAAAAGCATGCTATTTATCTTGTGGTGTACTCTCTATAAATGAAAATTCAGACTAGATCTAGAAACAATATTCCACAAAAGGAAACAAAAGCATTTGTCTCTAAACAAGTCAAGAGAAATGCCAAATGATTCAATGAAGATCACTTGTGTCACTTACATTTGTTTTGATTGGTCCCCCAATGTTTACAGCACTCAACTCAGCAGGCTCAGAACCCTAAATCTATATTTAATTTAAAACATTGCACCATCACTCAAATCTTTCAGCAGCTTCACTACAGCCTAAAGAACACGGGCAGAGGGACCTGTTTACATGGAGCACCTTTTACATGCTCCAAGGGATTGCAGAATAGTTTTAACTGTATTATATCAGAATAAAATAAAAAAAAAAAAAAGAAGGTTTTAAATGTAATTGTGAAACAAAAAAATTTATCACTACCTGTAGGATTGTTGCCTACATTACCTGTCACTTTTCAGATATCCTCAGCAAGAGATCATGTTGCAAGACAAGACAAAATATTCTAAAAGCAGCTTTAAGCTCTACAAAATAAGATGAATCTCAGCAGCCTTAATTTTTATCAGAACCAATATGCTGATCAGCAAAAGTAATGTAATAAAGACAGCTATCACTACAACACTGAAAGCTTTGTACAAATTCACATCAATTTAGAGAGTTAAAGAAAATAAAGAACATTTATCTTCACAGACACACACTTACTTGGAGGGCCCAATTCTGTGAGATGCAGAGATCTAAGTTTTACAAAAATAAGCAACTGAAGGGGAAAAAAAAAAACAAAAAAAACCACCAAACAAACCACCAAACCATTTAAGCATACACAGATACTCTTAAAACATGTCTGGCTTGTCAAAAGGAATGAGCCCTCAGTTTCCATTAACTTCAGCCAGGGTAGAATCCGCTTGCTATTTTGCAAAAGCAGACCTGATGCAAATGGAGAGTTACTCATGTCATATTCACAGTGTCAAGCAACAGCAAACCTTCCCGCTGTAACCATGATGGTAGCATGCATCAGTGCAACATTATCGCAGTGGTTTTCAATCCTTGTCAGGCTGCCGGTGTGAAAGTCTCTCTAACTAAATTTGGGGATCTCTCCAGGGAAAGGAGGCTGAGGTAGAGACAGTTTAGAAAACTAGACATGGTTTGCCTTGTGTTTACCATCCAAATTTTCCCAACATGCCATGAGATTTACAGGGAAACCTGTTTCCTCCTTTGAAAACCTCAGAGCTTTTCTGGATTCACCCTACCTTATCATTGCCCTGTCGGAGACAGTGCAGCCCCCTTGGTGGCAGCCAGCCCCGAATTGCTCCCCTGTCCCTAGCTGGGCCCTCCCAGATATAAAGTTTGATCAAAGCCCATCACAAATTTTGGCTGCAGATAATACTCACTGTGAATCACGTTCCCTCCTCAAAGCCTCAGTAAACCGTTACAGGACCCTGGACATGAGGGTGTTGGTGTGGAGGGACCAATTCTGGCTCCCACACCAGCACCTACATACTGCGCTGTGGGCACACGCAGTTAACGAACCAGCCCAGTTCTTCTCTAAGCTGGGAGCAGAATAAGGCCAAATTTGCAGCACCAAGTCCCCATTCCCACAGATGGTAAGAGAAAGCAGCGTTTTGGGAGGGGTATCCATGGGGTTCAGCGTTAGGCAGTCTCCAGCCTTCAGGAAAACACACAGAGGGCGAAGGAGCGCCCACCAAAATTAGCTTCCTCCCTGGAAAAAGGAGACAGCCTTCTACTACTTTTCCTCCTCTTACCAGAAACATTTCTGCGGCGTCTGTGTTTCTTTCAACCCTGTTGTGCTTCTCAGCAGACAGGGTAATTTGACCCAGAGGATTTTGGCTATCTAAGCTATGCTTAATCATTTGGCCCCACTACATTACTACAAAACAGTTCAAAATAGAGGGCTCCTTTTAATAGATTTCTTGGTTCAGCTAACAAAAATTATTCAAACTTCAGTTTTAGCTGAGCTTATTAAAGCAGGACTGTGTTTAAGTTATAGTAATTGTCAATAAAGTCTTTTATAGCAGATTTAACTCAGCATAGTTTAGATCTTGCCAATTTGAGACAGTTTCCATAAAAAGGAGAACAGCAATGTTACAGAGTGATAACTCAAAAATGGAAAAAAGGAATTATTTAGCATAAAAGGAATTATTTAGCATAGTAAAAGGAGGTATAACTAGGAGTAATGGGAGGAAATTAATAAAGGGAATATATCAGTAGGGGAAAAGGAAAAACCTGACTGTGAGTTAACCAATAGAAAAATCTCCCCGGAGAGCAAAGAGTGGCCCACTCCTAAGCAATTTTAAAATAACTGGCCAAAACATTACCAAATAAGTATACAGGCTGGAAACAATTCTGCACCAGTACAGACGGAAGACCAGGTTACCGTTCTGTCTTCTGCTTCTAAATTTTATGAAAGTGAACAAGTAAATTGAGCTTTCTGATTGACAAATCTAGCAAAATACAGAATCCTGGCTGCTGAGATGTAATTGCACAGCTTTTATCTTTGCCAACATCAGAAGAAGAGGGGGAAAAAAAAGGAAAGAAAAGTGTTGGGTTTGGTTTTTTTAGAATTGACATTCATTTTGTTGATCAGAGTAATCAGGTATATTTGAGTTACCTAGTAATAATTTGTTCCTTTACTGACATTAATAGTACAAAAATTCTTTGCACTAAAAATGCTGCATAACAACTTAAACTGTTATTTTAATTTTTTAATCAAACGTTATTAACTGTAAAATAAAACAGAAAAGCCAAATACAAAACTAACATCCTTCTGAAATCTCTGTTTTGCAGGATGCTACATAAACCATCATGTTTATTCAACAGAAGTTAATTGAGGCAACATTAATGTATTTGTGGGCTTTAATATTATTTTTAAATTTTTTTAAACATACTGAAAAACACACAGTCACTTTTCAAGCTAATCGCAAGTTTGCAGACATGAAGCCAGCTATACCATACCCATCAGACAGCAATACCTGTTCATTAAAAAGGATTAGACTGTTCTCCTGGTGGTCGGTCTTTTCGGATAGCACAAAACTTTTGAGCTATTCAATAACTGCATTGATACAGCAGGTAACTTATTTAGAGTAGTCCGTAGAAAAATTTAATTGAACATCTGAATGAAAATACAAAATGAAAATACGAAATAGAAATCGTCTGAGTAGTTTCTGTGTATGTTATGACTGTCACATGCCTTGAAATAAAGAAATAAAACAATCAACAGACCTGGGTTTAGTATCATTACATGTGAAAGCATTGCAACAATTTTTTAAAACATAATGTTTAAATACTTTATACCTTATTCAGGATTTAAAACATAATTTTTCTTTAAAAATTAAGTCCTATCTTATCCCATGAATTTGCAACATGTCATAAATCCTTACACCTAATTCTTTTTCAACTGCATCTGCCGATATGTAGTTGATTTCAGTCTGATCTACAGTGAAAACAGGGGATCACAACAGCAACTCTGACAGACTTCAGGCCAAGCCAATGTTAACCTGCACAGCTGTAATTTTGTAGGATTAAACATGGTTCAGTTTACTTTTGATGTTATTTTGGCTTGGCATGAGCACTTTACAAGTTTGGTGGGGTTTGAATATGTTTTTTCTTATTCTTATTATGCAAGTTCAAGTGCTTCTACTGAAACTTGTGCTCATCATATCTGCAGTGATGTCCTCAGTTTTTAAGAAGCAAAAGCTGTATTTCTACATACAGCAGAGAACTTTAAAAACAAATGACTACAAAACTCCCCTATAAACCTCAAATACATAGATTATGTTACATAAATATTTATGTTATCATTTAGCAGTTTTAAATAGCATATTTTATCATGTAAAATTATGTTTTATAGTGTGATTAATATTATGAAAAGATGAATACATTAATTGATGTAGGGGCCTTTAGGATTATGATTTTTTATAAAAATAAAAGTACAGTGCACATTGGTTCTCTTTAAACATGTAAAATTGGGAAATGGATTTTTAAAACTTCCTGGGTATTATTTCATTCAGCATAGAACTTCAAAGTACTCTGAGCTTTACATGTATATATACGGCTAAAACAAACAAGTTACATAGGAAAAAAAATAATCAATTCAACTGTAAATAAGACTGTGTAGTTTGAGACCAGTGTATTGTTTGTTAGGTACAAAATAGAACGGTTTCCTAACCCGGTCCTCCCTAGCAATGTTGCCAACTTTCAGGCTACAAATAAGAAACCAGAGTAACAAAACAAACAGTCATGTTGCAACTAGAAGCTTATGATTACATCATAGAAATATTACCATTACCATTTTTACTTTTAAAATCTCTGTTCAAACATATTTGCGCATTTCAGAACAAAGTAACTCCAAAAAAATTAATATTGACGTTTAGATTTATGCACTCATCAGAAATGATACAGAGCAATGTTGGTTTTGCATAATGCTCAACTTACCATTTACTCTGAGGTATATCAACTGATTCACTTGTGTAAAAAGTATGGAGGGTGACGTGGAAGTTAGAAGTACACTTGAAACACAGTACCTCTTCTGTCTCCAGCTGATATGCTAACGATGATAGTGTGTTTGTGCATGTTTGTATAAATTTTGGTATCTACTCACCACTTCTGCCTATAGGTAACCGGTAGCTCTGGAGATAAAGTATACTTTTGTATGGATTGTGTTATTACAGTCACCACAATGACAAATTCAGTAAGATATACAAACATTCAAAGAAAGAATTTACTTCTTGAAGAACCTACTTCCTTAAAAATAAGTAGTATCCATGCATGTACTCCATTATGACATGCACGAAATTCAATACTTTATCAGCTCAGTTATATCCACCTGATAAACAAACAGTGCAACATGACTCTGGAAACTGGGATTTTTTATATAGGATTTTTTTCTACTATTTAAAATGTCACATCTTCAAAACAGAGGTAACTTGTATGACGCACGTCATAAAATTAGGCAAGGAAACCTTAGATAATGTTATATACATTTAATTTTAAATATCTATTTCTCTGGAGAGAGATAGAATTGAATTTTAAAAATACCCCATATTTTAATAAAACAATTTATCTAGAGTAATTGCAGAAACAAAGCATTCTATAAAGCATCTTCCCTTCAGAGTTTAAGAAAAAGCCAGTATTGTAATATTTCTCCTACTTTCTCTCTTTCGGTTCATTTTCTTAATTTGATTCTGCTCCCTTCCCTTTGCTTTTCGCTTTTCTGCATTCTCTCTCTTTTACCACATGTAGTTAATAAAAATCAGATTTATAAGCCACGTATTCTTATTCTTTTAATTTCCCAAAATTAGGTACCTGGGAAAAATCTTATCATCACATGTAACATCTTTCTGTAAACTGACAAAAACAAAAAGCTGTTTCAGTAAGGAACTGTGTAAGTACCTTACCCCACCAAAGAAGGTAGATAAGGGGATCTTTTACAAGACAGTGTTGTCACTCCATGCCACGTCAACTATTGGGAATAGAGAAACAGTAAGGTTAGAAAGCAAAGCTTTAGGACTTTATCTCTTTTCTCCTTCTTGAGATCTACTACTTATTAGAATTGTTTGATAATAAAGGCTAAGTTTTCCCCAAAAAAATAAAAAGGCATCACAAATGTTTGCACTCGGCTACAGCAGTTCTGTGCTGTGCAGAACAAGAATACACTTCAAAGCTTATTTATTTACCTATGACTATATAGTACCTTATCTGTAGTTATAAGACAATATGATTTTCCCATTTGATTATGTTTTGTTTTAATCACATGTATGAAAGTGAAGTCTATATTACCAATGCAGAATTTTGCAAGTGAGCTTTTACCTTTTCCAGAGTACTATATGATTCAGAAGGCAAACCACACACTCATTCTAACAAAACAATATAATAGGGATGGAGGGCAGAAGCAATTTGGAGTCTATCGGAAGGTTACCATAAAATTTACATTTTCCATAAAATATAAGTAGCCACCATTTTGCTGTAATCCCAGAGCAGCAGCGAAATGGTGGTACAGAAGAAAACTACCCTATCAGACACATTTCATCATTGCTTCTATCCATCACTATCTTATTTCGCTAGCATGATTATCATTTACCTTTCTTCTCCTTACGAGCAACATCCTAATTTTAGATTAAAAGTTGATAGGTATAACATAGGAAATAGTTAAGGTGTAATTATCAAACTAATACCACATACTATAGAAAGTCTTTTTTTTTCCCCTCCTTCAAACTGCAAAAAGTACAGCATAGTGTTTCTATCACACACTGATGAAAACATCTCTTGGAAGTTCTACTGTATGAAAGCTGTATCCTAGGGGTATAACCCATGGTATGGAATATGGCTGCTGCATTGGTCAGTATGGTATTTTAATTATTATATGATGACATATGCATAAGTACCATTGAAAAGACCAAAATGGCTTAAACTAATTGTTTTTGATTGTAATGTATGATGTTGCATTTTGTGAAGCATTTTATGTTTCGGTGAATATGCATATTGGCATACTCAGTATAGAAATTTATATTAAAGCATCAATTTTGCTAAGCAATGTGATCCCTTTTCCGTTAATGCATGCTTTTCAGAAGGAGCGGAAAGGAATGCCTACTTGTATGTAGAGGGAAACAGTATTTTTAGACTAGTGCAGGTATATTCTGTGGTACTTTACATACTAAAAGAATTTATAAAGTTTATCCTGCAATCTCTACAGAAGCACTATATGTTATTAGCTTTATTAACTAGGTACTAAATTTATAAATTTGTAATAAACCAGAAAAGTAATTTCTGTAATATATTTTCTAATGCTATGCTTGGTGTTTATTACTATAAATGTGTAATTAAGTTAAAATGGATGACATTTTCAAATACAGTGTCATAGGAAAATGTTCTTGTTTTTCAGATACAAGTTGAATATTTTAGATTCCAATATCATGTTTTAACTAATTAATCACATAACACAAAAATGTAGGTCATTTAAATAAAAATGGATACTGAATTTAAAGTTTTTTAGGAAAACTTTTCGAAAAAATCTTTAACGATGTAAAATTTGTTTGTACAAATCTGCAATTACGTACAAGTAAAACAAATGTCCTGTTCCTCTTAAGTACTCCCATTCTTTTCCAATTCAAAGCAAAGAGTATTTAGGTAACACTGCCACCTATTGCTTAAACATTATAGTTACTAAAATCTGTCGCAGTTTTTTGTGACTCATCTCTGCTGTTTTGACTACTATGTTTTCATTACTTCTAATAACCAAATCAGATTTTCATATTCAAGGATGCTTAACAAATAATAAGTGTCTGCCTTCAGTACTATGGCTATAATTTATCAGGAATTGATGGAAACATAACAAAAGAACATTTAAATATCTATGAAAGTAGCTTTCTAGAAAATACTAAAAAAACCCATTTCATTTAAAATATAAAACCTTTCCAGAAAAGGAACAAAAGAAGATTCTTCAGGCCATAACATGAAAAATATTACAAAATCCAAGTTATTGGTTAGATAAAATGCGTCTAAAGTCATCCAAAATAACATGGTTCTTGCCAAAATTTTGCAAGTGGCTAGACAAATACCCAAATTATAAACCTGCATCTGCAGTTCTTTTAGAGTCACAGACATAAAAGCATGGAAATAAGTCAAAATAAGATGAGACCTAATTCTTTTCAGTAAATAATTCTGTTTTCAGGACAACCATCAAAAGATCACTAATTCCACATCTGAATCCAGCCAGCCTGGAAAAAAAAAAAAAAAAAAAGAAAAACAAAAAAGGAAAAAGAGAAAAAAAGGGGGTAAAAAGAAGAAAAATAAAATTATTTCCACTTCTTTAAAAGAAAACATGAGAAACAGCTATCAGACCATACTAAGTAAGGAAAGTCATATGAATCAATCAGGAAGATAACTGGTTTAATGTAAAATAACACCAGTCGTATAAACTTATATAATATAAGTACTATCCAAGTTCATTTACAGAGATATAGAAAGATTACTTAGTCTGGAAGAAAATGTATTGTTGAAAGGCCTCTTTTTATCCTCAATGTATTATTCAGTCTGCATCTGTAAAATAAGTTTACTTTACTTGTTCACTACAGGAAAGTAGGTCTATATTGTATAAAAGCCCTTCTATTATCTTGTATTATTAGAAGAAAAACTACAAATCCATTGTTCTTGTGCCTAAAAATGTTCACAGTCACTAAGCAGAATGTTGACGTTTGCCCTATATTAAAATATCTCACTATGAATCCAGTTGTATTTCTAAGATTTGTGAAATTACAAGACAGATGGATGCATTCAGGAAAAGGAAAAATTGAAAATATTTTACAAAATAAAAGGGAGGGGCATTTGTTGGTTTGTTGGTTTTGGGTTTTTTTTTACTAAATGCTGTATTTTAATTCTCAAAGTATTTAAAATTTCTGTGATAGCGCAGAGTTTTAGGGGTTTTTATAGTAATATAAGGAAGCTCTAAGAAGGTTAAAATTCTTCTTCTCTTAATATTTTTTTCTATAAAAATAACTGTATCCTTTCTAAAACAGAACTCAGAAATGACATATAAACAAGAATTGTTATTGTGGTTAGAGACTCCCAATATTTTTCCCCACTCATACGGTTTTACCCTATGACATTTTTAACCATTTCCCTGCCGCTAGAAGGTTACCTCTCAAAACAGTCAGCTGTCACAGTCAAGCAGTGTACAGAGCTAATATCAGAAAGTGTTTCAAAACCGACTGAAATCAAACAAATAGCTACATACCTATTTTTATCTTTTCTGGTTTATTCCTTATTTCTACATGCTCAACTCCAATAGCAATACAAGATTCTTGCACTTTGTAAATCAGAAAAAAATTTGAACTTTGTTTTCTCTTTTTTTAGCCCTTTAAATAAAATGAATATTCAACACCTAGAAATGTTATGCATTAAAGGAAAAAGTTGGATATTTTTCAGATTTCATTAAATGTTAATGTATCTAAAACAATTTGGCACCAGAGTATTCAACCTTAAATTCACTCAAGTTAGTACAGTAGAATGAATTATTAATGACCTAATTGGTAAACATTGATTTGTAATGTAATTACTTGTTTAATGCACCATTTTATGTAAATATCAGACCAAGACCTAAAAGTCTGGTACTTTTAATAAATTTTCTTTGATGAAATACGCCACTTGTTATATATACTCACATAAGAAATATCTCCTCATTTTCTCCTTTAACTAACTTTCTTTTGGAAACTGTAATATGTTTCCTAAACAAATGTTTTGTGACATCAAAAGTTTGCAGGTATATTTTCCCCACCTCTTTTACCACCTAAATTCTGACATACCTAGACACAAAGATTGTAAGAAATAAACATGTTAACTTAAAAGCATATTCAAAATGGGTAAAGAGAACAAGTAAACAAAAAAAAAAGGAATGTATCAAATCAAGTTTATGAAAGCTAGAACCAGTAGGGAGTACAATGCAATGTCTAAAATCCAAAAGACACTGAAACCACTCATGAATAATTTGTTAATTTTTTTCTCCAAAATATAATTCACACTTGCATTAAATCAATATTTTCCGTAGACAGTCTAAAAATCAGGATAATTTTGGTCTATCCTATACAGGGAATTAACAGGTAGGCACATGCATACTGAAGCGGTTGTGAAAATGCTAGTATGCCTTACATGTAAACATTTGTGTGCTAAAATACACTTTAGTTCAGACAAAGGTACAACTTAATGCAAGGAATAAATACAGCACAGGTGAAAACCAGTATCTTCCTTAGTTATCTGCTATAATTGACTACACACCCCATGTTCGAATGTATGTTAAAATGCAAAGATAAGATGGTTATACTTCAACAGCTAACATCATCATTACTTTTATATCTTGGCTTTACTAGATCATTGCTTTAAATGAGCATCACAAAACCAATGGAGCTTTAGTCTCTACATTACATTTTCTTCATAATCATTTTCAATTTATTTTTTTCTTGCATGTCATCATTTTAATGTAAATCTTTCTTTTTCTTTTCAATAAAATGAAATGATTAAGTAATCCTGCTTTTTGCATGATTAAAGATGACGGATAAGCTTGGGTGGATAAAAATCAAGGCTCCTAACAGAATCTGTGCACCTCGCATGTCAGAATCCTTCCAGCTTGTTCAGTGCTAATGACAGGAAAAATTAGCATGTCTCTGAGTTGCCTAAAAAAAATAACAAGCCACCTTTAAGGACCTAACCATATTTCTACACTAAATTTTAAACAGTTGTTTTCCATAATTTTCTGCAATAAGCCCTGATGAATTGTTTTGAAACAGATTAATAGAAAAATATTTGTTGAGAGCAATAGTAAATGTTCATTAAATCTATCAGTGACTACTACTGTGCTGTTTAATCACCACCTTTGTATCAGCAGATATAGCACGTTTAGAAAATAAAATACAAGGAATACAAGAACAGCTGAATATAGTACAGATATGGTGAAAAACAGTGTCATATTTTCAATAGCCAGTCAAATATGACTCGGTTTTAAAGAACAGGAAAAACCCTCCAAACTACTGATATTTACCAGTGTCTCTTTCCTTTCAAGACCCCTATGCAATATACGTTCATCTTTTTCTGACTGAGACAAGAAAACTAGAAAGGGGATATTACAATACAGCACATACATACTGCCATCGCCTCTAGACATATGACCCAAAATGATGCTAAGAAGTCTCTCTCTGACCTCCTGCTAACCAGCCTCTAGTGATTAATTCAGCATGTCCTTGAAAGTATCTGCGTGAGATCCTTGTTTTTTTAATTTAAGAGTTTCTGAAGCCCACCTATAGTTTCACAGATGGATTTTTATTTATTTACTCTTTTTTTTCTTTATCAGAAGAAAACCATTAATCTGTAAGCAGAGGTCTGCTCCAAGAGAAAAGCACCACCTGCCTAAGCATTCGCCAAATAGGACCATAAATACCACAACATTTCCTGACCTAAGTTTCGTAGACATCTGTATCATGGTAACACTGCATTTCCCTTCTTTGACAGATGAAATTACTATTCTTTGATTTTTTTCCCCCCTCTCTCTCTCTTTTTTCTGATTATGTTCTGGATGGCAAAATTTGGGCCACAAAATGCTAATTTCTAACCTAACACCATGACAGCAATCACAGCCATCACAAGGATGGAATAAAGAGAGCAATCTAACATCCAGGGATATGAATTTCTGATCAGTGGCTGGCAGACTGCCGTGAAAGCTTACAGTAATCCCATTGGACAGCTAGGGTTGATGAAGCCTGGGAACAGGCAGCCACAATGTAGGTAGTTCACAATTGCAAGCATTTGTCCATAATTTAAAGCTATATGAGAAGTGGAGAGTATTCATCTGAACAACAAGCTGTAATTTAACTAGAGTAACATTTACACAGTTTTTAACCCATTAAGTCCACCTCTTCTTACACTGACATTCCCTCCGCTTAATGTTGTAAACAAAAATCCTGCACACTAAATGAACATATATTTTTACCATTTGCAGAGCTCAGAATAATTTGGTAAGATTAACTCCTACTGTATATTTGGCAGAAAATAAAGTATTTATTCTTAAATCTAAAGTCCTGACCATGTAAAACCTGACTGAAGCGAGTGGTCCCCGTGAAGTCAAGGGGGCCAGTCCCGCCGCCCCAGCTCGCACTGGGTAAAATCTAATTTATAGACTGATCATGCGATTAAGGTCCTTTTCAAAGCAATAATGCCTCAATCATCCGGTGACGTTCCCATCAGATGAAAACTAGCCCCTGCCGAAGTCGAGACACTCTGCAAATGGCAGATATTAACACAGGCTTTGAGCTCTGCCGGACGAAGGGGTTTCTCTAGTGGGCTTTAAAACTGTAGCCTGAATTGTAAAATGTTGCCTTGTGCTCGAAAAGCCTCGGAATGCACCTTTCCACAAGACCCAAGCATGTTCCTCCTCCCTCTCCCAAATTCAGCCATCATTAATTGTCATTCTTCTATTTTGTCACAAAGCCTTTGCTGCGTGCGTAGCGCTGCTGCCAGGATTTACAAGGCCCAGACATGATGCCGAAGCTGCTCCCGGTGAAGACGTGTCTACCCAGACACGGGAGCACAGTGACAACTAATGACGCGTAAAAGTGGGCAGGTGAAACTGCCACCACCGCACACAGAGCGCAGTGCAACCACGGGCAAAGATTATCAGAGAAATGGTAGAAATACATGGGAGATGCGCTTGCAAACCTTTTCTGATTTCATACGGAAGATCTGCAGCAAAAGAGAAAGAGATTCACAGCCGCAGTGCCCCCAGCAGCCACAGAAGGAGAGAAGCTGAACCCTCCTGCAGGCACAGAGAGTCGTGCCAGTGACTCACATGGGGCAAGTTTCCAGTATCATTTCACACTTGTAAATTGCTATTAATGTGCACAGAAATAGTAAACCCCCAACCGTGCTAAGAAAATGCCAAGTACAACTGAAAATGTTAACACACAAAGAACAACAAGCTTAGGATCCGTCGGTGAAGCTCAAAGAAAAAGTTATATTCGTTTTGTCTGTTTGTTAAAGAGAGACACTGCTTTGAGTTTAGTGTAATACAATGATGGGCCAGTTCCATGTGCCTTGCAGCACTCTGAAAAAGAGGAAAACATCATTACAGTGATGTAGATGTTGTGGGGCGACTGCGGTGGGTTTAAACACAGAACTCACTTTTTAAGAGTTTCATCTGTTTTGGAGATTCTACTGATTTGTGAGCTGGTTCTAAAAGGGAAAAGGGGAGGAGAAGTGGGGAAATTACTACTGTAACCACCTGCAAATATTTATTGCCAAAATACAATAACTTCAGAGTGAGCCAGGTTTTGTTCTTTTCTTTGTTCTTTCTTTTGTTCTTCCCTCAGTCCTTTCTCCTGCTCTCCCCCTCCTTCCTCCTTCCCTACCAGTTTCCTCTTCATAGCCCCTTTGGTGTATTTTCCTTCCAAATTAATTTTTCATTCCCATTTGTAAATACTGAATCTCCCTCCATTTGTTCCCTTTTTTGCAATCTTTAAATATATTCCCTCCTTTCTTATTCCAATTCTTTTTCTTTTCTTTTAAGATCTCCCCAGCCTTCCCTGTGACCTTTTTCTTTACTCATTCTTTCATGATTGTCTCCATTTCATGTGCCTGAGACAGACTTTCACCAGTTTTCTTTCCTGAAAGCACAACTGAAGGAAATATATGTACAATAGCTCTCTGATCTGAAGTTGGGTCCTCTTAGCTTGTTAACAGGAGCATTTAACTGTAATGCAGATATATCACTCATGATAATACAGGGTGGGAGGGAGCAGGAGATGGATGCTGGTGGCAGCTCATACCCAAGAACAGAGGGTTCACTTCATACCTTACCCTGTTTAGGAGAAGGGAGAGACTACCTCTCCTAATGGGTGCCATTTGGGTACACACATGACTATCAAGCGTGTAAAACTCCTTATTGACCACCTCGAGGTGTGTTCAAAGTCATAATGCATCAGTTTCTATTAGAAACATCCACACCCATTTGCGCAAAAACCCCACCATACTTGTAATCTACTACTAAACTGGTCCTGAACAAGTTCATAACGGAAGGATGCTTACCAGAAACCCCTTTGCCAGAACAGGTACACACTGGACTCTTAAGAGCGTAGCTAGACTATATCTCTGTTCAGCTATTTTGTCCTCCTTATGCTGAGCAGACCTCGGGGGACTAAGGAGAGGCAATCTTGCTGTACAACAGCCAGTTGTATTTATAACTACTTTTCTATCTTTCACATTACTTCTAAGAATCAATTTTGCATGTGATTGTCCAACATGCTTAAGTGTGCACTTTCAGGAATGTGCCTCAGAAAAGTACAAGACACTGAAAGGAAATGTATGAAGGTGTGCTGCATAAATACATCAATCAGAACGACACTACCTGTTTCAAATAGTCTAGCAATGACTGTGCATTGTCCCTTACAAAACATGATAGCAGATTTGAAAACTACTATCAACAGAGTCACACGCAGTTTCACATTTGTTTCTTCCCCTCTGCTGCACAACGTAGCAACAGTCAAGCTAAGTCCAGGAGTGGACTGCTAAGAGTGGCCTCAAAGAATGGTTAAGAGGTTTCTTTTTTCTCCAAGCTGCTTATCAGTTCCTGGAAGAGTGTTTCCGTTTTATGTTATCTGCATAATGTTTTAGACTTCTCTAGGTGCAGTTCACCTGCCTTGGGGCATGGCTTCACAAGCTCCTTCCCAATCCCATTGTGGCTGGAGGATGCAATCTGTTAGCTGTTTAAGGAGAAAAACCCAAACATTTGCTCGAACAGCTTCCACAGTGTAACTACAAGTAGATCCCCAAGTAGCTGGACTGTCATCAAATATATAGGTAATTTATCACAAAAATGTTTGTATATGCATACCTGATGACAATGAATATTTAATGGTTGCAAGAATAACAAATATGCACATACAGACGCACACATATATGCCTAAAAATCTGAATTAAACCACGCAAAAAAACTAATAAAGCTAATAATAAATAAAATAATAATAATTATTAATAATAAATAGATAAATAAATAAATAAACTACAATAATAAAGCTCAGACTCCCAAAACTCTTTCCAAGAGCCAACCTAATGTCCCTGGTAACAATCCAAAGGAGCCGTTGGCACAGAAGGCTCGGGCATGTTTCTGCACGGACATGAGAAAAAAGGGAAAAGCAGATAAAGGCTCAGACAGTTCAGCAGCAATATCCAGCAGTGATACCTATTTTCTTTGAAACTTTCAGTAAGTCTTAAAATCTTAGTTCTCTCTCTGTTAAATGGGGAAGATAATACTCCCTCTCCATTCCTCACAGCTGCGTTGTCAGCCAAGATTCATTCACACTTGTGTAATGTGGTGATGGAAGAAATATAAATGTTTAGATAAATACATACAGAAGGGACTGGTAGACACACATGTAAAATGTCATCCCCCAAAACAATCCGCATGGCTAGCTTTTGGAATTAATGAGTGGGGACAAGTGGGGTTGAATGGCTGTTTGAACCCAACCCGAATCACAGGGGTTGCTATTGGCAACCACTGTAACATATGTCTGCTATTAACCTTCCAAATGCCTACAAATCTGAAGAAAGTGTAACATTCGAAGTCCACGCTTGTCCATCAATTACCCAAAGTCCTAACATGAAAAGCAAGTTTTGATCTGATACTTTTCCATTTTTCACTAATTTTTTTCTGCTGATTTCAACTCTAAAAGGCTCTGTAAAAGTACATATGTAGAAACAGAAATAAAAAAGAAGCCATTTCAGAAACAACTGAGCAAGAATATTTAAGTTCCTTGCCATATTTTGGGCTCTCTTATCACTCCATTAAAGGCAAATTTTCTACATGTTAACAAATGGTTTCTTCTTCAAAACTTTCCCATGAAATAGGGAAGGTAAAAATCATATAAAGGTAGCTTGCCTCAGATTACACAGCATTTCTTCTAGCCTGGTGGCAGATCAATTCATTGGGAAAAAAAAAATCAGTTTAATAACATTCCTTTTAATCAGGGTTTCAGATTATCATACAATCTCCAGGCACATAATGAGACATTCATTTTGTCTATTTTATTGGAAGAACCACTACCACAATCTTGTCTGTCTTTTACAACTTCCATTTTCAGTGCTGATATTGTAGTTTGCTTCCAATTATTTTAAGCCTGACAAGATTTCTAGCAAACATTATCAAAAGGCAAAAATGCAGGAACTAAAGGATTGTGAAGACTCTCGATGCAATTCCCAGGCAGCTTCAGTGGATACAGTTAAACTGAAATGAACAGTATACACTAAGTCATGCCCACAGTGACTTCCAAAATATATTTCTGAGTACAAAATGATCAATTTCCCTAAGTACACATTTGAGCCTCTTTCCCATATAGGAAGTTTAATTCTTTTACATGTATTTTTAGTCTGCAATTCAAACGCCACAGCTGCAGACCTTTTTGTCAAAGGCATACTTCTTTAATAAACACAGAATAAATATAGAGTTGAATTACCAAATAAATGTATATAAGAATACATGTCTGCATGTACCCTCATGATGTATGTACACATAATGTTTATTAAATCATGGGGGAAAAAATCACCTATACACCTACGACTTGAACCCAATATTTATGATGTCCGACATTGCTTTCAAATGCTTCTAGTTGTCTAAGGACCCTTGAAGAGCAATATATATACACATCCTTTTTAAAAATTCATTAAGCAAATAGTTTCCTTCACATTCTTTATATTTCTTTTAAAATTATATCTGACTTGTGAATTCACATAATTATTTAATGCAACTTTAGCTATCCATAAGTGACACCCTTACATATTTGTAAAGCCCTACAAACCAGAAACTTCACACAGAGAAGGAGAAGCAAGAGGTTTAAACACATCTTAGGAACTGAACATTTTGTTGCACAGCAGAAAATTTGCTGAAGCTTCTGCTAAACCCGAAATGTGCAGCACCTTTTATATTACAGTTCTTCAAACTACGGTCAACAAATCTACATAGAAAATTCTGTTATGAACTGTACTAATATGCGATATCCCACAATCTTACCACCTGTTTTCTCCTTCTGTGCCATTTCTCTGACATCTGGGAAAGTAACATAAGGCCGATAATATTAGCAGAATCAGTTGCATAATTATGCAGTTATCACCCACGTTAGAAAAACACATTTTGTTCCTATTCTAGGTCAAGTCATTATGAAAATTTGTACGCATGACTAGCAGAATAATTTGTAGAATGTTGTTTGCCCTGACATTTTGCTATCATAGTACCTCTAAAAGCCAGGGTGTTTAAGCCTGTTAAACTTCAGAATTGCATTTCAGCTCCTGGGTGCCACCGGACAGGTCACGAGAAGCAGACGGGCGAGTGGTGAGTTTGTATTTCAACACTCGCAAAGGAAGTGTTCCTGAAGCTGTTGTCTCCTTGGTAGGTGTTCAAATGACCTTTCAACGGTGGATTGGCACAAAGTAATGGTCAATAACAGCGGTTTGCTGTAGGGAAGCCTTCCACTCTGTCACCATGGTTTCCAGAGCTGAGAGCCCCTTAAAAGTAATTTTCAGCAAATGGGACAAAATCAGGAACTGGATGTAAATATTCTTTGTCCGGTATGTTAAATCCGTGCGAGAGATTCCACAGCTCTACTTTACAGCTGAGACCAACATGGATATCGTGCCTTGTACTTTAAGTTTAAATAAGCACCATGAAAATGCACATGTTTTTACACTATTAAATGGTATCTAGAATGTTATTGTACATTATTATAAACAAAATACAGGAATGTCACAGTTGACTAAATTTCTATCAATTATGAACTTAATTTTTACACACATTTAATACTTATCTCATTTCAGACTTTTCTATACTGAGAAATTTTCTTTTAAAGAAAAATGGTTTATACAGTTCACTTCCTGCCATAATCAAGGTCTTTCTAACCTGATATCTGAAGGTTATGCTTCAGTGAATAATTCAGTAGGTTAGTGAAACTGTGGCAGCAAAGAAAGTGCTAATCTTAGATGGAAGCTGTGAGGGATATTAAGAAACAATTGCAAAAAGTGACATATTTAATAGAGAAAGATTACTCTGTGCTACATCTATTTAATTTGAATTGAATAAATTTTGCCAGTATTTTATGAGATGCAGTCTGCAAATTATGTGAAACTTCATAGTGTCACTGAAGTCTAGAGGAAAGAATAAAGGGGTTTTTTTCCCCCTCAACCATTTTATGAGTATTGTGATTTTTGAGGACTTCTCACTCTTTCAAAAGAAATTTCAAAGGAACTGAAGAATCATTCACTGCGGGACTTTATTAATTTGAATTAAGAAAGAAGAAAGGGTAGTAAAAGGTGATAGTACTGAAAGATAAATAACAAGAGGCAATAGAAGGATCTTGTGTAATGAGACTTCTTGAAATAACTGAATTCCTTCTGGACTGTGACTGAGTGAGGCCGGATATGTTCTCAATCTTTCAGGGAAAATTTAGTTGATCTAGCTGAGACAAGTCTGAAAGTATGAGTAAATGCAAGTGTGAAAAATGATAGGGGGCAGTTTTTGCCCTTAATCACTAAACAGATCCTTAATGCAAACCCAGTCCTGACAAAAATAATTTAAGTCTATGTTCACATGATACCTTGTATGAGTAAGTGGAATAGGAATATGATGCTACTGCTAAAAATATTAAACTCATGCTGTTATTGTAAAGATAGAGATTATCTAAAAAAAAAAAAAACCAACCACCAAAACCAAACAAACCTCAAACATTTATACTTTTTCCTTTATATTACTGATTTTTTTCTATAACCTACCAAAGTATTAACAAATTATGCAACTGGGGTATCCTTTTTTCATATTCCTCAAAAAATTAGAATAATTTGTAACATCTGGCAAAAGGTAACCAAAGACTTAATTACAAAGCAAATCTTTTAAGAAAAATAGAAAATATAATAATTCCTGTACTTCTGTACACCAAGAAACACCTCAAGAAGATAACTAAATTCAAAGTGCTGTAGGACAAAAAAAAAAAAACCAAAACACACGAAGCTATGTATTACTGCAGCTTATAAATGCAATTATATATTGGGCCTATACTTTACTAATATAAATTACTAGTATAAAAATATCTAAATAGACACCTTGACGAAAATTTTGGTCAAAAAACTCCCTTTTCAGGAATTTTGAATTTTGTCCCCGCACCACCACCACCCCATCCTAAGTTATTCTGCTGCTCAATGCAAATATCCTGAAAGCTACAGATTTATTACTTGGGTGGGTTTTTTTTTAATATGAGGGTGGCAACTTTTTTTTTTTTTTTAGATTTCTTAAAATAATTTATTTTTAAGTAGATCATCAACAAACATGAAATAACTCTTGAATACTTTGGGAAGGTGCCAACCACAGAAACTGGCTACACATTTTGGAGTTAAAGTTTGCAAGCTGTTGGTCCTGATGTGCATTGTTTCATATTTTCTTTTTCTCTAAGTGATCACATTATTCAAAACTGAAAGGAGACAATAACTCCACCCCCCCACCCCTCTCCCCTCCAAGTGCAAGAATGGTAAAACCATTAGAAGTCCATACTACGGGCAGAATTGTTCTCTCTGATCTGCATGGTGGATCCAATATTCCCAATGGGAATTCTGTGCTATGTGAATAAAGAGACAAATTTCACTAATATTATGAAACATAATAATTTTACTATGCATTCACTGGTACTATTAACACTATAATTTCTACTTTACCCATTCATAATCCCCTTTGTCTGCTCCAAACAGACAGAAATGACAAAAACACAGATCTACTGTGCACTTCAGAGAAAAAAACAATTCTCTTGTATGCGTGATTAACCTTATACTGAACAAATTCATATATGAGCAGGAATGGAAATAGGATATGGAGCATTTCACTTCTGCTATAGGTTACCAGATCAAGTCTGGCTCAGGTCACTGGTAACCTAAAGATATTACAGCCTAATGGCCGGTTTGTGATCCACATGAAATGAGCTGGAATTATTTAAATTCATGGAAATACATTTCTGTATCACAAAAAAAAAACAAACCACAAAACCCACAGAAGACAAACAGCCTTCCTGGTAACATTAACTGCAAACAGTAACTACTGAATTGTAGTAGAGATCATACTATCTTCTCACTTCAAATGGTGGTCATATGAGAAAGCCGCGGCAAGAAAGCAGTTGAAGTGTAGGAAAGACAGAGAAAGATGCAGAGAGGGGATGCTGTGTTTGCCTCTGTATCGTCTGATATGTGTACAAAGAGAAGACTTCAGTCTCAAGGCCTGTCAGTTCAGCACCTTTCACAAGTACAAAATGTCATGTACTACATACTGATGAAATAAAAGACAAAGGTGTCAAAGGAACCATTACACTATATTCTAGCAATGATCAGAGGATCAACAGCTTCCCTTCTAGATTGACACTATGTTAAACTATGCCAGCATATTTGGCCTGAATCTCTTCTTATCTGCCCCAGTTTTATACCACAGGTGGATATCACAATAGCCTCACACTCTGTCAAGTGGAAAAGAAATTAAATACATATGTATCTCCCTTCTAAGTTATCTTTTGGCTATTTTTCAATCGACAATATGGCTGTATACATTCACATGTATTAGGAAGCTTACTGTTTCTTCTGCTACAAAAAATAAAGGGTGTGTATTTACTCACCGTACAGATGCAGTGGGTAATCACGGTGGGTAGAATAACACCTTGCACCGAGAGGGCTGCTCATAGCAGGGAAAGCAATGTGTGAAAATACTACTCTTTCAACTTCGCGTTGTCCTGCATATTTGGCTGACAATGTATTTCTTGCATCAACAGACTCTTCTGTAAGTACAGATAATTATGGAAGAGCTCCGCATCTCAGCTATCGTGAATTGTGATGGCCTCAGAGATACCAGAATGTATTATCCTCTGGTATATTCCACCACCAGCCAATACATTTTGAGAATTCTCTGAAAGCCCAAAAATTTGAAAGCCGCTTCTAGCAGTGCTTCTGACTTGAAATGTCAGAAACGACTTGAAATGCCTTTCCAAAATGATATTCCAATTAAAAACCTCTGGTTTGATTACTGAAATTGTAATAATCAGCGTGGAAGAAAAATTCTCTTTACAACCATAACCACTGCAGCAGCAGTGTCCATTTGTCGAGTTAGGTTACCACATCCAGTCAAAATTAGATTAAATGGCTCTAAAAAGTTTAGATAATAGCTTTCCTCACAAATGTTTTTACTAGTTCGCAAACCTGCAACAGCTTTGATTATTCAACGAATGTAGGCTAATTGCCTACAGGTCTCCCTGTATTACACCACTTACATAAATACAGTTACTAGTCTTCAAAGAGTAGCGAGTTAGCTTTTACAGGACCTAAAGTGAAATAATATGTAGCTTACTCTTTCCCAGACGCACCTTTTTCCTGGCAGGAGATTTCCCCAATCCATTCCAGAAGCACAGCTATAATGATGGTTGACCGCTGCGTGGAGCCTCCCACTGCTGACCAGCACACGTTCCTGGTGGAACGGCGGATTCCCACCCTTTACAAGTGGTTACTACTCTTAGGCTGGCGTCTTAAGAAAGACTCCCTAAAAGATTGTTCAATTTTAATTACATCGTGTAATGTAAACCTTCTAACAACTATTATCTGGACAGATGCTATTCCAAGGGCTCTGTAGCACAAATAGCAGCCTGAAAAGAAAAAGAAAAAGAAAAAGAAAAAGAAAAAGAAAAAGAAAAAGAAAAAGAAAAAGAAAAAGAAAAAGAAAAAGAAAAAGAAAAAGAAAAAGAAAAAGAAAAAGAAAAAGAAAAAGAAAAAGAAAAAGAAAAAAGAAGAAAAAGAGAAAGAGAGAAAGAAAGAACAAAAGAGAAAGCAAGAATGCAAGAAAGAAAGAAACAGTTATGTTACAGCTAATCTTTTCCTACTGTGTTCATCACCGTTACACACAGTAGGATCATCTTGTCATTCCTACTATATTGCCTCACCATGAGGTAGACCTCATGGATAACTTTTCACCTTTTATCATGTTTGCATACAGAACATACCTACTGCTTTATCTGAAATTAATATCCAAATTCAGCATGCATTGTGGAATGAGTGCACTGTACCAGGGACATTCACACCTGAAACTGCTCACATGGCCCACTCTAGTCTTTTTAGTAATTTACTTAGTCACACCATGAGAGTCTCAGTTTCACAGATCTCTTTGTGACTGGTCATTTTTGTGGGGGCTCCGGTAGCTTTTCCGAAATTTTTTTCCCATTTTCTGCAGTTCTTTCAGCCATTATCCTGCAGGCAAAAGGCTCTAAAACCCTCTTTCCTTTTCTTAAGCTTACAGGACAGTTTAAAGTAAAAGAAAAAAAGACAGAGACAGGCACTCTCCCGTTGATAAAATGTCATTTCAGAAGTCCTTCTGTGCTTCCTACTTTAGTCTGACCTACAGCAGTTCAGCAACTTTGCCCGAAGTTTAAAAAAAAGTCTAGAAAGAAACATGGAGGTTGAAAAGGATCACTTTGCATTCTTAGAGCTAATGAGCACAAAAGTTGGTGTTAAATTGCATCTCTTGTTGTTTTCATACATGGAGAGATTCAGTCACAGTAACAGTTCATAGAATCATAGAATCATAGAATAAGTGAGGTTGGAAGGGACCATTAAGATCATCAAGTCCAACCGTTAACCTACCCTGATTTAAAAACACCCACTTCTAAGCCATGTCCCTAAGCACCTCATCTACCCTTTTCTTAAACACCTCCAGGGATGGTGAATCCACCACCTCTCTGGGCAGCCCATTCCAATGTTTAATAACCCTTTGAGTGAAAAAATGCTTCCTAATATCCAATCTAAACCTGCCCTGACATAACTTGAACCCGTTCAGAAGAGAAACACCTAAGTAGAAACACAACCCTGTATTTCTAGACCAAAGGTGCTCAGGCATACTTATATTCTGACCTATTAATTAAGAAATAAATGTTCAAGGTTTGTCACTTGGGCAAGAATTTACAAAGAATCCCTTGCATGCACTAGCAATGCTGTGCAATGCTGGTGGGTGTGAAGGGGGACACACAATTTGGCACATCCATCAGATGGACATATATTAGACAGGTATTTCCAAATAATCTCACAGGTTTTACCAATCAGAAGTAGACAGGAAGACATTTGATTAAGAAGCTTATTTTATTCCATCATAAAATCCACCTGTGTATAAAGGTGACAGCCACTTCATCAGCCCATCATTCTTCCCCAGTCTCCCTCCACACCTCTCTGCATTCGTAAGACATAACAAAGTCTAAGGTAACAAAAACTTTGGCTTGTGCAATGAAAACCAGACTTTAACTATCTCTGACTGAGACCATGCTGTATTGCAGGCTGGAGACACCCATCAATACTCCCTCACCACACATGCACACTGTCATTACTATTACCTAAAAGGTGCTGCTTGTTCATCAACCTGTAAGTTTTTGATAGCAAACTGCAAAGAAGAGGCAGTTCCTGGTATAGGAGAACCCATGGACCAGGATTCTTAAAACAGGTCACAGGATTTAAATACTTTTTCCAATTAAGTGTCAAAAATCACCCAGACTCTTTTCAGAATGTCAGTTTACCAGACTCATGCCGAATCCAGCATCAAAAGAGGAATAATCTGATTTACACAGGGTCCAAACTACAGAAGACTTTATTAGTCAGAAGTACATCTCACATTTAATCAAGAAACAAACGGGAAGACAGTGCAATGTCTGGGGAACAGATATCAACGCTGCTCCCACTAACCAGGTACAGTACTACTCGCTGAACCCTGAGACTCTTTTAGGAGCTTATTGCAGCCAAGCAAACCAGAGGTAGCAAAGGTCTAGACCAAGAGCTCTTGCATCTGAACCAAGATTTTGCCACATCTGTGCCTAACAAGGAAGGGAAAGGACATGCTTGGCCAGTTCAAGTATCCCACCCTCCACAAACAGCCAAGGGCTAAAGGGACACCCGTATTTGTGATTCTAAGGGGCAAAACACAGTCAACCTTAAGGGCAAGCACACCTGTACATCTGCCACACCTGACTTTTTTTTTTTTTTCCTCACCTTTCAGTGTTTAGAGGTATCTGCCATTGGGGGTCTTGACCCTTTAAAAACAAGATGTGATAATTAGATGCTAAAGACGGGTAGGAGGTTGTTGAGCTCCCACTTCAAGAGGAACACAAACAGAAAAGGAGCTTTCTGAAAGCTGAGCACTCTCCTGTCTCAGTTTCGGGTACTGAGCATTGGACCCACTGAGCTTTACACAGAAGACAATCAAATCCTTTAATCTCCACTTGTCTCTGAATAATATATTGGCATTGTGTACCAGGCATTGCTCTCTGCTTTACCATTTCATTCACGAGAATAACTGTGAAGACATAGCTTTTTCTTCCTGCCTTTTATACACACACCCCCCTACAAACGCAGAAATACACACACATGCACACATATAAACAAATAAGCACAGGTATACAGCCACATAAAAATTCACAGTAAGGCTCACAATCAAACAGAAAATTTGCAAATGCTCTAAATGTAACATGCAGGCTAACTAGACATACAACAAAAGACTTCTGAACCTTTATCAAATACAAATTAACAGGAATACATTTGAATTGTTAAGACGAACATTGCCTTTCAAATGGGTTCATAACTATTTCCTCCTGCGCATAAAGACGGGAAAAATATTGTTGCAGCTCCACCTAGTGGAAAATAGGGAAAAATACAGAGACCGAAGCACAGTCCCGGGGGAGGTGGGGGGGGCCGCGACCCCTGGGGGAACCGGTACCCGGCAGCGAGCGGGGGCGGCGGGGCCGCGGCATCGGCGGGGCCGCAGCCCCCGGCGCCGGGCACCGGACCCCCCCTCCCGACGCTGCTCCCCCTCGGAGCCGTGCGTGGATCGCTCGTTTTGAACCACGCAAAATGCTCTCTATCCTGGGCATCAAAGACGAGAGGTTATTTGGTTTTCTTTCTTTCTCAGGTGAGGCAGCTTTGTCAGAAAACGGCACCCGTTAATACTGGCAGGGTCATCCTCCAAAACGAAAGGTAAAGCTGCCAGAATTATACATGTTTCTAGTCAAAAGGAATCTGAGTTTTCATATACATTCAGAATGCTCCAGTGACCTCTGCCAAATTAAAGGGGATTTAGTGTGTACACACTTTACTGCAGTATTAATTTGCACTTCTGCAATGCATTTAATTGCTTCAAAGTTCTTTCCAAATATTAATGCAGCTAGACATGAGTCAATCCAGGAGATAGATAGATAGTTACTGAAATCTCTCTGTGCCTCAGTTTCTTTACCTTTGCCTGACGTTCCCAGGTTGGCAAAATATGAGAATCATGATGACACACAAACCCATCACCTCTTCACGGCAGATACTGAAGGTAAGAACTGTAGAAGAACTGTAAGCAGGAAAAAACAGAACAGAACAGAACAAAACCCCCAAACGCTTTCAATGTGTATAGGTGTTATGCTCTACAGCAGTTCTCATTTCTGAATGGCAGTGAATACAATTGAATGTTCTCAGTGGAAACCCTTGATAAATTTATTTTTCTTATTCTCTTTTTTAACATTTTCTTATTGTTTCTTTCACGAGCAGTCTGGTTTTCATTGTGGCCTGTTGAAAGCATCCATCTTTTTCAAAATCAGAGTGCTCTGTTAGGGCCTACTGTGTAAGTAACATCTTTTGCTTCAGTATTTTTACCGAGTTGGTCCAGTACTCGGTTTCTCTGCTCCGCATGTGACAGCCAGAGCTGACCTTACATTTTGCACGACTCTACACTGCTGGCACTAAAGACCAAGGCTTGAATAGCCAACGCTCCGGCCCTGCTGCTGCAGGGGTAATCTGACACTGAGCTGTTTCCTCCTGCTAGAGGAGGCGATATAAAAGAAAGACCTGTGAACAGAAGAGATATTAATGGACAACAGACTGCAGATGAGTAGGGCTATACTGCTTCTGCTTAAGTATAGCATATCCATAGATTAACTTTAATTCAAAGCAGCAGTGTAAATAATGTCATCATACAAATAATTTCATTCATTCCAAAATATGTAGTATGTGTTCTGCACAGTGAAGAGAATAATTGCAATTTTGTGTGCATTCTTACAAAAATGCTTGGTACTGTATGGGGTAAAAATGAAAAGAAAAAACCTCACTGCATGTGGTTTAAATAGTGAAAACCTTTAGTCAGATGTTGAAATTGAAGCTTGCAAGTATTCCTGTTGCAGCTAATGGGACAGTTCACAGACCTTAATTCAGCACATAAATACATATTTGCAGAACTGTGGCTCCACATAAGCAACAGAGGGAAGGGATCCATCCACCAGAATTAGTTACTTCAATATTTGTATCTATTCTAGTTTGTTTCTCCTGAGAATGTAAATATTTTTTTTTCCCAAAGAAGAAACCTGAAAGGTGCATAATGATTTCACTAAATTCACGTTAACTATACAGGGTAAATTAAGCAGAAAACATAAAGGCCAAACACTGTACACAGTAATTAAGCTCAATATTACAGGGCTGTACTGTAATAATTACAGCCAGCATTGCATGCACACTCTGATAATTCACTTAAATTGCCTTCAGAACATGCCAAGAAAATCTCCTTTACCCAGACAGCAAAAAAAGATTAAAAAAAAAAATGGACAGAAAGAAAGAAAAGCAAATTTGTACTTTTCATTTTGAAAACTATCATTTTTCCTTTCCCTATCTTGTCTCTTTTGGGAAAAAAACACCCTAAATATAAATAGAGCATTTGCTGTTGTCTTTCTACTAAAGCTTTTAAATTTAAGGAATAATAGATGCCTGTCTAGACAACCCTAAAATTGTTTTAGTTACTGATGTATGGATGACTGATAAATGTCATCTTTTCTGCCTGCAGTGCATTTTGCATCCAGTCTAGTGACATTTGTCTATAGCTGACCTGAGTCTGCATTTTTCATTTGCATTAAGCATTTAAATTTTACAACTCTGGAGCTTCAGGATTCACTGTTTACCGGAAAATACAATACCATTCCCTCCTCCCCCCTCCACCCCAAAGGAGAGATGCTTGCTTTGCTTGTCACATGGCCATTTTTAATTAAACCAGCAGGGAAGATTCTAATCAGACAAAGGCAATGGAATTTGCTTCATACCTTTCCAAGTGAAATAATTATTAATTCCCTAGTTTCACATTTCTTATACAGATAAAATGAAATATGTAGCATGGGCAGTGAAAGGAGATTTTTATTTAAATATGAACAGGTTTTTTGAAACAATATGAAAAACCTTTAAGTATTTCATGGTAAATTACAAATACATAGAGATGAAGAAATTAATAGGTTTACCACTTGCTTTTAAAATATGCTTTATGCTATTAACATCTTTAGGCACGTGATTGCAAGATGGTAGAATTACCACACATAGGGATTTCCACTGCAAAACAGATCATTGTATTTTTACACACTTCTACCGAGAAATGTTTGTTGCTGCCTACTTTGTAATACAGATGGTTCCAATATTTTACTGTGTGTGAACCATATTCTCCAAGCCACCATTGTTCAAACAAGGCATGATTTTTGCAATACGTCACCTCAGAGGACTGAACTCAGTCTTTAGGTCTTTGCGATCTATAAGCAGTTTTTCAGCACGGCTTGTTTTGTTAAGACCATGCAAATTGGGGACTGAAGCAAGCTTTTGCTGTTCACAGTTATTGCAGGCTTTTAAACTCTGTGCTTCTTAAAAAGTCACCAAAAATAATTCAACAGAAATTGTTTTTTTCTATTAACAATTTTTTGACAAAACTAGAACCTTTTTCATTATAAACATTCAATATCATTTTTTCATTGCAGGTTTTTCCTCCCAGTACTTTCACAAATGTTACCAAGGTAAAAGCTGGAGGAACTGCTTTGCTTTTTTGTTGAACTAACAACAGAATGGCTTGGGTGGAAGTAACGGAGATCTTAAAGCACGTGTCCAACTTTACATACATGAATAGTGCCATTGAAGCCAATGGATTTGCATACTGTCCATTAAGGGTGCACATAAGTAGTCCACAATAGACTTTTTGTTCTACTAATAAAGCTACATCAGGGTATCTGCCCTACTACAAAACCCTTGGGCAAACATTTTGCCCCACTGACTGGCACCAGCACAGCTCCTTGCAGCTTTGGGAAAGTCTCACTCCTACATACAGTTTTCTTCGACAGAATTATGAAAAGGTTTCTTTTTGGTGTAAGCCTATTAGGACTGTTCAGCAGATACAAGGAAAGGCAACTATTTTTCCCATGCCTTCCATACCTTTGGCAGAAGTGCATCAATGTAAGACAGAAGCAGAGGCTGATCCAAGCACCTATGTTAGCCAGATCTCATCCTACCTGGTAGGAAAATCCCTGTAGTTCCCCTGGCCTAGGCAAATTTTCTCATGGCAGTTTTTGCCAAGCTATACCTCGTTTGCTCTCCATTCTACAGACCTGGCTTTAATAGTTTCACGTCTGCAGCACAAACCAGCACAGAAAACCATCAACCATCAAGCACCCCCAGCAGTCACAGCTACAGTAGGAAGAAAGAATTTGGGGCATGTATTTCTTTACTAACCGCTGCTGCTAAAAATCCAGCTAGATCCTAGCAAAAAAGAGCAAAGTGGAAATGATTGCTGTATACATTTTTAACAAGAATAGAGGGTACAATTTTAAAACGGGACTTTTCACTAGGTCTAATCAAATAACACCCCCCCTCCAAAAAAAGATTCTTTTGAAATAGTATCAAGAAAGCATGTGCTCTGAACTCAGAGGAAGTTGTAGCAAAAGGAAAACAGAAAACAGTTAACCTCCACCTTGTATATAAATCAGTGCAACAGATGTAAAAGCAAGTGTATATTTGGAACCTACTGACCCAGAACACCAGAGCTGAACCTTTGTTTTCTCTCCTCTCCAGTATGACTCCATCCTGTGATTTTTGCTCAGAAGGCACAGAAGACAGAATAGTTTTGTTCCTTTGCAAGATTCACTGAAAGAAACATTTCTGCCTTGTCTTCTAATGCATCTCCTTTCCTCAGGAGAGGTGAGGAAAAGTGTCATCCTAGGACAACATCCAGTGTTCAGGCAATCTAAGCCACCTGGTATTCTTAAATGCAGGGATCGGGTATTGCCAGACCTGAAGGAAAAAAAAAAACACAATAACACAAAATCACTCTAGGATTGGCCTAAGTAGTCTCTCATCAACATTCAGCAGCGGTGTGATAGAAAAGAGGAGAAAGAAAACACCCCACAGACACACGAGAAAGAGCAAAGATAAGAGGAGTCCTGAATGAAGAAAAATGTGTTATTTCTTAACTGAGCTGTGGATTTGGAGGAGGAAAGGGGCTCTGAGATGGCCTGCAGCTCTTTGTTTATAGGAACATCTTTCCAGTGATCTGAACCAACATCAGATGGGAGCACAGAGCTACTCTTCATCTGTTTTCAGCACTCTGGCTCCTATGCATACTTAGGGAGATACTAAGTTCAAATTTGTGTGAAAAGGTTTGTTATCAAAGGCTGGGAACAGACTTTATTTCAATGCGTCATGCAGAAACTTTAAATTCAATGCTAGGAAACACACTAGAGGTTTTCAGGTTTCTCAGGAGCGAAGCTCTCTTACAAGAGTTCACATGTACTAAACATCAAGGTCCCAATCCTTCAGTTAAGCCTCTGTGAACCGCCCTTTGCAGTCCACCTCAACTTCAGGAATGCAGAGACCTATGAAAAGATGAACAGCACAGCAAGAACAGTTCAGACACTGAACTAAAGCAAGAGGTCTACATTAAAAAAAAATAAAATAAAAAAAAATATTAGACACTTATAAATCCGTATATTATTTATTTTTATATATAAGTACTTATAAATACATATACATTCTAGTCAACATAAAATTGGAAAAGCTCTTTTAAGATTTCATTTATTTCCATTCGTTAGGGAGGTCCTCTCAAAATCTTATTTCCTTTTTAAAGGACTAAGCAGGCATTTTTCTTTGGGAGTCTGATCCACTCTACATTGCAAATTAAACTCTTTAATTTGAAAAAAAATTGAAAATTGTCTTCCTGTGACATAAAATTTCTGTCTCCATAAGAGCAGGTCCTTATCAGAAGGCTTAGGTTTTAGGATCCAGCTTGTACATGATGGAGAAATTTCTTAAAGGACATTTGTGTTAAAATGAAAGTGAAAGCACCTGTATAGCTTTAAGGATCTGGTTTTATATCATTGACACAGGCTGAAAATCATCCTTCTGAAACTGCTTGTGTTACATCAGTACAAAACTGATCCAAATTTGACCATTCACACTTTTTCAGGAGAAATGGAATAAATGTGTGTCCTTCTACAGAGGGGCAGATTATTCTCTTTCCTTGGGCTTTTTTGTTGTTGTTCTGACTGCTGAAGGAGACAATTATTAGGACTATCCTCCATAAATCTCTCTTTTTATCGTTTTTATTTTATTCATCTATTTTTAAGCCATCCTTCTATCTCACGCGCCTTCATAATAATGATAGGGTTTGCTTGACATCTACAGGGAGATTCTTCATGATTGTCTGCATACCATGCATCCATTTATGTATATAATGTGGCATTTAAATACAGAAATAATGCCTTGCTATATTGGAGAAGTTTCCATCCACCAAATATTTGCCTGGGAGAGACAGGAGGCTAGATAGATGGAAGTTTGGAAATGACATTAAAGGAAGAACAAGTTGCAAATTGCTTGATCAATACAGTAGAGCAATGGAGAGAAGATCTGAAAATGTCTATATCCTATAGGGATAAGGAGGAATACGGGTCAGTGATGAGATTTCAATTGCCATAATAAAAGAGATGGAAATGAAAAAGCACAACTTTCATGCAGGGGCAATAATTGCCTTTGCATCCAATGGCTAGTGCTCGAAATAAAAAACAAAGCTATCAAAGCAGAAAAATAACATGAAAAATAGTAATGAACAGTTGAGTCCCACTGTGTGTGACTGCCCTCTCTGTGCCTCTTCTGCCTCTGCAAATCTCTGCCTGTGCCCAAACACATTTCTGGAGCTGGTCCACACTGTTTTTATAACCTGCTTCTAACAGCGCTAATATTTAGTAGACATCCTGACTCAACTGTTGCTTATATTCAGGGATCTCCAAAGGGTGGGGAAATGGCATGGATTAGATATTCTTGGTTTGCAAATGGGGAAACTGAGGCCTATAGAAGGCAGAATTTGCATATGGTCCTATGGGGACTCAGTGGCCGGGAGGAAAAGTCGCTGCTGGAGCCTCCATAAGAGTGGATGTCTTCAAGCCCTCTCTCTAGTGACCAGCCAAATCCCTATCACCAAATGTGAAGCTCGTAGGAGGGTTTTCTGCCATAAGGCAGAAAGCAGTGTGCAACAGCACTTCCCGGGCAAGGAGGCACAGTGCCCCTTGGCTCCTGTGGGCGAAGGGCTGCCCCTGCAAGCTGTGACGTTTCGCACAATCCCTATCTACAGCTGAGTGTCCTCACCCTTCCCTGCTGTTTGACCCCACCAGTAGCTGTGTCCTGTAACATAGACGGCCACATCTCTACAGCCAAAGCAGTAAAAAAGTGAGAGTTATAGCTAGAAACACGACTTAGCTCTGTATCTTTTAACTCCTCACTCCAGACACTGTTCTTTTCTCCTAGAGAAATTCCTGTGCATCCCCCACGCTCAGCTGCATGACTGCAACACATCTCTGTCTTCAATAGGGTCTTTCCTGCCATCATGTGAATCAGATGCATAAAACATGAGTCTTCTCAGCATGGGAGAGTGTTGGTACAGACTCCATTACAATACAGCATCAGTTACAACCTTTTTCATGTTAATCATATCACATTCAGACCTTCACAACTTCCTGACATACCTGTTTTATGGGCTGAAATTACCTGAGTGTAGGTTCTTCCTGAAATGAAATTATTTAAGCTGTAAAAGTTTTCCAGGTATTTCCAAGTGTTAGCAGAAAGACACATAAACAGGAAAAAAAAGTTCTGTAAATCTAGCCATTGAAGAGATTCAGAAACAAAATAGTTCTCAATAAAAGCTGAATTTTGGCCTGAGTAAGGAAGAGCGTGTAGATTAGTCCCCAAACTGCACATTTAAAAAAAAATTGGTTAGCCTCTTAAAATTGTATATTGGTTATACTGGGGAGGAGAGGAGGTGTATTTAAAAAAAAGCCTATAATGCATAAGATGTTTACTCTAATGAAACTTTCATGTTACCTTATAAAAGATGATAAAGGACACTTTACGATATAAAAGATGATAAAGGATGCTATACTGAATGAGATTCACCAGTATCATGTGAGATCACTATAGTCATTTTTTACTTACTATAAATCTCCTCCTTTCCAAAGGATGCAGCTAAGGTCTTCCACAAAGTTTTAAGATGTGATTTTTATGTGAAACAAGTGACTTTGGAGGTCCCAATTTCAAAAATCTTGAAGAGATGAAAGAGGTTAACGAAATTAAAGGTCTTAAAGGTTGTTTGGAAGTTTTGTCTAGGTCGATCACAGAAAAAGTATGAAGTTGCTGTTTTGGGCTAATTCCTATGGCTTTATTCTCAGTGATCTTTCATCTCTTATTGTTAAACGTGCTTCATCATAAAAAGCAAGAGGCATATAAAGTGCTGTCAAGTTGAGCTGGAAAATATTTACAATTATTTTGCACTGGTATAAACAGCTAAATGTTCAGTACAACAGGGAACCAGTCCCCTATCTCTATCTGCAAGAGCCCCCAGCAAGGTGTGCATTGCACGAAAGTTCTGTTTATTTTGGATGCACCGTAAAAAGCAAGGACACAGGTCAAGTGGCTCTAGTCAGCCAGAAAATGGGATTGCTTGTTAAAACTATACTTTCTTGCATTATTGCTACCACACTCCTTTGTTTCCTATTTGAAGCAAGTCAGTAGCATCTGCCTATGGCTTTAATTTGTACGTGAACTGGTTCTGCCCGCTAGTAGCATATTCCAGTTTGCAGCAGTCCAGAAAACCTAAAATCCTAATTACAGGTGACTCCACAATCCCTCGTGTATTATTTTCATTACCAGTACATGCTTAGTTCTGTTGTGTTGGGGAGGCTTTATTTCTGATGGGTTTTAATGGGATGATATCAGCCTTGTTTCGTTCCCTTCAGTTTAAAAGAATGGTCAAGGAGCCCTACTTTCACCTCCCCAGGATATGGGAAAATCAAGTTGCTTGCTCCCAGCAATGGAGGATGAGTTAGTGCCATGGCAGTAAAGTCAATGGGAAGCTTTACACCATCTCCAGCGGGTTCCGGATCCCACATCTTAACCAATCTGCGTTTTACCTCTGTCTGGGTTCTTAAATATCCTTGACAGCATTGCATGGTAACTAGCAAAGCCCTCGAATAGCATTTAAAAGAAGTAAGATTTGATTATATTTTGTTCAGTGAAAACTATGCAGCCTTCTTACAACTCAAATACGAGTTAATGTCACTTCATGGAAAAAGAAGGAAACCAGATCATTCGAATTACAAGATTGTTGATGGATTAATTTGTGACAGAAGAAAGTGAAAGTGAGGTGGTGACAAGGGGATTAGTTAACAAGATGCAGTAAGAATGCTAGGAGAGCTGCTCTTGCTTTACAAATACACTAGACTTTTTGAAGATATTGCTAGCATGACAGATAAAGGGAATGTTGCTGCATTATATATTTAAATTTTCCAAAGGCTTTTGAAAAGATACTGTGCAAATGGCTTATTTTGAAAATAAAAGCCCATGTGATGAAGAGGAAGCTGCAAAATGAATTAAAATATAAGAAGAAAGGAGGGGGAGGCAAGGAATAATGAATATAATATACTTAAAATGGAAGGTATTCTCATGAGAAGCATCACAGATCTCTGCAGGCTTAAACCAGGGCACCTGCACCTTGTTATTTAATCTATGTAATGCTTTGCTTATAGACTCTTATTTGACTGAATTGATGAAAATACTTTATGGGAATGAGGATGTAAAAATATTTTTTTTACCTTATTTATAATATTTATGCCATATTTAAAGTATGAAGCTCCTTCCTTGATATCACAGAGATGGAAGAAGAGATTAGCAATAGCCTTATCATTACAAAACTCACATGTTATGGGCTTAATTGTTTCAGAAGTCCTTTCCCCCTTCAGATACGGAAATTACTTTTCTGTAGTACCTCTGTTACGGCTCATCTTACACTGAACACCTGGAAGCTCTAGAAAATAAATGCCTAGTGGAGTCCATAATCCAGAGGTGTTTCTTCTTGATTAGTTTCTCATTTCAGCCTTTGTGAATCACTGGCTTGCTATCCACACATACTATTGTGTTATTAGATATCCATGCACAGAACTTACATGGTCCCATTAAGCTAGTTCCTGCAATTTTATAATTACACTCGTAGGATGTGAGAAGCACCAATATCCCATTTTTATGGACAAGGAAAAAGAGGCAGGGAGAAACTTAAAGGATTGGCCTCTGAAAAGTAGCAACATACACTACTGCAAAATTTAAGTCATCACCTAATGGAATCCTCACTTATTAACCCTCCGTGAGACACGTTTGGTCCTTTTGCAAAGGAAATGACAGAAAAAGCGTAGAGCAAACTGAAGTCTAAAGCAGTCACAGAGGCAGGATATCTGCATTCAAGTTCTGCCTCTGCTGGAGCCAGACCAAGAATTTTCACCATAGCTCTGCTGGTTTCCGTGTGAGTACCTTAATCATAAAATACTGGGCTTTCCAGTGAAATGTGAATTTATCTTATTGGAGTTACTCTGTCCTTTATAAATGATTTAGTAAGGGAAAATGGGAGTGTGTCTTTAATCCAGCAATTTTCATCTATCACATGGAAGGTCTTGTATTAGCTCACTGCCATGAAAAAAACAGAACAGGGATCTGAATCCAGTTTTCCCCACACCCAAGGGAAGTGATCTTAGCACTTACTCTTGTGTTGGCTGCACAAGTCAAAAATATTGTTCAATAAACATCTATTTCAGATGTGTGCTTCGTTAGCTCTCATTCTAAGCAATGTGTCTGTTTTGAAGAAATGTTAGCTCTTATGCAGCTCTGTTCATATTCTCCTACACAGCCTTGGGCAGTGATGTTGAGGATGGTACCCAAGAATTATTTAAAGCCTATTTTGAGGAACCTAAGAACTACCCAGGCCAGGAGATTTGTCAGAAAACACACAAGGGAAAAAATGGAGAAACTGAACCCATCGCTCCAAAGTCCATAGCCTATGTATGAGACCTCTTACTAGAATGGAAAAAGGGAGAGCATCTTATGGCATCTCATCTGATTGGTCAAAACACAATTTGTCTCATGCAACTTCAAAATCTTGGTATTCTACCATCTTCTCACATTTGCCAGGTAATTTGATATCCTTTATAGCCATAGTTTTGAAGAACATGCTGTAACTGAATAACATAGTGAAGCTGGTTTTTGGCAGTGGTACTTGTAGAGAAGGACAGTTCAGAGGCCATTGAATCAGGTTCAGCTTGGTTTCCCAAGTGGACTGGAACTTTTTATTTGAATGCCATCCTCTCATTCCAAGCCACGTTACTGCAGGTGGGATCAGCAGAGGTGATTAAATTCTCTGGGGCCTGATCCAATAGAAAAACTCCATTGACTCGAAAAAAGTTGGGGCAGACATTACATAAATAAGAAAAACACCGGCTGTCAAGGATGTTCTTGCCAGCCCAGTGCAGGATAAATCATTCTACACATGCTCAAATTTAAATTCATGCTTAATTCTCAAATCAAATACTGCATGCAGATACAAAGAAATTTCTTGAAAGGAAGGTTGTGCCTAGAGTAAATTTTGAGTATGTCCAATATTAAGCTTTTTGCTTGCTTAGGGCATTTGGACTTCAATTCTTCTCCAATATGAATCATGTAACCTCTTTTTTGTTGATATCCAGGCATCTGCAAAATCCTTTGGAGGACAGGAAATTATGGAAGCACTTTTGCTCAGAAATTGCAAAGAAAGAATTTGGTATGAGAGACTGTGATTTCTAATACATTTTATATTTGTTTCTATTTCATAATTGGGCAGGATATGCTGTTACTTTGGATTTTTCAAAATTTCTGAGTAGGTATGCTTAAATTCATATTCTACCTCCAAATAAATGTGCCTGTACCTGAGAGAAAGAGAAAACATACATATGGACCACAATGAGCAGTTAAGATGTCTTCAAATGGCTGTTTACTGTGACTTTTAGTGGCTGGAAGACATGGTTCTAGTCTGCTACTGACAACTATGTGACAACTATATTAAAACCAATAATACTCATTTGACCATGAATTAAATAGTAAATTAAACTGTGCAAAACCCCAACAGCAATTTGAAGGAAAAATAAATATATCAGGAAATTAACAGATGTGAAGTCAATTCTCGGGAAAACAGAATAATTCAGAAGACATTTCTGATGTCTTCTGCTCTCCTTGAATTTCCTGATCTGTCTTCCAGGTCACTTATGCGTAATGTCGAAAGGATTGCACTTGGTTTAATGAAAGCTATCATGCTTATCAGCATGGTTTGAAGAAAAGTCACAGCCTCACTGCAAACTAAAGATGGAAAACGTTGTTGACTATTACTTCTGCCTGGAAATTCAGAAGGAACAAAAAAATCCAACAAGACTCAGAATCTAATGACGAGAAAGACGAACCTCAGGCTGCATGTCTGTTGGATAGCACAAGTTGCATTTTGATTCTTTCCTTGCCTCTTTCCCTTTTCCAACTCAAGAAAGCCTCCAGGTGGCATGATTTCCATGAACCTGTTCTAGTGTGCACTGAGGATAGGTTCAGGAGTAATGTAGCATGGACTTTGCATAGACCTCCAGAAATCCACTGGGAGAAGACTGAAAACTTGCGGAAAGGCAGAGTAAACACTCAGTGGAAGAACTGACAGGAAACTATCCACCCATAGGTTTTCCCATTAAAGCCTCATTAATGAAAGAATAAAACAAAACACAGGTGTTAGTTGTGGGTCTTTTTCCCATTCTAGGCTTCTAGCTCTGCATTTGATGCTCTTGGCCATGTCATGCTTTTTAATTGCCTGTTATAGTCCACTGGCATCTTAGGAAAGAGAACCCAAACATCAGGCCTATCAAAACTTTTTTGTAACAAACTGCAAATGTGGACTACAAGACAGAGCATGTATCAGTTTCATCAGCTTTTATTTTGGAACGTGGGAAGTATACTAGGTACGGAATGGCTTTATTGTTAGGGCGAATGTTAATTACTGAATAGCGAGAAAAATAGGATTGGCTAATTTTCACATCAGTGTAGATGCAAAATTGTTTATACTGGCTTATCGCTACAGGGAGGTGTTAGCTGTCAGATCCTATTGATTTCAGCTTAGATGTCTTAATTAGTCAATCCTATTGATTTCAATGAGGATGTCATGAAAAGTAATTACTCTACATTCAGCATAGTCATTTTTCTATTTTAACATCTCTTTCAAAAAGGCAGACTTTTAAAATTGCTAACAGCACTAATACCAAGAAGGCAGCCAGATTATTTGGTTTAAGAGTCAAACTAGACTCCTAAGACCACTTATCATCGTTTTGACAGTTTTTGAAACAGACCACCAGAGCTACACTCAAAACTGTCAAAAAAAGTTGTGTTTCAATACTGCTTCTTCCCCAAGGCCTGATTATGGTTTGGTATTCTTAACTTACTTATTGAATTTTCCCTCAAGTAGTCTTTGTGCCTGAAAATTGTTGAGCTGTTCCATCATATTAACAAGAAGTGCTTGTTCTAGTATAGTACAGTAAGGACAACAAAGCTCAACCAGTGTTATGTCACTTCATTCATTTTTCACCTCTTTTCACTTCTGCATTTCATCTCTGACAAGATCTTCTCTATGTCTTTGTATGATCAAAGTCAGGAAAGTTAGTTTTTGGTGTACTGAATATGGATCAAAGAGTCTTTTTATCTAAAAAGCTTGCATTTGGTTAAAATCAATATACATATTTTATAAAACATTTCAGTTTAGTCTCAAGTGCTGTTTGGGTCATTCTTTAATTTAAAATTAATCACATTTTACAGACAGAAGAGCCCAAGTAAAAGTATTAATTCATGGAAAAATACTAACCACACTCGAATGTGAGTATATTTATCCAAACGGTAAGAAAAGTTCTCCAGAACTAGGACAGCAGAAAACATTTCTTCTGCTGCTCTTAAGAATACAAAAAGGAAGAAATAAATAAAAAAAGAGAATGAAGCCAGCAACTCTTCATGAAAGGTACCAAAGATTGCTAGGAAGCCTTTTTAATGTACAGAAGTAGAGCACAAAATTTTGACCACTCAGTGGCCCTATCTGTGTGACTCTGACTGCCTTTGCAAGTAAAGTTAACACATCCTTTTGGTTTTTCTCTTTTACTGAGCCTGCCCAAAAGTATTCCAATTAAGGCCATCTGTATATCAGTGGCTTTCTAATGTGAATACCAAAAGCGGGCCCTGAGTTTTAGGGGTTGGGTAGATTATTTTAGAGGTTAGGAATACTAGTTTTGGAAGAAGAACTGCACAGAGATTATGAATATATAATGATGACAAGCAATGGAGTCCATTTTCAGAGGAAATTTCAGACTTAAAAAGTTCCATACTTCCTTGCACTTTCCTAAATTGCTTAATTGCTTTTTCCGCTCATAATGTTGGGATTGGGGAAAGTGAAAGAGAATATAAAATGGGCATTCAGGAATCAGAGAAATTTTTTCTTGACGGCTGGCTCCCTGCAACAGACTGTTCTCTGCATAGCCATGAGGCTCCTTGGCTGTTGTCTGATCAGTCCTTGGAGCCTTATCGTAATAAAACCTCATCCCTTCCTATTAGTCCAGAAGTAGCACCGGTGAGCTGCAAGGCTGCTTCACATACCCTTCTTGCAGTGTTACATGCTTGTTTTGAGAAGTAAGTGGTGAAACAGTCTAACCTGTAGCTTATATCCAGGACATCATGATCTTGTGCACATGCCCTGGTTTCACAGAAAAATAATACCATTCTTCAAATTATTTGTACAGAAGAAGAATGAGTTAAGGTTGTTCATGGGCTGAGTTCCAACTCTAGAAGAAGAAGCACTGTATTAAACCCTTCTTCATTTAGACTAGATTCCGCTACTTTAAGAGGATAATACTTGGTTCACGTAGTGGTACTGAATGTATATCAAAGATTCTGAGAATCACGGAGTCTACAATATCTGCCAAGACAATGAACATCCTGTAAAGCGTGTTGGACCTGTTTTATATTAGCAGTAATTGTTTGACTTTGTAAACCTGTGCCACATCTATTATAATAAATACCGGCTTATCATAGAACTGAGATTGATTTCCTAAAGTATAAGCTTTTATAAATTTACTGTTCAAGCATCATTCATTTCAGTGTTTGAATGCGCTGTGTTATATAATTGTATTACTATTTTATTTTATTGTCTAATCACCAATTTCCTGACATGGCATATTCTATTGCTTCAATATATATGTCTCCCTCTTGAAATTAGATGGCTTTTGTTTTTCAGACCTCCTGAGCACCTGCTGCTTTCATTGGGATGGGCAGGACTGGTACAAGAAGTACCAGTACCTCAGTATCTCAGGCGATAAGGAAAAAAACAAACAAATATTAAAAAAAAACAGCCCTCAGAATACCTCTAGGAATTCAGTTCTGACACAAATATATAGGAACTGGTTTTGCTTGGGATTTTATATTTTGATAACCTATAAGTTTATTTTGTGCCACTTTTTCTGAAGGCCATTTTTGAATCTTGCTGTATTTTTACTCTGTTTCTGTATTAGCTTTTCCTTCCTTGAGGTGTTAAATCTTCCGCTTTCTCTTTGTGCCTTAAATGTTCATATTTCTCCCCAAAGCCTAAGTTGTGCAAACTGTCCATGAAGTTCAATGATACAATGAAGCGATTCTCAGTAAGCTTTGTGTTTACCATTTTAATACTCTTTATAACTATTTTTTATTCAAGTGCACAAGTTTAATATGGTCACTTAGATCTTTACAGATACTGTGACTATTGTATTTACAGTATGCAAGATCTAATAAGCAATAAAGGACTGTTTGCATTTTGATATAACCCTCCTGAACACCAAGAGTATTTTTTATATCTGTGCCTACAATGAACAGTGGTATAAAAAGGGAAGATCTCTTATTGCAAAATAACTAGTCCAGAAATAGCTTTCTGTGTATTACCTCCTGAGTTCGTTTAGGATCATCCTTACAAAATTGAGTCTAGTTCGGTGTGTAAATTAGGGTGATAGTCTATAATGTGCTAAACTGTTACGATTATGAGGTGGTACAGTAAACTGGAGTTTCCATGGAAGAAAGAAGACAAATTTATCTTCTGAATATCGAAGTTTGGGTATAGGATCATAGAATCATAGAATGGTTTAGGTTGGAAGGAACCTTAAAGATTATCTAGTGGACCAGGTTGCTCAAAGCCCCGTCCAACCTTGAACACTTCTAGGGATGTGGCATCCAAAACTTCTCTGGGAAACCTGTTCCAGTGCCTCACCACCCTCACAGGAAGGAATTTCTTCCAAATATCTAATTTAAATCTGTACATAAGATGTAAAATAATACTGGTCCATGCAGGGACAGTTTCTTCCTAAAGCTGCTGAAACAGTTGAAATAATTTCATGTTCATTGGATAATCAACAGAGAACAAAGAATTTGAATCTGCTAAGAATTCCTAAAACATTATGCCAGTCTTTAAGTGTATATGACAGTTGATCAATGTAATATAAAAGTATACCCAAATATAATTCATGTATGTATGCACCATAATATGCATACTTTATTTAAATAAACTCACAAATATACACATTTAAAATAAATAAATGTCTAAAAATATTGCAACAGAACCTTTTCGATCAAAAAATATAATTCTGAAGCGTCTGAACATCAGTATACATCACAGTTCAATTCTTTCTAGTAATACAAAGGTTTTTTTTATTTCTCTTTTAGATTGCTTTTGTCCCACTAAAATGAATTGGAGCTGTGGGTTATTTTGTGTGCTGATGCGTATGAGGGTTATGTGTTAGAAATATGGCATCTCGATTTCTTATTCATCTGCTATACAAATCTTTGGCCTGTGGAGTTCTCGTGAAACATTTGGATTGTAACCTAAAGAATTAGGTTATTAATATCCATCTGACATCTTTTCATGAATAGTCAAAGATCAAAAGCAGCAAATTTATAAATCTCCCATTCATCTTTGGTTAGAAAGATACTATGAAAAATAGACTGTCAAAGGTGACAACGAGCTAATGAGCAAAGTCAGAGACAAAATACTGTAGGACTGGAGGCAGGGGTTGTAAGCATCCTGCAGGTCCTGGACTTCTCTAATTATTGCAATTGCATGCAATTTTTAGGAATATATTAAACAAAGTTTCAAGTAGGGAAGACTGTGCCCTATGTTAGGGCTTATCTGGGTGCTGGGCTCCAGCATGGTCTGATACCCCTTGGCCACTGCACTGCTGCAGCACTCCCAACCCGGCTGTGGGACCCATAGCTGCTGGCCAGCAAGGCAGAAGACTGAGAAGCGTGCTGAGTCCTAGAGATGAAAAATGGCCATCATATGGAGATGAGATGGGAGGCAAATATGTTTAAGGAAAAAAATCCTGCTCTGATTTTCCTCTTTTTCCTCAGGGAAAGCTTTTTCTAGTTTTACTACCATAGGTTCCAAAGGTAATAATTACAGTTTTCTTCCTCTCCTCTGCTCCCATTTTCACATCACCAAGAAACCGAGCAGTGTTTTTTCACTTGTCCTTTAACTGTGTGGAAATTCACTTGTTCATTCCTATTTCTCTTTTTTGTCTCTTACTGAGAGAAAGACTGTTTATTACCTTCACCCTTATAACTTTTGAGTTACTTGAGAGACTAAAAAGTTTTTTTGGAAGACCAAATATATTTCTACTTTCCTTTTCTAGTATTTGTTAGTATGCTCAGGAGAACTCTAGTATATAAAGCTCTGATTCATCAGATCACTTAATCCCAGGTTTCAATCTTTTTGACACACACAATTAGGTGGGTGTTCTACTGAGTCAGTTCTTCAAGATGTGATTTTCTTTTATGAAAGTTATGTAGGTTATAATAAAATGAAGGGACCATCGAACTGGTTCAAAATTGTGCATTTAATTTCTGTGATTCTTTTTTTCGTCACTGTGCCTGATAAGATTAATATACCTGTAAGTCTCAATATCATTTTATACAGTTTATTCAGGAGAAAAACATATATTGTCTCTTTTTCTGTTGTGTAAGACCTAATACAAGGAACAACAGATTCTCTTGGTTATAGTTCAAGTATCTGCATGCCAGTACATTAAGCTGCTTGACCTCAATGTGTCTGTCCTTCAGTTTGTGTAATCCTTATTTTGCCTTGGTCACGTCTCTAAACAACACATACAGACTAGGGTTGTGCAGTCTTAGCGTTTATGGCCAGATGATCTCCTGATCTCTATCCTCTAAAGGAGGCATGAGCGCCTATGTGGCCAATGCTGTTCTCCAAGGCATGTCCAGCTCCCGTGAACCCTGGAGGGTCAGATGGACTTTTCCATTGGGAGAGAGAGGGCCAAGATCTGGAGCACAGTCTCACGTTGAAATCCAGAGGCTCACACTGAAGCTTGCATTGAAGCTGGCAGAATGAATGAGGCCAAATGCAGTATCACACACATCTAGTTCTATTGTGCTGGCCCTTGAAGGTCTGGCTGGAAATAAAAAAGCTTCGCAGGCATAGAGAAGCTGGCAAAGCCTGTAAGGCTTAGGAGATTAACATAAGTTAGTTATTGTTACCGAGGTGGTATTGGTTTGTCAGTGTACCAGCCCTGGAGACAAACTGGCTCTAGATAACTCCCTCTCCTGATGCATTTGTTTGGACACAAGTGACAGAATCATAGTGATTCTCCGCTTCCACGGGGCACTTGCTTTTTCAGTTTTTTCATGGACAATTTTGCTTCATATAAGTCATATTAGCTGCCCCGACTACTGTTTGAATAGTAAATAAAGGAATTTAAAAAAAAAAAAAAAGGCAAAACAAAACAAATCAAAACCCTCATCCAACTCAAAGCTAAGATCTTATTGTGGGAGATCTTATTGTGGCCTTCCAGTACCTAAAGGGGGCCTACAGGAGAGCTGGGGAAGGACTTTTTACAAGGGCATGTAGTGATAGGACGAGGGGGAACGGCTTTAAGCTGGAAGAGGGCATGTTTAGATTAAACATTAGGAAGAAGTTTTTCACTTTAAGGGTGGTGAGGCACTGGAACAGGTTGCCCAGAGAAGTTGTTGAGGCCCCATTCCTGGAGGTGTTCAAGGCCAGGCTGGACGTGGCCTTGGGCAACCTGGTCTAGTGAGAGGTATCCCTGCCTATGGTAGGGGGGTTGGAACTCCCCTTCCAACCTAAACCATTCTATGATTCTATGATTCTATGATCACTGTTTGGGGTTCCAGTGCAAACTGTGAAAAGATAAATAAGTACTGGAAAAAAAAGGATCTATGCCAAACATTTTGTGGCACAGATGAATGCTTGTAAAGATGCAGTCACCAAATGTAAAGAAGTGTTTTAAGATGCTTTAACTACTACAGACAAAAACGAATGGAATGAAAGAAGGGATTATTTCAGTCAACACATACTTGCTAGAAACACAGGCCCACCAGTCAACTGAACATTTGTCGGAGAGATTCTGGGAGGAATCCTTTAAATCACCTTCCCTTTCCTTTGTTACCTCATCTTTCAAGTCTGGGATTTAGTGAATAATTATGAAGAAAAACATATACTGTTGTCCACTATTTTTTTCTATTACTAACATGAGCTAGCACATTTGAACAAATAATTTACTGGGGACTGTTGTTCCCAGTTTGTCCTAGGTTCTGGTGCCCTGAAACACTGCATAGTTTTGTTGCTTGAAAAAGTCAGCTGCAGCACTATATATACCTGATCAGTCTCACACAGCAAGTTCAATCAACAGAATTCATTCTGCAAACACTTGCTTATTTTTTGGTGGTGTTGGTGAATTGAACAAATGACAATTGTCAGGACACTGGAACAAGGCTGTCTTCCTTAGCAGGGAGATCAAATGATATTTCATCTTGTAAGTAGTAGAAGCTCAATTAGTACATGAATCATTTAAAACCAAATTGAGCACAGTAGTCGATAACATTCTTTTGGGAGTAATCTTGCACTTGCAGAGGGATCTGTCTATTTAGCAAGGTAGCCTCAGGGCTGCTCTAACCTGCGCCTGAGGGCTGGCACTGCACACAGCAGCCCCAGGACAAGGGGAGGGTTTAGATATGAGTTCTTCTTCCTGTACATTCCCTCCCTCCCCAAACTGGACCATGCAATTAGCCATCATACCTGGAGATCTGGCCCACGTATCAGCACTTTGTTCCTTAGCCACTTCTTCAGTGTCCATCTGCTTAAAGTAAATGCCATAGAAAGATAAAACTGAAACCATTCATTTTACTATCATTGCAAAGGATTCCTTTTTTTTTCTCTTTTATTCCCCCCACAACTTCTGAACTGGCACCTACTTCCTACTTCTAAGCATTTAGGATGAAACCCCATCCCCACTTAATTCTCATAGATTTCACCACACCATTTCCGGGTAAAATTATTGCTGCCATTATGTATTGCATTCTATATCAGGTTGACTATAAATTTGTATAACAGATATCACATTCAATTATATTTAATTTTTAAATTTACTTACTTCCTCTGCCTTGTCTGCATCTGTAGATGTAAACATCTGGATCAATTAACAAGTCAGACTTGGAGAAGTAGCAAAGCATCCTCTAGAGAAAGCACTGAAAACTAGGTCTACAAAGAGATCCAACAGAAATACAGGCCTGCCCTGCACAGTGCAGCATTGGTGAAGAATACCAAGTTAGCACAGACATACCTGGAAATGCTAGCTTGAGTCTGAAGGCAGTTTAGCCATAGCAGTGCATTATATCTTCGAGCTTCATGTTGTATTGACAGAGGTACAAGGCTTGCAGTATGACAGCCGGCATGCCAGTGAGAGCCCAGAGGTAGTTCAGAGGCTGCAGGATCATTGAATATAGATAGGACCAAAGAGGGGCTAAGGTCCCAGCTGCCATCCTCAAAATTCTTCCCTGCCTAACTCCAAGGTCCTGTAAAAAAGCTCCTAAATTTTTACTTGTATACACAGCCAGAAGGATCTTAGCCTCAATAGCTTTGAACTTCATCAAGTTTCCTCATGGAGATCCACAGCCTGCTCAAGAAAAGAGATGAAGAAGAAGGTAATGTCCTGTTCTGCCTTTTAGTTGCTAGCTCAGTGGTTATCACACATGTGAATTCCCATTTAGAGATATCTGGACTAGGAATGTTTAACTTTACAGCTCACTGCCCAATGGTCACATTGTCAGTCTTGATTGTCCTTACCCTGCTTGGGGACATACTTTAAATGATAACCATGGCAGCTGGTAGGCTAAATGATGAGTTCCCTGTGTTATCCAGTAGTAAAAGAAGACAAAAGGTTTCATGCTTGTTCTTCAATGGGTGTTTGCTCAGAGAGACTGAGTGTCTCCACTCAGAATGCATCCCTCCCCAGTACTGGGTGTTTGAGATAGGTCAGCCCCTTGAGCCAGAGAGAGATTCTGTAGATAGAAAATTGGGTGAGGGCTGCCACAAGGGAAAATATATCACTGTTACTATAAAGATCTCAGCTTAGTCTTTTCAGTGATTTATATACTGCTAGTGTATAAACCTTTTTGTCCCTATATGAACTGTAAATGGTAGCCACATTTTTTTCAGATATGACAGTCTCATGCAGTAGGTTATTTTTTTCCATTAGAACACATGCCATTAAATCCATTATCCTTTCTAGTTTCTCTGTCAGTGCAATCTATCTCTTTGCTTTGCTACAGTTAATGCCACTATTAATTAATCTTATCCTTAATTCATACCTCGTATATTTTTTAAAGTAAAGGTAGAGCTTGTAATGAGCTGGACTGACAGATTTTGAGATCAAAGGCACAGATCCTCAGAGATACACGGGCACTTAATTACTATTTAGGTACCCAACTTCCAGTGATTTCAGTAGTAGCTAAGTGCCAAAATGTCTTTGAAGATTGGTACCAAAGTGTAGATTCACGTATTAGCTATAGCACAAAGTTCCCATCACTAGATTAATTTTGCGGGGGACTGTGTCCAAAGGTGTTAGAACATAGTGCAGATTTTCATACTCCATTCAGGCACGGACCTTGCTGCATGGATGTGAGTGTAACTCTACTCGCAAGTGTAGTTTTGTGATAGGACAAAAGTTTCTACCCAGATGATGGCTGGGCAGTGCGTTCCACCAACAATTTATATGCAGTTGGAAAGAACTACTCTCTCCCTTCAAAACTCTCACCAATGTCCAGGGATGAAAATCAGAATTTTTCATCTGCAGTTAATTTTGTTTTCAAAATGATGAGGAGGTGGAGGAGCCTTTGCAATTTATACTGGACAATTAGCTCAGTCTGCATCTGGTGTTCTTACACTGTTTCCTGTGGATAGGAGAGAGCAGTGGTCATGGTTTTTAAAATACTGTGGCTGAAGCAGCAAAAACTTGTATGGTGAGCTGCAGCACTGCACTATTTTCTGTTCCGCAGGGTGGCATGTAGTGGCATGCCGCCTGTCCCTACACAGCGCAGCATGCCAGAGTGCGCTTGCTTTTAAGCCTATAAGCAGCTCCAATGAAGTCAGCCATGACTGAAGTTAAGCATTGCTTAAGTGCTCTGTTGGATCGGGTCAGAGTGCTAAGTGTTTTTTCAGACTGTATCTCAAATGTCTTAGCAGCCTGAAGAGCTCTACCTCATGCCCCGAGGGCAGCTGCTTACTCCTGTACACTAGGTTACATTAGGGACCGATACCCAGATGCTCCTCATTTCTGTATGAGCAGAGGTAATAGGACCCCTGCTATCTTTCCTCAAGTTCACTTACTTATACAACAGAGTTTGATAAAACTCCAAGGTAGGCTCGCTATGCTCTTTAGACAAAATTTTTCTTCCAGTAATACTGTAATGTTTTGTATTGTGTCATAATATTGCACTGTAATATTTTTCATATAGAAAAGCAAAATGCCTAGTGCGTGAATAAGAATCACTCCAATGGAGCAACAGCTTCAGTGGAGGCTGAGCTGCCTTTATGCCATAGAAAAAGAAGGAGGTAACTCCCCTCCGGTTACAGGGTGATGTAGCCCTACAGACGTGCTGGAGCAGGCACTCTGCTGCTCCCTTCTTATATTAGGGGTCATCTGCACCACTTAGCCTCATTACCACCGAGGACATGAGTCACGTGGGACCGACCGAGCACTCTCAGTTGTACTCCTCATCATCTGAAATGAAAGAATATTAAAGGAGCTTGACACTCTACTTCAAAGGTCAACAAATAACTCTCAGTGTCTCCATATATAAAGTAAATGACAGTGGACAATGGGCACAGCTTTGTCTCCTGTGCTGGTTGTAGTTTAAGGCAAAGTGACAGGAAATAATGAGGTTTAAATTGGTGAATTGGCTTGTGTGTACTGGGGATTAACCTGTAATACACATTGCACCCAAATTACAGAACTTCAGAGAAGAGCAGCTTTAAAGCATTGTAGCACACACACTGACTGCAGTGATACCTCATTTACAGAAATACTGGTATTCCTCATTACCGTCCCACAGCCACATGTCATAAAATTAGATTGAAATCTTAAACTACCTTGCAATAAAATTGAAGGGTATTAGAAAATGAACACTGCTGAAAAGTGTTTTTAGTAAGGTGAGTGACAGAGAAAGTGAAATGCATCAGCTAAGATCTGGTCCAAATTTTTACTGATTATTTTTACTAATATTTCAGTATCACTATTTATGAATGAAATAAAGTGCAAAGAGACAAAGGATGACTCATGCATTTATGCTTTTTAAACAAAAGAATGGGCTGAAATAACTGTGCTGCTTACATCCTTCCAAACACTCCCTGTAACAGTCCAGATACGGATTGCACAGAGAAAATGAGTGGCAGCATATAGACCTTTGTGTCACCATATGTCTCCCTGTGACATGAGGAACTACCGTGCAGTTGCTAACATGTTCAGAGGTCATAAACAGTAGGTAGTGAGTTCAGCAGCAGTGAGTAACAGAAATGACAGGATGCTCTGCATCCTTCTAAATCTACTGTTGTTTTGTCTTGCCCTTTCTAGTTATTCTAGTGGGTGCTTTTATTTGCCCCGGGAAACTCAGCCTGAGCTCACATGAAATGGGGCTAGAAGTGTGACAACACAAGTGCTGTAATCTTGATGTGTTCAAGGATTCTCAGGCACAGGATTCAATATAAATTAAACTGTAAATAAATAAGGACCCTTACTCTGGGAAAGATGATTCAGGTGAGAGAGAGGACAGAGCAATGCAATTAATAGTTATTACACTAAAGGACCTTTATCACCAGCAAACAATATTATTAGGGTTGAAGACAGTAATTTGAGCAAATAGTTCCATAGAATCATAGAATGGTTTAGGTTGGAAGGGACCTTGAAGATCATCAAGTTCCAACCCCTCTGCCATAGGCAGGGACACCTCCCACTAGACCAGGTTGCCCAAGGCCATGTCCAGCCTGGCCTTGAACACCTCCAGGGACGGGGCTTCAACAACCTCTCTGGCCAACCTGTGCCAGTGCCTTACCACTCTTAAAGTGAAAAACTTCTTCCTAATGTTTAATCTAAACCTGCCCTCTTCCAGCTTAAAACCATTCCCCCTCATCCTACCACTACATGCCCTAGTAAAAAGTCCTTCCCCAGCTCTCCTGTAGGCCCCCTTTAGGTACTGGAAGGCTGCAATGAGATCTCCCCGGAGCCTTCTCTTTTCCAGGCTGAACAGGCCCCAACTCTCTCAGCCTCTCCTCATAGGAGAGGTGCTCCAGCCCTCGGATCATCCTCGTGGCTCTCCTCTGGACATGCTCCAGCAGGTCCATGTCCTTCTTATGTTGGGGTCTCCACAGCTGGATGCAATACTCCAGGTGGGGTCTCACGAGAGCGGAGTAGAGGGGCAAAATCACCTCCCTTGACCTGCCGGCCCCACTTCTTTTGATGCAGCCCAGGATACGGTTGGCCTTCTGGGCTGCGATCGCACATTGCTGGCTCATGTGGAGCTTCTCGTCAATCAGCACCCCCAGGTCCTTCTCCACAGGGCTGTTCTCCAGCCATTCCCCGCCGAGCCTGTATTTGTGCTTGGGATTGCCCCAACCCAGATGTAGGACCTTGCACTTGGCCTTGTTGAACTGCATGAGGTTGGCTTGGGCCCACCTCTCCAGCCTGTCCAGGTCTTTCTGGATGGCATCCCTCCCCTCCAGCGTGTCTGCCTCGCCAAACAGTTTGGTATCATCAGAAAACTTGCTGAGGGTGCACTCAATCCCACTGTCCGTGTTGCTAACAAAGATGTTGAATAGTACAGGTCCCAGTACCGACCCCTGAGGAATGCCACTCGTCACTGCTCTCCACTTGGACACTGAGCCGTTGACCGCAACTCTTTGAGTGCGACTGTCCAGCCAGTTCTTTATCCACCGAGTGGTCCATTTATCGAATCCATGTCTCTTCAATTTAGAAACCAGGATATCGTGTCGGACAGTGTCAAACGCTTTGCACAAGTCCAGGTAGATGACATCAGCAGATCTTCCCTTGTCCACTGCCGCTGTAACCCCTTCGTAGAAGGCCACCAAATTTGTCAGGCATGACTTGCCCTTGGTGAAGCCATGTTGGCTCTCGCCAGTCACCTCCTTGTTTTCTATGTGCCTCAGCAGAGTTTCCAGGAGGATCTGCTCCATGATCTTGCCAGGCACAGAGGTGAGGCTGACTGGCCTGTAGTTCCCCGGGTCTTCCTTGTTTCCCTTTTTGAAAATAGGGGTTATGTTTTCCCCTTTTCCACTCGGCAGGAACCTCGCCAGACTGCCACAACTTCTCAAATATGATGGATAGTGGCTTAGCGACCAGTTCCCTCAGGACCCGCGGATGTATCTCATCAGGTCCCATGGACTTGTGCACCTTCAGGTTCCTCAGGTGGTCTCTCACTTTATCTTCATCTACAGTGGGCGGTGCTCCGTTTTCCCAATCCTCTCCTTTGCAATCTGCGTCTTGGGCAGTGCGGCTGCTGTCCTTGTCTGTGAAGACTGAGGCAAAAAAGTCACTGAGTACCTCAGCTCTGTCGCTGTCCCGGGTAACCAGTTCTTGCGTTTCCTTCCGGAGAGGGCCTACATTTTCCCTAGTCTTTCTTTTCTCGCTGACATACCTACAGAAGGATTTTTTGTTTGTCTTAATGTCCCTGGCCAGATTTAGTTCTAGCTGGGCTTTAGCTTTTCTAACCCGCTCTCTGGCTGCTCGAACGATTCCTCTGTAATCCTCCCAGGCTACCCGCCCCTGTCGCCACTCCCTATAGGCCTCCTTTTTTCTTTTGGTCACTTCCAGGAGCTCCTTATTCATCCACGCAGGCCTCCTGGCTTTTCTGCCTGCCTTCCTCTTTGTAGGAATGCATTGCTCCTGTGCTTGGAGGAGGTGGTCCTTGAATATTAACCAACTTTCTTGGACCCCTCTTCCTTCCAGCGCTTCATCCCACGGCACCATACCAAGCAGATTCTTCAAGAGGCCAAAGTCGGCTCTCCTGAAGTCCAGGGTCGTCAGCCTGCTGCGCATCTTCTTCGTTGCCCTGAGGATTTCAAACTCGACCATTTCATGGTCACTACAGCCCAGGCTACCCTTGAGTTTGACACTGTCAACCGGCCCTTCCTTGGTAAGATCAAAGTCCAGCATGGTTCCTCTCCTCATCGGCTCCTCAACCACTTGGAGAAGGAAGTTGTCCTCAATGCAATCCAGGAACCTCCTGGATTGCCTCTGCCTGGCTGTGTTATCCTTCCAACTGATGTCAGGGTGGTTGAAGTCACCCATAAGAACCAAGATCTGTAAACATGATGCTGCCCTTATCTGTCTATAGAGGGCTCCATCCACTTGGTCTTCTTGGTCGGGTGGCCTGTAGCATACCCCCACTGTAATGTCCCCTGCTCCCGATTTCCCTGTAATCTTGACCCATAGGCTCTCAGTTGGCTCTATTCTCCCCCAGGTTGAGCTCCATGCATTCCAGCTGCTCATCAACATATAAGGTAACACCGCCGCCTCGTTTCCCTTGCCTGTCTCTCCTGAAGAGCCTGTACTCTTTCAAGCTGACGCTCCAGTCATAGGAGTCATCCCACCAAGTTTATATGATGCCGATGAGATCATAGCCTTGGAGGCGTGTACACATCTCTATTTCCTCCTGTTTGTTCCCCATGCTCCGCGCATTTGTGTAGAGGCACTTCAGCCGTGTCTTCGTTGCGGCCGATTTGGTTGGAGCAGCTGTAATTACTTTGTGCTGCTCTCCAGGCAGCATTCCTTTGCCCTGTATTAACAGTGCCTCCTCATTGGCTCTCGTTGGTCCAGGAGCTCCTAGCTCATCTACGCGAGGGTTTGAGCATACTGCAGCGTAGCTGGCATATCTTGGAGCTAATGTCTGCAGGCCCTCACCAGCACGCTGTTCCCCTTTCCTTGATGTAACATCCCTTGGCTGGTCATGGGCAACCCTGATAATACCCCCTTTCCCCGTCAAATCTAGTTTAAAGCCCTGTTAATGAGCCCTGCCAATTTTCACGCTTTAGTTGAAGTAAAGCATTTTAGTTGAAGTAGTTTAAGTTTAGCAGTTTAGTTGAAGTAAAGCATTCACATGCTTTAGTTGAAGTAGGTCCCGTGAGTCTACTTAGTGTGCTGACAGAGGTGTATTCTTTGGGTCTGAGAGTTCCCACTGCTTTGGCTTTTTTTTTGTCTTTTAATGTCTTCATTCACCGCCCCCACTCCTCCCCACCAGGCAGAACATGAAGATGACATCTGACACAGCATGGTCAATTCCAAGCATTTAAAATGTGAAAAGAGCACTCAAAATACCAGAAAGATTGACTTGTATAAAAAATCAATAAGCTGAATTATTTCCAAATCAAAATAATATTTCTTCTGAGATTTCTGCGTGTAAATTTCATTGTTTGAGGAGGTTCTCTGTTAACCACGATGCCTTGAAGCTTGCTCTGACCATGACAAAAGAAAGATTCCTTTTCACATCTCATATACCTCCAGAGGCTGAGGCATTGCAAAAGGCAATAGTGCTGTACAAAAGGCAATACTGCTGTGTTAGTTCCTTGGCTGACTGCCCTTCTGTGCTCATCAAGCTTTCTTGAATCTATCCTCTCTAACTGGGTACCCTTGAGACTAACAGCACTCTATTTTTTAAGGGATTTTTTTCCCCACTACTACCCCTATCTTCAAAGTGCAAATTTCTCCTTAAGCAGATGTTTCCTTCTGTAAGTCAAAAGCTGAAAGCTCCAACAGTGCCTTCCAACCGATCAGGGAGGTGTGGATTCCTCTCCTGCCCTCCAGAAGGGCTCCATCCTTATTTTCATTTTCAAATTTTTCGTTGGTTAATGAGCAGCACCTCAGGCTGTCAATCTCTGAACAGGCACAGTGTCACAGGGACGGAATATCCACCTCTATGTATTTAATCACATGATGCAATTTTAATCAACCTGCAAAAAAACCTGCATTAAAATAGAGGACAGATCATGCTACAGTTAAATTGTGATTTTGCTGTTGAGATAAAAAATGGATATTAATGTTCATGTTGCAAAAGAAAAGTGTATTTCACAGTACATAAATGAAATAAATAAAGTTTGTTATTTTATAATACATCTGTCTGCATATTTTAGAGTATTGTTCCATTTTATTACATTTCTGATCAAGACTAATGCTCATTAAAAAATCTAATATGACAATGAAAAATTTTATATGGAAAATTCTTGTCCTCTATTACAATTGCTATCTGCTCCACTTTTTGGAAACCACAGCAAATTAGTCTTGGGCCATGGTAATCTTAATTATATCTTGGAATAGATGGTGTTGGAAATATATTGAATAAACTCTTTTGGTGAGATTGCCTTTGCCTCAATGCGAAATCTCTATGTTCATATGCTTGCGTTATTTAAATTACAAAAGGCAGGCATTTGAAAAAAGGGATGCTTTGTTGGGCAGTCATATTCATGAAAATTCATTCAATTGTGAGGGGGGTCAAAAAAACAGGGGGGGGAAACTGCTTGCTGATCAAAACGTAACATTAGCTGCACCATTTCATTTAAACAGCAAAATGTATAGACTAAAAAAGAAAGTTTTATATGATCTCAAAACTGTGTTTCTATGAATTTGGCATACTTTTAGCTAGATAGCAGTTGTAACCCAATCTATTTAGCTATTTTATTGCAAAAAGACAGGAAATAGGGGCCATTCTAATAGGTGACACAAGCACTCTGCTTGTGAAGGTGACATATGAGAACATCACCAGCTCCAATGGTGTTTTTTTTCTTCAAAGTTGTATCAAATTGAAATGTTGCCTCTGTACACAACTAAAAACTTGACCAAGTTTTTATATCATGTCAGTTGCCCTGTGAGAAGTATGAAATAAAGCATGACTTAGCATAATGGATCAGCGGCTATCATGATCACTTTGCAAGGCCACTCTTACTGCTGGCATTGTAGCATCAGCTGGGTCCTGCTCGCTGTCTTGCAGTGTTCCCACAATGGGGCAACTTGCCGAGCTGCTCCAGGCAAAGTGGTCAGGGCATGTGCACATGTAGTGCAGGTGATGCAACTGGCAGGTTCAGCTGTGCCACATGCAGCAAGACACGATGATAAAAGGGGATTGGTAACAGTAAGCACTGCCATGGGCTACATAAAGAGTCCCATTTCACTCCCATGGTATTATTGCCCATTAATAAAGGAATGTCTTTAAATAACAATTAGAGGAAGGGTCTCCCTGCATGTAGCCCTGTGAAGAGCCAATAAGCTGGCTGTGGGCACCTGAAAGACTGTGGTACACCTTATTCTATTCTCTGTTAACATTTTTCTATCTAACCAATCACTATCTCCTTTAACTTCTTGAGGCAATTTCACTCCCAGAGACACATCTCCCTGTGCAATCTTTGTCGCTACATTTCCTTGAAGACGTTCAGGTTCTAAAATTGAAATAGCAACTGCTCTCTGTTTCGTCAACCTACTAACAAACTGGCAGAAGAGGTTACATGGGAGGCCAAACTCCACAAAGCCACTGAGCCTGATCAGACACATGAGGTTCTCAACTGTTCAACTGTTGCTACAATAAGACACAAAGAGAGCAGCCGGTGCTATTAGGACCCGAGTCAAAGAAATTTTAGAAGTGTGGATTTCTAGGCTTTCTTCTCTAATCTCAAAGCACAGTGTCTAAGCTTTAGATAAAACTACCCCTTCATCAAAGAGGCTAAAGGAAGATCTCCAACACTTGCTGCTGTTCACCCAGTGGAGCATGCCTTATCATGTTAGACATCAGTGACATTCATCCTTGCAAAAGAAACAAGTGGTGTCAGGCCCCAAATCATTGGGTAATTAAGACCTCTGGGCTGGTGCAAGGCCACACCACCATGATGTGACCTGGAGCAACTGTAACATCAGGCACTGTTAGAGAGGAAGTGACAACCCTCTCAGCCCCACCAGTAAATCGAGTGTTGATGTGGCATCTTTGACTGACAGTTGACTCAGATGAACTACCAGATAGCATCAGTAGTAATCATAGCTCCACCACAACATTAAGGTATAGAGATCATTGTCATAAGAATAGTTTTTAGGCATAAAATTCTTGCTCTCCCATCTTGATGAGATTTTTCCCATCCTGTTTAGAGGTTATTTAGATATGCTGGTATTCAAAAGAGAATTATTTTCCTCTTTCCATCTTGTGACAGAAAATGGAAGTTCTCTTTCACTGTGTAAGTCTTTATATTTAATTTCTGTCTTTAATTTTCCTACCCTTTAATAGAAATATTCATAATTTTTATTAGAAACCAGGCATGTATTTTAATTTTTATGGAAGACATTTTTGAAAATATATTTCCTGCAGTTCAGCACCTTTACTCTTCTCTGCAATCAAATTTAGATTTTGACTTTATAGAGGGCTCTTTATTTACAAGTAGACTTTCCTGTTTATAAATATATTTGGATTTGCCTCAAGACAATAAGGAACCAGAAGGAAGCAGTGATCAATGCCAGCCTTGATGACAACTACGTTCTCTTTCTTTTTATATTACAAAAATCACAGAAAAGACGGAAGTGCAATGGTGTTGTTAACACAATGACTTTAAATTTTGGGGTAAACAATTTTTTTTCATCTCTTTTTTTTTTCCTAGGGAGAATAAAGAGAAAGAAGAAAGCTAATGGCTCTACAACAGGGATAATACGAAAAATGTAGACAATTGCAAACCAATAGGGAAGATTTATGAAAGACTTACTGTAAAATGTGGAGCTAAATATTTGCTTACTGTATACTTTAGCATAAGTAAATAGTCTGTTGGAAAAACATAAAAAAATTTAGTCAGTCACAGACTGACAGACATCCTTGAGGTGAAAACAGAACTGCCAAGTATACAAATATTAACCAAGAGCAATAATGAATTTTCTTATATTCTGAGAATGTTAAATTTTCTGTCGCAGAATGTTCCTGGAACTTAGTAAATACTTTCACTCACATTCAGAATTCCTTAGTTGGAAGGAATTTTGTACAGTGACTAGAACTGAAAGTTCTGTAAAAGATACAGTCTTGATTCACCTACTGGAGCTGTTTGTAAAGTTGATTTATTGAAATCCTTAAAGAAGCGTCTGTCAGCACTTCATAGCATTGAAGATGTAGGTGGGTTTACATGTTTTCTCCATTGTAGGCTGAAAAAAAGATCACTTCCCTTTCCTAAAATCATAAACTTCCTTCACCCAAGTCAGCATTTACAAGGAAAGGGCAGAGAAATCCTTCATCTGGAGTAATCAGCCACAGACACAAGATTCTGAGAGGGACCTGAAGATATCCAGCATTCAGAAATGGAGTCTCTTCATCCTCCCATGTCAGCTCTGCACTCCAGAGTAGAGCATGTGTGAGCAAACGCAAACAGTCCAATTCATTGTGTTATTACCACCACCCAATCCAAACAAAACCCCACCTCTCTTCAAAATCTACTCAAAGGAGGCATACAACTGAACATACTTTCCAAGGCTGAGGAAACACTGGTTATCTAAAAAAGTGTAAGAAGAGTCTTTCTAAAGTTTTAAAAATCTTTATCTGCAAAATACATAACTGCTTAGTTGCAACTAAATTAGCCTAAATAACAATGCATTAGAGCAACGAAAGGGAATGATTTGTTAAGTTATCCCTGTCCAGAAAATAAAAGAAGGCTGTTTAACATATGCTTCATTTTAAACACAGATGGAATTAAGCATGTGCTTCAGTTCTTTTCTGAGTCAGAACTAAAAATTGAAAACCATAGCTATGTAATACTTTGCCATGTTACAGCAGAACCAACTAAAATGTTGTCATCATATTCTTTCATATGATTTCAATATCCTGCTTGAGCAGGGGGGTTGGATATAAGATGACCTCCAGAGGTCCCTTCCAACCTCAGCTATTCTGTGATGCTGTGAATACTGCACAGATGAAAGCAAGTTTCAGTTTTATACTTATTCATAACATCAGCAATATAAAGCATTGTCATTGTTTATGTAAATAGTAAAAAAATTACCAAAAGGCAAATGTGTCATTTGGATCATTCATTTTTCTTTATTGAGCTTTGATGAAAAACAGTCCATTTGAAACATTTCCAGCAACTATTTCAATTCCAAATGCTCAACACAAAAACTTGATATCATAGTTCAAACATATAAAGTTGCATCTCATTATAATTTAATATTTAACAAAGCTAATCATTTCTGATTTTTCATAATTAAGTTTACAAAAATAATGTTACATTTATAAAATAAATCAGCTTTTCCCAATAAATTACAGTGGTGTTCTTATTCAAAAATGTAATATATCGTACAAAATAGATAACAACATTTTTGTCAGATAAAATACTAAAGCATATTTTTCATCCAGCACATTTTGGCAGTGTGTGAAAACATTTTATTGTACATTTGATATCTAAAGTACAGTGTGAAAACTAAACCCATTAAGCTATTATGCACAATGCTTATATAAGGCAAGGGTGGCCAACTTGGGGACTACTTTTTACTTCCAGTTAAATATTTTTTGTCAGACCAATACTGCCATGTTTATGCAACTGACTTAATTAATATGATCCAGTAAAGTCATGCAGATCCAACTTGAGCCCAACACTCTTTCTATGCTGAGTACGCAAAAGTGACCCGCATCAGTCAACTTTTGGGCTGCTCAGTATCTCTGACACATGCTTTACCCTTGCGTTTCCCCACAAAGCATTGGTGGCCAACATGTAAAAATAGCACCGTCCAGATTCCCCTAAAGTTAACGGCAAAACTGCGGTACTTTATTCTGGCATAAAAACTCATACTGAAAGGGACTGGTAAAAAGAGCAATGCATTGATAAAAAATAAACAGTAACCAGCAAAAAGAGAAACACTCTAAAAAGCAAAAGGTAAACATTAAGAGCTACTGTATGCAGACTTTACAAAAGCAACTATTTTAAAATAACATAAAGAAACACAGCATCTACCTGGTGGTAAGTGTATTCTCATTAAAGCCTTGGAATGTTCCGGTCAGCTCAGCATTTACTGAGTTGCATTTCCTGCCTGCAAAAATGTATCTGAAGAATCGTATTAGTTTGCTTGAGCAACTTTGAAAAGCCAAAGGTTTAACTACACCATCTTTGGATGCTGTGATTAATGCAGGTGTCTGGTTCAACATCTCGCCTCACAGAATTTCTTACTCCACAATGTTTTCTCTTTGCAATAGTTCAGCAAACTACAATATCTGATTCTCTCTTTTTCCTTTGTTTCTCTCTTATATAACTTCTGGGAAGAAAGTCTACTTTAAAGTACTGAAGGAAAATAATTGCTGTCTGGAATAAATAAAATGTGCAAAGTGGTGATTTTCTTATGACGTCAGTATTGTATGAACAACAGATCACTTTATATATCATAATAGATTATTTTCACAAATTGTAACTGAGTGAGTATATGCCCAAACGAGTATGTGTCACAAGGTCCCCTTTGTGCAAATCCACAGAGGGTCCAAATCCAGATGGGTTATTATAGACTCCAGACACAAAACTTAGTCAATGTTGGATCCCCCCAGAATGGAAGGTGAGGAAGAGGAGGAGAAGGGGGCTCGTCACAGTAAATCAATTCATCCCAAACCTCTGAAAACTCTTAAAAATCCAGAGGATAAGTATTCGGTGTGCTGGCTGTCTTCTGGCTTGAAATACCATGGCTCAAACCAGGAACATCTGGAGCTGAACTCAGGCACATTTGCTGCTTCAGTTAGTACGCTATACCTCTCCAGACACAGAGCTACTACATAACTACAGCTCCTCTGTAGGTGAAGTTTAGAGCGATTGCTGGAACATGCATTCACCAGCCAGTTAGGCAAATAAACACAATGGCTACACGAGTAAATCAAACAGTACAAAGTCTATACTCCAGCCCTGAGGTCAAGTGGCATGGTCTGGCCACATTCCTAGTTATACTCTCTGTGCCCCTGAAGAGTGTTGGCCATATCCAAAGCACCTGGTGAAAAGTGTCCCTTGACTGGCCTAATTCCCAAAGTGTGCACAGAAATTGTTTGGGAGAGTACTAGTTAGTCCTGACCAAAAACCATACCAGTCTTTATCCTAACTATTTAGCAATATAAATGCTAGCATCCATGCCTCGGCACTGTCCAATTGACTGATTGGACACACTACTGCGTATATAGATTTTAAAAGGTCCTCAAACATATTTGCCCATGGCAGGCCCTCTGATTCATACAAATAGGTAAGTAGGGAGCATTCAACTCTTTTGTTGAAATTTTACTTGAAAGAGACGGTTCTTTCAAATCAAGATTTTTAAAATGAGTTGGGCATTTCTGTCCATTAAGTATTTTCTCTTTTTTATTTAATGCATGGGCTTTGTTTGGTAGCCTACTGTTTTACTATTAATGGAATTTTGGCTTTTGTCTGATTAACCCACCTTTTCATGTCTACAATTCACAGCTAAACAAGCACTAACCAGTTCCGTCACAATGAAAAAATTATATACACGTCTAAAACAATAATATTAAGGCAACAACTAAAACAGGAAATAAAAAATGCACTTGTGCAGTTAAAAGATCTAAAAATAATATCAGCCTCTATACATACTTGTCAGACTGCAGTGTCCACAGTTACAGTTGTACACAGCAGTCAGAACAGTGAGTATTACTTTCCAAATCATAAGGTGTTTTAAAAAACACCCACAGTAGTGGCTGCTGAGGAAATAATTTCCTTTATCATCCTGAGATTTTAAATGTGCAAGTGTCCTACCAATTTATCTAGTGCATAAAAAGGAAGAAGGGAAGGAAGGAAGGAAGAAAGGAAAGAAGGGAGGGAGGGAGGAAGGGAGGGAGGAAGGAAGGGAGGAAGGAAGGGTAAGACAGAGACAGAAACATTATCACAACGGTTTTTGTTTCAAAATAGATTGCTGTGCAATGACTGAAGCCTGATTTGTAGACATTTTGTATTCTTGCCCAGAGCCTTGAGGAGGGGAAGGTAATGGAGTTTCTGGAGTTGCTGAAAAAAAAATATAGAAAGAATTACGTATTTTTATATTCTGGCCTACTCTGTGTTCACAACTACATACTACTGCACTGAAAGGAAGTTCTGCTACATTTGGCATGCTATGGAAATAGGACATTTTAATTATCAGAATTTTTAGTTTATTAAAAATTGTGTATGTGAAAACAAAGATACATAAGAATGGTGTTGAATTTTTAAAATTAAATTAAATTAAGGTCAAAGTCTCTTACTTAACACAGTTTACATACATACATTTTTAATGCACAATTATTTTCATTTAAGAATGCTGATGAAATAATTCTATGAGCACTGGCAGGCCACCATTCTAATTAATATTTTAAAATGTAACAGTGAAATGTTATGACAGAATGCTAACTTGCAATTACTTACAAATCTGTTCTGTGTGTACAGGAGCAGACATTGAACTTATGAGGATAGTTTGGCCAGTTAATGGATCTTGGGCTAAGTGAGGATGTACTGGATGATGCAGATGACTGGTATCATTAGAAGTACCTGCAGAAATAACATGAGCATATATCAATTCAAAAGACCATGTTGTTGCCAGCAACTTATACTCCAATAATTACATTTCCACAGAGCAAATATTTTGATTGGCAATTTGAATAATTGCCTTGGGGTATTCATTAAACAATTTAACCAGACTTCAACGATATTAAGCACTGTGTTTATTTTTAGTGTTTTGACTGCATTAACAGTGGATTTCATGAACTATTTGTAAGGATTCTTCCATCTGCCTAGGGAATTCTATGTCTAGATACCCAGCAATGACTCAGAAATACACAGCACAAACTGAGGCTGTAGGACTGAGTTAACAAGATGAGCAGCCAAGACAACAAGTCTTTAGCTAACAATCATATGACTCAAAACTCAGCCAGCAAGGCAATGGTCAAAGTGCTTGCTTACATCATGATTCCCTCAACATCCTAGTGCACTAAATTCAACATAATACAACATGGTAAACTTAACAAGTTGTTAGCTTACCTCCCAGTAACATTTCCTGAAGTAAACTGTCAATTTTAACAATTCCAAATAGTTTAACCAATTGTATTTGCTCAATCATTTGCCAAGTGATGCTCTGGAGTGTAGGCAATAGAAGCAGAAGTTCTCCAAATCTTCCTCGGGAGTCATACTGACGGTCATTAATATAATCCTCTAAACTGATTTGAACTTGGAACCGCATGTTCTTAATCTTCATTGGATTACTCAGGCCTTTTGCATCTTGAAAAAGGATGAAAACTTAAAGTCAAGGCAGATTATGATTTGGGAGGAGCATTTTACTTTTTTTCATTTTATTCTTTTCCATCCAGCTAGATAACACGAGTAGATGCTACAACAAAAATTACCTTCAATATAATCATATGTAAAATAATTCTGAGAGATATTTTTGAAAAGGTACCTGGATCAAAAAACACAATCGCTTTCAAGCAAGCGTACTCATTGTCGTCTATTTGAATTTCCTGGAAGGGTCGAACTAATTCATCTAGAATCCGATTTGCCACTCGGCTGATCTCTACTTCAGTACTGTTGCGATGGATTATGTGATTGTTGCCTTAGAGAGAAAGAATAGCAACATGTCAACATGTGGATTGATACACAGCTTTGATGCAACGTACTAGCTGAACCCCATTTTCAAAAGGACATTTCATTTTACTTAACCTAATTAATATTTTTTTTAAGTAATAACTCACTTGTACCATACAAAACAGTTCTTTGCAAACAGAGTATTTGTGCAAAATACAGCTGTCACCCAGTAAGTAATCTGTGCATGTAAATATGCCAACACATACAGTTACTGATCAGTCCACAGGACTTGAGGTCCATATTTGACTGACAGACTACTGTGTCAAACAATGCTAACAAATTCCTCATCATGTCACTATACATGCACGCACACATCTCATCATATTAGTGTGTCTCTCTGTTGTGTGAATGAAGGGAAGACATGCTTCCACCACACGACAACATCCCCCTCCCTAACAGCCATGCTCTCTTTATATAAGCCAGTGAAGGAGCCACTTCAAGTGACCAAGAACATGCTTATGTATGCATGAGTCCTCTCTGTGCCATGGATGCACCCATGTCCCAGATGACTATCCAATTTTCTAGCCTGTAGGGTCTTCCCTGACTATGTCTGAAGAGATCTTGAGAAAGCTCCAGATAAATGGTTTTCACAAAGACTGAAATTAGTACACGGGCCACACATTAGCTGCTCCTCTCTTAAGCAAAGGTTTTTTATAGTTTTTGTTGTTGTTTTGTTGGGGGTTTATGGGACAAAGGTGCAGAAAGGATGCTAATGTAAGGAGACAACGTGCCAGGAACTTCCTTAAGTTGTGGTTTCTGGTATCCAATAAACCTTTAGCGGTATAAACTCACAGGAAACTGTCCACCTGCTTTTGCTGGAACAGGGCACGTGACAATATGTCATTAATAGCTATTTAGCATTCACAGAATGCATTGCTGTGATTGTGCCAGAACAGTTGTCCCACTTAAGTGATTACATGGTTGCTAATGTACTATAACATCATCATTATTAATTAAAACAAAACCAATATTTACCTAAAAGTAAAATGTCCTTATACGCCATGGAGCGTTTTGCTGCTCCAAGCAACAAGTGTTCCCCAGCGTGTGCTCTTAGCAGGGCAACCTCAAGAAAAAAACAACAGACTCATCAGAAGATAAAGCATTGAGTTCCAATAAAGGCAAAATAAATGAGGATGCATATTACCATGAGTGTATTCAGTTATAGGTACATGTTTAAGACTGTTAAGATTTTAATGTAAACATAAAGCAAATGTAAAAACCTTAACCCTGTACTAACAGCACACTATAACTATGTTGTCACCCTCTGTCACTTTTAGCATTTGGTCTAGATTTTAATATAAAGCTCTGCAAAATACTTTTCAATAAATGCAATACTTCCATTTATTTCCTAGTGCCTATTCCCTTAACAAAGTTTTCTCTAGAACTTTAAGTTGACACTAAAGAATCTGGTGGGCTAGAATGAACTGTTACGGTAAATTCAGCACTATCAGTGTTTCATGTTTCTCACCTGGAACCAAAAATTTATATGGCACTTAAAAGAACTTTTTCCCCAACAAAGCCAAATATGCTAAAATATCCACTACTGTCAACAAAGAAGAAACCTGATTCATACCAGGAAGGCACATCAAAAATGCGGTCATTAGTTTACTCTTTGTCACCTATTTACTTTCCTTTGTTTTTAATGTCTGCTTGAAACTTCAGTGCTGTCTTTTACTTCCACAAGGAACTCCTCTCTTGGCAAGTAATTCTTTTCTTATGAATCCAAGCCAATACTTTATGAGTGATGTAAAGGTACACAGCACCTAGAAATACTTAATGCGTGACAACTTTTCAGGTTCTCAGTAGAGTTGACTTATCTGGTCTGTCTTGCTCTATGGTTTGTAAATCAGGCTGATTCCCAGATCAGGCATAGTTTGTTCAATACCAGATGGTTTATTTTACAACTAAATGCACAATGCCTCTTAGAAAGAGGCTATCACAAACGCAAAAGTGGCATTTGTTGTAACTGCCAATACCTTTGTCACTACTCTTCTAAGATACTTAAGGTTCCGGAGGATTTCCCAACATGCACTCTTCAAGGACTTCAGGGGTATTTTCAGCCTATCTTTCTAAGCTGATTTTTTTTTTCAATACATACAGGAACTTTTTAATGAGGTATGATCCCTTCTCTTTTCCTTCATGCCATCTTAACAATAAAAACAGCAATATCTTTTTTGCTTTTGTTGCCTTTGTGTAACCAATGCATTTAAAATTCTCCTTTCACATGAACAGATTTTTAACTTATTCCAGTATGTTGAGCTTGTACACACATATTCTGTGGGTCTGCAAAGACATCATTAAGCTCCTACTTTGGGGGTCTCCTTGGCCTGAAACACCTCCATATTCCTGAGGAAGAGTATAAGAAGGAAGGAGTCTCAAACCCAAGGATGCTCTAACTCTCCTTGCAGGATTTTCTTATAAACTGAGAGACTGAAGAGGCAAAAAAGAGGAATTACACAATTTCACTTCACAGTCATTTTCAAGCTGAATCAGATTTTGGTGGACTGAAATCAAGAGATCCCAAGCCATGAATTAACCTCCTGCCCAGGAAGCTGGTGAGAGAACTGCTTACCACAATGTGGAGACACTGGTTCTGAGTGTGCCAGCACAACTTTGAAACCCAGGAATAAATTAGGATATATTACAGACGTGATGACAAATCAGACCTCTGTCATAAAAATCCTTAAGAAGTTTCAAGGTTTGATGCTTTTTTGCCCCACAGTCATTATATATAATATAGTTTTAGTACTTTGTAATATATGAAAGATTACTTGCTATGGATTGATATTAGTATGTTTGGCATTTGTTCAAGATTCTAACGGCTTTTATTTTTTGCAAGTACAGAACACCTGCTTCAAATTAAACAACACGTTGTCTTAAACTATATTATAATGAAAGGTGAACACGAAATAAATACTTTGCAAGGTCAGAAAAAAGCATGGCTTTTTTAGAAGATTGTTTTCATTTTTGCATGCAGCTTGGTATCTCTGCTTACAAAAGAATACAGAAAGCACAAAACACTGAAGGACATATTAGTTTGCTGCTTCTTTTTGTTAATGTGCTCGAGTATCAATTTCCTCTGGTTTTTTTTGTGGTGGTGCTATTTAAAAACTTTAAGAAATTTTAAGATGGTGGGTCTAGCACATAGCTCTATTTGATCAAACAGAAAATGAGTGTTTAATCATAACATTTAAATATCACAGAAATAACAGGTCAATAATTCAAGTTCTCTCTTTGGTCGCCTGTTATACCTGGTCATCCAGTGGTAATTCACAGAAGCCCGGAATATATTTAGCCCATTCCACCAGGACCAAAAGTTGTTGCTTCATAGATTCACAGACATCACTAATACCAGCAATTTTCTTAACATTTATGTCAGTGCTAGCACCAGGACTGGAGACTGAGATCTGGCCAAAGTGAGAGAAAAAATTAACAATGTTAAATTTCATATAATCACATTTTCACTGGTTAACAGCATATTTAAGAAAAAATGGCAGCAGTAATCATGCATACTCTTGAGAAATTCCTTGACCATACAGACCATTAGTCTGCACGTAAATTATAAAATTTAATTTCTCATTATTACCAGTGTGCATTACAGTATGTTAAAAATTACACTATTCATATCATGATACGATATGTTTTTATTCCAAAATACTATTTTAAAATATACCAGAGCCCTTATTATTTGTAGGGGGAGGTGCTTTTTTATGCCTTTAAAATGGTTGACATTTACTTCATTTCAGAAAAAAAAAAGCTCATAGGGGCATGCAGTAACACTAAGGGCAAAGAAAGAGAGACATAAAGGGGTAGCCTGTTCTTCTAGTGAAAAGATAAGTACCATTAACTTTAGAAGGTAAAACAGGGGGGTTTTAGTGCCTGGAGGAGAATGGTTTGTAATGATGAAGCATCGGTATAGGTGGGGGCCTGAGACGTTTCAGAGCAAATGTAAAGGATATGAGTGTGCATCAGACCACCTGCAGTGAACAGTGTTCTGTGAAATAAGAAGAGAGCAATATCTTTCTGGGCCTGAAGCTGGGGCACTTTCACATAACCACTGAGCCAAATCCTGAAATTCTTAATGACTTTTCAAGGAAAAGAACAAAACCAGGCTTGCTTTTAAGCCAGGCAGGAAAGACAACTTAAGATAAAACCAAGCCTGAGAAAAGAAAGTCAGTTTATAGCTGCTATCATATCAGGGAAAAAGACAGAAGAAAGAAGAAAGAAGACAAAAAGAAGAAGGAAAAGAAGAAGAAAGAAAAAGAATAAAAAGAATAAAAAAGGAAAAGGAAAAGGAAAAGGAAAAGGAAAAGGAAAAGGAAAAGGAAAAGGAAAAGGAAAAGGAAAAGGAAAATGAAAAGGAAAAGGAAAAGGAAAAGGAAAAGGAAAAGGAAAAGGAAAAGGAAAAGGAAAAGGAAAAGGGAAAGGGAAAGGGAAAGGGAAAGGGAAAGGGAAAGGGAAAGGGAAAGGGAAAGGAAAAGGAAAAGGAAAAGGAAAAGGAAAAGGAAAAGGAAAAGGAAAAGGAAAAGGAAAAGGAAAAGGAAAAGGAAAAGGGAAAGGAAAAGGGAAAGGAAAAGGGAAAGGGAAAAGGAGAAAGCATACTTAGGAAATTCTGTAGCTTGACTATCTGCTCCCTCCCCCCCCCCCCCCCCCCCAAGAAAAAAAACCTTTGATCTTCCAATACTCTGTACCTACAAATTTCAGGATGGTGGATGCTATTTAGGTTGACTCCTACCAGATCCCCTTCAGTGCCAGATCCATGTTAAATCCCCCAGTGGGATCTGTGGTGAAATCCCATTATTCTTGGGTGGTCAAAAGGAGTTGCACTTCTGAGCTAAAGTGCAGTGTTTCCTACATAATTCAGTAGTCTAAAACACTGAAAACAGCTTAGATATTAACGGCAGTTAACCAGCTAAACATTAGTTTTCAGGGAAATGCAGCAGCTAGGCAGGTGAAAAAAGTCCTCAGACACATAATTCAAAGGCTCTCATGTAGGAAAAAGGTTAAAGGTATTGTCTCTTTGTAGACAAGTCATTTGTGAAATGCCTGCTATAATCATGAGTCCATTTCTGGCATTTGTTCTACAAAGATGAAGTTGAAAATACTGAGTATCATTCAGGTGAGAGCTACCAGAATGATTCAGTCTAGAAAACTTTCAGTACAGAAAGAGTAAAGAGATTCAACATATTCATTTTTTCCAGAAAAGTAAGAGTAGTCCTGATCATGATTCAAAAGTACCTACACAAAGAAGAGAGTTCTGATACCACAACACACCAACTGAAAGTTAATTCAAGAAGGTAAAGAACAGGCAGATTATTTAACCATTAGACTTACTGACTCATGAACTTAATACATTGTCCTTCCTTTAATATCTTTTAATCAAAGCTATGCATCTTTATAAATTACATCTTATAGGACAAACTATAGACTGTGTGCTGAAATAACTTGGTGAGCTTCTGCTGGGGATTCATGGTATGACTCCCACAGAGTTCATTTTGAACCACTATGGTTGCATCACTTCACAAGGATATGAAGCTGTGAACTTTCCTCTTTCTATTTCTCTATGGCTTTAACCTGCCTCTCGTTTCTGGGGTGCAACATGACAGCCACTGATTCATAGAATCACAGAGTAGCCCATGTCAGAAGGGATCATCTCATCCAACCTTTCATGGAAAAGGGAGCCTAGATGAGATTATCTAGCACCCCGTTCAATCGCATCTTGAAAACCTCCAGTGATGGAGACACCACCGCATCCCTGGGAGGGTTGTTCCAGTGACTGATCATTCTCACTGTAAAAAATTTCTCTCTTATACCAAGATGAAACCTCTCCCAGTGCAATTTGTACCCATTAATGACTTGAACATGACAATATAGCACTAGATCCCTATTGTCCTGAGAACTATCAGAGAAACATCCATACTCCTGCGAGAGTCCAGCATGTCCCTTCCATATTTACATAATCCTGGAAGCCTCTCCTGGGTCTGTGGGAGCAAAATTGTACTTGAACAATTTCCCTATGTAAGGGATCTTCAGGGATAAAATAATTATTTTTGCATATTTTAATACGAATATTTTAAAAGGGGTGGATACCACCTTTTTCCTCATTTCACAGCTGAAGGACTTGGCCAATGATTTGTGACACTACCACCTCCTCCAAGTCTCTCCTCAGGACTGAACTCATCTTATGGACCCATTCGATTGAGGGAAAAACAAGGACCTTTGAGACTTTACTTTTCCATCATGTTAATGTGATGTCTGGGACTTTGAGGCCAAGAGTGTATCTTCATATATGCTTGGCATAGTGGGAGCAATTATCTCCTACTACAACATACCAGTCACTAAATGTTGTATCTTCTCTTTTTTGTGGGACTTGTGCCACAGCTTTTGCAGGTGGTGCTTCAACCCATTCTTCTTTTGTTACAGGGGGCGTTCTTGGGCCTTTCTTCTTTTTATGGTGTGGAACAATTTCTTCACCAGAAACTTCAGAATCACCCTTGGACCTCTTCCACTTTTTCTCTACATTTTTCTTTTTTTAACTTTTCTTGGGTGAAAAGACCTGGCTTTCCTCAGCTGTTGATTCATTAGCGTACCTTTCCACCCCAGTGTCATCATCTTTCTTCTTTGCGGCTTTTTCTGTACTTTAGACTTCTTCTTGCTGTCATCATGCATTCTATCAGAAGCATCTCTTTCTTCAGAGGGACGATGTCCAAGATTTTCCTGAACCCTGGACCAGGAGCTCTCTGAAGCATCTGGTTGCTCTCTTTGCTTATCTGCTGAAGAAATCCTCTCTTTAAACTCTGGTTCTTCATAACACTGGGAACTTTCCTTTCTGTCTGATTTTCACTCTTCTTTCCAGTGACCCTGCTGCTCTTCTGTAACATGATGGTGGCTCAGTGACCAGGATTCCTATGGCTGCACAATCTGGCTCAGAAGTCTGTACTTTTCATTTTTATCATCTCCACTGTTGTAAACATCACAGTGACATTTGGGTGACCAACGAGGACTTGGACTGCCTTCATTTCAGTGATGCTTCTTGGATTTTCTTTCCTCATGGATATCTCTTGAACTTCTTTCTTCTTGGATACCTTCTCTCTTATCCCTGCTGTCTTTCCTTCCTTTTTCTTTGTCATCCCAGTCTCTCTGGCTGTCTCTTTGTTTATCCTTGTCTCGACCTCTCTTCCTTTCTTGTTCCTGCTCTTGATCTCTTTTGCACTGGTTGGTCTCGATGATCTTAAAGGCCCTTTCCAAATTAAATGATTCTATGATGCCAAATAATAAGTAGAATAAGTTTGTGTCTGTACACAAGTTGACATTTTAAGCCAGGAATTTACTGTCTGAAAAAAAAAGTTGTGGCAGGAAAGGCTGAGGATGTGATTCTGTTCTTATTCTGTGACAGCTCTTATTCCTGAATTGCATATACCAGTTGGAAATGATTAAGGGAGTAACATACAAAAAAAAAAAGCACAATAAGCAAGTTTAAAGAATTACTAAGAAGGTAAAAATAGGTATATTTTTCATACTGTATAGGTATGAAAGGTAGGAAGGTCCATTATGTTCATCTAGTCTGCCCAGACATGCAATATGTACCAAAGACTATCACCCAGTAATTCCTGCATCAATTCTTTACAGACAGTTCTACCCTAAGAGAGATGCTGATAAAGGATGAGATTACAAAACATTTGGGGATGTATAAATCAGTCAGCATGAAATCATAAAGGTGGCAGTTAAATTCTAAGTAAGTTAGTAAGAGGTGCAAGAATGCAGAATCAATGACCGTGATTTATCTGAGGTGCAGAAAAGGACTGGAGACTGTTCCATTCAGCAATTGATTGGATAGAAAAAAAAAAAAAGAAAATGAAGTTCAGATGAGACAAAGAAAATTTAAAAGCAAGATGTGAATAGACTGTAGTTGGAACACTTCTGTTTGCCTTACTTATAATGTCTAAGGATATTAAAAATGGGATTTTCAAAAGAATGTAAGGAAATGAGTGTCCACACCCCTTTGACTGTAATGGCTTTGGACAATTTTTTCTCTAATGTTTCATGAGAAAGCCAGCCTCAAGGATAGATAGATGCCACCAGCTGTCTGAGACAGCAACTGATTTAAAAGCAGTAAGAATCATAAAGCTTTATTAAGAAAGGCGCCTAGGACATATTGTCCTGCACAAAGTAGAATTTTTTTTATTGACTTTGCTTTAAGAATGTATTCTATTACTCATTCTTTCATTGGGAAGAGGAAGCTGGGTGCATTTTGGAAGCAGAAAAAAGTAATCTCAATAATTATATTTAATACAATAAGAAACTGAAAAGTATTTAACTTTAGAAAAATGGTCTTAAAGTCATCAAATAATTTTGTGGTAGACTTTAGTACCTGACGGGAGAGTGTCTCAGCCTGGGACAATGTGCTAATAGAGGGAATGTTGCAGCCATCAAAAGTGTTTCTTCTTGTACTTATCCTGTCCCGTTCATTTTGTACAGCTGGAAAAGAATAATCATCTCATTTATTGACTTGTAGACATTGCCACACAGTATCATTTCAGAAGTTTACTAGATAACTGCAAGAATCAAAATGTACGACATTCAAAAAAGACCTAGTGCTTCTATCTCTGAGTAACGAGGAAGGATGACATTACATGTTTACAGTCTTTATCTGTATACTGTTTGCCTGTAAAAACTATGTATAACTAATTATAGATAGACACTGAATTATCAGCACTTTTGTCACTGGTTTTATGACAGTAAAACCTTTTTCTTACTTTGAATTTGAACACATGCTGTCATCTTCTTACTTTAACCAATTTATTAAAGTGAGGCTTTACGATAATGGTAGAAATGGACACCTCCAGGCTGCTGAACAGGCCAAGAGGTACAGCACCACCACTGACAAATTTTCTCAGTCAGAGGAAGTGCAAAAGCCCTACTCCCGCTATCCTGTGCGAAACCCTGAAACAGGAATGAATCATGAACTTAATCCACTAAGAGATAATTTTGAAACTTAAATCTCACACTCCTCCTCAGTGACATTGCATTCCTAGCCAGGTTAAAGAACATTAACTAAGTAAAAAAAAAAAAAAATTAAAAAAGCACCAAAAAGGTTTCAGGCCGGTAAATTTTGTTTCATGGGGTCCAAAAAAGGCAGTTGAAAGGGCTTTTGTTAAGGAATCCTTAATCAGCACACGCAAGGCTTATGAAGGTACATGGCTTACTTTTGAATTGAAGGAAGAAGAAAAAAATAAAACTCAATCAGATTTTTCTAAAACCTAGATCATGTCCAAGGTTAGGCCAAGGAGGAAAGAAAAAAAAATAATTGTGCTGATCAAAATCTTTTTATTGCACAAGGAATATCATCATCTTTTAAGAGCAGCAGCTTTATTTCCGAAGATATGTTTGCTATTTTGTGGGAAACAATCTGCATTACAGAATTTAGGAGTAGTACCAAAGGCTTCAATAAAAAAAATAAAATATTCTATACACTGAATGGTTTCCAGGGTTTATCTGAACAATGCACACAGTTTATTCCAGAGGTGTACTAACTTTTTGCCAAGGACACTCACGGATGGGCCTTTTATTAAGGTCACAGTAAGAAATGTTGTGCAGTGATAAACACAAAGTGCTAAATGTTCATGTAGACAGGAAACAAAAAATATAACCTTTTTAAAAAGAATGGGAAAAAAACCCATTCACTGGATCTCAGCAGCCTACGTGCCACACAGAAAATTAAAATACGGTCAGCGCTGATTAGTATTAGAAAAATAGTAAGCTATTCTGACAATCACTAGTGAAAATCACTGGTGGAGCACTTTGAGAATCACAGGGAAATGCTTCAATTTTCCTCTGAGTATGCATAATTTTGCATTATTAGAATGGATTGACTGTCGGTAAAGCCTTTTCATCAGTTCAGGCTAAAATTGCCTTAAACAGAGACTCCATGAGGAAGGGAGAATATCTTCTTCTCAAAGAGGGCTTGTACAGCTTTTACCAGCCAAAGCCTTTCTCACCTTCACCCTGAAGAAAAGAAAGGGATTTGCTAGAAACAAGCTGAGAAACTATCATATAGACGATGCTACGCTTATGCTATGAGACATCCCTGGACAGTGTAGAGAGGTATATAACAACACACAAGCAGTGAAATTTACAGTTCACCATTTTGAATTATTTTCGCACTGGAAAGCCTTGAATAAACATGGCTTGGACGCAATGAAAAATGCAAGTTTTATAGATAGTGGGACCAGAAGAGTCAGAGTGGTGTAAGTCAGGTTAAAAGTTTTGTGCAGGCTATATCTTCAGTTCATAAACATGAGTTAGCAGCGTGCCTCACAGCGATGTCAGCTAGCCATGCGCTGGGCTGCATTAGAATCTTGAGGGAAGTGATTATTTCTGGTTTGGGCTCCCCAGTACACGAAAGACGCCGGAAAACTGGGCAGTGTCCAGCAGAGGGCTATGGAGGTATAACTCACAAGATGCATGAGGTGAAGCAGAGAGAGACATTTTTGTTTACGTGGAAAAGAGAGGACCAAGCTGCAGATGGAGGTCTAATTTCTGTAGTTTACAGAAAATAGAGCCAGATTCTTCTCAGACGCACAGTGAAAGGACAAGAGGCAATAGACACTACCCTAACTGCAGTAAGACATATTCCAATTTGATATAAGGAAAAACTCTTCCCAATAAGGGTGGTCAAGCACTGGAAGAAGTTGCTGAGAGAGGTTGTAGAACGCCCCCTCTCAGGGACTGTATAAACCTGGCTGGACAGGGTCCCAAGCAACCTGACTGAACCTAGAAGTTAGCCTTGCTTTAATTGGGGGCCTGGACTAGATGACTTCCAGATGTCCCTTCTGAGCTAGACTATTCTTTGATTTTAGGTTTTGAAAGTCTGGAGCTTTGCTTTTTTGCAAAACTTGTAGGGCTGCTGTGGACACACACCTCTTCCCTTTTCTTCACGTCAGCTTGCTAATATATACACAATATGTTACTGATTTTAATGACTCAAATTCCAAAAGGCTAATCTGTGTTCGAGGAGATACGTAAGAATTAGCAAACCTATTTCACCCATACACAGTGTAACTCCTTTTAGAATACCCCCATCCAGCTGCAAGGAGAAAATCCGTTTTACCTCATACTAAAACTCAATCACTAGCAAAGCAGTACTACAGTATAGATATATCAAGAACATAAACAGCTTCCTTTATGTTAGGAAAGCTATGTATAGACTAAAAATGTTATAGCCTAGTTACAGTACAGGAGAACTGCGCACTCACATTGCAGACTGGCCTTCAGGCAGATACACCATGCTCTAAACAAAACAGGTAGCAAAGTATGTGACGAACCATTTTTGACTGCTTATTTAAACCAGATCAGGACATCTTTTGCCTCTACATCATAATTGCCAGTAAAGCAACAGCCCCAACAATGTGATACAAAAATCTTCTGGTATTCCCACCACCTTTCTTTTCCTATTGTTCTGCTCTTGTGGTCAACTGGTCCTTCCACTTTGACAGGAAGATCACTGTGACACCCATGTTTCTTCATGTCTGTCAGTGAGATACATAAGTAACAATCTTTCCATATTAAGCCCTAATGAGATTAGAATTTTTTTCAATTAATGTGGATGCTCCACTGACAGCTACCACTACTGTTCTCACCACTGCTTTTTCACTCAACTTCACTCTCCTTCCTCTGGCTTAAATGCTTCAAACATTTAAATTTAAGGGAAGAACCAGTAAATTGGCACTTTCTTTACTTAGGTAGGATAGAAACAAAATCCCAAATAGAGATTTTATCACCCAAATTTGGTAAAAATTAAAATTAAAAACTTACACTTAACTTTTCCAGGATATACCTCAACAATTAGAAATCAGTGAATTTTGGTGGCAGGATTCATGGACTAACCAGCTGCAAATTTACTTTAAACCCATAGATTTGCTTATGCTCAAAGTGCTAGAACTGCTTACCCACCTGAAAATTAGATGACACATATTTCACCTCAATATAAAAGCATTTCTCCATCATGAAGGCACTATAGCAGACTTTCCATTGAATTATTCTGCTGGAGTTTTTTAGAATTTTTATTACATTTTAAAACTAGTTCAGATTATTTCTTTTTGTATATCAAATAATAAATTAACTCCATTACCTTCTTTTTTCATTCCTGCTCGAAAACATTTTTTTAAGCGACAATATCTGCATTGATTCCTTTTGTCCTTGTCAACAATACATTGCCGGTTGAATCTATCAGAGACAAGAAAAGGTAAATGTATAAAGCATTAATAAAGCAGCACCCTGATTACAAAGAAGAAAACCAGCTAATCTGGCCTGTCAGAATAATTTCTATAGCCATCGAATTTCTTCTTCTGTTGTTTTTTTTATTATTTTTCATTAATCAGTTTTGAGAGCTGTTTCATACCTGCTCAGTTTGCAGGAACATGTGCGTGTGTATAAACACATATATGCATTGGAATGGGCAAGTGTGGAAAATTTTGGCGATATATGCATCATTTACACCTCAGTTTACTTTGAGGTCTGTCAGTAACTGGCTGCATCAAATGACTGTGGTGGGAAAAAAAAAAAAAAAGCTACAAATAGAAAAAGGAAAGGACAATCAAGGAAAATGACAAGTGTCACTAGCATGGAGGAACCCTCAGCTGCAAAATCAGTACCCTTGGCTGGCAAAGTTTACTCCTTCTGGAAGATAAGAAGGAACAAGTTACATGTTGTATCATTACAGATGACAATCTAAACAGGAAATGGGAGGAAAATTTCCTAACAACACAATGAAACAATGACATGAGGAAACACAAAGAGCATGACACTGCGAGAAGGCTTACCCAAGCTCTCATGCATACCTACATGTGTACCTAAGGGGAATGTATATGAGGCATCTCCTCTCCCTGTTTGCTTCTGCATTTTTGTTGTGCATGTATTTGTTAGATAAATAGATCTATGTTTTGCAGAAGTCTCCTTAAGATCACTTGTATCAGCTTTTGTCACACCACTTTAGGAGTATGTCTATGCTATATCACTGTGGTATGTCTATAAGGGAAAGATTTCCTTATAAAAGTATTAAGCAACCAAGTAGGAGTGTATCAAACAGCATTTCCAGTAACAAGCATTTCTTACAAAATTTTTTCTCTTTCAGTGATTTTTCTAAACTCACAGAGGTTTACATATACGCTGTGCATGCATTAAAACTGACATTTTATGGACTCGTGCATGCACAGGGTGATTCGCCAAACATGATACACAGACCTGCAGACCTGATAATTTGGGCAGCCAGACATCCAGAAATTAGCAGATAGCCATTCAGACTGACAGGGGGGAAAATGGTGTCACCCAAAGTGGAAAGATGTGCAGATGTGCTTGTACAGTCTTTAAAACAAAACTCAAAAATCTTACACTTTCTATTCGAAAACATAAGAAAAATATTTTGAAAAGAATTCTTAGAAAACAGTTAAGAACTACACTTTTCACATGGCCAGTGAAAATCTGAGAATTTTTTCTTTTTTTTTTTTCAGGAGATGACCTTTGTAATTATAAATAAAAGAGTGAAACAGCTCAAGTGATGTAATGATATCAACAATATCAACAGACATCTGGAATGAAGAATGTGTAGTGTCAAGTAGTCTTGAATAAAGGACATTTTGTCCAAATCATGAGGATATACCATGAATCACATGCTCATCAAAAGTGCTATTTGGAATTCCTTAAGAAAAAGCTGAAAATACCCCTACATAGTTCTAAAAAGTCTGAAAAGGTCCAATAGTAATTTTTGCTTAAATTCATTAATTTAGTGCCTCTAGATGAACTTTTTTAAATACCTGCATGTATAGACATGGTTCTTCCGTATACTGCGTCTGAAGAATCCCTTGCATCCATCACAGCTGGAAGCACCATAGTGTTTTCCGGTCGCTCGGTCTCCACATATTGCACAGAGACTACTGACCCCGTTGTCAGTGGCATTCATGTTGATCGCTTCTCCTGAACTGTCTGAGAAGAGGCAAGAACAACATATGTAGTTATGGACAAGACTTTCAACAACCACCTCATGAACAATTGGTACATAAATAAAGGCTTTTTCTGGCCTTTTCTCTTTTAATTACCACTTGCTATTTACACAGCAGGGCATACCTAATTACATCTGGTTCTTATTCAAATGAACGCTTTCACAGTTCTAGAAAGGTTAGCAGAATTTATGAAGTTTGCAACACCAAATAATTTTATTCTAAACCCTTTCCAACTAAAAGGGGTTAAAATTAAAGTGTAACTCTGCATGTATAATTACATATACATTCTTACTACCATGAAGAGGAACTTTGGCACAAGGCAGTGTTGCCTAGTGAGCTAGCAAAGATCTCACGTACCAGTTCTCATAGGAGCTGGCAATAACTGGAAGCTACCATGCAAAGATATAACTGCATACATGACAAAAAAAAAAAAAAGACAATTATTGCATAGTACTTAATGAAAAAAGCATGCTAAGAGGGCTGTCTAAGTGTTATTTCCTTGAAGAAATTTTCCAAAGGAGCATTGGTGCAGACTTTACTTGCACAAGAGAATATTAGCTACGTGATTAACAATTAGTCACTGAATATTGTAAACAATACCGAAGAAATTCACCTGAAATCAGAACAGCCATATTTATTCTTCTTTGAGTCACAATATTTAACTGATGTGTTCAAAGAAATAATTGCAAAATAGCTTTTTCTGTTATCCTTCTGATTTTATGAAAGGAAAGCTGTTTGCAGTATGCCCTAAACATTTGTAATTGTTCAGTCAGGGAGAGGAAAGAGTGCCACATTAATTAGTCGTTCAAACATGCATTCAAAAGTCAATTACCTGAGCTCATGAAGAGTGGACAGGCCGAAAAGTAAAACTGTTAATATTGATACATATTATTCATATTGTACTAGATCCAACTGAAACGTATTACACAAATACATTATAAAATTTTCTTTGTGTCCTGAAGAGCTTACCATTTAAACAGAGTTCTTTGGACAAAGAGAGAAGAAGCAATATTTTTTTCTGTTTTACAGAGATGTAATTGATAGCAATTACATTAAAAAATGACTAAATAAAAATGAAATCGTAAAGGTAAGAATTCAGTTCTAGAAACATTTTATTTTAAAAACAGGTTTCTCATGATTGGAAAATTATTTTTAAAAATGGGTTACAGAATTACTTTGGCCAGAAAAATATAAAACCTTTCATTTGAAGTTTTGTAATTTTGCATCATAATGATACAGCAGAATAATTAAAAATACAGTATTTAAATTTAATAATGAAATATTTCATAGCAATGTAAGTTGTGTATATCTATAAGGATAGACTTATTTTCCTTGGTATTCCTTGTCTGGGAAATTGACCTGATTTTGCAAAATTCCTTCATTTCAACAGAACTGCATAACCTGCCTCAATGTGGCTTGTTAAACTACCCTGAATGTTTCTAATTAATTTAGACAGCTAGAAAAGACACATATGAAGGTTCAGAAGTGGCAGCTTTCAGTTCCAGCCTAGCACTGTAGCTACAAGACTACGCCTTTATAAATTCTATAAGAAAACCTTTAAGCTAAACACAAAGCAAGCTCTAAACAGAAAAGGGGTACACCTAATAACTAGTAATTATCAAACTAATCACTTACAGTGAATAATTTAACTAGCTCTATCACCAACACATAATGCAACACAGCATAACCTCCTTAATCTGCTTTCCCATTTTATGTAACATTAACAGATCTGAAAGGGTGCTATTCAGCAAAAAACCCAAATGACCAATGAAATTGCTCATATTAGAAAAAAAGCAGAGAAATCATCTAAAACTTGCATAATCATTGCTGATAGCTTCCAAATCACTTAGTGCGTAAAGGTTTGTTTTTTCTTCCTAAATCAACAACCAAATCTACCTTTCTGTTTACCAAACTTGCTGTAAAGTAACATCAGAAATTCAGATAAAACTTCAAGCCCAACAATAAAAACTAACTTAGGTTGTATATGGCAGGAATATGCGGAAATGCAGGTGCAAGTATTTTTCCTGGAAATCACTAAATATTTGTTCTGTCTTTTAAAAAAGTATACTACAATAGATCTATGAATTATACTTCATGACACAATAAAACAATTTTGAAGTATATTAGAAGATTTGGAAAGCCATTTTAGAGTAGTTTAACTTGACTGATACTTTTCTTCACTTTAACAGACTGACATTTCCTTTTTTGTTTTGTCAGTACTCGATGGCAGAGTAAAATGGTGTCCTTCCTATTTCAAGCATAACTTATTGATACAATTTCTCAAAAAATTATTGCATTAAAAATTCCACCTAAAGTTTTACATTAGACAAACGCAAATAGTTTTTCTCAGCTAAACATTAGCCTCTAGAGAGCCAATGTAACTTTTAAAAAAAAAATCACTCTGGCTCATATATACGCATACCTAAAAAGGCTAGATTAACATGTAAATAAATATAATGTTAGTCAAACAGTTAGAGACTAGGCATCAAGAAACAGTAGCTAATTTTTTTCACAAGCCTCTGGATAATTTTTTTCTGTCATTCTGTATGTTACATACAAAATATAGTTTCATGTCCAAACTGTCAATACTAGTTATTCAGTTGTCTTACAGTAAATAAAACAACTGCTGAATACACCATTTTCTTCCTTTGATTAACTGACTGGTGACAGTAGTGCAGTTACTTTATTACATATAACTTCTCCTTTATTTCCTTAATGTTAAAGAATTATAATGCTATTAACTTAGTGATGAAGTGTGAAAGAGCAGATTTGTAGTTTGTAAAACAACTCCCAAATGCTCCATTAATAAAACATTTAGCTAACACCTTATAGCATTACTAAACTTCACTTTTTCTGTTAACTGGCTTAATTTTGCATCACGAAGCAGAACTCACCATTGCCATTATACAGAATCTGCATAGTTTCAAACTCCAGTGCCGTATACGTCGGATCTAAAACTTCACTGTAGTTTGCCATTTCCATGTCTAGTACTGGTTCCAAGAGCCTCATCATTGAATGCAATACCAGTGAAAAAGCTGCTCAAATGCACAACCTTCCCATTCTGTTTCACAGTGATAGATAATCCAAAGTTAACTATAACTATGTGTCACTTACGTGCTGCAATGGGAGGAGCTGGAAAACTGCTTCTGCATGCTATATTCTACCTGGTGTGGTTTGTTTTTTTTTCTTTTATGATACAGTGCAACCCTTCTGATAAACTTGGAATGCTTTATGGAATAACCTTATCAGGAGTTGTACTGGTTACAGTTCTTGAATGAACCCAAGGACATGCAGGAAGCTTCCTATCTCCTATGCCCTGCTATGCATTTTGTTTTCAATGTGCCATATAAATGGTCCTAAACAAAGTGCTCTGATTGTTCTGTGTGGAGAGACTGTAGGTTCCTATGCCATTTTGTTCTCCCTCTTCAGAACAATAAAGAAGTGTGATACGATTATGGACCATCCTCATACCCAAAACAACTATCATCATATTTTTTTACAACTGTTAGTGTTTTTAACAGTGGCAACGAGCTGGCTGTGTAGGCACACTTAACCAAGTCCTCAAGCAACACGGGCTCTGCAGCAAGGCCAGTTTATAGATCCCCTCCATCACACACTGTGTTGCTGCGATGGCTCTAGGCAGTGGACCTTGCACACTCCCAGAAGGTGGCTTCCAGCTCTAACCCTTCTTCATACAAGATGTGATGGCAGCATGTTGTTTTCAAGCGCCGTTCAGATCATTCACCTTCTCCAAAAAAAAAGAATCTCTGCGTAGGTCCACTGCTCATCAGTTGGTACACATGGCATGTACAAACCCAGTTAAAAACCCTCCTGCAAAGCTGCTTGAACCTGTGCAAAAGATAGCTGAATTTCACTTGCTAAGCCGGTACTTTTAAATGTTGGAGAGCAGAATTTCCAATGTTATTACTTCTCAATAAATTCTTTACAGAAAATTACCCTTTACATTGCTGAACAACAGATTAATTAGTTAAAGTTTACAGATACAGGAAAACTGCCCAGTTTATGTTTAATTAACAGGAGCCAGTAACTACACACACAGCATTGAAAGGCTTATTTGAATGGAAAGAGTGCCTGCTGTTGCTGCTCAGTAAAAGTAGGTGTAAAATGGCACCATAAAACAACTACTTGATTAAAAAAAAAAAACAAAAAAACAAAGCAATTGATGACAGTCAATTTACCAATGAAGAAGAAAAATTTACAGGAAAAGACCTAGAAAAAAAGCCTTTTGAAATTCTTCCTTCTAATTTCCAAGTCCCCAGGGTTACCTGAGAGGCACAAATCCTGTCTCCTTGTGGACACACAGATGCAGTCTCAGATCACTTCACCTCCTGACTCCAGCCGAGTCCAGTGACACAATTATGATAACAGGATTCTTGTATAAGTCACAGAGAGCTATCCCCAAACTGAAGAGCATTTACGATCACGTTACCGCTTGCACAAACTCTCCACAGATTTTGGAGGGTCTCCGCAGGGGCTGTCCTTTTCAACCTACTGCTATTCCTTTTCCTTTAAACCACTCATCCGTTATGATACTCAATGAGATACCAAAAAAACTGCAAAAGTTGCTACTTTAAAAAGGGCAAACCTAAAGTGTTCTGCCTTCCTATGAATAGCACATTTATTAGCAACCAATGTAACTACAAATACGCCCTGTACACTACAGAAGACAAATAAAATATGGGAATTTTATACGATATTTAAGTTTATGATGGAAATGTTAGAATATTTCATGCCTACAATCATGGAAGAAATTCTACTCAGAAAATATAATTTCACAGTACTGGAAGTGTTCAAAGTTTCACTGTCTTTAGCCATAGCTAGTATTTTTTTTTATTTTTGTTGAAGCAGCATATTAAATTGAGATTGAGGAAAAGCTATTTGTTCACAGCCCATATTTGTTTAGGAAATCACAGTAGTTTCATCACGAGATGGAATAATTTTATACCACCCAATGGCTCAGTCTGAAGTTTCTTCAGTAGCAGAATTTGTTATATTGGCTAGAACAACTTGCATTTGTATAGTATTTACTACAAAACTAGTTACTAGTTACATGACAAATGATTCACTGCATTAAATACGCTACTTAAAATAATATACAAATGTTTATATGTTAACCAGAATTATCTTTTGTTCCTTAGTGCATACGTTTTGATAAGATTTTCTATAAATAATCTCTGGCTTTTTAATACCCAAATTGTATGCTGCATGAATACAAACATACCTAAGATTAGCTGAGTTTTTATTTCAAAACTCCAGTCCCAAAAACATTCTGGCATATGAGTAACTTTAAAATAAAGGAATGAATGTAAGACGGAAGATATCATGTATGACATGATCAAATCCTGCTATTCCCTCCGCTGTTAGCAGAACTTCTTCAGTGCTGCCAAAACAAGTCCCTCAGTGACTACTAAAGAGAGGGAATGAATTGACCCTTCATACTTCTGTCATATAAAAACTCATTTCAATTGATTTTTTAATATGGAAAAATGTACACTACAGGAAAGACGTTCTTTATACTATTTTTTTCCTGTTTTGCTAAGGAAACTTCTTACAGTCAAAACTTGCATTTGTAAAAATCTTCTTTCTGGGGAATTTTTGGCATCATGAAGTAAATCATGAACAATTAATGTATACTAAATGACTACTGTAAAATATTAATATGCTTTCTTTCTGCTTTAGGTGGATCAGAATGCAGTCCTGGAATTAGAGCAGTTGAGGAAAGAAGCTAATGATGAACAGCTTTTGGTCCTATGTCAGTCCAAGCTTTATAATGTACGCTAGTATTCAGACCCCCACACAGATTTCTTTTCATATTGGACACCTGCACTGTTTTTCAAATTCTGAATGACCTTGCAGCTTGTTGTATTAGATGTTCTTTCAAATTCTAAGTCAAGTCATCTACTACTGACAGTGAAGAAATATTAGCCTTAGGTAAGCAGAAGTTTTAAAATTGTATAATTAGTCAAACTGTGAACCACTCCTTTGAAATAAATGATACTGTAAACTTGAGTGAGAAATGATTTTTCAAAATAAATTTTGCATTAATTGTGAAGAAAGAGAAGGCTACATAATAATGCTTTTGTTCATGTGGTTTTGTTGAGTTTTTTCTTTAAATCTGATGACCTTACAATCACATACAGAAAGCATTCCTATCTTATCTTTAAGACTATTAACTCTGTTAATTGTTCAGCTCTCCATATTAAATGTAATCATTCCTTCTGATTGTGGTATAAAACAGAACACAAGCTAATAAAATCAAGGTTATTTCCATAAAAGGCTTCCTGAAAATAAAAACAAATCTCAAACTACTGTAACTACTGAAAACAGTTTTGGTTTCCTTTTTTTTTTTTTCCTTTTAAATAAGTAGGAAAATGTCCTTTTATCATTCCAGCTTAGTAAGAAATGTAGGTCCCCAGGAGAAAGTCTTAATTTAAAGGTTGGTTTTTTTTTCTTGTTTGCCATGTGTTCTGAGTAAGGAACACAGCTTCACAGTATTTCTTGTTTTGCAAGTACAGTGAGTTGTGGCGGACATACTCAGAAGGCATCCTATTTTTGTCAATAAGCTGGCAACATACATCCAGTATGCTGATAAAACACACAATTTGATATATCTCCCCTCCCATTTGCTGGTACACACGTGAGACAGGGTAAGCAGGGAGTCCCTACTAACCAACCCTAATGAAACCATATGAGCTGAGCCAGAACGTCTCCTTACTACCGCAAACTCAGACAAAGATCTCCAAGTTACAGAGTGTATTTGCCAAAAGCTTGCTACCCAGGAAACGGTGTGCAAACTTCCGCACACCAGAGAGGACTCTCATCGTTGGCTTACAAAGACACACGCCCGTGTAATACCAGAGACTGAGTGTCTCTCTCCTGTAACACACCCTCAGCAGCAGGGAAAGCACTGCCAGTCATCGTCACATCATCTCTGCTGCCACACACCCCCACGTATTTCATAAATGGTCCATGAGTAATGACCGGGAAATGTTTACTTGTATTCTAAAACATATAGAATTATGAGATGTTTGACATGAAAAGATTTGTAACACTGTAGTATTACTGTATTTGATATTGATCGCTGGCTTTTTATTTTTTGAATAAAAATGTTAGAGTTGGATCAAATCTAAAAGTTAGTGATAAAATCTAAATGTTTATTACCAAACTTCTTAGACTTCTTGGAAAATAAACAGCCTCTGTGCTAAAGAGCTAAATACCATGATGGAAACATGGCTACAGTCCTCTACAGTTCTAAAACATTACAGTAAGTCTCTTAACATTGTCATGCCCCCCTCCCCCCCAAAAAAAAAGCTCAGAGCCAGACAAGGACAAAGTTGCCTTTGAGCTGGTTAATGTTAAAGGATTTTTCAGAACAATTTGTGAATCACGAGAGTAAACATACAGCACAACAACTGCTTCCAGTAAGATGATCAAAGGCACCATCTCATATGCACTTCTCAAACCCAGCATCAACTATCAGCTTTACCGAGTAAATTTATGGCACTTAGATGCTTCTGTGTCTTTTCATTTCACATCTTCCTTTTGACTTTGTCCTAAAAATATAGTGGTTAAATAAAACACTAGAAAAGTTGTTAAAGCAACCAGAATTGAATAACAGGTTTTCACGGCACACTTATTAGGCAAGGTGGTAAGATTAGCTGCAACAAATCATGCCAGGTGAAACATAAGTACAAATCTTTGTGAGAAATCTAGGCTAAGCCTGTTTCCATTACACACATTTTTAGACACTTAGACCACCCCAGGCATTCTATAAAAACGAGATTCTTGCACATATTGAATCTGCCTCTTTTTTTTCATTTGAATTGGTGATTCATTATGTTGAGCTCCACTGTATCATACAGCAAAAATACATAGCTTTCTTTTATAAGTTATGATGAGGGTGTTTTTTTCTTTTTTTCATTTTGGCATAACAGGGAACAGACCGTTATTGCGAGGTCTGAATTGTCTTTATATTTACACTTTTGGGCTTCATAAAGTATCCGTCTTTCAGAACACCCAGCTACAACTTCAACAGCCATGAATATGAATAAACACAGAAAACAAAGAACATGCCTGGCTTCTGACTTGTCAAACATTCTGGACCCACCCTATTTAGCACATTTTTCAAGATGGAAATAATCCCAAAATAGTTATGAAGATGTCAATGAGCAGTCTACATCAGAGTTTCAAAGCTGAGTAAGAGACTTAATACTCAAATGCTATGAAGTGTAATTTACCATTTTAATCTCGCAGCCACTAAGGTCTTTGCCCTGTCTGTAACTTGAGGGGAAATATCAATGGAATATGAAAGCTCTAAAATATTTTGAGCCTGAAGAATAGTTGCTGCAGGATAATTTTGAAGATAATTTACACTGGCTGAGGATATAGCCCACTTTCAGATCCTCTCTCCCTATTCCAAATATCAGTCTCCACAGCTTATTCTAAAAGGATAAATGACTTATTCACTTTATATACCACATTGTCATTCAGGGGATATGCTGCTAGCATAGCAACAGTAATATAGCGGTGTCATATGCAAAGGGAAGATGTTACATTCACTACTTAAGTTCAAGGAGAAAGTTTATCTGATTTTGTTTATCACTTACAGATATGCACATACATCAGTGAGTGCCTTAGGTAGCATCTCACAAAGTACAAGACACATTCTAGTCCGCAAACCCTTAGTTGAGCTCTCTAACAGAAAGGTGTGTTTTGAGACTGATTCTCATATTCACAGCATTCAACCACAACCTGCACAGACCAAAATTATTAAGATACCTTCTGCATTTCCCAGATGTCCTTTGCTACTTTTTGTCAATTGTTTAGTGAAACCAGTGGTGTGCGTGGGTGTGGTGGTCCTGCAGCTGCACTCTCCAGCCCTTGATTATCTACCAGATTCAGGAAGATGTTTTCTATTGTTATTATTTCACTTCTTTATTATTCTCATGTTGCAGTGTATTTCCTCAACTAAGGAGAGCTAGATTACACCTATAATAACTCTATGTCATCAGCTTATAACTTTAAAATTTTCCTCTGAGATTTCTCAGTCTTCAATTTAGCACAGGACAGCCTTTCACCAAATAATACCACTGCTGAACAGTAGGAAATAGTCCAGGAAAAGCCATCTCATAGCCAAGACGTCATACATGGACCACAGCATATAGGCCACCAAAAATGTCAACTAGTAGCTGTGCAACTGTGCTGATGGAGAGCAGTGTGTCGGGGTGATGGAAGAGGCGAGGCCATGATGGTGCCTGTTGAAGAAGCACATTTCTAAGGGAATATTTAGAGGGATAGCTGATGGCGGAATGGAAGCCTGATGACAGTCCGTCAAAAAGGAGGCTGAGGGGCAACCTCATTGCTCCCTACATCTTCCTGAGGAGGGGAAGCGGAGAGGGAGGTGCTGAGTTCTTCCCCCTAATATACAGTGACAGGATGCGTGGGAATCATTCAAAGCTGCGCCAAGGGAGGTTTAGACGGGACATTAGGAAGAATTTCTTTACCGAGAGGGTGCTCAAACACTGGAACAGGCTTCCTAGAGAGGTGGTCAATGCCCCAAGCCTGTCAGTGTTTGAGAGCACAGCTGGACAATGCCCTTAACTACATGCTTTAACTTTTGGTCAGCCCTGAATTGGTCAGACAGTTGGATTAGATGATTGTTGTAGGTCCCTTCCAACTGAAACAGTCTAGTCTAGTCTAGTCTAGTCCAGTCTATTCAGTCAGAACACAGTATGCCAGGTACAGGGGTTAGGAGGTAAAGACTGAGAACACAGAGTAGTCATATTCCTTTATCTAGCTATTGCAGGAAGCTGTCCACAGTAGACTGCAACGTATGTAGATATCAAATGTTATGCAGATTTAAAATCTTGGTTTATATAGATATACATATGTATGTATATAAGTATGTGTATATGTTTAGATGTGCACACAGGAAATTACTTGCAGTGTTTTTGTGACAGCTGGATTTGGCTCCTGAATTATCACTGATTATACCTACAAAAGTGGATTTGACAGGGGGAAGCTCTCCCTCCTACAAACTGGATCCTAGTAATTCTTGACATTGTATTGTCCATGTGCATATTCTCTCCATGAGCTAGTAGTAAATCTGTATTTTGCAACTTCAATCCATTCCTGTGCTTGCTTTGTGTCCAGATTAACAGCAAATTTGCTAGCCCTATCTGGGGTTAGCAGGCACTATTAGAAAATTGTGCATTCTCATGGGGAGGAAGGATAAAAAATAGGATACTTTTGCTTTTTACATAGCAACAGATAAGGTTTACTGTTAGGTATGCAAATTACTATTAGGTAGACTTCAGTATTTAATATTTATGTTGGAACTTAATATTCTTTAGTTCATTTTATTCTTGAAAACTCACAATAGCCATGAACTGTTGCCAGTTTAGACAGCTTAAAGGATTTTTGAAGCACAGAGTTTTGTGGTGAGATTTGCTGAGTTACAGTTAAATGACTGGATTCCCTTGTTAATTATTTGCTTAAATCAGGTAACTTATTATTTTCTGATACACACAGGAAAATTAATCAGAGACTTGTCCTGGAGAGCGGAATGAAATGAGGAGAAAAGAGGAAAGAGTTCAGGTGTAAGATAAAACCAAACCATCGTGATATTGATAAGCAAGACTAAACACTCTTATTCAGTCATCCCCAGGTGATTAGTGATTTCTTAACAAGCCTCCTTGGCAGGTTTTTATGCAAACTTGTTCATAAGCAATGTTTTATATAGCCAGTTAGTTAAATTTTACTTACAATTTATCCACATTTATCTTGAGAAATACCATATAATGAGATTATTTTTTTCACAGATAAACACCCTTGCATTTGTCATACACAGTAAGAGTTCAAAAAAAGGTTAACCAGTATCAAGGCAAGGTTTGTTTGGGAGTTTTTTTTCAGCTTGCCCATAATCTTTCTTTTCTGTGTCATGAATTAATCGCAGCAAGTCTTCTAATTTCTATATTCTATTCCCTGCTGAATGAGTTATATATTCTACATAATGTTTCAAAACAAACAGTACAGTTCTGCCCATGCTAGTGACTGTGTAACTCTTGGTCCTACGTAAAAGGCTAATTAAATAACTGAATGGTCAGGCAAATCCCATTATTTTCAGTTATTCTGTCTAAAATTAAAAATTTTAACTAGAGTTTAAACTGACTCATCACATTCCTCCAGAAAGAACGTTGTGTCAACACACTTGACTTAACTCTTCCAAGACACTGGCATGGTTATGCTTAGCTTGACAACTTCTCTCATTTTCATTGTTACAAAAATCAGTTAATGAGAAGTTCAGAGCATGTTAAAGCCTATGAGTTTAAACTGAAAGTATGAAAAGGAGACAGAAATTTCAAAATACTACCTGAATAAAGGAACAACACAAAAGCATAAAGGCATATATTCTGTTCCAATGATATTTTGGATCAGCTCTTTAAGGTATCAAAATTACTCGATTTTATGTATCAAATACATATGAAGATTTTTAGAACAACTCATGTCCTGGGGAGGCATGCATGTAAAATACCCTGATTTTCAAAGGGACACTTTTCCGTCTGAAAAACATAATATATTATGGGATTGAGTACTGCTGAAAATACAGCTCATAGAGCATATCAAAACCAACAAACCAAAGCTTCTAAAAATCCTAAATTGTACCATTGCACTAGGTCATAAACCAAGAAATTTCACATTAAAATTATTACATTATTTTCCTTAAGAGAACAGTCATTCTTGGTTTCAGCAAACATGAAATGACAACAGTATCTCCTTGAAAATACAAACAACAGGGCTGTCCTAAGAATCAGGGAGGCACTAGACACTTGATATCTTTATGAGTAGAGGCATCTGCATTGTAAGTGTAGTAAATTCAGACCCCAGTGCACATAAAACAGTCATCTGGAGAAGGACCTTAAGTCTATTCTTTGCTGTACACATACAGATCCGCTCTGCAATTGGCCAGTGGTTATCTCTCAATTTTAACACATGCTAGGTGTGTTCCCAGGTAGGAATAAAACATTAACTACTGTGACTTCCAAGAAATACAGTTATATCTGCTCCCAACAAATTTCTAACAGTGATTTTAATAAGATCAAAATCAGTAAAAGTCCCTTTGAAAAGCTAATGATAAATATTAGAAAAATAAGGTGGGCTGCATCTCTCTGATTAATAAAGCCAGAACACTGAGCAAGCTGAGCAGGAAAAAATTCACTGGCGTGGAAACTATGAAAGAAGCAGTCCTGCAAAGTTGTGCTTAGTCTCTATCTTAAGAGCAAGTAAGAGGAAACTTTGAGAAATGGTCATAGGCATGGTTATGAGTAAAACACAATGCAAATCATCAAGATACAACCTGAAAAGTTATGTGTAGCTGCAATAATGTAAGTTACATGTTCAGGTTTACCTTAAATATTATAGATAACAGCTATATCTGGGTGGGTTTTCTGGATATCAGCAATATTCATGTGGTCGTATTCCTTGTTTTTAATGTATTCACGTAGGTAGGCTCCATCATTTTACCTGAGAACCCTGCAGTCAGTAACATTACCTCTGTATCTGTGAGAGAGGGACAAACTATATTCCCCTTTTTATGAACAGAGAACTGAGGCAAAGGACAACTAAAGATAGTGTTTATGACACTTGAGTCCACGTGTCTACAATATGGTCATCTGCATGTAAACTAGATGCCTAACTCTCCCTTTCTATACAATGATTGGAAACAGGCACATCTAAACAGATTAATCAAACCTATTTTTCCCAGTAGATTGAACTGAATCACCTCTTAAAACACCCATTTCTTCCCACTGGTTGTCTAACCAAAGTGCTCACGTAAATGCAACAGAGGTGAATCTATGCAAATGACTCCCTAAAATCTGAGAAGAGAGCTGAAGGTGGAGGCCCTGGATGGAGACCCACCTCCTGCACTATCCACGTAAGTACTTTCTCAAAACTGAAAGTATATCATATAGCCCACCTGCTACATGTTACAAATGCCAGAAAAAACATCCTTTATCAAATTTTAAAACAAATTCAAAATATTGTTATACTCTTAGTTCACGTAATGAATGTTTGCTCCAACTTAAGATATGTTTCAGAGGGCCTGAGCTTCAGGAAGAGAGTCAGCCAACTTAAGAAGAATGGCCATGTGTACAATCACAAAATGATGGACACCACTATATCAAGTGAGGATTAACAGAATCAGACCCAGGTATCTGTGTTTGACAAAAATGGAGATATATGTAATATAATCCAAAAATAAATTAGATGAAGAACATTCCTCATAACAGAAAGAACAAAGCAAATGTTAGGTTACCATTCCTAAACGTGGGACAGCTGTCCTGCATGGTCTTGCCTGCAGTCCTGGTTTGTGAATGTGTACCCAAAATCCCTTTGACAGGAGGACAGGCCTCTATAAATTCCTTTGGAAGGTACACCAAGCACACAGGCTCAGAGCCTAGCTGATACCTCCTCTGGCCTGGGGCACCTGAAATACAAGGCATGCAGAGAACACAAGTCACTTCCCCACCTTGCTGAGACACTACTCAGGTGCATCTCCTGGGGCCAGGATTGTGATGCACTTACCCCACAGTGTAGATACAGCCACAGGAACAGCTTTCCACTTGAAGTTAAGCTGCCTTATCAAAGCTACACTCTACATCAAAAACAAACAAACAAACAAACAAAAACCACAAGAAATTACAACTAATCTGTTAAATTTATCTCAGGAGACACACAAAAGTTGTTGCACTCCAAGGTTTTGGTGATTTTTTAAAAAAACGCAGTAAAGATATACATCTTTTCATCTGATTAAGGAGAAAAAGCAGCTGTAAACTGTACTCTCTACTGATTAACTGCCCTGACAACAGCTAAAACTGATTCATCTTCCAGAGAACAGTGCTTTAATTAGACAAGTGAGAAAATATCTAAGGTGATAGTCCACTCTTGATCAGTAAGTTCTGTAAATACATCAGCATTTAAAACACATTAGTATTTGAATACCCCTAGCTGATTTGTGAAAACGCAAGAGAAACCTCCTATGAAAACTTTGTCTTTTAACTTCCAAAACCAAGCAAAATCACAGTAGAAAAGAACGTCCTAATCAGAAAGAACTGCAGAACAAATTTGTTTCAGATTCAGGAAGGCTGAGTCAGTAGCGGTGGTGTGCAAGGAAACAAAGACGACTTCACTTAGACGGGTAATGAAAAGGTCACTACTGGGTGTATCCTAACCATTTATGTTAAGGTTTTATTACAAACATAACAAATAAGTGACTTGAAAACTTTCAGAATCTGCAGGTGAGTGGAAAAAATAGGGATAACAAGATTTTCTTTTTAGGTGATGTAAGGTCTGGAGTTAGAGGCACTGTTGTAGTAGACAGACTGTTATACCCAGCAGCAACAACCCAATCACTGCACCAAAGAGAATATCAACGTTGGCTATTTGAAGTGGATGTCCCGCTTGGTCTAATAAAGATGCGACTTCTTGCTAAAACTTGGCCTTGCCTGGGAATTTGAATAAGTACAACTAAAACACTGAAACTTCTTTTTTATGCTATTTTTTAACAAATAATAAATATTAGGGATAGGAAACATGATCAATATTTTCTAATTGAAGATTGATGTGATTTCTCTCATTTGAGACATAGCATTCTTGGGGGGAAAAAAATGAAACAAAACTACAACACTATGCTACTGCTGTCTTGGAAGAACAGTTAAAAAAAATCTGAAATCTAACCATTCCTAGGAAATGTGGCAGAAATAATTACTTTGGGACCTCAAAGTCTTCAGAATCATTGAATCCTAAAAAGACATGAAGACACAGTCTTTGTTGTAAGAAGTTTTATTTTACGTAAGTGAAGTTGTATATTTCATTTGTTAGGAGAGAAAAGCAAAGAGAAGACTCAGAGGTGAAACAGGATACTGGGTTCTTTGCTGATTTCCAAGGCTAAAGAGAATTAAAATTACTAAAGTAGTATTGTAGCAAATTGCTGTGCTATATTGTTTTGAAGAGAAGAAGGAAAAAGCAAAAGAAAAAGCAAAAGAAAAAGCAAAAGAAAAAGGCAAAGAAAAAGAAAAAGAAAAAGAAAAAGAAAAAGAAAAAGAAAAAGAAAAAGGGAAAGGGAAAGGGAAAAGGGAAAGGGAAAGGGAAAAGGGAAAGGGAAAGGAAAAGGAAAAGGAAAAGGAAAAGGAAAAGGGGAAAAGGAACTTAAAAAATACTACTGTCTTGATGTTATTTCCTGAAGGGGATCTGAATACAAAATTCAGTCAAGAAAGAAGAGATACAGAAGTGACCTAAAAGATTGGGCATTTGTATGATACCCACTAATCAGTTTTATGAATCCAAAAGGAGGAACTATATGAAATACCACTATGGACATGAGGAATCCTGAATACAGTCTTAATCCTTAATTTCAAGGACGTCAGGAGATAATCGAGTTCAACTTTCTCCTCAATGCGGTCAGACCAGGTTGCTAAGGGCTTTATCCAGTCATATCTTGAAATACTTTGAAGAATGGAGACTGCCCAACCTCTCTGGGCACCCTGTTCCTCTGCTGGACCTGGTCCCCCCTGGTCCTCAGAGGGGGAATTTTTCTCCTTACATCCAGCCTGAAATTCTCCCGTTTCAATTTATGTCCATAGCCTCTGTCCTCCCACCTGCATTACAGTGAAAAGCCTGGCTCCATCTTTTCACAAACTGCCTTGAGGTACCAGAGGCTGTTGTGAGGCCCCCTCCCCAAAAGGCATCCCATCTCCAGGCTGAAACAGCTCTGGTCCATTAGCTTCTCCTCAACTGGCCAGGTGTTCCAGCGCTGACCATCTTGGCAGCCCTCCACTGAATTTCCTCCAGTTTATCCATGTCTTTCCTGGAAGAAAGAAGCTGGGGGGGGAGGAGAGGGCAAAACTGGATGCACCGTTTTAGATGTCATCTAAAGTGCTGAGTAAAAGGGAATAATTACTTTCCTCAATCCTGCTAATACAGCCCACGATGCTGTTTGCCCTCTGCTCCCGGGACACACTACTGGCTCATGCTCTGCTTGCTGTCTACCAAGACTCTTTGGTTTTTCTCAGCAGAGCTTCTCTCCAGCCAGTCCCCTAATTTGTTCCCCAATTTTCACCCAGTTTCTCAATTCTCAATTGAATTTTTATTCTCTAAGGATCACAATAACTTTCTGGCCTTCCCTGGCTAAATTACTATGGCATTCCCTATTTTTTAGATGTATACGTAAATTAAGTTACCATGGTGGACTTGCTTTGAAGAGATTGACTTAGCTGTCTCAAACACTTTTCATCAAAATACTGCCATATCTGTTCACTTAGCCAGAACAAGAAGTCAGCCAGTCGCTTCCACCAGTACTTCTGGACACATTTCGTAGAGCCAGCAGAACTCATCTACACCTCCTGCTATCTGTCACTCATCCGACAGTGAATGGCATTTCTGCTTCCATCTGCACGAGGCGGGGGGAGTTAAAAGCTGCCATTACAGCTGGAATTAAGGAGCACTAATGGCTTGCCAGCCATGTTCAGGGCATGAGAATGTAGATCTTACAGTAGGAGACTAAAAGGAGTTGGTTTGCCCATCTCAGGGAAGTGAAAAGTGAGAGATAATAAATCATGCACAGTAACATCATGGGGGGGGGAATTATTTAGACAATAAAACAATGCTGCCATAAGAACAAAGGCATAAATTTGAGGCTGGCAAGTGGAAAGCTTCTAAACGTGGCAGGGTTACGGCACTGTAACAAACCTCCATTTAGGTAGGAGAGGCGAGGAATCTAACTGGTTTTAAGACACGGAGAGAAATTTATGAAATGTATTACATGGATTGGTGACATCAGCCGAGTTGATGACTCAGGAGATCTCTTCTAGTCTTATGTTGCTGAACATCTGCATCATGAACATTTTTTTTTTAAAGTGGTCAGTGAACAATATCAAGTGTGTTATTCTAATTATGAATTAAACAAATATAAATGACAGAAAGTTAACCTTAGTGTGATAAGCAATTAACAGAATTATGCTGTGACTGCAGCTGATACATAATTAACAACTGCTGCAAATGATGTTAACCACCTAATTTGCCCAGATTGGAGTAGCATTACTCTTAGGCATGTTTAGCAAGTCCAGCGTTAATGTGCACTTGAGTGAAGTGCACTTTACTGACGTGTTCAAATTCACAAAGCTGTTATTAGAATTGCAAATAAGATACACACCAGCATCATTTCCTCTGCCCATCATTTTCTCTTCTTTGCAACTATCCTTGACAGAAAATCAAATTGTAACAAGTTCAAAGGATGTTTGCACAAATTGAGCAAAAGTGGCGTTATATAATTAAAGAGGGAAAACGTGCAAAACATCATACTGATGATCAAGTGGGACTGAATTCAAAACACGTGAGTTGCTGCTGAGTAGGAAGGAACAAGAATCATGGAGTTCACTGGGGGACAGAGGGATACATTCATGGTAGAATTAACTTAAGAAAGTGGAAAGGGGAAAATTATTTTTTGAAGTGTTGTATACTTAAGGCCCAGAACTGAAGAATATCTGATCATTCAAAGTCTAATGAAATCAGAATAAAAAAATCATCAGCTTTCAAGACTGGGTCTTCAAGGTCAATACATGTTGGAGTTGCAAAGTCCATAATTAGCTGATTAAAGTATACCAAACAAAAAACAATGGAAGAAGAAACCAGTGGTTCACAGGTCTTCTGTTCAACTTTCCCAGAAGGATATTGAAAAATCTGGACAACTGGAGAAAGTAATGACATGATGAGGGAGCAATTGCTTGATAAGGAACACACACAGCCTTGGGTGAACAACATAATGGTATCATTTAGGAAAAATCTTTGGGGTGTGCATATCTTCCACCAACCTACCACCAATTTCTCTGATTTTATAGGTATTTATGTAGCGTTCGGGAGCACATGATCTTTCCAACAGCTGCATCTCCAAATGGTTATCATTTTCTGAGAAAGCAGCATGTTGAAATAGGACAGCTAATGATAGAGTCCCTAGCAAGCAAAGAGGTTAGTGAAGCATGCAGCAAAATTTTACTTACATTCCAGCACAGAAGCTTCAGTTCTCCGTATACAGATGAGGGAAGGCTGATATCCTAGGCTGGGTTTCCATCCTCACCTCTAGGTAATACCTGCAGCCAGTAAGAGTAAAATAAATGCTAAGCTACCTGCAATGCAAACCAACTATGCTCCTACAGAAAATTCTTATTTGGATTATAAAGGTTGAGAATACAGTGCTTTCACTCAAGGTACAAAGGCATTTCTGAAGATTAAAGAAACTTCAAGAAAATGCTTAAGTCATCAGACAATGTTGATGCCAGATTTCCTTCCACTTGCAGAATAAAAAAGCATAGAATTTATATAATGTCTTGAAATACTATCTGGAAGGATTACATATAGGGAATAAAAGACAAAATGGTTTTTAAGACTGCGGAACTGTTGACATAGAAGTGTATGAATAAAAGATTCCCTGCTCTTTAGATTACTCTAGTATTTAGGTACTGGGTAAACTACATAGTAAAACAGGATTTGTAGTTGAAAAGTCTGAAAGAAAAATAAGTTTAATTTGACTATGTGGAGAGGGTTTCAAGATGGATGAAGGCATGAAGGAAACAAAGGGATATTTTGTAGTAACCTTGAGAACTACTTTACAACACTTGCAGCCTCGCTGACTTTTCTTGGGTGAACGGCACTTTGAAATGCTAAGCTTTAGCTGGGCTGCCGCTATCTTTTTTTTTGTTTCATGTATATTTATGTCAATGCTACCTATTAATTCTAATCATTCTTATATACGTGGTCTGTACATTTACAAGCATTTCTTAAACACAAATAAAATATACCCTGGCCACTCATAAAGTTCTGAAAGATAATTTTTTTTTCTGCATCCCAAATGTAACTCCATGCTACTAAGATCCAAATAAGAGCATATAATTTTTAGGTTCTCCTATTAATAAAAAATAAATATATCCACTGGCTTCAGCTAAGACAGCATTCTTTGCTTTGCTTTTTACTTTACTAGAAACCCTATGGGTCATACATTGTTCTTTCCTTTGGAAGAAAGTGACAACACAGAAAATCACTTCTAGACACCAGGGCTGAAACTAGCCCCCTTTACTTAGATACAACAGGACTTTAGTCAAGAACAGAGATTCTTAGAGTCCAAATTGTAGGTCTGCTGAGACACTACATTCTTTATTGATCTTGTAAACTGCTGTGCATGCAAAATAGCAAGCAGTAAAATTATTAGCCCATCAGTACTTTCTGTCCTCAGAAGTGATACTGCTATACCAGTATACCAGATTGGTTCTGGCAATGTCAGAAATGAGACTGTTTTATTTAATAGTTAAATATATATAAAATTAATTCTTATCTGCATATTTTCACAGGTAGACCCTGGATCAGAAACATACCATTTGGCTAATTGTGGAGGAAAAAAGCACTACTTGTAATGACACAGCCTCTCCCACTGGGGCCACTATAAAGGCACATAAAAATCATCAGGTGTACTAAAGTGAGGATGAAGCCTAGAAATGGATCTGTTCTTTAAGTCCCTATGTGCCTCTCCCCCTACCCTCGCTTATCTATGAAAGGTAAATTAGTCTCTCCATCATCCACTATGAGGAAAAGTTGGAATTTCTATGGGAAGCACACACTTTTTTATATATCTCTTTTAGTTCTACATTTTCAGAACTCCCTTACACACCTAATCCTATAGCCATTAGTAGGGCAATAAAATGACATAAAATGAGCAAAGAGCAATAAAGCAATCATATCGCAGCATGTTTATTTAGTCGTGGTCCTTAATGACAGAGACCTTCGTACCCACTGATACCTGGAGCTGCTACTAATTCTCCTCTGTCACAAATCCCTTGTTATCATTACTCTCAGACTTATGCCCAATGTTTTAAAGCCTGCTTCACACAAACTGTGCAAAAAAACCCCAAAAAACTTCACAGATAGAAAGATTAGTTTGGGGGGTGGGGTGGGGGGATGGGGAGAGGGCTTTGCAAATTCAGCCCAAATCCATTTTCTTTTAGAGCAATACTGAAAGAGTTGAGTCAGGGATGACAGAATGGTGGAAAAAGTGGGCATCAGGTCTGCCTCACTAGACAGGTACCGGTTGCACTTCTGCTGCCCGTACTCTGACCCACTGGATGTGAGTTAGATGGAATGCAAAATTTGCATAGCTGCATTGAGGTTGTGTTAAAATGTGTTAATGTGTGCCTTAGCCTTTGAGCATACTGTCCAAATTAGGTGCATTAAATGGCTGAAACATCAGAGATTGGCAGCTGTTGTTATTAGACCGTAGACGTATCCTTAGTAGTAAGAAAGGTATTTAAAATCTAACTGTGTACTCGTGAATCTGATTGCAAATCAGACTTTCTTCTCCTCAAAATACTTGACAAGCAGTCAGATTTAAGCTGTACTAACTATAGCATATTGTGATTATTTTTACAATGATTTCTATGTCGATCTAAAATCCGTTCCTTTAAAATACCACATCTTTTCAATTTAAAGAGCTACACCTATTGAGTATTAAAGTAGAGTTTCCCCTGCCTTTACTTCACCATTTATATTATTTTCTAAGAAGCTTTAAGAAACATAATTCCCATAAGGGGACATTCTGATAATCTACGGTGACTTCTGAATAACACAAAAAAGTACAATCTGATCCAGCTATCCCTAATGGGGACCAACAACACGTGGTTGTCCTTCAGAAGAATCCATTTTGATTTAAAAATGGCCAATAAAAATCTACCCAAAAAAATCTAGGGACAAATCACAGTGTAGTGATTGGTCACAGCCACTATCACAGTCACAGCCAAAATACAGTACCTTACTTCCACTTTGGATATTTCTAGTTTCACCGTCTGATCATCCCTGGTTGGTTGGTTGTTTTTTTCCGATTTTGAAAAATAACCCATTTTGTTTTTTTAGGGTTGCCTCTTTCTGTCATGTAAAATGTCTGCAGAGTCAGTTTTGTATGTCACGTATGTTCCAGTCTTTCCTTCCAAACATTTTTCTCTCTCTTCTTTCCGTCTTCCACTTGCTCCTTTTCAGTCAATCTCTTCCCTGTTCGATTTTTTCATTTTGTTTCATTAATTCCCTACGTACAAAAATCACTGCCACATAATTAAAATAGACATATATCATGAAGCCAACATGGCTTTAGATTACTATTGAAATTAGAGAAATTCTTCCACAGAACCATTTTTCAGGATCAAAACATTATAATATTTCTGAACCTGGAAGAGGTCACTGTTGGATTTCTTATTACGTTGTACTAAAAGTCAGCAGATTTTACTTTTTCATCTTAAAAAGCTTCATAACAGATGTTTATAAAATGCCTGTTTCTGCAGTTATGCATTTCCTGTGGCAATTTGAACAGGACTGGGATTTGAATCCTTCCTTTTTAGTCTGAAAAGAAGATCTGGAAAATTTTTTTAAATAATTGGGGGGGGTTTAAACTGCATTTCCCCTGTGGTATGATACACCTGTTGCATTGCTTGTTCTTCTCTTGCTCTCTCCACCTTCTCTAGACCTTTCTGGAGATATTCCCTCTTTCAGTTAGCCTTTTGTCAGAGAGATTGCTTTTACTACAGATTTCAGCAGTGGTTTTCTTCCTCTACTGTGAGCTCTGGGAACCTGTCCTCTTTCAAATCGGGATGAGCTGCACAAATGTGGAAGCCCAGCCATAAACTAGCAATTGTTCAGAACAAATAAATTACGTGACCCAGATAACATGTGATATGTTGCATTAATATTGTAAGCAAAACCTACAACAGGTTGTGTTTGCACAAGCAAGTGCATGAGATACATAGAAAATGCATATAGCTTGGCAACATTTGTCAAATAGCATGCTCTAAATAGAAAAGTTGGTCAAAAACTACTCTGAGGAAAAAATTCCCCTTTTCATTTGAATTCTCAAGTGTCCAAACAGTATGCTATTGTGCAAAAAATGGCTTGCTGAAATAAAAACACAATAAAAAAGAGCTATGTGTTGAATTATTTCATTGAACTAGGATCGAAAGTAAAGCACTGTGATAAATCACATCATTTTGCTTAAAAGCAGGGGAGAACAAAACATGGACAGATAGAGGAAAAAAAAAAAGAAGAAGTAAATAATGGAAGAAAACCAAAACAAAACAGTGCCCCTTTCAGGATGATTGAATTTTGTTTAATCCATATTTTACTCTCTGCTACATAATTTTACACTCTTGACAAAGTGTCAGGCAACTGGAAGAGAGTTGGAAAAACATATGCAGCTTTTTGTCAACTTTATGCCTCCCTAAATTTAGAAGACTTTTCTGAATAAAGAAACTAAAAATAAATCAGGAAACAGTGTCAGTAATGGGGTCTGAATTATCCAGCAATAAAAAACCTCAAAATATTTTTAATATATTTAAATAGAACTTTCATAACATAAATACTGGCAACGAGACTTGACTGGCAATGAAAAAAAACTGATTTGTAGCTGACTTACACAGATGACATTTTAAAAAAAAAATTACACTGCCTATATATACTGTGGCTTGTTTACTTACATGTTTAAACTATTGTAAGAACTCAGAGTTAAAATGTGGCCAACATGTACTTTACCTAATCTTAATAGCAAAAGCTGGCACTGAAGTCTTGGATAAGCAAATATGTTCACATTAATAGTTACAATTTTAGTTTCTAGAATGAAAATCAATGCCAATTTACCTGGATACTGTAAATAAATTAACAAAATATAGAGAAAAATTAATGTCTACAGATTCGTATTACAATTTAATTCTCATCACACATATATAGTCCATATTTGTTTATATACAGAAATAGAGAAGGTTATGCACTTTGGCTTAGGAACAATTGTATGATAGTCATGTTTAAATACAATACAATTATATTTAAGGAAATATGCTAAGTTAAAAAGTTGGAAAATATACATTTATATAAATATAACAGATTTAAGTCTGGATTTTCTAAGAGGAAAAGATCCAGAATTCTGTAAACGTTGACCATACTAATTCTTTGGTCATTAGGGTAACATCATCAGTGAGACCTGACAAGAATGATAACTACTAGGCTAAGTCAAAAATTTGGTTAATATATACACATTTTCTGACAAAGCATCCACAAAATAATAGCCATGAAAAATGAAAAAAGATGGAGAAAGCTGGTTCTCAAAATCAAGAAAATGTTAGTTAATCCAAATATGAAAAAATATTAATCAAAGGTTAAAAAAAAAAAGTCCTTTAAAACTTTAGCAAATTCAAATTTTTTCTATCTAGCTCTAATAATAGTTAGGTGCGACACTGAACCCAGGTTCATATTTACATCAATTTCTGCCAATTCTTTACCTCTTCTCTGTGAAATAACAGAGTTATAACAGAGTTGTAGCACAGTGAAGTCCACCTGCCCAGCCAGCCAACAAGATTCATCTTTTTTCTCTTTAGGAACTTGTGACCAGTGAGGAGCAGAATGATCAACCAGCTTTTTCACAGCCTCTGGATGAGATTAATCATGTCTCACCTTACAAGTCACTCGAGTCCCTGAAATTTATCATTCTGTAACCCTTTCATGTCAGTCCTCTTGTTCCTTATACTTTTCAATCTTATTAGGCTTTTATTTTCTGATGTTAACAAACATAGACTTTTACCACTCACTCTGACAAGTTCATCAGTGCAACCATTGCTCGTCAGAGGTATGTAAAAGCAAACGGTATTACTTCTACCAGAAGTGTTAGTAGATTGGTGCTTTATCAAGCCACTGTTCTTGATTTTCCAACATATCTGCATTAAGCAAAACAAATATGATCCCACAATAAACTTCCAATATTTAACTGAATGTAGTCATAAAGTATACCACTCAGTAACCACATCCACACAGAAAATGTGCAAATTATTACAAAGCAGCACTACATCTGAAACAATAGCAACATGCACTATCTCCTAGATGGTACCAAGGGACAAAGGACACAATCCCTTTCAATCTTAAAAAAAGGTATACTGTTCAGGATACTTCCTTCAAACAAGCCTGTGAGGAAAGCTATCTAAAAAGCTTAGTAAAAAGTAGAATTAGAAAAGACAAATTTGAGTCTAGAAATAGAAGTAAATCTAGAAATATAAGCTCACATGAGTCTGGGGATGATCTTCAGATGACGGCTTGATGGCGTCTGATAAAAGATAATCAAATTTTAGTCAGACCAAGAAAAGAAATTTTGCATTTGTTTTATGCCATAAAAGGGAAACTCTGCAATTGTTTTATGCCACAAAAACATATTTATTAATGTGTTTATAGGCCGCCATTGATTTTAGTTGAAACAGTCCATTAATTATTGGAAGACATGATATAGAAAACATTGTGCAAAGCAGTAGCTAGTCTCCATGAAATTAAATAAAATAATGAGATGAGATGATCAGAGGAGGTGAGACAAAACAAACAGAAATGAGAAGAAACAGTAAGAGATACCAGCCTACCGATGTTCTTTTTATAGAGAATGTTCTGTCCCCACCAGTTCTAAACGCTGAAGGTGATGAACCAAGAGATCTTAGACCTGCTTACAACTCATCTTCTCAACAAAACATCAGTGGACAAACTGAAATGAGAAGGACACACAAACCACAAACCGGCAGAAGATCAAGTACCCCCATAAAAAGGAGCTGCAGAGATTTTTTCGAAAGTATTCAGGCACCTTAAGATGCAAATAAGCACTGTAAGAGAACCCACGGCTCTTGATAATGGCTGGCCTCATCCTGTTGGGAACCAGCATGCTGAAAGGTGTGATTCTCAACGGAAAGAGTAAAAGAGGCAAGGACAGGATTGCAGTCATTCAGAAGAGGCTAAATAAGAGCAGGTATCGTGTACAGCGACTTCTCCAAACCAAAGAGGACTCCCTCTTACACACACATGTAGCCACAGTATTCACTGCTCCACCATTCTCAGTGGGAAAGAGAAGCAGAAACCACAACTATTTATGATGGTTTTGATCACCCCATTCCTTTTTGCTTGCAGACAAGATGATGAGTTTATAGACACCACATAGGATAGGTAGACTGTATTTCGCTAGACCTCTCCTTGCATCTTTTGATGCATGAACCCCTTTGAAAATCTGACCCCTGCCCTAAGTATTCCCTAGAGAAGTGTGACAATGAGAGTTTGTATTTGCTAGACCTTTTTTTTTGTCTTGAGTTCATCAGTTGTCATTTAACTGTAAATGATTAAGGCAATAATAAATGCTAGCAGGCAATTCTTAGAGCTGTTACAGGTGAAAATGAAATCTGTTTTACGAAACAATATTTTGGAAAGTAGAAACATCAACTGAATAACCTGAAAATGCATTTTTTGTAGTAGACATATCCTGAAAAAAGAGCCTAAGTTTGTTGTTCTGTTTTTTTTCTTCTTCAGGGGCATGAATTTCATGGGCACTGTATGCAGCTAAGAAGTCTAAAATAAATACATGACAAATTTTAATTTAAATGGCTCTAAAGTAATTGAAATAACTGAAATAATTTTAAATATTTGCAGTTATTAACGAAACCCAGTTTTCCCCCAAATTGGTTTCCATGTATCTGAACTGCATGTGACTGTACTATCAGACACATTCTGCTATACTAAGACAACACAGTCAGTAGCGATTGAGAAAACACATTATACATAGCACTTAGTTTGCCATGAAATTCTAGATGAGTTAATGATAGATAATGGCCTACAATTCATGTGTGACTTATTTTAGCAAATCTCACTGATACAGCAATTCAAGCGCACTGCATCAAGGCTGCACTAAGTATAATCAAATGGGTTTGCAGAAAAATCAGCAGAAATTACAAAACACTTAATAGAAAAGAAAGTGACATGCTTAGAACTCCCATGAACTCAGTGGTGTTCGACTGTTTTAACTCATCTGTTTTATTAGGATTTCCAGCACAGAGTTTGTGGGGAAAAGAACTGAAGTGTCAGTGCTCATCAGTACCCTGCTCCTTACCCAAAGCTACTGAAATAGTTGCAAAAAACCTGTCCAGTATCACTGTGATGGCTGCCATCTTGACTGACACTAAAACACCACGTAAAGAGCATCTTTGCAGACTCTCTTTCAACTTTTTCACTGGGTTACCAGGTCCACATCCAATGCCTAAGATGTGGATGCACACTAGACGTTCCCTGTGACAGTAGGTCTGCAGCAACAAGCAGCTTTGCATGAATCAACCTCTTTCAAGAAGCCTTGATGAATATATTGAACAAGAGAAGTCCCAGGAATATCTATTTATCTGGACAAGTCTACGTGTGACTTCGTTAGCAATTTCCTTTCATTACAAAAGCTAACCTTAAACCTAATCCTAGCCCTACCTTTTTTTTTCTATCTATTAAACAATCATTAATCCAGGAAAAATCCATCCATCTTAACCCACGATAGCTCAGTTTCATTAAGTGCCTTTTTGAGGAAATTTGCCAAAGGCTGTTTGGAAAATTTAACTATACTGTGACAACGTCTAAAATCACAACCAGAAAGCACTTCAAAGCTCCTGAGCCTGACATACCTCAGCTTTTCTACATATTGTATTGGGAAGAGGTCTGGAAGGAAATCAGCCCCCTTGCTTCCCTCTCACTTGCCTTGTTGGCAGGAGAGGAGCTATCACATTTCCTTGCTTTAGAGGAGCTATGGCATTTGCTTGCTCTCTCAAGACAGGACAATCAGAGACCAGGACACAACACCAGGAGGTCCACTGAGGCACACCTATGTCAATAACATATCCTTTTCCCTATACCTAATTACTCCTCAAAAGAACTGCAAACTTATGCAGTGTGCACTCCCACTGCAAAAATTCTTTTTATTAGACGTTTAAACTTTTTTTTTTTTCATAGAGCTCATGCTGTACTTCTACAGATTTCATCTGCAGCCCTTTTTAGAAAAAAAAAAAAAAGAAAAATTGAAAAAAAAAATGCATGGCATTTACCATTTTCCATAACAATCTGGTCCTTTGATACAGGGATACAGGGTGACATAACAGACACAGACTAGTGACACAGAGTAGTAAATATGAATTGATTTGTAACAAGATAGTTGAAATAATAATATCTGCAAATACCTTCCCACTTGTGAACAGCGTGAAAGTAATGCCTGTTTTACCAGTACTATATGCAAGAACCTAATGCAGAAAAGTGGAACAGGTGAGACAGAAAACATTAAAGGTAGAGCAAGGAGAATCCTGGTTTCCCATCTCCTGCCTCCCTGCAGGTGGCTCCCACACGACCATGGGAAACCACCTCACTACTGGTCACCCCAAATGCAGCCCAGCCACCTCCATCTCTAGATGGCAGCTCTCTCTCTGCAGCCGCTGCCGAAGAGACCAGTGATAATACACTCACCTGAAAACAAAAAAATCTACTTTGTGATCAAAAAGCCACTGAAGTTCACAAATAGCAGATGCTGGAGCACACTCAGTGGAAACGTAGCTGATCATTAAAAAATGTCTGTATTCATCTATGGTGGGAGGTCCATTTTTTATATGGTGCATGTTATTTAATTTTTGTGGTTTGGGACGGTTTGGGAAATACAAAACCAAAATGAAGTAAAAATACACATGCAAAAGCCCAAACAGATACTAGAGAACTTGAAAAGCCTTTTGCTATGGAAAATATAAATAAAATTTCAGGAAACATAATCAGGCAGAAAAGACATTGGAATAAGATTTGTCTTAAGATGTCTGGCAAAACTAACCTATTTCCACAATAAAATATAGCCTGAAGCATGAACTTTACCATTATTTAGTTTTCTCAATTAGCTTTATTCACCTAATAGCAATACAAATCTGTGTAACTGTGTAGATACAGAGATCTCTTGTGTAATCATATTGCCTAAGTATATGCTTCTAATTAATAAACAGCAGACATAATAATTATCTAAAGCTGAATTACTGGTTTTACCTGATATTACCTGTCCATTCTCTTGAACAAAAATAAATAGCAACAAGATAAATGTCTTTGCCCTTCTGCTACTGTTTCCGTGGAAATCCAAAGATTCCGGGCTTTTTATACTCACTTTTTATAAATTACATGGAGGTTGATATAATGTAGTTAATTCACACACATAAAGATGGGCACTCTACAGAAATGTCAGCTTTGGTAGCAACGGCCTCAACAGGAAAAAATGTACTTCATCTAGATAAAGAGACTAAAACAGTTCAAACCACCTTATTAGCAACAGCTTCCGTAAGAGTGCATCAAAATCTAACACCAACACACCATTTCTTCCAAGATCAGACATTATTTTCACCAAAAGAAAATTATCTGTAAGAGTATGTGTAACAGTGCCCTCTGGTGAGTATGTGCCCAAGAAATACACTTTCATTAGAAGGGTAAAGAGAGAGATTTTCTTGGCAGGGCTGGTAAGTAATTTGGACAATGTTGCAAACTAAATTATGGCATCACTTTTCAAAACCAGCAATGAGGAATTTAGGTGTTTTGAGATTATAATTACTTCATGCAATTGGTTTATGCTCATTTTTTTAAACGCAAACTTGCATGAAGAGACAGTAGCCTTGACTAGGTGAAGATTTATGAGTGCTATAGACAGCATACCTACTTTTATGGCTGAGAATGTAATAGATCCTAAGCAAACACTGATAAGTCCTCTATTCTTCTGAGAAGTATCCACCCACCAAGTGTCCTGGCATTGGAAAGCCCCACAGTTTTGATAAGAATAAAGACAAGCTAACTGTAGAAAACAACTTTATTTCTTAAGTCAGTTGAAAACATTCGTCAAACGTTTTGCGGGCAAGAGCTGTGTCTTCCTCCATTATTTGACAATGACCACTGCATTTTCAATCCTACTGAAATGTGTAAATCCTTCTGAAATATGTAACATACATGTATATACACACCCATAAAATACGTTTCTATATATATCTATACATGTATGTGTGTATACATATATAAAATTAGGTTAAAATATTGGAGAGACTCGTTATTGAACCAAGGAGTAAAATTCTACTTTCAAAAGGTTTAATTGTCAAACACAACAGAGGGTGCTTCATAAAAAATAGTTGATATGAAGTTGTGGTGGTGGCTAAGACTGAAAATACCATTCTGGTCTAATTTATTACCTGCTATCTAGCTAGGGTAAAGCCAAGAGCAGCTTTACCAGGAATGTCATGCTCCTTCATCAGTACCTCCCAGTGATCACATCTGCTCTGTCTCTGAAAGGACCATGGCAGTTACTTCTAGCCTCCACAGTGGAACCTGAACTGCAGCCATGCTCTCAAAAGGGCAGGAAGACTTAAGGAAGTTACCAGAGCTGTTTGTCTCTATGATGTTTGTACTGCATAAGAATGAGAAAGTGAACTTAATGAAAATATTACTCTAGTCAACATATCTCTCTCTTATGACAATCATTCTTCTCACGCATATTAAATATGCCTCATCACCCTCTTACTCTAACTGTGGTGACTAATTAACTTCACATTTTTAAGGAAGGAACTTGGCAGTCCCACGCGGTTGTTTAACAAATAACCAGCTGTCCCCAGAGGACACAAAGGAGTCACTTCCAGCTAAGTTCCTTCAGGCCAGGTATAAACATCAACAAAAACCCACCTCAGCAGGTGGCAGCAATAAGTGTGGGGGACAAGATTGCTAAAATGTCATCAGCAAATAAAAAATCTGACTTTTACATTATTTTACAATGTTTGGCCAATTTACTATAGAGACTGTGATGGCTACATTGGACACTGTAGGTCTTGCCCATACTGTACAGCTCATCAAATTCATACATTAAGCTCCCCTAATACATTTACTTAACAGCTCCAAACATCCACCTATCAGATTTCCCAAAACAGAGGCACTGGTACTTTCAAAGGAGGGCAACTAATGAATTTTACACCAAAAAAAAAAAAAAAAGTGTAGTATGTTGTAAACAACAACAACAAAAAAAAAAACTTTAAAAAATTAAGAGTTCTCACTCCTTTGCAAATTGTCACCCTGGCAAAAAAGTGGATTGAGTTAACTCTGTTTTTCAAAATCTAACCCAGTTTTGCCAGAAAACTCCACATGTAGAAAATGAAGCCAATTTGACAAATAAAGAAGGGAAGGGGCTGTGAAAGTCAGGTCTGCAGTAGAAATATTAACTTTGTTGATAATACTTTAGCAAGCTCTAAAGATCCTAGAGCAAAGGCTACCTTTTTATTATGGCAGCAAACAGCATTCAGCCTCATGAGGCCAACAGGCATCACTGTAATATATGAAAAATATAGTAATGGTTCAGATCAGTTTGGGGTCTGCTCTGAACCTCAGATGTAGGGTAAGTTAGAAGTCAGCAAATTAAATTGCTGGCTTTTAAACTCTCCCCATGATATATTTTTGTATAGCTCCATAGATACTTCTAAATTAAGGCATCTGTCAACACAAGACCTTATCCAGCAGCAAAATAGAAGAGTGAAACTGTAGTGTAAGGTATCCCCATTTGCTTATGCGAGAGAAGTGAGAGCTCGGTACGGTGACATTACGTTAAGCATTCCTCACTGGTGAAGTAATTGGTAGCTGAAAGTGCTAGGATGAGAATGTGATTATTTTGTGCCACACTGATAGTTTTGGTACAGTGGAAAAAAAAAAAAATCCAGGGTAGTTGCAGGTACTGCGTGGCAATAACACAGAAATTTAAAAGCAAACAAACAAATACGAAAAAGCACATTTTTGCAGAAAACCTTAGCAAATCAACAAAACCTGACAAATTTGTTACAGTTCTTGCAAGTTCAAAGTCAATGAGATTTGACTGTAATGGACATTTTTTTCAGGTACTAAAAGCAAGAACATAAAAAAGTTGGAAATACTGTCCTGCTTGGGGTTCAGCCCAGGCTTGTTCCGCAAGTACAAAGCTCCACATTCCCTAGGGCACAGCGCACTCCCTTGTGTGCCACCAAGGCCACTGCCGGCCGCCTTCTCCCCCAGACTTTGTAAAAGAGTTAAAGGAAGCTTCACTGAAATTAACTCCTTACTAATCAAAGGCAAAATAATTCTCTCTCTTCCAGCCACATGAGAGAGGAGGGGACAGTTATTTGGAAATTGGAGAGCCCTGGCGGCACTCCTGGCTTTTTCAGCACAAAACAGTGCATCTCTGTCAGGGCTGCGGCATGATTGCATCAAGCCGACTTTATTCTTCTGTTCACAAAGGGGTACTTCACACGTCTTAGATCAGTCACAACTTGCCCCAGTGATTCTAAAGGAAAAAGGAAGAAAAATAAATATACTATTATTCTAGATTTTAAAAAAAAACAACACGAACACAAACCAACTGGCAGAACACACAGATTTCTTTGAGTACTACCGATTTTCCTGTGCATTCCAATATCTCAAGGTGCTCTGACAGCAATGTTGCACAGTAAATAAAGTAAAAAGAAAGTCACTCTAATCAAATCTATTTATTATTCCTTTAGCTGTGTTACACTGACAACGAATGGACTCTGGTTTGCTTTCATCAGGCTGTGGGATCACACTATTACAGATCCTTCAACACAAAGTTACAAGAAAAAGCGGGACAAATATTTTTTTTTGTTTTTATCCAGTTTTTATAACTTCTAGGTTTTCCATCTCAACTGTTCTTGTTCAAACTAAATCTAGTTCAGGAAAAAAATCCCCACCTCATTTCCCTGAGAACCTAGTTATTTTATCTACCTCAACAACCAAGCTACTCTACCTTGTCATTTCAATTTTCACATATTTTCTCTTTGTGTATTATTTCTATGATTCAATGAAATCTCATCTCTTCAGCCCACTGCCATAAACTACTGTCTGGAACAAAGCTCCCTCTCAAATTCAATCTCAAACAAAATGAAAAAGAGAATATCACAAATGAGAAAGTAGACCACAACCAATCCTGTGGGTCCCATTCTCACAAGGTCTGCAAGTTATTTTGCTTCATCAAGTAAACCTGAACTACGGGAAGGTGCTATCACCTCTCTCGTTGCCAAATGAGAAAGTGTTAATAAAAACAAGACCTCCTTCCAGAGACACCGGAGTGTCAATGTTAATCACCGATTTGACTGAAATACACTTTTTGATCTTTAAAGTGATTTCCAAATGAAATACAAACAGCTGAAATTTTATTGTTTAAATAAATGGGGATGCAGACTGTCACACATCTGGTGGAATTACTGTTGCTAAACTATGATTACTATAAATCGTAATTATTTACTGTAATGGTAGCACCTATGAATCCTTTGTGCTCATCTGAGTTTTCTCTCAAACATTTAACAGCCCTCGTAACCTGGAAGGCAAGAAAAACCTTTACGTTTATGTTGTCTATACCTCTGCACAAAGCACTGACCTGCAGTTGAAAGAACTTTTAGATAGGGATGAATTTATTTTCGTTTCAAAATTTAGGACATTTATTGCACTTTCTTATACTGCCTGTTAAAAGCTTTGTAATTTCTGTCTTCAACTCGCTGCATGCGGTTTTTTCTCCTCTTCATATGCCTTTAATAGCTTCGTATAGAGCCCCACCTGCTAAAGCCTCCCCAAGAAAGCTGTAAGAGCTGTAACTCATAGGAGTGGACTATGAGCTTATCCTTCAAATGAAAATCTGAAAAAACACCAAAAATAAACCACTCATAGCAAATTTTTACAAATGCTGGAATTGAGCCACTATATGGGAACCTATGAGTTAAAAGGCCTGTGAAAGGATCAATTAATGTTCTCTACAATTGGAAAATACTTTGTCATATAATGGTGGTTGCAAGTAATTTTTGCAATCAAGAACAAGTGATTATCTGTGCCATTGTTGATGTACAAGCTAGGTAAGCCTATACAGTTCCTTCAATGGACGAAACTACATGCAAAGGGAGTTAGAACTGAATTAAAAAATTAGTTTCACACAATGAAGGTGTGTTTTAATGAAAACTATGGAGTTCATTTTTCCTTCTATCACAGTGATTTGTAAATTGGTGTAGCTCGATTAATTGAAGTTTGGTCAGAAGAGAAATCAGCAACAGAGTGTGCAGAATTGGTGTGAATATTCCCACGTGCCACATGATAGCAGTGACGTACTAATAATAGCATATTGAGGCTGATGTTCCTAGAGTCTCTGTGACTATTAAACCAGTTTCATTTTGTTGAAAAGCTGTACTTAGAATTCTTTATTCAGCTGCAAATAAGAAATGTTATTAATAAAGCTATTTTCTACTTCTTCTGCTGAGCTTTTAAAAAGTTAGGTTGCAGTGAAAAAATGCTAGCATTTCTCCATGACTTTTCAGAGTAGTACCACTTTCTCATCAGGTTTACACTGATGTGATTCCGTAAGTGTGCATATGGTATAGAATGAGACATTAATGAACTTGACAAGCTGCAATATATTAAAAGTAAGCCTCTAACATGCATATGTACGCACATCTTGTAATACATACACATTCTTCTAATTCCTTCAACTTTCCCCATTGCTGTACTGTAACATAAATCTATTGCTTCTGCTTTATCTGGAAAACGCTCATTTTTCATCTCTTACCATTTTGTTTTCTTCTAAACAGAGAATCCTTTCTTTGTGGACTCCTGCAAAGCTCAATTCTGAGCCCTCTGCTCTATTCTCTCCCAGGTCATCACCTTACTACTTCCTAAGCGTTGAACCTGAGATCATCAGTGACCTATCATCTTCACCACCACACCAGCTTCAGTGACGCTTATTTGTAGACACTTTAACACCTGTTAACATACCTTCATCTCCTTTGCCCCTACTGTTCAAGTAAGTTCTAGGCTTCCTCTTGGCTTACAACACCAAAGCCCAAGATGTGCCCAAACAAAGCATCTCTTTCATCATTTACCTCTACTCTCTGCTCACGTTCTCAAGTGCTTCCATATTTTATAATATCAGCATCAATCTGGTTCTTCTCCTCCTGCATCTCATCTGCTTGCAAACTGCCTGCTGATCCCTGAAACATTGCCTGTATATAAAAATTGCCTTGGCACACAGCCAGAGTGCACTTTTTTCCCAAAAAAAACTCAGGGCTACAGCTTACTGAAAATCCCAGACATTGCAATGGGAAGTTTTGTAGACTTTGGCCCTTTTCAAAGATACCTCCACCTAGAACTCCAACCCTGTTCAGTAGTTGCTATGACCGATGTCTGAACTGTGATCTTCCTGGCCATAGCGACTCCAGGTGCTGGAGGCCAGTCACTTCATTTCATCCCTTCCAAACATGAGGTGGGAGAGCAGAGCCTCTGGAAATACGCCCTACGCACATCTTCACCAAATTCCTCATCTTGACTTTCATCTGTTTTCAATTCAGATACATCTCTTTCTGCTCTAAAGCCAACCTCTCCAGTCCTACAGATGTACAGACTGTAATCCATCCTCTAACACACACAATGACGGTCCTGCTCCTCTCCCAAGAGTAAGTTACAAAAAAAGAATCAATTTCCTCTAACATTAACCCTCTCCCTCTCCAAAGAATTTGCTTGCAAGAAATCTACAGTGACGCAACAGGAATGTGGTATGTCACATCTTTTCATGCTGCGACTGCCCACCAACCAGCTACATTTAATACACAGTCAGCTATTCTCCTTCTGTCTTTAGCAAAAGCTGGTAGGCTACTCAAAAGACAAAAAAAAAAAAAAGGGGAGGGGGGGGAAGCACCAAATAAACTCCCAAACACACAGACAAAAAATCCAGACATATATGATCAGCCTTTGTACAGCAAAAAAATACCTTTGCCCAGTATTCTTAATAGTAATGTCTATACATAACTCGCACACGCTTGATCCAGCTAGGGCAAGGCAAAATGGAAGAAAATATATATAACAGGAAAAGTCAAGTTTTACCTTCATATAGGTTAAACAATTTATAATTTTGCTTCAATAAAAATGTGCATAGCTGTTCTTCTTTAGAGACATACATAGAAAGTTTGAAATGAGCTGTTTGGACATAGGTATCAACACAGAATAGGCATCAAGGCTCAATCAATAGGCATCAACCAGCATCAAGAAATTGATCAGGGAATTTAAAATGTGTGGGAGTCTTCCCTTCATTACAACCAACTCTGTTTCTTAACATAGCTTGCTAACCTTAAGCTTTTATTTAAGTAACAGTCTATAGTAAGGTTCTTACATCATTCCAAGGTGTTATAAGTGAAGTTGCTAGAAAGTGAAAAATGTCCTGCTCAAGACCTAGACTAGTCAATCATTCATTCCAATTTTATCTTTAAATTTATGTTTTCATTTTAAATATTTTTTAAGGATTTATTTCAAAAAAACAAACCTTTGAAATATTTATTGCATTTGGCTGTATTTTGGTGGAGATTATGCTTTAAAAATAAATTTAAATAATCACAGAGTTTGCTTAATTTAAAATTCCTAAACACTGACTACATGGTTGAAAATAAAAATAAAAATAAATAGAAATAGAAATAGAAATAAATATAAATATATAAAATATATAAAGTATATACACCTTATAAAATGTAAGAATAGTTTAATAAAGCAGCTGTTAAAGGCTTTGTTTTTTCTTACAACTATGTCTAGTATAGCTGCATCTGCTTTGGTATTGCTGCACATTTTACTACACGAAAAAATAAGTGTCACTGTACTTATAAGCATCACAAATGTTATTTCTTCACACATTCATTACATATGACATTCAATATTTTTCTAACTCAAATAATGCCTATCTTCAGGTTTTTTCTGTAGGTCATCATCAACCTTATCCCATTTATTTCATTTGGCATAATTCCCACAGGGTTACTTCAAGGAATTCCAAAGATCCAGTATCATTAAAGGTGGCCAACTACGCATAAAAGTAAGCGACCCTTTCTGTCACTATAATCTGCTCAAAGAACTTCCAAAATGCTCACTGGAAGTTTTATATAAAAGTCAACAGTATTCTTCTATGTCATATGGTGTCTTTCCTTTCAGGAACTTAATACCTTTTGCTTTAAATGTCAACTATGCTTAAGTACAGGGCCTGTCTTTAAAACAATTTCTATATTTATTCACATTGACCATCCACTTTCTAATAGGCGATTGCACAGAATCTTTAGGAATGCATTTAATCTGGTACATTTTGTTTCCATGAAAGCAATGTCGCAGATGAAAGAAAGAAGAAACGTAGCAGTGGCATCATACTACACAGCACACTGTGTATCATCACTAAGTCCTGACAGCCGGCAGTTTGAGAACCACTGCTCTGTTCAACTATATACACAGGTATTTATAGACTAGCAGATATATTTAGTGTCATAAACATTCCCTTTGGTTGGAAAAATTAAATTACATATACTGTTTAATATTAGGTGGCTGGTTTGTTTTCTTTTTCTTTTATTCTTTCTTAAATTACAAGGCTAATGAGGCATACAAAATGATTCTAAATGAATTTAGGAAAGGATGTAAGGTTTGCTTTATGGGAAGGTTATTGATTTTCAACAGGAATCTAACTATGTCATATACTAATAACAGCATTAAATGTTTTGTATTAGGGCAAGAAGGCAAGCAACTTGCCGACTTGTATGATTCCCAGATATAGAAAATATATACAAATCCAAATGCTGTACCTAAAGCTTGAGATACACTTATAAGTAGCTCCCAGTGTTCCCAGCAAGAAGATATCTTTGCACGTACACAAGCTCCATTTACAGTTCTAATATAACTACACCGACACTAGGGTCAGGGTCATCTCAAATAGTCAACATCAAGTCTGACCCAAAATGGGTTAAAATTTTGAATTCAGTGGTATTAGGATCAGGATACAGAGAAAGAGACAAAGATGAGGGCATTTGCGTTCTTTGGCACAACAATTCCAAACTGTATATGGAAAGCATGTCCACTGAAAGAAACAGATCCCTGCAAACAGCCACCACTAGCAAGCCACAGATTTTTCTTGATATATGAAAAAAAATCTTTATCTAGCTAAGAGCAATGGAGCAGCTTTAATTTTTCAAGATTGCAAGCTGCACTTGTGGTGGACAGATGTATCCTTTGCAGAGAAGTGTACCACACAATCCATTTTCAAGATTTCTAACCCATTAGTGGGTTAATGCCAGGGCTCCCCAAAGTTTCTGATTCCAGTTGTACTGGTCTGAGGTAGAACAGAGGTCATAAACTGAAAAATAGAAAACTATTACCTAAAATTACCAGACAAGCCAGACAAAGAAGCTGTTTTCATAGTGACCTCCCAGAACACATTGGCTTTCTGGGTTTGATAATTTATTTAGTTCTAAACAGCAGCTTCCCTACAACTATTTAACTATGTTACTTTGTCCAACTAATGAAATACTTCTGTACCAGAAGAGTTTTTCCTTCATGACCTTCCCTATACAGCTAAGGTTTAACAAGCGCCTGGTTGGCTTGAACTGCTCTACAATGCTGCTTTTCATCCTCTTATGGAAAGCAAGAGCTCTGCTTTACAAATTCAAGGCTGCTAGATGCAAAAGGAGACCATAAAGGGTTACAAAGTTTGCTGCAATCTCATAGATATGTTCTTCAGGCCATTCAAAGCTGTGCTCATTTTCTACCTGCCAAGGTTTTTGCAATTCATACATGTATCTTAATTTCAGAATGCTCATTTAGGCTCCCTGGTACCACAGAAACTTGGGAATGATCACTGGGAGTGTTTTTCATTTTCTACCTTCTTTCAGCTTCAAATACATCTTGGGAAATAAATTACTTGACCTCTTGGATTCAAATAAGATAAAAACTCCAATATTAAGTTCTGTACTAACAAAATTCACGGTAAAATTTCTGTTAAAATTTGAATCCCTTTCTCAGCCAGAGCCTGCAATCTGCTTAACATTTCTTCGTCCTTGAAATGTAAGCCTATCAATTCCGTTTCCCACTTTTGCTCCATTATTAAAAAGGTATTTATAGACTTGCTATTGGAAAGATTACTATAGTGGACTTGCTTGTTCTCCCATTTACTACGAATCAACGTGATGTTAAAAATGAGAAATGAGTTGCCCTCAGCCAATTTTCGAGCAGGCAAATATCCCTACCATTATATACCAACCAGCCACCTTACTCTTTTTGGCAAGAAAAGAAATGACGGATTTCGTTGACAGAACAATTGGTTGAGATCTGGCTGCAATACTCGAAAACTTCAGCCTTAGCTCTCCTCACAACTGACCATTTCTTTCAACGGGGACAGCAGAAGCAGGCACGTGCCCGGACTTCGGTCGCGGTAGTTCAACACCCACTAGATCAATGGAAGTGCCCCTGTATTCAGCAATATATGCAACTATCTCAACTGCAGACAAGGATAGTATTAATCCTGGCACCTTTGTTATGGGGACAACGGCCTTCAGGAGAGGTGGGAGATGAAGTGGACAAGCAAGCGGTGCTAATGCGTTAAGCTGCCTCCGTTGTTTCGGCTGAGCCTGAAAATGGAAGTGAAAGGTATCAGCCTGAGTCACGGAACTTGTACCGTTTCTTCTCTGGTCTTACTTATCTGCAAACATGAGCATCTGAATGAAGCCTGAAAAATCTTGCTGAGGAGACGGACCCCAAATTAACCCAAAAGCCTAAAACAGACTCTGTTCTGTGAAGCATAGAATGCACCTACATTTTTTAAATGTAGTATGGATTGTAAATTCCTGGGAGCTGGGGCTCTGGTTCATCCCATTTATGTTTAACTCTCAATGCTGAACAACAGTAGTTAAGGAGATACAGACCCTGTAAAGTAGTTTTTATTTGAGATAAGTTCTTTACATCTTGGCTTACTTTAAACCAAAAAAAAAAGCCGTAACCAACAAACAAACAAAAACCACTCACAAAGTTAGCTTAATACAACTGCAATTAGCTTAATGCATTTTACATTTTTACAACTAAAACTTCTTCCCCTTATTCCTGAAGCTACATTTTGCTCTTTGGGGAAATTCCAGTGGAGGCTTCCTTTTATTTTTTTTTTTTTATTATTATTTTTACAGATAGTGTTTTGTCTTCGATATAATGATCTGGTTTTTCATGTAAGCTTGGATGTCAACACCAAACTCTTAAAGGGACTAGTTTGTATCCCTAAAATTTATACAGAAGATTCTGAAATGAAACACAGCAAGATAAATCTCTTATTAAAACTGAGTGCCTTCCTTAGCATTTTTTTCCCTCTTCACTATCACAGCCAAAGTTATTCATATTACTATGAACAAATCTAAACTTCTGCCTTAAACTTATGTCAGACCAAGTTCTGGCACTTCAAAACTGAAGCAAATTAAAAAGCATTGTCTCTAAGTCTCCCTAAACCACTCCTTAAAACTACATGTTTAATATTAATATAACAAGTCACTGAAGCTCAGAGAGTCGGATAAAGAGGAAAAAAAGAAAGTTAAAGGCAATAATATCAGGTAAGACACTGTAAAACATGAACTGAGACAAGAGGCTCGGAAGACATTAAAGCCTCTTTAAAAATGTGAATCTTTTTGAAATGGTTTGGATTTGGACATTAAAGCCAAGAATATCACTGTTCTTCCAAAAGGCAAGAAGGATATTAAATAAGGATAATACATACCTATAACGTGGATAGCATCTACCACCAAACTCAGAACTAGCAGTAAAAGCTACGCATGGTTTTCACCTTTCATAAGTAAAAAGCCTACTTCCATTTTTGTGAGGACAAAAGAAGAAATACGGATTGAACAGTAACTGCCTGGAAACCATATGAAGCTACACACGCTGCCAACAACGTATGGGATCTCTGTCCCGCCTAACAGGGTCACCGCGTGGCTACCAAACAGTCCAAGAGAAAATACTGTTTTCAACTTGTTTAGCAGTTGGGAGCAGGGGAGTAATAAACAGGTGATGTATTTAGCAATTTGGTGAACAAAATCCTACCCATTTCCAAAATCATAATTTTACATATGGAACTACAACAGTAGGTACAAGCCGACACCTGACTACACCTATCAGGTGCAAAGAGAGGACAGTGAGTGTGTATTAATGTGCTATCACAGCATGGTCCCCATCTCACTTCTCTGAGTAGCGTCTAGACCTCTACTGAGGGAATTTCGTCTGCTAATGTAATGTCAGTCTGACATTTCCTTGCAAAAGGAATAGATACTATTATCCTGAAGGGCATAGCTAAAGACACTTTCTGCAAGATACTTTGGGGTGGGATTCTGAAACAGGTGGTACCAGTAAGAATCACCTTTCTCATCATAGTCATCAATTTAAAAAAAAATAAAAAAAAGTAAAAAGAAACTGTGTAACTGCAGGAGGCACAAAAAATGCCTGAGATAAATGAGGCAACACAGTTGTTGCAGTGAGCAGTCTTCAAGCATCTGGACCAGCTCTGAAAGAATGAACTGGAAAGGAACTCCACTCACCAAGTGGAGACTGTCACACAACCCAGTGTTGATACTCTACATGTCAGCAGTTAATGAAAAAATGTGTTATTTAACAGAGAAAAAAACAAAATTCAATCTGCATAACTTTCTGCCAGGGAGGCCTATTTTGGTCAGCAAGCCTCTGGTTATTGATGGACGCTGCTACCGTCTCAGACAAGTACAAACCAGGCTGGTGTAGCCTAGCAACCCCATACAAAAATGATTCTCAAAAAGGGGATTCTCATTGCAATGTTGCCACAGATGCACTATCAGTTGCAAGCTGAGTCGCATTTGTCATTTCACAGAGGCTCGATCCCCCTCTCCCACCTGAGCCGAATCCCTGTGTTTGGACAGGTAATGTCACACGTACACATCAAGAAATCCTCTTCCATCAGAGAACTAAATACAAACAAAAAAGCAGAAGTGTAGGGGCAAACTTTACCATGCTAGGAACAGTGGAGACAGTGCTATTTGTATGGGTCTATTGCAGATGGATTCCCAGATAAACAGGAGGCATGGAAAATTCACACAGCACCTTGTATACTGACTGTAATGTATGTCCTTGTTGCCTGGATACCTCCAGTGAATTACCGAGCAAGGGTGCGAGTCTTTTTCCTACTCGGTATTAAATAAAAAAATCCCAATCTCCTACTCCCTAAGAGGCGGGAGATGCACATGGAGGCCTCCCGCACCCGTGCCAGCCGAGTGCCAGAAAGAGACAGATCGAGCCTTGAGAATTTTAAATCTTGTGGGTTGCCGTGCCACGTTATGAACTAGATCTCATACAATTCATCACCCAAGTTGCAGAAAAATAGTTCAAGAACTCAAAATAATGAATTCTGTCATTTCCAATAGAAGTGTGAAGGGAGAATTATGAATGAACCTTTTAAAAACACGTATGTGGAGGGAGATTGCCCTTCTACAAAATGAAAGCAGCAGGCTTCTATTTAAATGGCCCAATCCTGAAAGCGAGACCTTTCATTTTCAATTAACTTAAATTGACAATTGAGAAAGGTTTGAAAATGTTGTTGGAGCCTTTCAGTTTGATAGATCTCAGGTCTGACATTACACACAGCATTCTGAGCTGATTTTTAGGGTGTGCTGTTTTAAAATTGAAAATTTGAAATGAAAAATATTTGATTCAATCAAAGCTGTTGCAAGACATTCAAACATCTTAATCTATTAGAAATGCATTTTCCATATTTTCTCATCATGATATGTTATATAATGCATCATTCATTAAGATACATTAAAACCTGAGCCATGCCTTCCTGCAACCTTTATGTTATGTTGCAGCAATACTTTCGTTGAGAAATTAAATTCTATCACAGAACATATTACCATGTACGACAGGTAACTATTTACCACAGAAATAAAACCTTTCTTTACATTCTAAAGCAGTCTACGTTACCAGTCTACATTACCAAAATAATGCAATTATCTAATATTACATCCCTCGTATCAACATGACACAACATACCCAAATCAAACTAATTTTCAGGCTTAATACTCATTTTTAAACACAGAAATGGAAGACTTCCAAACAGCTGAACCACTTCATTAAATAAAAAATGAAAATAACTAAATCAGAGAATATTTCAAAGCTCACAAGCAAGAGACAGAACTTTGAAATCAGTGAGAAGTGCAGCAGAGAGTCCTCACTGAAAGAGTCCGTTTATCAATTAATAAATGGGGTACATTGGCCCTGATACTTGACAGATGTAAAAGCACAATCTGCTCAGCTCAGAACCACATTGTACTAGTGATGCAGTCTAAAATCAGTTGTGAATTATTATTGTTTTAATAGACTCAGGTCCCAAATAAACAAAAACAAACGAGCAAAAAGTTGAAGATTTTTCCATCACGTGGGTTATCACATTACTAATTTCGCATTTTTTTCAGGAAGTCTCTTTCTACCAATGACCTGCTAAAGAGAATTAATATTGGTTAAAATAACATTTTGTTTCTTGTAGCCAGCTGAAATTGATGTACATGATGCAGATTTGCAAGTAACACTGACGATATGTGCTGGACCCCATTTTTCCACCCCCAGTCCTAAAGAGCTTGAAGAGACAACAGGGACCGACTTCTCGTAATATTGAGCCCATATGCACCTGATATAAATTCTACTGCAAAGTTTGAAACAGAAGCCAGGTCAAGCACAAGGACCGAGTTCTGTTCTTGGACTACTGTAGTTGTTTGGTAAACTCAGTGGGATCAAATAAGATTTGATTCAGAGATTCAAACTTGGCAACAAGCAATACTAAGCCATTATCTTGAGGAATGGGATTAGCAAAGATGTGTTTATATTAGAATGCCTTTGTTACGGAGCTGGCCTGGAGATAATTTAATGATGTGCGTAAAATAGCAGTAAACACCACTTGGTCATCCAAGGAACTGGCTACTATTGCCAGGCCACAGGAATCCCGTTTTCCTCACTGTACCTCCCTGGTACAGTGTTCTTCCCTGTGTTCTGGCAGGTGGGAGGCAGGATACAGGGCATTGGTAGCTCGATGCCACCTGAAGCTTTTCCCAATACACTGCCTAAGGGTACTTAAGGCAAACTGGATCTCTGCATTGCTTTGGTTTTTAGACTACTGCTACTAAGCACAAAATTTTGGAAGAGAGATATTCCTCTAGTTATGTGAGATAAGGTGCAGAGAAAGTTATGCTCTGTGTTAAGGAAACACAAAGTTTGTGTTCTGGGAAATGAGTCCAAATGTGTGAGCTGCTAAAATAAAAAGTAACATCATGAACAAGGTAACAGCATCCTCATCTTGTCCTACACCTGATTTTATTTTTTTTAATGTATGTATGAAGGGCATACATCCCTTAGGCAGCCTGGTGCGCTTCAGTAAAAGAGAGAGGGATAGGGAGCTGAGTACTGGGCAATGGAAATAGCACTTCTAAAATTCTTATTTCCTCTCAACGCTTCAGAGACTGAAGGATAATGAGAAGTGTGAACTGAGTTACAACAGAGCACTTTAAGCATTTTGTCCCTTTTTCCCTTACCCTATGACTATGAAAAGGAAAAAGAATGAAATGACCAAAATAGCGTTCATAATATTCGAAAATCACTTGCATGTATATAAATGTTTCATATGCCTCCTATATATGTTGTAAGAACTTCTGTTCTTAAGGAATATGGGGAATTACATAGCACTTTGTAGTTTTCTCAGCACATAAGAGACTCAGGGAGTTTGAAAGCTGTGTGTAGCATAAGAAGTCTTATTCACTAACTCAGTTTTAACAAACTCAGCACTGATAACAAAGGAGATGTCACTTTTAAATTACTCTACTGTCTTTGTTATATAGATGAGAAATCACATTAAATCGAAGTATGTGCAGAACCATACAAGAAAAGGCCTACACAAAGGAAGGTCCAATTTAACATAAGCATCGTTTACTGTGGAGTAGTATTCACTGTTGCAAATGTGAGAAGTGGCTTTAAAATACTGTCTACTTCACAAAATGCTTGACTATATCTCCCATTTCAGTGTACAGGAACAGATGTTTGACTCACAGGTGTGACATCTGAAAGTTGGCTTTCATCAAAGGTACCCTGTAAACAGCACACCTGCGACACTGTAAAAGCACTGGAAACACTGCCGGATCCGCCTACAAAACTCATCCTTAGCTTGCTTTGCCGGTTTCATGTTTGGATTTTTCTGGTTTATAATTATTTTCCTCCTAAGGAAAGTATTTTGGGATTCTCTACCCAGGCGTCCAGCACCGGCCAAATGCTTTTACTAGGAGCAGCCCTACGATAACGAATCCATCTGCCGCACAGGTGACCCTGAGGGCGGGGGCGGAGAAATAAATAAGGGAGGCAAAACCAAAAAGCCTTTAGAAAATCTTCCTAAAATCCTGGGCAAAGCCGTGACTTCGGCTGCTAAGGAGTCACAAATGCCAGCACAGCCCCCGGCAAGCAGCGCCACCGGCCGCTGGGGAAGGGGCGTCCCCGCCCGGGGCGCGCAGCGGGGCTGGGCTGCGCCGGGTTCCCGCGGCCCTGTCCCGCCGCCGGGACAGACAGACGGACACCCCGCCCCGGGGGCCCGAGGCTGCGCCTTTCTGCGGAGCGCCCGGGGCACCGCCAACGGGGACACGTGACCAGGCATAATTTAAAAAAAAAAAAAGAAAATTAATTTTTTTTTTTAAATGTATAAAAGGAAATAACCCCCCAAACCGGCTGCTGTCCGTTTTGCCACGAGCCGGGGTCAACTTTCCCCACGTTGCACGGTCGCCTCCTCCGGCGAGGCCGCCCGCCGGCGCGGCGGACTGCGCGGGGCTGCGCGGGGCTGTGTCACTCGCCGGCCCCCGGGAACTTACCGGCGGGGCCGCCCCGTCCCTCGGCCTCCGGCGGCGCGGTCGCAGCTCAGGGCAGCGGCATCCCCCGGGGCCTCCTTGCCTCCCCCGCACCCCCCGGCTCCCCGCGGGCGTCCCGGCGCTGGGCTGCCTGACTTGTTCGGTGCGGCTGGCACCGTCTTTACCATATGCTGTCGCGGGAAGGAGGAGGAGGAGAGAGTGTGTGGAAAAGGGGGGGGGGGAGGGTGGTGGAGGGGGAGAATTAACTTTGCTCAATGGCGACAGGGCAGCAGCCTCAGCCCAAGCATCAGATCGATTTACTAAACAAACTGAAACGTGGGTGGGGATGTTAAACAGTAACCAGCAGCCTCAATGAAAACTGAAAGCTGCTGCTGCTGCTGCTGCCGCCGACAGCCGCTGGCCCTGCGCGCAGCCCGCGCCCCGCCGGCGGGCGGGTCCGCCGCTCCCGGCCCGGCCCGGCCCCGCTGCGCTGCGCTGCGCTGCGGCGGGCGACAGCCGCGGTGTCGCGGCGGGGCTTTGCCCCCCTTCTCCCCTCCCCAGCCCCGCTGCCTTCTCCCCCCCCTACCCCCGGCTGGCTCCGCCGCAGCGCCCCCCGGCCGCCGGGCCAGGGAGCGACCGGTCCGTCGCTCCCTCGGCTGCACCGCGCCGGGCTGCCGCTGCTCCTCTGCTACGGGAGGGGGAATAATTCCCCCCCTCCTCCCCGGTCCGCCCTGCTCTGCCCACTGGGGGACGAGCCCAGCCTCCCCGCGGGGCCCGAGCGAACGGCGAAGCCCCGTCCGTCGGGCCGCCCCCGCCGCTCCCCCCGGCCCGCACTCCTCAGCCCTCCCCGGTGTTTGGTAGCCACGGATTTGCGGGCGGCCAAAGCTCCAAGGGTTCCCCACGGGAGAACCTTTGCTCCACTGGGGGGGGTGTGTGTGTGTGGGTGTGTGTGTGTGTGTGTGGAGGGGAAGCCCCCCTCTTTTGAGTTAGGCGCCTGGTTATGTAAAGAAACGGGACGAAATGGGGGGATCCACTGCAAACCCCGGGGTTCCCTGCCCTAGAGACACTTCGTCGGCCTCTCACCGTCGGGAAGGTCGTGACACAAGGAAGTATTTATAAAATAATAATTGTCATTGTCCTCCGACATTGAACATTCACAGACTCGAAACAATAATTAACGCCTTGCCTATGATATCACCCGCTCACACCCACAGAGGCATCAGGAAGAAAGGAAAGAATTCAAGGCAGTGAAGGTGGTGTCTTGTCACTCCAAATATCAGCCGGGGGGGGCCTCCTTGGTGGGGCGAGAGGAGGGCGTTTGGCAGAAGTTCCCATGCAAGAATGAAGAAAGTCCCCGTGGAAAGGCACTGCCTCGCCGTGGATGTGTGAACATGCCTGACTCCCATAACTGCACACCCGTGTCAGTGATTTAACGACACTCTCGCAGGAGAGGGACTACGCGGGCTCTACACGGGAAGGAGATTGGGAAAAAAAAAAATAAAATATGAAAAATGTTCTCTTCCTCCAGCCTCTGCAAGCGGCTGGTGATTGATTGGTTTCCCCAGTGAGGAGATCAGCGAGTTTCCTCTACCTTCTTACCGACGGTACCTCGCCACGCTGCTGTATCTCGTTAAGATGGCCAATTCCTCATTTCCAGAGTTTGCCCTTGGAAACTCTGGATCCAATTTCTAGGGGCTTTCGATTGTTCCTTGGTGGGAACAAAGGGAAATTTGCTTGACAATTGTCCCCCCCCCATTACGAAACATTAATAATCACTGGAAACAATTGCCCAGGTAGATAGGAAGGTGTAAATACATCCAAAGTCCTCCGGTGTTATTTCAAAGGTGGTTTTTAAAAGGCCAATAAAAGTTGCCGAGGAAGACATGTTCCTGAGGAGTTCTTGCCCATCTCCTGCCGCAGATAAAATCCTGCAGGCAAGGGCAGCGCTGACAATGAAATAAACGTTCCTGCTGCTGGCTACGGCGCGCCTCGCAGCAATCCGCAGGCGCAAATAGCCGCTTTAAAAAGTGACTGTCGCTTACACGAGGGTTGTTTTTTATCTTTCTTCTGAGAATCCCTGCCATGTGCCGTGGGCTAATAAGCAGTTTTCTTATATGAATAAGAATATGATTGATCGGAGTTACTCTGCTGTCTTAATTAGACTAAAGTTAGCACACTAGAGCCGTGTGGTCATCTGTAACAACGGTATGTCCACACTTGCAACTGGGTGCGGGCAGATTTGATGGAGGGGGGAGCTCAGGACGTTTTGATTCCAGTCACTTCAGCGTACACAAACGTTATTTTTTTTTTTTTTTCTGGGCGAAAGGTACTGCTTCGTGCCAAAAGCAAATAGCTTGCAGAATAGTAAATAGAATTTCTTTCCTGTGTGGGGAATATTTGCGCGTATTTCTCATCACATAAGGCCACGTTTGATTTAACCTTAATGTAACTAGTGGTTTTCATTTCGACTTCAGCGTTTCCTTAAATGGTTTTTATGAAGTGGTTGCCTCTTTTAGTTATCAACAACGTTTTTGAGGAAGAGTGGGGGGCAGCATAGAGTCCCTTGACGGTCACCTCGCCGCCAGTGCTACCTCTGAAGCAGCATTTTCACGTGTCACCTCCACGATGAAATCATGCGACCGCCCAAAGACCAGCAGTAGCTGTGAATTGCCCCGGCGCCCGTAGCCGGGAACCCTTTCCCGCTTCTCCCCCCCACCCCACCCCCCCAAGGTTGGGGTCTCCCGCCACCTCCAGTCCTGCCCCTCCTCTGTCGAGGATGGAGCACCAAGGCATTAGGGCAGCCGCGGGGACCCCCTGCCCGGGATCCCTGAAAGCGCCAGCTGGGCCGTCAGGGGCAGGAGATCCCCCTTTTGCGCACCACATCTCTCCCTCACTGCATCCCGGGAGGCAGAGCTGGGAGACGGTACCGAGGTTAGGGAGGGGAGGAAAAACCACGGAGCCTTTTGCAGCGGAGACAACGAATATTGCCAGGCGTTGACCTCAAGGGGGAAGACCCAGACATTATAGTTTCTGTGCCAATTTGGTGAAGCCCCTCTAAGCACTTGGCTGCCTCTGGCTGTGGCCTCAGACACCTGCTAGGCGGCTGCTCGCCGGGCTGCGGCCGCCGGCTCAGCCCCATCGTTCCCCGCCGGGCGAGCGACCCCCGCCTCGGGCGCGCAGCCCCGGTACACCCCCGTACGGCAATCACCGGCCACCTCTGCGAGGGTCTGCCCTTCCCCGACCTGCTCCGGGCGGCGTTTGCCTACCCCGCGCCAGGCAGACCCCCGGAGGTTTATTTGGGGGGGAAAACACGGGGAGCTGCGGGGGCTGCCCCTGCGGGCGGCGGGGGCAGGGGCTGGGGCGGCAGCCGGGCTCGGGGGGGCGGGGGGGAAGCGGCCGCCCGTCGCGGCAACCCGCCCGGCCTCCGCTCGCTTCATTCCGGTATCATTAACCTGCGGGTGAAGCAACTGTTTGTGTGCCCTCTCTCCCTCCCTTGGGCTGCTTTTTCCCTGTTACTGATCCATCCCTTGTAAATCATTTATGGGGAACTGGGCACTTCTCTCCTCGCAGGAGCTTCCCTCGAAAAAAACTTTCCCATCTTCAGGCAAGCGCCTTTTCTTTGTTAAGGCGAATAATTGATAAAGGAGCCCAACGTGCCTTCAAAAACCATCTAAACGGCTGCCGGGAACTATAGTCACTTAGGGTCACGGGGTGCTCCTGGCTTTAAAAGCGCAATACAGGAAACGATCAGGACCAAACCGGTTTAAAGAAACAGCTAGTTTTATGTGGTTACCTGAAACCATAAATGGGAAACGCGGGCTAATTTTACAGGATCTTGTAATCGAGCGTTCAAGCTGACTTCTGCAGAGCCCTTTCCCCCTCCCCCTGATCAGAGAGCACCTGGCATTTTGGTCCTAACTAATGTTGCTGTGTTTTCTCGCCTCGAAAAACAGAGGGAGAGAGAAAGTGCATTGTTCAAAAGAAAAAGAAAAGCTGTAAACCTCTTAAAACTCTGAATCGTGAGATTACGCCGGCACCACGCGGCTATGAACCGATTTCAAGGGCTGCATTAGAGACTCTGTTTTCTTTAAAGGTTCCCTGGCTAAACTATTAATTGCCAGGGTTTCATGAAAGATTTGCAAACTTTACAATCATTTATGATCCGTGCAATAAAAACTCGGAGATATGGGCAGACTGGTTCAAGGTGTAATGCAAAGATGTATTAGGTGCCCTTGGCAACTATCTGTGGGTGCTGTTTGTATTCTCCGAACACGCCCTTCGCTGCAATGAACATTTCTGCAAACCGCGGGTTGGGTTGTTCATTTCCAGAGCTCTGAAGGTTCACACAAAAGAGCTATAGATTTCAGGCAGGGGAATCAAATGATTGGAAACTCATTCTGGTCCCCCGAAGAGTTCAAATGCAAGTGAGATAATTACCCTTGACGAAAAGTAAACTTCGAGGGAAAAATATACGCCTTTCCCCCTCGTAAATTAAAAGCCCGCGAGGGAGCAGATTTGAGTATTCAGAGCTGCGGTGCTCTCCTGACCCCCATCAAGGCGGAGATTACATTATTGTCCGCCACAGCAGAAGGCGGAGAGGAACCCCTCGAGTCCGAAGAAAGACACCTCAAAGGGTATTGACGGTCCTCCAGTGATATCCTATTTAGGAGCCTCACAAGCGGGCACCCTGGGCGTTTTAAAGATTATCCCCCTAAAGATCTTTGAAGATTATGCTAATGACCGCAGATTACACGAGTTTACTGCGAGAGCGGAGAAACAAAACCGGCCTCGTGGCGGTTGCCCATGGTTATTTTCCGCCTCTCTTTTAAGACGATTTGCGCCCCCCCTCCCCTTTCCCTCTTCCTTCCCCCTCCCCGGGGCCGTTCCCCTCATTAGCAGCGGGGTGAGGAAGGAGGCGGCGGGGGGAGCTCCTGCTGCCCCTCTCTATCTAACGGGGAGGGGAGGGGGGGGGTGTGTGAACGACGGGAGGGCTGCGGTGGTGCGGGGGCGGCGGGGAGCGGCGGGCAGGGCCGGGCAGCGCCGCAGGTAACGCGGGCGGCGGCGGGGGCGGGCGGCGGGCGCCGTGCGAGACCCAGCCGTGCCACCTAGCGGCGCCGGGCCGCCCTGCCCGCCGCCCTGCCCGCCGCCCCCCGCCGCCCCCGGAGATGGGCCGCGATGGGGGTGCGAGGTGGTGATGGTGGTGGTGGTGGGGGGGGGGGGGGAGCTGCCGCCCCCCAGCCGGTAACGACTGCCGTGAAGTGGGAGAAAGGCAGCAAAATGCTGGCGGCGTGTGGAAGGGTTCCTGGCGAGGCGTCCCGCCTGTCGCAGGGGGAAAGGCAACGGGTGGGCAGCCCTAAGGGTTCGGGCTGCCTGAATGCTTCGTTCGCTTACGTCCGTCCCGTCTTGACCCTTTCGCCCCACAAATATTCATCACGTAGATAGATTGCTAAATAGACTATAAGAGCCAGGGTCTCTGTCCTGTTCGTTCTGCCTGACCCATGTCAGTGATCCTATCAATTCCGTCTCTGGAAGAAGCACATCTTCCGATCATGCAAATAGCGGGTGGGGGGCACATCATCATCTAGGACACTGTCATTAACATAACGCTAGTGAATGGGTGGAAGTAGAAATCATGTTCACCGTGTTTGTTTTTCTGATTAAAAATCCTGCCAGGCTAAAGCAGGAATGAGGTGCTCAGAAGCACAAATGCCATTATTGATGTAATGAGAACAAATATAATGAAAACGATTCCCCGGATGAAGACGGTAACTGCCCGTTTGGATATATTATTTTGATCCTGTTGCTTAATCCAGGCCATGTTCATGGTATGCTTTATGCAAATCGCAATTAATTTCTTTTACTCCCAAAATACAGTCAAGAGATACACGCATGAACAAAAGGTGAAATGAAAAATATTTCATAGTTACTGTAAGTACTTCAACATACCTTATCTAAAAGCACTGGTCATAGCAGATCATCTTGTATGGATTTGTTGCTTGGTCTACAGTTGTGAAGTGTATTGTTCTATCATTATTTGATTGCTTTAACATGATTTAGAATATACCTCATGCTTATCCATAAAAATAATGAAAAACGTTTATATGAATGGAAATTTCAGCTTGGATACATATCTGATGGTCTACATGCTCTGCCCAATACGGGCTACTCTGAAACGATCCTTAGTCAAGTGAAGACTTCTTCCTCTATGTTTGAGTATGCAGTGGTTTCCTCAGACTGACTCCCAGGAGACACAGGTCTTGGGACATACCTTGCAAACTGTAGAAGAGGTAAGCAGAGGACCTTGCCGTTGAAAGACATTTAAACAGTATGAATATGAGAACACAGCAAAACTGAAATAGGCTGGAACAGAGATTAACAGGATGAGCATGCATCTGATACCTAATTTGTACACAAAGTAGTTCCACCTCATTGATTCAGATAGGGATGATTGAATTCAAAATGTAGGCAGGGTAAAAGAAAATTATCTTTTACTGATAAGTGAGTATAATTCACACTGAGTATACTGCTAAACAGTGTGTATACATTGGTACTGACAGTGTAGACATGGCATATGAAAATCATCTTTTGCTGAGAGATGGGAATAATTCAATCTCCATGACATCAACCGATGAAAACTTCTGCAATGTTTTCAGTTGGGCTCTGCAGGTAAAAAGCACTCTAGAAGTCTAGCGAACCATTTAAACAAATTCCATTTGTCTGGGTTAATAATGATGGTTAAAACTAAGTGGTCTGTTTGAGCTATTTTTACGCTTACATAGATGCAGAGACAATTCAACTTTGCCTAAATATTAAAGTTTACCAGCTATTTTTGTAGCATCCCAGAATGCATTGTGCTTGGCACTGGATTTAAAGAATTACAGAATAGCTTTGGAGCCCATTTTTGTGTGTTAAATTGTTTAAAAGAATGTTTTTCAACTTATTCCATTTGTAGAGCACCACCTTTTCTTTTCAGTGGAGGTACAGACTCATGGCAATGCTCGTGGTTTTATTTACTTTTCTTAGTTACCCTTCACATTCTCCTTAATCCACGCATACCACAGTGATTCACAGATCACCACCTGAAAAGTGCTGCTTTAGGAAAATGAAAGCCAACTCCTCCCGTCTGGTTTCAGTGGAACTGGTTGCACTTTAACCGCTTCGACACAGTTGGCTCAGAAACACGTGTCTCAGGTCTTTAGCGCTGAAGAAGGCCTGGGTGTTGGCTGCAGCAGCTAAGGCTGAAGGGGCTGAGCCAGGTGAATGCTGAAGGGTCCTGCCAGTCCCATCCTTGCTCCAAGCACTTCTTCCTAGTTTCTCCACCCCCTAGCTGGAAGCTGCCAGTTCCAGAGATCTGCAACCAACCATGTCAAAATGATCCAGCTTAACTTAAAAATTAAATCAACTTTTTTTTAATCAGATGATTCTAACAGTGCTGGGCATGCATGCAGTTACGACAGGAGAACTGAAGGGGGGATATAGCGTCCAAAATACAAATCAAAAGAGGATAGGCAGTTTGTGACAGAAGGTGAGTGGCTGTGTTCTGGGTTAACTACAGTGTTGGAGATTTTGAAGTATAACTTTAATCATCTTTGAGGGGGAGAACACCTTTCTATCTTCAAGCTCTGAAGTCACCAGATCCAGAAGGGGTAGGCCATTTTATATGTACCTCAGCCTTGCATATGCTCATATAATTACCAAAGTTATTAAGAACCCAGCTACAGCTGTGACTCGTGTCTATTCCTTGTGCTCTATACAAAGTACAGCAACATTGAGAACACATGTTCAAACCCTACCACATTCCTATTTATGTTAATAATATAAGCCAATTTTTATTTCTAAGGTAACAAAAAAATGGAGAAGAATGGCATTTTAATGTCTGTCGTAACACTGATATTTAACAAAGCTATAGATCTAAAACTCCACATTTACATTTTCAGTAAGAACCGTGTGATACAACCTGTTCTCCCTTAAGTCTAACCTAAAGCCTAACTACAGTATAGGCATTCTTGTATTCTAGATGATGAACCTAAAGTCATTTAAATATTTTACATAAAACTAAAAGCTTAATAAAAAAAGTGTAAAAGCAAACATCACTTAAGATTGCTAAGAGACAATATATTTACCTATTAAATCATTTGTAAAATTCAGTCACTAACCCCAGGAAATATGTTGAGGTCACCATAAAAATAACTGCACTCCATAAATCATATCACACTACATAAATTAATACTTTCTAACTTTCAGTGTATTTTCTCATACTGATTTGTACAAAAAAAAAAAGTCTTTCAAGGAATGGGAGAGATAGATGCATGTTTTTGCCAGCCTGACAGTAGGACGTTTTAGCGAAGTACTCAGATTGGTTTTTCCCAGAAGTTTGTATGTGTAGTTTGATAGCGTGATAACAGGAGTGAATTTGAGAGTGTCCACCTTTCCCTGAGAAAAGGAAACAAAAAGACCATTTAAGTCAAGATGATGTGTTGGTTAGAAGAAATGGAATGCATCAAACTCATTACAAAATACCTGTTTTAAGAGTTATTGGTTTGCCTCTGTAATACAAAAGATGTAAACCAAAAGACGCATGCTGGGAAAGAGTACATTGAAAGGAAATTTTCTCCCCAATGTGGAATACATTGGATCCTCCGAGAAAGATGTCCTTGGGGAACAGCTGCTTCTCTTTTGTCTATGCTACCATCATCACGGAACAGCTGATTTGTTGTTGAGGGATGATCTCTATATATTTTTATACATTTGTATAGATGTACTACTTCCTCTGCTTTCTCAATAGACTTACTGTGTGATATTTTGCCAAGTTTCTTAGGCTCTTTGTGTTCCAGTTCCTGATTCACGTATCTGGTATAATGGGATTTTCCTCATATTGGGAAAAATAGAAGTTCTGGAGAGAAAGCCAGACTGACACAATAAAGGAAAGAGGCCCCAGACTCCCTACAGATGAAGCTGCATGTTCCACAGGTCTAGTACAGGAATTCAGGTAAGTATACAGGACATCTTTGTAAGTAGACCTAAGATACATTTTTCAGGTGCTTGATATGAACCATGTGCATTGGAACCTACTTTTCCAGGACCTGTGTTGCATCTGAACTCCAAGTGTGCACTGGTTTCAGCTTCTGTTATTCTGATTGAGCCTCAGGGCTGGAGATTTGTACTATGAAGTGAATTTCAGACTTGCTTCTGTACTGGAGCATCGCTTCCTGATACCTTTCAACATCCAGTGTTGTATGAAACAGGGAAGGGGACTCAGAAACGTGAATCTTAAATGAGCCGTATGACTGAAGAAAATTTCAGATGAAGCTTCTTGAGAAATCGTGTGTTCAAAAAATATCTCATCCTGACTTGCAAATGAACAGAAGTGACCAAATGGAGTTATCAAACTGAATAGGCTGGCAGAAGAGACTCTTTCAAGGGAAGAATAGCTATGTACATGCTTTAGAGTTCCTGTCAAGGTTCAATCAGATAAATTTCCACCAATTCAGTTATATTCATGTTTCATCTTATTTTTTCATGCTTTAAAATATGTAGAGTAAAATATATAGCTGAAATACATTTATGCAGCCCTCTCGTGGGCCTTAATTATGACAATTGTACCAATCACAGGGGCATAACATTTCTATATGCACATAGATATTGGAAGAGTAAACTTTCTCAGTAGATTAATCCCCTTTCCCTGCTTTCATTCAAAACTCCTAATTATAGTTTTAATGCTTCACGAAAGGAAGCTTAAGAAATCATGCCTTTTCTTGATTTCATTCCTTTGCATATAACATTTATAACACATTGAAGTCCAACTCTCTACAGTAGTTCCTGTGGCTTATATTTTGTGAGAGTGTGTAAAATGTAAACTCTATTTTATTTCTCTGTAAATGTCAGGAGAGTATAAATCAATAATAGAGTGGTAACTGTGCAATTAACTCATGTCACCCCTGTACCTTCACATTAGCATCACTGAGAATGGTATTACCCTTTCAGTGACCTTAGTAAAAGCAATAACATCCTTTTCTGCTAAAGTTAATTTTTTTAAGTGAACTTAACGCTCCTGAAAGGTGATAGATTGACAATCCTGCAAAGTGAAGTTCCTTATTTGGTCATTGACTAGATACTGTATGGGTAGTATGTAATTCCACAAATTATCTAGTCATCCAACCCTGTCCCAGAAGGATAAGAATGGAGTCTAGTACTCCTTCATTCACCTATTTCATTGAGGCATCGCAACTTAGATATCTGTCAGTTGTCAGGGTAGTTTCTGATGCAGTTGCTCTCAATTAGCAAGCAGAGTTGGAATTCCAATTCATTTTTCAGCAAGCAACCACACATTACTGTAATCAGTATTGACAGAAGGTAGGTGGCCACCACAGACCTTCACAGGCAAGTGAAGGCCATGTATCCTGTTACCAATCCCCTAAGCTGTTTCATTTGCAAAATGGCATCAGATAGCAGTTCAGAAGGCATCAGAAAATCCTTGAAACAACTAAAGCAGTTAAATGCAATGTAATAACCTTCTCTCAAGCTGGTAGTAAGATTTTGAAACCTTTATGCTTCCTGGGGAAAATGGAGGAAATTCAGCAAACGAGCAAGTGGAAGATAATTTCATTACTCTCACAAGTATATTTTCGTAGATGAATTTTACACCATAGTATAGTACTAATAAAGTCTGTATATATTTATCAGAAGTCTGAAAGGTAATGGCACTCTGGGCCTTGCAACTGCAGAGATTTTCACTCAGTTGTCCCCTCTGTTATGGGTCATAACCAAAGAAAGGAATGTCTCTGTGCTTTTCTCTCCTGTCTACAAGGAAAATATGCAAATATTTTGCTATCTCAGAGTAGTATAGAGTGCAGACAAATATAGAGGGATTATGAACTGTTCTGAAACAGTGGCAATAAGGGAGTCAGATACGAAGCTGAGGTAAGACCATGCCAGGATTCACCCTTTAATAGTTGAAGGTCTTTCCTTACGTATGGCTGGAGGGAAACATTTGAAGAGCAATTAAAATGGCACCTGTCTCTGGTTGCTCTCTTTATAGGTGTACTTCTGCATTTCTATGTGAAAATGAAGCTGTTCTCATCAAAGTGCAGAGGAGCAGAATAGGAGAACCAGAGCTGCATCTGCACTAGTGATCTGGTGTGTTGGACGGTTCTTGCCTGGGTAAGAACTTGCTCTCTCTCTACTTGGGTTGATATGTACATACTCTGGTGCAGCAAGGACGAATTCAAAGTAGTTTTCTTCTCAGTGTCCTGCCAGGCCACTATCCCCTGTGCCCTTCTTGCAGCACGGGCACAAGGAAGCCCAGGAGTTTGCATTTGACATGTGCAGGGAATTTTGTCAGGAGCAGTGAGGCACTTCGGACTGTTGGTACAGAGATCTTCATTGCATTGTCTTTTAAGTTTAGGTATATGGACACATGTAGGACTGGCAACTGGTGTGAGCTTGACTGCCAGTACACATATGATGAGGCTGTACAGTGTTAGAGCTATAGCAGACTGCACAAAGCAAACTCCCCTTTTGTGCTCCATTAGTCAGTGATGTAGTTGCAACCAGCAAAGAGTTTGTCTTCTGCTTTCTGCCCCAAGAAAAGATTTTTGCTGTGAACATTGTCCTCTACTTTTACAGAGAAGGTGAGGATTTTGTCTTTCATTTCAATCTTTTCTGAAAAAAAAAAAAAGGTACAATCGATGCAGTTTTTAGCAGGAGCAAATTTAGGCCCTTGGACTGTATCTATACTAGGGGATCTAGGTAAGACAGGAGTCAACAGTCCTACCTCTTTTCCTATGGTTTTATAGGAAGGGAACCTGAGACATTAGGCTGGAAATGAGCTACAGTGCTGTCTATGCATTCCACACCATCCTTTATCTCGACACTGAAGTGACAAGAGCTAGAGGGTACATTGGACATACTGTATGTAGTCAGAAGTGCTTGTAGTATACCTATGATATTCAGGTTCTACTATTTTCTTTACAGTGAACTGTTCTTTGCAGATCTGTTAGGACTGAATTTGGTCTTTTGAAATGTGACAGGAGTAAATATTTTGGATGATAGGATGATGGGATTTTTTAAAACATTGCAGGGATTTAGACATATCTTTCACTAAATGTATTGGAGGATGTGTTTCCAACGTCTGAGACAGTTTTTAAAAGTTTTCCCCTTGGTGTAATATTCTCTTATGTGGGGCAAATCCAGTTACCTAGATTGCAGAATGCTGTTGTGCCAGGTTACACTGATGTTTTTCCTGTGGAATGCCTGTCTGGGCTTCCTTCAGGACATTTGCATATGCGGCATCTCTTCTTACATTTAAATCCAACCACTCCTCAGTGTGCTATCTCATTAATTGTACACAGGAAAAAAGAAAAGGAGAATACTGTGACCTGTGTATCTGTAGTACTTAGTGAGAACCTAGGGAATTATTTAACGAATTAAATCACCTCAGATGTTTCTTCTACATTCTTGAATAGCCCACCAGAATGCATATGCCTGTAGAAATTGCTATAGGGCTCAGGTGGTCCCTCATTAGCTATAATGTCATTTAATTTCTTCCTTCTTTATGCTGGAAGTACCTTCAAATAAAGCTTGATGGCAAAATTCTCGGTGGCCATAATTAATAAATGAGGCAGAGGTAGGACGAGAACCCACTTTCACGAGTGCGGAAGAGATCCATGTGGGTGGCAGACATCATGGTGTTTACCCAGTGGCAGCAAGCTAGTGAACTCAGCTGTCATTGGTAGTACCCCCTGCAGGGACAAAGGTAGTCCTAATTAAAAATTGCTGTGCACAAAAGGGCCATTCCTAATGCACATGTACTGATGAGACGTTTAGCTGTGTGTCTTGCATGTTCAGATACATTAAAAGTAGCTTTCATGAGAGATTCCTCTTCTAGGGAAGGGTTGTCAGTTTTCCTGAAGGATTTCGGTCAGTACTGTTGCTCTCTTTGTGGAACCATGCAGTGACAGGCAGAGCATACTGAAGTATAAAGTGTCTGTTAAAAATGTAATTTCACAAAAAAGGTGCAGCCTGAGTTTGTGAGTCACGTTGTCAGGAAGTACTCTGGAGGCAGGAGAAGAGCTCCTCCCTTTTCCAGCTGGTCATGGGGGTTGGAAGAGATGACCTCTGGAGGTCTCTTCCAACGTAATGTACTCTATGAGTCTATGATCATTTCTGCATTTCTGTGAAGGACAACTAATATGATACGTCTATATGAGCACAAATGAGTTAATTTCATAAGAAATGTAATGCTGACAAAGTCAATGGTAAAATTCCTCTTGCCTTCAAGGGAAACAAAACGACTTTTGTTTGTGGCAGAATGTGATTTTTTTGCACTGAATACATTATAGAATGTACAGGCAAACATTACCATACAATTGTAACGATTGTTTATCATAACTCCACCCTGACACGAACTGACAGCCGTAAGCATGCTTTGACTTACGGATCTTCTGTAAATACTTGCTCTGGTTCAGCACCAGGTCATATTGCGGCCAAAGCATCCTATTACATCTGTCTTTAGCTTTTTTTTTGCTGTGGGTTTCAATCTGTCCTCAGAGCAAGACCAGACCTGAGACTTGCAGCATGTTCTCGGACCCCACATGACAAGGTGCGCCTGGTCTGTTTGCATGGTGGAGAGCTGACAGGCTCCTCGGCACAACCCTTTTTCAGAACGGTCTGGATGTGGTCATGGGCTTCAGAGGGCCTGTGCATGTGAGAAGACAAGAAATCGTTATTTGGCTTTGAATAGTAATTTGGGGTATCAGCATACCAGCTGGTATTATTTCCATAGCCAAATGGAGTTTGGCACTTGACTGCCACCAAAATTCAATGTATTCACTCGGCACCTGAGTGAGCCTTTGAAAATCCCAGCTGCATGCACCGATATCTTTGCTCCACACTGGTGAGTGTCCTGCGAAAGTCTAGACACGAGGATACAGTTAACAGGAATAACTGAAGCTGCAAAAGGAGTCTCTTTACTACGGTTTTCAGTGTGACAGCCAGAATTTCAGGTTTCAGCTTTGCAGAGACAGGGTACACCCTGGAAACGTTTTCAGTGTTGAAGGAGATCTGCGAAGTCATTGTCAAATGGGGAGTAATGGTTTGAAGTTGATCACTTGCATTTCTCACAGTAAACACTAGATGGCCATATGGCCTTTTTCTTCTTGCCATGTTAAATCTTAATTACGAAAAAAACCCTGTGGTGTTCTTGATGACTATCAATAATATCACATTAGGAAATTTCTGTAGAAAATTTAGTCTATGTTAGAATTGATTGCATCAGGGTCAGAATTACACAAGTGTATATAGTACCTGATAACTACACACACTGTGTCCTATATGAGATGTAGTAAAAAGAATTTTTAAAAATATCTTTTTATGAAGAAAAGAAAAATCTCTGATAACAGTTCCTAAGTAACCTTTCCAGGTACATTCTGGTGTTGTAACATAGCTTATTTTCGTGAAGGAAGATTGCTTCATGTTATGCGTGAATGTTCACATATCTATATATTGCTAATCCCTAAATTAAGAGGCATTTCATAGCTATCATATATATATATCATATAAGGATATATATATCTCTCATATGTATCGTATACGGAGATCTGAATACTATGGATAATTTACATTCCCAAAGCACAGGCATCTTTGAGAATGAAAGTCACATTAAACAAAAGAGTTCAGCATCCTCACACATGTTGCTCTAGGGGGAGGTTTGCTTTACCCTTTTTGTAATGCATACCTTTTTTTCTGCAACTGTAACTTCTTAAGATTTATTTGTAAACCTTGAATCATTAAAAAGGATTTTATGGAATTTATTATCGTCCTTACATTTCTGTAGAAGTATTAAGGTATTCTTTTGTTGAAAAAGCAATATTGTTCCAAAATTACTAGTAACAAAATAGAACACTAGTCCTTCTGTTTTTATCTTTTTAACAGGGCCTTTGACTTCCACAGGTTGAATACAGTTCTTACAGATTCTTTTTCCTTCCCATGCTTTCATTATCTCTGACAGAAAGGATAGAAATTTTCCATCATCTGTTTTTTGTTCATTGTATAGTAAGAGGGAACCTTTATGGAAGTGGTAGATCCATTGCCCACAAAACTCCTAGCCTTAAATGCAGAAATGATAAAAAATGCCCTATATACAAATTGGAAATACCCAGTAAGTTATAAAATAACATTTATCTCTAGAATTATGCATCAACATTCTCTTTCTCTCTTACACAGGCATTCAAAAAAGCAAGAACACACTACTATATATTCACAGAAAAACTACTGTAGACTCTGGGATGGCCTGATGAATTTCTTTGATGTTCCCTGCATCACTGCACATTCCAGAGTTGTTTAATAATGTAAATTATGAAGTTCTCTGAAATGCTCTTCAAAAAGTTATCCCTGCTTATGCAGAAGTTGTATATACCTTCCATGAGTTCTTTGGCTGCAAATTAGTTTAGATAGAACTTTATTGCCGAAGTAAGGTAAATCCTGGCATTACTAGGTGGGATTAAAAATGCATTTCTTTTGCAGGATACTACTGGATATCTATACTAAATGTCATTAAGATGCTAGATCTTTATGTTCTGCCCAAAGATTTGAGGCATATATTTAAAGCAGTTTTCTGGATTTTAGGCAGATGGCTTGTTCTTCGTTTATGTTAGCCTCGAGTGGCAGATCTTTATTGACCATAAATTTCTGGCACTTTTATAGTGCAGCTGCTTCACGTTTAATATTTGGATGGCAGAATGCTCAATAGTATTGAAAGCCAAGGAATTGGATTTGAGTTTAATGCACTGCTTATTACTCTCAAAGAGCTATTTATTTCAGGGGGGATCAACTATGTATGAAGGCTGTTATATCAAACAGATGAGCAGTCTTCTGCTGTAGATAGGAAGAATCCTTGTTTTAAAATCTTCAGGGCACATACATTGTTACCCCAGGTAGTTCCCATTACCTTCTAATGGGTAGATCTGGGCTCTTGTATTTCGCTTGTTCTCAAAATGTGTTTGGCAGCTGCAAGTGGCTTTCAGTCAGATTCCAACGCACTTCAGCAGGCAAACCTAACTTTGTCCGTGTTCAGTGCTGACCCTGTTTACAGTGGGAGGCTGGCCTAGATGGCCTCCTGAAGTCCCTTCTAACCCGAACTATTCTCTGATTCAGGAATTCAATTCACATTTCTTAACGAACCCTTTGAGACTTTTTATGACTTCCTACCAGTTGTTACCTTTTTTAACTATCTATGATTTTCTGCTTGTTCTGGGAGAAAGCAGATGTTATGGTGGGTTTAGTTTCCAAACTATGAAGTTGGTCTCTAAGCCTACATTTATGCTGTGGAATAAAACAGGGCTGGAGCACAGAGTTGAGCACTGGATCACAACTGTTCTTACTATTTAACTTTTAGTATACTTATTGGCACAGCCTAGCCCTTCCCAGCTAGGGATTTGCCTGCTAGGTAACAGACAAATGCCTGGATATTCTTGCGCAAGGTCACTATTCCCAACAGGCTGTTTCCAAAAGGCAGTGTAAATGTAGCCGTACTGGCCCTGGAGGGGAAGAGGATTTTCCATGGAGATGTGAGCTGGTCAATGTGATTTCTCTTAAGCTCTGAGCTTCCCCTGGTCTAATTTGTCTGTTAGGACAGATCCATTTTCATGCTCTGAGGATCATAGTGAAATGTCTGCTGACCTCAGAGCAGCCACCAGCCTTGATTTCAAGTGCAAAGTCATTTACAGATATAAACTTGTAGGAGTTGGTAGGTAGAGTATCACTGACTGAGAAGTAATGGGTCATGGGGGAGCCCTTCAATCAGAAATTTAATCAAGTATGCAGATTTTCTACTGCTGGACACTTTGTTCAACAGTGAAAGAGCTGCGTAGAAGTTAAACATGTCTGATAACATAGAAATGAGCTTAACTGACAGACATTTCTCCCTGCAAAGGTTGCCAATTCAACATAACAAATGCAACTCTTCGTTAAATTTCTTTTGGTAGCTGACTTCAGTAAAGGTGGACTATGCTAGAACCTTACCAGAGCTGTCATTACTGAATCTGATCTCTACTTGCTTGCTTACAAGATTATAACTTTTCCAACTTTATATTCTTTGAATGGCTTGTCAGACAGACAAGTATTTGTAAAGAAATTTGCCAGATTCTTCCTTGTGGTCCAAAGTTCTTAAGGACCTTTGGAAAGGCACCAGCATGTCCAACAGTCTTCTGTAGGGTAATAGGAGCAAGTCCTTGTTTTATCTCCTACGCTGGAAAGGGTACTGAATATATAAAGGATGTCTGACAGTTTGACATGTTTTAACAAGTTGTTTATAGACTTGACTTTGACAAGAATTATTTACTGGAACCTGCATGTTCCTGATATTTATAGGATTTGGATTAACTTGCAGCAGCTTGCGAGTTTCTTGATTTGCAGAATCAATAGGTGGAAGGTTATGCTGACTTTGCAGAGTTGGTGACCTTTGCTATGTCTTGCTACCATGTTTACCAGCAAGTTTTGGTATGGATAGGTTACTGTTTTGTTCAGACTCCTTTTTTTTGGTGATCCACAGGAAGGAAATGAAGCCTAATACAAGTCTTCAGAAGAAACAGGAGTCAAAATATGGGTTTTGGTGCTATCCTTAAAATGTTCTCAGTCTGCATTTTCCACTTACCTAGAAATCAGAATGTGTAAGCTGACAGAAATGTCAGCTTTTGGCACTGGCTTTGTAGTAAATCATTGAATAGAGGCTTTTCTAAGAACAGTCAGGCTGGGTGTAGAATGGAAGACTTTCTAGTCCCGTGGGCTAGAACCTGGACCAGGGGAGAGTAGAAAACAGATCATGGCTAGAGCAACACACAACATAAAGTAAAATTATAGCACACTTTCCAGGTGCTAACCTAAAATGTTACTTGGTTGGCATCAAAATAACCACATATTGTTTTTCTGGAGAGGCCCGTAAACATACTTTTTCTTCAGCATGGCTGATATTTCCATGTTTTGTGTGCAATGGCGGTTTTTCAAATCACTGGTATTGTAGTAGGGTGGTTTAGTAAACTCACAGTGTTGTATCCATTGATTCCACATGGAACATCTTGCAGGTGCTCCCTGCATGGAGGTCTCAGGTTATAAGCACAATCATAGTTAATTTCATAAAACGGATTACTTGGGCAGATTTCCTGAGCTTGCAATTTACTTGTGTAACTACTCTGTAGTGCAGGTGGCACTGGGTGGTAGTAGAATGTGCTCATCCTGAAGTGACAGCCTTCTATCCCAGTTAAGTTTCTGAAACACCAGGAAATCAATGTTTTCGTGATCACTCACACCTCACATTCGCAAATTTTTGCACTTTTTTTAGTATCTCACCATATGGTCCATATTCCACTTCAGGATCCATTGTGACAGATTTATTATCCTGTCCCAGATGACAGACTCCAAGAATGTTCCATTATTATCAATGATCTATGGTATAACCACATAGCTCAGAATCACTGGGCACACAAACTATCTTACGGATATTTTTAATAAACATTATACCACTTCAGTACTGATGATGTCAGCTGAAAATTCAAAGCTGATAGGTTAAAAACTGAGCTATAACTAAGCAAACATCGTCTTCCATATAAAAAATAGAAAGGTAAGATTTCCACACTGCTGTGCGAAGGTATGGAAATAAATATCTTACTTCAAAAATCCATCCCATTTTTTTTATATTCTTCTAGTGCAAACTGATATAGTACAACATACCTACTTTTCCACTGCCTTTTGTGTTTGTATGTGTGATTTCACTTTTGCTGTACAAAAAATTATTTTAAATGATAAATCATCCTGAGGAAATCAGGTTTTACTTAAATAAGAAAAATCATCTGCCTCAGTGTTGCCTGAACTGATGGTGACAGGTTTGAACAAACCAGTGTGGCAAACCCATACTCATGTGATTATACAACCTGAGAGGATCCAGCCATAAGTATCATATTAGTAAAGAGGTTGGGACACTTCTTTTTGCTTAATATGTGTCCAAACTCTTATATATAAATATATATATATATATAAATTCACATAAGTCTTGATATTCTGAATTGTTTGAGGTATGATTTGACTTGGCTTTCCCAGATAAATATCTTTACCAAATTAACTCTCAAACTAGTTCAGAGATCTTACTATACTGTCAGCTTTGCTTTATTGATTACTATCTATGTGCCTTAAAAATCTTAGAAGTAAGTAAGATTTTCTGTCATGGTGTGCATCATTGTCCCAGAGAAGTATGCTCTGGACAGAGCTGACATACTACTACTTGTTTTTATTTGCACATTACCAGCTAGTTAATACAAACATTGAATGACAATATGTTGTCATTTGTACATCCAAAGACTATGAAATACCATAAACAATAAAAAATAGATTTTTCTTCTACGTGCTGAGTCATATTTTATTATATCAGTATGGAAAACCTCCACATCCAGATTATATTTCCCTGTTCAGTGTTTAACATTGAAATTAGTTAATTTTATGGTCTATTGCTGTTTGTCATGTTCAGCTTCAAAAATATAGAAGTTTACCTTGTTATTTGTTTAGAGGTCATGATTTTTGTCAGTTATAGGCATTTAAAAGCTAGAAACTTCACCTTTTCTCAGGGAAAAAAATAGCAATAGTTCTTAGCAATGTCTGGGGCAAACTAAGGTCCAACAGACTGTAATCATGTATCAATGTAAGCTCATACCTAGCCATTTCAAGTAGGAAATATACAGATACAAAATAAGGAACAAAGCAGCACTGGAAACGAATATTGGTATGGAATTTCCATCTCCCTCCTGTCAGACTACAATAACCCTGGGTTTTGGAGCATGATTTTTAATCGAAATAATTTTCTTGATCCACTTCACAAAGCAGCCTCATGAACAATTTTGTGGGCATAACGGATATGACACACTGAGATGTAGGGTAGGAAAAAGGAGCCAAAGACAAAGGAAAAGGGGATGAGAGCTTTTAAAGTATCCGTCTTCTGTAATAACACATATTGGAGTGCTTGAACATACTTCGTTCAAGTGCCTTATAAAATATGCATGGTATTATAGGTTAAGCTGCTTGTGAAGCAAATAATACTCTTTTAAGAAAAAGAGCTTGTACTAAGAAACATGATTGCCACTATCCTCAGACCGTAGGTACATAGACCATGATGTTGTATCCTCTCTGTAACAGACAGAAAACACTGACACAGACCTTCTTCCACTGCCTGGAAGGACTCTGGTTATGTCAAAGTAGCTCTTTTACATTCACACAGGAGGTGTCTCAGACAATGCTGAGCTGCCAGTTTCCTAGCAGGATCTCCTTAGAACATGAAAGCTTTTTTCAGTGACAATTTCCACTGTAACTATGGTGAAGATTTTGACACAAAATTCCTTTACAGTCCCTAAGACTGGAGGAAAAGTACTGCAGTAGCATCACACTCTATGTCTTGTCTTACTAGTTTTGCTGTTTCCTCCTCAATTATTTATTTTTTCCATCCTTTACCTCCTGGAAACCATCTACCATTGAAAAAAACCCTGAGCCACCTAGTCATTCTGAAGTATGCCCAACAAGCAATATGCTATCTCAGAATATTTAAACTGTGTGTTGCTGTTAAATCTTGTGTGCTTCCTGCCTTTATTACATTAATTGTTATGGATTAGGAGTGTGGACCAAATTAATGAGAGTGCCAAATACAGGATCCTAGGAAGTTGAAGCTGGAAGGAACATCAGGAGGTCTCTAGTCCAGTCTCCAGCTCAAAGCAGGATCAGTTGTGAGATCAAGTCAGAGCCTTAACCAGTCGTGTCTCAAACCCCCTCAAGAGTTGGAGACTACACAACCTTGCTGGACAACCCGCTTCACAGCTTGACTGTCCACACAGTGATTTTGGTTTTGCTTACGCCCAGTCTGAGCAACTCCTTTTTCAGCTTGTGCCCATTAACTCTCATGCTTCAGTCATGCACTGCTGAAAAAACCCTCGCTCCATCTTCCTGACGATCTCCTCGCACATGTTGGAAGGATGGTCTACCTGAAGGAAAGAATCTCTTCTCCTAGGGCATGTTTTCCATCCCTCAACCATGCTATATGTTCTTGTTGTCAAAGCAAATCACATAGCAAAAAAGCTCTGCCATGAGGTGAATGAAACTTTTACTGTTGGCCAGGACTGAAGAACTGAGTAAGAAGGATTTGCCAGTGTGTCAGCTCACCAGGAGGGAAAGGGCTAAACGCACATGGATTTGAGACAGATAGAGACTGTGAGTCCTGTTGCAGAGAAGGAAGAGACTTTCACAGAAAGGCATAGCTGTTTTGAACATTTATGAAAATGTCATAATCCTCATAAGAACAGGTTTGAAGAAAGCAAGTGGGAAAGATCTTATGTAGCAGTGGATGATCTCTGCATATTAAATTTTTTTTATTGTGACATTTGCTTTGCTGTCTCTCATATCACTGTAACACTTTGCAGGAATGCATCCATGATGAGTAGCAGAATATGACTGCATTTCTGTTGCCTTGGATCCTCATATGTTCTTAACTGCCTTTATAGGGCAGTGGGCACTGTTTAAGCCTTTGATATTGCCATACAGTATCCTGATTTTGTATTTAAGACCTCAGCTGACCTGTTTTTCCATGCATTGCCTCTTCAGTCTTTCTAAAATGGTCCCTCACTTACCGTTGTCTCTCAGCTCCCAGCAGTCAATATTTTAAAGACATCCTGTGTCAGAGGGTGTGCATAGACAATCACACTTAATATTTACCAATGGACCTATCCTTCATGAAAGTCGTCTGGTCCTTTTTTGAAGGCGTTTACAATTTTGGCCTCCACAACATCCTGTGCTATTGAGTTCCACGGTTTAATTCCTTTATGCAAGCATTTTCTTTTATTTGTAAAATAATTTCTTTGCATGCTGCTTCCTCTCTGCCTGTAAAAGTTTTAGTCATGATTCATTTTTATGGACCTCTATCACAGCCTTCCTCAACTGCCTTTTCCTAGCTGAAGAGTCCTAGTTTACATCATTTCTGTTCAGTACTGATTACCTTTTCTTTCTAGTTTTTCTAGTTCTACTGAAACCTGTTCACAGTGGACACACTGTTCAAGATGTTAGTCCAATGCAGACCTAAACAGTGGTATAAGATTATTCTGTTATATTTCTGGTTTTATGAGTTGATGAAGAGTTCAGTTACACATCTTTCCTGATAAGAGAGCCTTAAAACTCTGATCAGCTGAAGAACGCTCAGATCTATTTTTCCCTTTGAGTAGTGTTTCAGGTCTGTTCCTGTGAAAACTGCCTTGATTAATTCTATTATCTCTACTCAAATGGACCTTTTTGTGCGTCTTTCAAAACTCGCTTTCAGTCTGATAGGCCAAACTGCTTAGGCATGATGGATGATTCCATGGGAACTGATCAATCTATCCTATTATTTTAAAACCGTTCTTTTAAATTTATTTCTATTTCAGTTATTCCAGCAAATCAGTATGGCAGGTTTTTCATAGGATTTTGTCTTTTAGGTTTTTTTCATGTTACCCAAAATTAGCTTCAAGCAACTTCAGTGTTTTTTTCATGCTGCAAAACAAATCAGCTTTTTGGTAGCTTTACTGTATTTTATTCCAGAAATACCCAGAGCTACAGATATCTCTTAGAAAGCTGGCAAAACTAAAACTAAGATAAAGGTTCTTTTGCCTCAATATGAAGGCCCTCTAGCTCTTAGCCATGCTGCTTCCAGGCAAACAAATCTTGCCTAGCAGCCCAGCCTGCAGTGATCTATGGTAGTTTTTAGATAGATGTGCCTCTCAAACATGGAAGCATTACAATTGAACCTCCCCTACATGGTTTGCAAAATGTTACACTCTCAGGCACGGGGGATGTTTAAAGCAGAACTTTTATTACCCTTGATATCTAAAAATAAACAGTCTGGAAAAGTACCATTGCATCTAATCACACCCTGAGAGAGCCAACTCTTGAACTGCAGTGGACTCTGGGGCAGGTAACGAGGCCCTCGACTTTCTCACAAAAATACTAATCCATAAAGACAGATAATTTCGACCTTGCACTCATTCAAAACTGCCGCAGATGCTCTGTGGCTGTTTTAATTAATGGGCTTACTGGGTCTTATCACGTGAAATGACAAGCAGAATGTAATTTGTTGTGTCTAAAAACTGAAGGTAGTTTCACCTCATTTTTTTTAGAAAGAGTAAACCTGGTTTAATCTAGTATTTTTTCAAAAATGTCAACTATTTCATTTGATCATTTATTATTTTGGGGAGGTTTGGATACAATTTTCACAGTCAATCAGCTAGATCTGAATTTGTTTTACCTAAACACTTGCAATCACTCAGTACAATATCCAGCTGGGAGCAGCAAATATTATTAAAAATATCCAGTAAAACAAAATCTCCCATTCCTTTAAGGACAGAGCAAAAAAGACAATTAAGCTGACATTTGACCCACTTGCACTTAACTAAAAAAATGAAATGTAAAAACACTCCAAATAAAAATGGAGTTAAAAATAAGGATATGCATATATAGGAAAAGGAAATTAATGAAACGCGTTTTTAAAATTTCTGGACCGTGAGGATAAACAAAGAAAAAACACCAGGAGCTAGATTCCACAAGTTTTAAACAAGTCCTCAAGATGTTAAGAAAGCGTACTCAGTGTTACAGTTTCTGGTTTATTTTTTCATAGTATAACTGACCTATAGGGAATTCCCAGGGGATGAAATAGATTCTGCTGCACTTGTTGTTTCTTTTATAATCAGGAAAAGAAGCATCATAAAATGCCATAACTCTGGCCTCAGACTGCTCAGAAGTTTGCTGCTCTAATTAAAAAGTGAATGTTCCCAATGTTTTGCCAAATAAAGCTCTTTTATAACAAATAACCTTTTGATGGAGAAACCACACTGTTTGGACACCAAAAAGTAATTTTAAGGCTTATCTTGAGTCTGTGCCATGGTAAATACAGGCTAGAGCTTCTTGCCTTTCCTCTCTTTACTGAGGAATCAAAACAGACGTATTTCAGCAAACAGCTTGTACAAATATTCTACTGTAAATGTAACTACAGTTTGGAGTGACAAATTCTCTTCTAATGACATTTTTAGAAGGATTACGCACACTCTTACATTACGACAATAGTTCTATAGGATAAGATTGTGGCACTTTTTCTGTTATTAACATAAATTTGCACTGCTTTTGTTTAACTGCCACAAAAAAGCTCCTTTTTGTCTGATTTTTTTGGCCTTTCTCTTGCGTCTTTTTTTCTTACTTTTTTTTTTTTTAAGTTTGAGGCTGTTCAAGCAAGTTATGTTTGAACTGAGGAGCTCAGAAAACTCAGTAACTATAAGGCATTTTGAAGACACACAAAATTTGCATGTTGATAGTTACAGGCTCAGTCCCACTCTTACTAACATCAATTCAACACTCTTTCAACTAAATGCAGTGTCAGTCCATAAACAGAACTGTCTTTACTAGAACACCCACAGGAAATAGATACCCTGAAGGTGAGAGAAGCCATAGCACCCTAACTTGCAATCCTCGGTAAGGTACACATATTGATAGACAACTGATCATAGAATCATTGAATCGTAGAATGGTTTGGGTTGGAAGGGACCTTTAAATGTCGTCTAGTCCAACCCCCCTGCAATGAACAGGGACATCTTCAACTAGATCACGTTGCTCAGAGCCCTGTCCAACCTGACCTTGAGTGTTTCCAGGGATGGAGCAACCACCACCTCTCTGGGCAACCTGTTTCAGTGTTTCACCACTCTCATTGTAAAAAAAAATTTCTTCTTTATTTCTAGTCTGAATCTACCCTCTTTTAGTTTAAAACCATTACCCCTTGTTCTGTCGCAACAGACCCTACTATCCCCATCTTTCTTGTAAGCCTCCTTTAAGAACTGAAAGGCCACAAAACAGGTCTCCCTGGGGCCTTCTTTTCTCCAGGCAAAACTACCCCAACTTTCTCAGCCTTTTCTCATAGGAGAGGTATTCCATCCTTCTGATCATTTTTGTGGCCCTCCCTGGCCCCGCTCCAACAGGTCCATGTCCTTCCAGATATAGGTTTTTCCTCCACAGCCACTTAACTTCTTGGCTTAAAAGCCCTTTGGTCCTTTCCTTCAGCTTCGAAGTAACTGTTAAGGTATCGCTAATCAAGTCTAAATCCATATGACTTAAGATGTAATGGTGCAGCATCTCTTGAGTATTTTTCGTTCATATCCTCAAATTCCTTGGTTTGATTTGGTTCAGCCCTGAATACTGAATTCCTGTTAGCAAATTAGCTGAATGCAAAGTCATCCTGACAAGATGCTGAGGTCACCAGAAAGCAGGAACTGACATCACATTGCAAGAGACACTCAGCAGCTTGCAGACTTTCCTCTTGATTTAATAAAGGTGAAGACAGATAGGCCACTAATACAACAACGTATCACCAAAATCAGCTAGGTAACCCCAGGTCTAGGGGTTGTCAGTATCCCAAAATGTTTATCACCTTCTGAGGGACTTTTTTCATGCATGAAGGTCCATGTGTCTGTGGTACTTCCAAGCATGTAAAGCTATTCACAGAAACTAGAAAGCAGTGGGCAGCATCACAAGCGATGTTGAGTTTTCAACCTGGTAGGTATGCAGTAAAAGGGAAGAGGTTGAAGTAGCAAATATTTTGATACCCACATATCTTTATATGTTATTGTATTTCATAGGGTATATTAAACATTAAACTTCTGATGTCTTATTACCACGACAAGCCAAGAATTGCAAACAGCACAGAACTGCAGGTAATCCATTTTTATGACAAGTTTTCAGTGTGAATGAAGAATAGCAAACATAAGACATTCTCATTACTGTATTCTCATTGTCCTCCATAGATGTCACACTCAGAGCAATCTGTTCACTTATTTTTTTAAAGAATTATATTTCATATTAGTACATGTTCTTGAGCAGACCAGTTATCTGTGCTGGCCACTTCCAAAAATAAATGTAAATTATCCTTGCTCAGACAGTTCAAGAAATGCATGTCAACCGTGAATCATAGTTACAAGTATTTATGAAACATCTAAATGCTTCAGAAAAATTAAAGCCATTCTGTAAATTCTGGTTATTCAGATCTATTTTGATGTGTATGCAAATTACTATACAGTAAGGCTGTTATAATGCATGTTTTTTTAATGAATTGCAGAATATACATACGAGCCATAATTAGAGCTCTTGGGAACATCATTACCTAAATCTGCTGACATGCCATCGTAAGGTCAAGTAAGTCTTTAAAGAAAAGAACTCTAGTAACCTGAGATCAGAGACTTCCAGATTTTTATTCAGCTTTGTACCACTGCATATTCATGTCCATGTTCATCAGAAAAGCTAACCTTTTTTGATAATAATTCACAAGGCTGCAAGCCCTGCTGTTACCATTGGCTGAAACCGTTAAGCAATACATTATGAATTAATACGCATTTCTTATAGTATGACCCTGGTTTTATTTTTGTCTTTGTCCTTCATGGAAAAATAATTTTGAGGATTTCAGCAAGATAAAGAAAAGAAATTCTATAAACTATTAGGTCTTTCTTGTGATTGCACTTCTTTACTGCCATCTCTATATAAAATTATTCGTAAAACTCAGTTCATTTATCAATAACTTCCTCATTTCTTTTAGCCACAATTGCTGTTTATTTGAGTTGGTGTGTTACTTTTATAATAGGATACTGGCACCTATCACCTTACAGATGGCTGTTCTGTACAGTGGCAATGTTTTGGCAGAACCGAATTTTCCTCTGTATTATGAGATCTTTAACTTCAGAACACAAAATGGTGAAATCTATTTTTTTTATTTCCTGTGTGTGTTTTTTCCCTAACAAGTCTCTTGGTAAAGTCTGGGAAATTCTTGTTTGGAAAACATTAAGGAATCTAGGTCAAAAGTCCTAAAAAGCATATGGAATTTTCCATAAACAATACCTCAGAGGTTTGTAGTTCAGTTTAGGAGTTGAAAAGTGAGCTCTGAGGTATAGATTGCAATTATATAGATATACTGCATGTTAAAATACCAATCTCACAACTCATAATTATGTTGAAAATATGCTGAGGTGGCTAACATCTAAAAATATGACAATAATAAAAGTTTACAGTTTGGGATTAGGAATGATTCCAGACTATGACAGTGAAGAAAAATAATGGATCCTTATGTCTTACTATGGACCCATACACAGCAGAAGGTTTTTTCAGTCCTAATGTCACATAGCACGATGGGTTTATTCTGATTTATCTGGAATACACTGAGTAAATATTTGCCATTCACAGCTCTTTTGAATATGGCATTTGTGGATACCTTTGAACATGAACTTCATGTCTTTCTTTTCAATAATTTTTATTTGTTTTAGAAGCTCCAGGTGAATCTAAATTCTCACTCTGCTTGGCACTCCCCAGACAAATATCAAAATAGGCTCCCTTCCTCAAGGAACTTGCAATTTGAGTAGCAGAGATAGAGGAAGGAGGCCAAAATAATCTAGCCTACAGAAGAGGAAAGTATGACAGAAGTCTGTGACAGCGATAATTTTTTGATTTGGTGCTCACAAGTTAGATTCCCACCATGATGAAATATATTCCCATTTTTAAAATCATAGTCAAACACTTGACTTTCCTGAATTTTAAAAACTGTTTCAAATTAATAATGTTATTAGTTTATGTAATATTCTTAAAACTAGCAATATGAGGAACTTATATTTCCCTTACATTTATAAAGACATAAAGAAGAGACTTCTTTCTTTAATCTGGTTGTTTTTTTAAAGAAAGACTTTCTTAGAAAAGGAATTCACTGTAATTAGAGATTTTTTTTCATTTTTTCAAAGTTACAAAATAGCTGCTGTTTTCTGGGCTTATTATTTTGTGAATTCTCTCTTTGATAAAATCCTTCATTTTTGGAGATCTCTTCTAATTCCTGAAATATCCCTTGCTTGGACAACCTCCATTTTTATTTGTATGTTGTAAAGCATGGAAAAAGTCTACTTAAGCAACCTTAAGAGAAATATTGTGAGAGGAACTAGTTTTGTGATACGCTCAGTTTATGTAGAACAGTCCTTCTCACTACATGTCTGAGAAAAAAAGCACATTTTATGCAAAATTTTGAACTACATTTTGAATAATTAAATTTCTAAATAAACTCTCCCTTATATTTCCTTTTTATCTTTATCTCTGTATTTGCCTCTTCCTTTTATGCATACCATTTTTCTCATAAATCATTTTCAATGCATTGGATGCCCACCTTCTCTGCTCGGAAGGTCATCTAGTGGCTCACTGTCCTCATACACAGAGTTCAAGCCATCACAGTCACGCTTTCATCCCTCCTTTCTGTTACTCCCCTTTTTTTATGATTTGTGTTCTGTTGTTTAGCCCTTAGCCCTCTCATACTATCGTCTGCTTGTGCTGCCTCCTACTAATCAGAGGTCATTTTTTCTTTTGGGAGTCATTCAACCTCCTGCAACATCAGGTCTTTTCTCAAAACTCTTTTTTATCAGTCCTCTGCCCACTTTTAACCTGTTCTTATTGAATATATTATTTTTTTTTTAAATAGTGCTTTGCAAATTATGTTCTTCTTAAGTTAGCTTTCTCCACTCATTTTGTTTTCTGTGGTCTTTTCTTTCTGCTGCCTCCATTAATTTTCTGCTGTCATTTCTCATTATTTCATCTGTCTAATTCAAGGCCTTATCTAGCTCTGCATATAGAAGATTCGCTTTGAAACTAATAATGCTTGCAAAAATAAAATATTTCCATCCAGGAGCTCTTGCTTTTCTCTGTATAAACCCTGTCCCCTTTTTGAAGCGTTCAGGCACAAGACAGTACAGCTTCAGTTTTAAAGATGTCTATGTATGTAATTTGAGGACAGAAGGATCAGAAGGTTGGCCGGTCCAATCTGTGCATGACAGCCCAAATAATTTTACCCCTCACCCCCATTTTGGGTTCTTGAGTTGGATGTCAGAAGCCTCTGGGTAATCAGCGGTTTGCTGAACCAGAGAAACCAGTCAATGTTCCCAGACCATCAGTCACAAAGGACACTCTCAGGAATTTCTGCATAATTTATTTTTATTTCCAGCAAAAAAGGGACCTGGAGGGACTGCTGTGGAGAAGCCCAGGTGACTGGAGCCAGGAGCAGGGGGAAGCAGCCACTACAGTTGTGCATGCTTATTCGTTTTCTTTATAAACACCAACCATGGACACTTGCTGCCCTTTCCAGCTGTAACACTTCACAGGCTCCTTTTGCTCCATCTGCTCTTGAAGAATTCAGAAAATGGTTGGTCGTTGGCTTATCTGCAACCCCATTATCTATGAAAAAGTTACAATTCCAGGTAAAAGTTCCAGTATTCCACTGTAATGTGGATGTTTTCTAGGCAGGTATTCAGCATATTAATATAAGGAATTGTAATTAATCATAATTTCAGTTGACATGTGATATCACTGGTAACTGAAAAAAAAAGATCTGCTGCATGTGTATGACTGCTCCAACTATTGATTTGGCTTTTGGGCCCGATCCAAAATCCATTGGGTGAACTTAATATTCATAATCAGACCCTGACATTGGAATTTATTGGGGGTGTTTATAAGTAGAGGTACACAATTCTGGATATAAATAGAAAAAAAGATCACAGGTGTTTAGTCAAGCATTCTGAATAATTTTCTCTGCTGACTTCTTCGCATCTCAATCTATAAATTCAGAGCAAACCCCAAAGTATAATTAGCACCATAATTATTTCATTATGGGTCTAAGGACAACGTACTTGAATAGTTAAAAGCCTTGTGAAAAGCACACTAAAAATGAATGGAAGATTTTTCATTGCCTTCAGTAAGTTTTACATAAGTTCCAAGATCAGGCTCGCCCTTCGCATATTTGTGAGTGAGCCCTGGCTCACCTATTTGAGTTTTTTATTTAATATTTCACAGCATCTGGTATAAAATGTGTGCCTTCCTCGATGTGCAGAAATATTTCTCAGGCTATGTTTAAAATCTAGAATATATATACACATACATACATATGTATGAAACCTAAAATATATACAAATAGTTAGCTGTATAAAAAATCCTTTCATGATGAAGGAACAGTTTGTATGGGGATGGGAAGCATTACCTGAAAACATATGTCTGGCCAATGCTTTCCTTAAAAATACTTCTGACAGACTTGGTTTTATTAAATCAGTCATTGTGAAACTAGCTGAAATGCTGAGATGATAATGGTGGTTGGTAGCTTTTGGCTTTCTATGATTATTATTATATTCCGAAGGAATAATATAAAACATTTAGAAAGGTATTTTTAACATGCTGTTTCACTGACCTGGCAATTTTTAAAAAGCAAAAGTAAAACTGTTATTTGTCTTGGCAGTCACCATGTCTGTATTCTTAAAGTATTTACCGGATACTGATTTATGTGCCGGAGTTGTGTACAAATGAACATGCCAGTGGGAGCTATGATTAGCTGCCCACAAACAGTACAAAAGCTATTGCAACTGATACGAAGGTTGACAAAATCCTTGGCCAAATAAAGTGATGTTTGAGTTTTCCTCTGTGTAACCTCTTCTATCAAATGTCATCCTACACATGGAAAGCCTCCCAGCACATACCCCAGGGCACGGATTCTCTGGCTGGCAGGGCAGGGTGGGCTCTGCTGTGTGGCAGATCTCCGGCTGCCATGGAGGGACAGAGGAAACCAACGAAGTCTCACTCTCAAAAGGAAAGCGAGAATGCTTGGCGAGCAGCCTTTCCTCAGGTATTGTGTGTCTCCAGCATTGATATGTGGGATATTTTTCAGGGCAAACTTTAAAAAGTTTGCATTATATCATATATAAATACTGAATTGGGGAACATAATTAATACTGTTTAACATTTACATACACACAGAGAGTTTGTGTTCTGGGGTCGAAAAAGATGTCTCAACACTGAAAAAACCCCACCATGTGCTGTAAAACACAACATAAAATTAGGCATAAGTTTTCCAGATACTTATGGATGTACTTAACTTTATTACCTTGAACAATCCCAGGCAGTCAAAGGGTGCAAAGCCTTCAAATCAAGGAGGAAGAATTTTACTATGATTATAATGATATAATTATCCCTATTTTAACTTTAAGCTCTGAATTCCTTGTGTTTAGAGCTCATTTGTGTCCTTTTAAATGGTCTAATTTACCTTCAAATGGGAGCAACAATCCATGTGAGGATTTTCTGCAACACTTTGAAGTCCCAGATTTGAAAGTACCTCTTTTGCTAGTTATCTGAGGTGAGAATCAGGTCAGCTGTATTGTTTAAACAGCTTTAGTCTGAAAAAGAACAGTTTGGTTAAACAAAAAAGACATTTTTACCATTTAAAATGCAAATACTTCTTAGAAACCATCCTCATTCAAGAAAAAATTACCTTGTGTCTCTGATACTTGCCACATAACCTTAGTAAGGACACCATTAGATCATGCCTGGCAAAACACAGCTTATTATTCTTATTACAAACAATTTGCTAGGTGCCAGCATTGTGCTGCTTCACAGAATCAGGAAGAGATGGAGACATAACTCCTGCCATGAGGATTTTACAGTCTAAATATGCAGATCAGACAAATCCATTGCAAAATGCATAGGAAATTCCATGGGAGAAATCTACAGACCGGTGTTGCTGTGTTTTCATTTGAGCAGATAACGTCATCTTTGTTGAAATTAATTATCATTAGTGGACAGAATAAGTTAACTTAAAAAAGTTATTTTAATTAACATAAATAGTACACGGGGCTGATTCCAGGACAAACAGGTACATAGAAGCTATGCAAAAGTAACCCAGAGGCTGTGACAATCTATAATGGGATGACAAAGAAGAAGAAGTTGAAGGTCAAGGACAGAAGTTCAGACTTGATGTGAAAGACAAAGAAGCCAATGAAGAGAATCAGAGAGGAGAGTGAGACAGATTTCTGCAAATAAAAGATCTGCATAGATTGAGATACAACATTTTAAATTGCTAGGAAAACTTCCAATACATTTTGATTATCTCTTGAAAATACCAACTTATCTAAGGAAGCATAGCAGCAGAATAGGATGTAGTTGTGGATATGCTAGTGGGTGGTATGTGCTTTAAACAAAGTAGGAATATATTTGCAGAAGGTATCTGGGGAAACATGCCAGGAATTCCAACTTCCAGCCACAATCTTGCTTAAACAATATGTTAAAAAAAAGGGAAGAAATTTTGTCTTTTTTGTTTATTTCTTCTTATGGACTGACTTCCATTACATAAAATTTTGCTGGTCTGTGATGTCTTCTGCCCCCAAATGCCTTGAGGACTTGTGGCTTAGTCTAGCTTAAACTCATTTCTCACTTTGGTACATGGGATAAAAATTATTCTTCCAATTAAAAAATCTGTTCCACTGACTTATACTAATGAGTAATTAGCTATTATCAGATATCTCAATCTTAAATAATTAATATAGCTTTTGAAAGTCTATGGGTGAATGGTTAAATAAAGCCAATTAAATTAAGACAATGATCAATAACTCTGTTATAAACTATATGGCTTGATTCTATAACAACTGTCATGTATTAAATTTCTGTGGCATAACTTAAGCATCTGTTTTAGAAAACAGAATATTCCCTGGCTATTAATAAAGCTGGGGCCACTTTAATTGTTTTTGAATGTCAGTATTGTGTTACCCAATGCCTGCTGTGTTACATTCAATTCATTTTTAGGCACAAGATCACAAAAACAATTTCACTGAAACCCACAGGGAAAATGGATGTTCAGGTTGAACCTTTGTCCTTAAACTATAACGTTTTCATCTTTAAAATTCAGTCGCCAGAAAAAAAAGGATCGCCTAAAGTGAAATAGCAAATCTCTCAGTGGTTGCTTGGGGCCACATGGAGTAACACCACCACGTGTGTTCCTAGGGGTGATCTTAAAAGCATTTTGCCAATTTTAAAATCCAAAGCAGCTCACCTTCAGTCTCTCAGTTCTTTTGTCAGGGTTGTGACTTGTCAAAGGACTGATTCTAAGAATACATCTCAATTGGATGAAGACATAAATTTTAAATGCAATGGAGAGTGACATTAATTCTAAAACTCTACAGTTCCATCCATACAGAAGATTTGTAACCCCAATTTTAGAAGATACTTTCTAGATCTTGGACAACTTCAATGGCAGGGCAGCCTTAAATTCTCAGACTAAGGAAATTATCTCAGTTATTTTAGGATGAAACAGGCACAGTTTCTGGGCTGAGTAACATTAAAGGAGTTATACCAGGTTTGTGGTATTTGTTGTATGAGCATCACAGCTTGGCTTTGTGTATTTTGCATATAAGTATAAATGCACATATTTGAAATGTCTGTATTCTTTTAAAGGGTTTTGAACTACAGGATGCTAGGACAGTTGCAGTATCTTCCTTTGATTAGTTTATTTTCATGTCTCTGATTGACAATTAAGATTTGCGATGGCTAATTCTCCTCTGTTAGCTCTGAGGAACCATTTCACCAATAGCCTACTTCTCCTGTTTCTGGAGACATAATGCTTATGTCACACATCTTCGTTGCCACAAAACAGGTTCCTTGATGTGATCTGTGGTCCTAGATGCTAGTTAAAAGGCTACACTTAGCTGTAGCTTGTACCAAGATATATAGTAACATTTATTAACTACTGATAAAATCATCTATATCAGTCCATCAGTTCTAGCTGGCATTTGACTGTCCACATGTGTGAAATTTCCTTAAGAAGAATATTAAGTTTGCTGCCTGTTCTGGAGGAAGATGTGAAGATGGACACAGATGTTGATGGTAGGTGGAATTGTAACTTACAGAAGAAAAGACCACATGGGTCAGTTGTATTTATGACGTGCATTTTGTCAGCTAAGGGCAAGGATTCCTCTGAATGTCTGTCAAAAGTATGCCTTCAAGATTATTATGTTTTATTTGATGATTTTGAGGCCTGTGGAGAACTCACACAACAAACACTGTCTTGTGTTTCTGTTTTCGTAGCTACTTTGACCAGTAAAATTAAAACTTGCTCCGTCCACCTGATGTTTATAGATTGTGTTCTCTTTAGGACTGACCATTGCCCTACATCATTTACTTTGAAGGTTTTTTTACATCTGGTGAACATCTGAACTCTGTCTTTACACAGCTTAACCTTCTTTAAACCAGGAGAAACAGAGAGGTATTGTGGTGGTGTATGGCACAGTATTATCAGTTGAAAATGTAACTGAACAAAAGTTCCTACAATTTCATTCCCTTCTAGATATTAATTCATTTCGAGAGAATGATGCCAATGCTTTGGAGCATGACTGGAGTGCTTAAAAGAAATGCAGATTGATTGAAATACAATGCACCAGCTGTGCAACTAAAATATTTATAGAATTAAAGGTGGGATATTCAAAAGTGCCTAAATTTTTCCTGTTAACTCCAACTATTACACAGATCTTACTTACACAAACTTAGACCCAGGCTTTGGAAACTCCTGTTTTACACACAACTGTTCCATTTACTTGAAAAAATGCAATCATTTTACATTGCTAGTATATTATGTATGTACCAGCCAGAGCTGGTACCACAATATGATCAGTTAAACATGTCCAGTCTCTAACTGTGGTGTGACAAAGGGATAACCCTGATAAAAGTGTTCTATTATTTCCATTCATTTGCCTTTTGAGCTGAAATCTTTCATGCTTGTACTCAACCTAAAGGTGAAAGTTCTCAAAAAACACAGTCTGTTGTATTATTAGTTGTAACACTGAGAGTTATAGTAATAAAAATAGAACTATACAATCATGTACTTAAAAACGTATTTTAATGCAGATAGGTGAGAAGACAACATTAAGACTGATCGAGTATTTAGACTAAACTCCTGTTCTCTCAGCTGCTGTGTGTTCATTTGTATAAGCTTTGACATGGCATTGATTTACTGCTATGAAAGCAAATGGCAATATTGTTATCAATATTGAAGGTGGGTACAGCTGAAAAATCTGCACATTTACTACAGCTTTGTGAAAATTACCCAAACTGAAATAGAGTCCCTTCATGATGTGCAAGTATTGGAATAGACCACCACTGAAATTCTAGCTGAAATATGTCTGTGTATTTCTTACACACAAAAATTACAGTTTAACATTAAAGTATTGACTCAAACAGATATCCTTGCTTCTGTTGTAGATAGAAAGTGGTGTCACGTGTATCTTAAAAAGGCATACTAGGGACTACATTAGGAAATACTTTAGGAATATATTAGGCGAATCAACATTTAGGATTTTGGCTACCTAAGTTTACCATAACAGTTTCTGTGGCCAAGGGCACATAGTTTTCTATATTTTCAGGGTGAATATTTATTTTCCTGATGTATCAGCCTTTTAAAATTTTCACAATATTACAGGGAAAATTAAAAATATAAACATTGGACGATGAGTATCTTCAGGGTACACTTTGTGAGTTTTACACTAAAAGTAAATGTTTAACATCTATGATTTTTTTAGTAGAATACTATCTATTAAGGGTATTTTATTGATCTTGGCTTACTAGTACATTCCCCCAAACTATTATTTATTGCTCATGTTTTAAACATTTTTTTCAATACTCACACTTTGCCTTAGCTCAAAACAAAATATACAGAAAATATACAGAAAAATTGTATTAGTTGGAAAAAATGTGATTTCTCCACTATAGTTTCCATGTTGACAGAACCTGTAAAATTAACACTGATTTTTAAGGTTTTGAACTTTGTATGAGGTCTGCCAATAGCTAGGATTAATTATATAGCTACTGAGGAAAAACAGCAAGCAAAATGCAAGTTTCAATTTCATACCACTGCTACGGAGGGGATAGGATTTAGCCATTTATGCTGCAACAGAAATTCATTTATAATGTTAATTCACATTGACCATAACACTTTCATTAAACTCCTTTCTTGCAAATGCAGATATGAATGCTTCACTTCAAATACATGAGTGATCCCCCAGAAAGCAATAAGACTATTCAACTGCTTAAGTGCCTGTGTATTTACAGGACTGGAACCTAAATTTTCACACAAGAGCTCCTTCTGTATTGGTAAAAGGCACAATACAACACACAGTAAAATGGAAAGTGAGCACAAAGTTGATTCAAATTCGATCACAAAGTCTTTAGGATCATATGCAAGACACTGCATATTCAAGTGCATCAAAGGAACAATGCTATAACATGTTAATTGTCTACACTCTACTGCCAGCAGGCACCAACATACCTTTATTCTTATAGTTTGTGTTACAGTTACCCACCATCCCACTTCAAGAGAAGAACTAGACCAAAAATATCTATTTATATGCTTACTCATTAAAAAAAACCCAAACAAACCCCACAAGCTTTCCTTCGACCAAGGAAGCAAAAACATATGCAGCCTAGCAATACAAGAGCACAAGCTTCAGCTCATGTAATTGAAAAGGGAGTGGACATGAAGACCTTGTCGGTGCCTGGGTTATATTATCCCCGAGACATTCTTGATAATGTAATTGGGACCAGTGCTGTGCATTCCAAAAGCAAAATAAATTACTCTCTGTTAGTTGTTTTCATGACTACCAGGGACCAATCATTTCTAGTGGGGATGGTTTCTTCTACCCAGAGAAAGTAGGAATTGCATTAGAGGCTTTAAAATTATCCTCAATTTCCCTTCAATTTGGTGACAGAATTTTAATAAGTTGCTTCCAGGAACCCTTGAGAGCTTCCTTCAGCATCTCATTCTGTAAAAACCATAGATGTACCCCTGCAAGTACTATGGAATTTAAAATACAGTTATAAGCATTTTAAAATTGGTGTTGGTACATCACCACTGTTAAAATTTCTATTAGTTTTTTATTATATGTAATTCCCCTGTAGCACCATGGAGTTGCCTAATAACAAATTTACTCTGCTCTATTATAGGTTGTATGGGATAAAGTTGAGAACAGTAATGTAATGTATAACTCTCTGTTCAGTTGGTTGCAACTTTCTCAAAAGTTGGTTTTGTTTTTATTTTTTATTTGTTGCTGTTGTTGGTTTTGCTTAAATTTTCACCCTGGTCTCTATTGTATTTAACAGATGTATTTTTGTTAACCGTCCTAGCTTTAACGTCACGGATAGCAGACCTCTGTGAAAGCTGCAGCTACTTGTTCTTGCTCAGCTCCAAAGCGTGGAGTTTCCCAGCACAGTATGTAAATTATTCCTCTTCAAGTCCTCTGTCTTTCATGACTTTCAGTTAAAACACGCCTTCTTTCAAGCTCCAAACAGATCGTGAACTCCTTAGCTTAGTCTCCTAAGCCAGAGAATTTCCATCAGGTGTTTGTGCAGTTTCTGTTTCAGAGGGAAATGAGACATAACCTGTGTCAGGGGAAATTTGTGGTAGATAGCAGTATGTTTATGGTGTTCTGTAGAAGTCTACAGAGATTCCATGTTCTTGAGCTGTGAGTTTTGCTGTCTGAGTAGTTAAGTATTTCTCATTTTTGTTCAGACTAGCGTAAGAACAAATTTGCACAGAATAATTTTTACAGTTATGAACTTACACCAAAAATCTCTAGTGCTTTCTTTCAGTTTAGTGCAGGAATAGCACTCATGTTTAGTTTATGAAGGCTGAATTATTGCAGCAATCCCCTCACATTTCTTTATAATACCAATAAATATGTGAAAGCCTGGTATGGAAGGAGTATCATGCTGGTTCTGGTGAGTTTAAATTTGGCTGTTGGGAAGAGAGGGTCCACAACATAGATTGGTATATAATTAGAGTAGAAAAATACCCAAGGAAAAGACATTGTAGAGAGAAGAGTTATATACTGAACAAAGGCCCTTGATGATTGTTTAAAGTCTTGTAAAAGAAAGGTCATTGTTACGCTGGAAAATAAATTACAGGTTTATGACGCTGGCATAATAATCTTCCTGCGGGTAAAGGAATTTCAGATTCTAGTAAATTGTGAAGTTGAGACAAAAAAATGGTTTCCAAAGCTCACAGGTTTCAGTGTCATTAAAAATACAATATTTGTAAAGCAGATATAAAAGATTGGGTATGTGAGTGGATCAAAAAGGAGCTAACAAAGCAATTATAGTTTGGCTGAAGGATTTGAAGGATGAAGAGAGCGTTCTTACGAAAGCTTGAAAGAAAAAAAAAGGAAATCAAGTGTAAAGGAAATCAGATATTATTTTTTCCTGATCTCTCGCCAAACACCCCATTGAAGAGTCAAACCTTTATTCCAGTAAAAAAAGTTTTCTTGCCAAAAATTTGGAGGTGGCTACTTTGTTCCCAGCCAAGCTGAGGATGAATTATGAAAATAAAACTTATATCTACTGGGACCCTCAATCGTCTGAAGATCTGTTGCAACATGTTGAAAGTGACTTAATTCAGGAAGATCTGGATTCTAGCTCAGGCTCAGAGGGAACTTGAGGACTTTATGGCTTCCTTTTTTTCTATCAAGTTTTATAGCCCACATTTGTAGTAAAATAATGTTGTTTGAAGTTTGTGTGTTTCATGGGAGTGGTGCCTTGAAGAAGTTATTTCAGTTAAATGGCACCAGATGGAGTGTTTAGTTTGTGACAGGATTCCAGTGTTTAGTTTGAAATTATGTTCTTTATTTGATGGCTTTATGGTATCAACAGCTATTCTGCTGGCATATAATCTTGTTCTGCCCCTCGGAAAAATTGGATAAAGTGCATCTTGAATCGATTTGGAAAAAAAACCCCTATGCTTAAATATTAACATAGAGGATTTTCTTCACTATGAGGGTTCATTACTTCATATCAGGGTATGAATTAACTTTTTAATTCAATAGTATGTCCTGGTTCTTTCTTGACTATATGACAAACCCCAAAGGTATATAGATAGGACAGAATAAATCCTCAAAAGCAGCAATGATAATTTACACTTAGTGCGAGAATCAAAAATATTTCTGTACTAATATTAGGAGTCAGTACTTAATTTTTATTTTTTAATTTGCCATCTTCCTTTATGCTGGTGTCATCTATATTTTAGAATCTCCACTTTGTAGCAAAAATAAAAGCTCAAAGGAGACAGAGAGGCAATCATCAGTGATAAATGGCAGGGCAATGAGGTTGCTACTAATTGCACCATTGACTTTTAACAACTCTCTCTCCAAAACTAAAGGGGGAAAGAGAGAAGGAGGCTGCGGCGTGGAAATTGCCAGGCAAGAAACAGAAATTAAAAAGGTGTCACAAACTATTTTGGGAGAGAGAGGTCATCTCAATAACGGGGCAGACCTTCAGCAACAGAAAGCACAGCAGTAAAAATGAAAGTGTGAGTGATTTTTATCTTCCTTGAAGGAGACTGAGATCCTCAGCCTACAGTCTTTTAGTAGTGGCAAAGACTCTAAAGTGGGAAGATAAACATGTGGGAGATTTTATCTTCCCTAGAAAAAACGGACAGAATCCAGGGACTTTTAACAGTAAGAAAGACTCTGAGAAGGAGGCTGGGATCAGGTCTCTTGTTTTGTGTACATTAGCAAATACACTTTCAAAATACTTGTACTAACTAATATTAGAGTGGTTGTGCTAAAGAAAGGGACAAAAAAAGATAAAGAGATAAAGAAATATTTTAAACTTTCAAATTATCTCCAATGTTTAATATAAAAGCACACCCAGTCACAGGTGGGTGAGACATCAGCAGTGTGTAAGCAGATAGAAAGAGTTTGATAGAAAAGTTGATGGGAAATTTTGAGACATCTCATCACTCACTTTAGGATGTAGGAGAGTTAGATTATAGATCAGCTTATCATGAGAACAGATCCGTACGGTGAGCGGTGTTCTCCACAGAGAACATTTAGTTTCTTAGACACATTGGATCTTTTGGAGAACCTATCTGTCTCTAGGTAGTGTGCCTAAAGCATTTTTAAAACTGAGACTTAACCTAGAAGGCACTTAGACATTCCTCAAAGTTTTTCACCAAGTCATTCATGTCTTTTAAAAACAAAAGTAATATCTTGATTTGTAACCAGAAACATTTTGAGAGCAAGAGGAAATTCTGGAATACACATACTCCCCGAAAGCAGAACTCTTCAGCAAGAAAACCATAAACTTCTGCCAGAGCTCAGCTCAGGTTTCCAAATAATTTGAGGTGTGGCACACTGCAAAAAGTAAGATTTATAGGAATTCCTTCATACATTTTAAATATATGACTGAATTGTAGGAATAGCTTAACTCATGTCTCCTCTTTTGGGAACAGAGATGTTAAAGAGACATTGTCACATACTTTTTTTTTTTTTTCAATAAAATAGTTTGAAATATATCCATTATCATTAACTGCTTATTTGTATCTTTCTCAACCAGGTGTTAATTTTCACACCTCCTTTAGCTGAAAAGAAAAAATTTTACGCTGTCTTTGAAAATTTGAAATTAATTAATGCTAACAGGAGCTAACAGGAAAAAGAAAAAGATTTAACTTGATGAAGGAATTGCTACTTCCATAGTCTCTTGGAAAAAAGTAAGATAGTTATCATAGTTATGAAAAGCATATAGAGACTCAGACCTTTCTAATTTCCCCTACATGACCTTTAATAGTTTTATTGTTCTGCAAAGGCCAAGGCAAATCTGTATTTTTTGCATTGGTTTCCCTACAGGTCTGTTAAAAACCAAAAAAATCAACCAACCAACTAACCAAAAAAAAACCCCAACAAACCTCATAGAAAAACCCAAGCTGATGAAAGACTCTGAAGTTCCAACCAAGAAAACCCTGAGTTTCCACAATCACATCTAGGTAGTCAAAGTTCTCATATTAAAGATAATTGATTCATTTGCTGCTCCTCTTCCCAGCAATATCTTGGCCTTTCATTTTATTTATTTTCAAAGAGAGGGGTCTTGGTAAAGCATAAATGAATCCTTATACACTGAAATGTTATGACAAAGGACCTCTGTAGATATAATGATTAAACGGTTCAGGAAATACCCAATCTCAAATCAGTGATCACCCCAAGTGTTCATTGCACTGATCACGTTTAACAATACGACTCATGCAGCATTCCTTGCCTCTGCCATGCCTGGTTGTGGACACTATTTGCTCTCTGGCTCATGAATGCACAGACAACTTTCCCTTTCAGTCACAGTCACACAGCATTTGTTTGAATAATCTAGTGAGCCATAAATCATTAGTAGCCCATACTCCACATCTGGAAGACCATTTAGATCAATCACATCATAACACTTCCAGTTAGTCTACAGGAAAAAGAGTTAACTTTTCCTAAAAGAGCTATCTGCATGTGAACATTATACCCGCATAAGTAGCTTTATTTTTAAATGTTATTGTGACTTTTTACACTATTTATTCTGCTTTTTATTTTTTTTAATTTTGGCAATCCAATCATACTGCATTTCCTAATCTTTTGGCTAGACCTGTATTCATGCATCCTGTAGTGTTTTCTTCTTTTTGTATCCTTGGAATCTTTGTGAAATATTCAAGCTTTTCATTTAAGAAATGATTTTTCAGTTTTTGGTGATGTAATGAAACCCTCTGAGAAGTTCTTTACTGCCAAGTCCATTACACGCTTTTATTAGCACTTAGGCAATGATAGTTCATACAAACCCATATATATTTATGTATATAAATACATATATCATGTGCATATAAATGAAAACAGTGGAAGTGGAACAAATAACACTGCTTACTCTTTACTATTTCATCCTTAAATAGCTCAGCTGTTTTCCCTTTTTTCTCATAAGTAATCACCTTTCCCATCTGAAACAAATTAACTCCTGGGGAGGATATGTTCTAAGAGCTTTCATATGGTCCTTGTTACCAGGGAAACTACTTCTTTTGTCAGTATGTGTTCTGAAGCTCACAGACAGTGTAGATTGCTTTGTAACATCAGATGACAAGAGACAGCAAGGGCCAACTAGTTTGCATGTGGTTTCTGAGTGAAAAAAAATAATTAGAGACTCTCACAGCACCGGCCAACATTACTTATTCTGGACAGGTCTTCAAAACAGAGGTGTGCAAAATAGCGTGGTTTATCTATGTATTCAGCTTACTGTAGGTTGACGAAACAAATATTGGCCTGAGGGGGGTGCAGTGCAGAGCATCTGTTGCTGCTGGGGAGTCCTCTGCCTGGGGACGGTGTGTCAGACGGGTGCTGGACACCGCAGGGCCCAGGCTAAGTGTGCTGGAATAAGCCACTAGAGGAAATCACTTCCCTTTGAGCAGGTTCTTCCTGGGTAGGTGCATCTCATCTTGAAAGTGATTTGTAACATTTATTTAGTTTTTGCCACTACACTGTGTGTATTTTTCTGTGGTATTAAGCCTGGGGCTACCACTTCCTAATGGAATATGGTACCTGACAGCATATCTTTCTAGTGAAAAACACCTTTTTTTTTTTGAATGTATGGTCTGCTTTTTTATTTTCAGCAAACAAAGCCAACAGGTACAGTGGGGAAGTAAACCAGAGCTGTGATTGTACCTAATAATAATTACTGCTGTTTCAGAAGTTTCTCTGGTTTACTTTTTTAATCTGTAATGAGCTCAATGCCCACATTGGATTGAGGGAGGTATTTGAATTTAAAATTAGTAGCAAATGGGATACAGAGTTGAGCCAATAGGGAGAAACAATCTGCCATTATGGCTTCTGAAAATCTCAGCAAGGCTTCTGTTTCCAAAAGTCTGTTAATAACAAGGCTCAATGTATGCCGTGTGTCTTTAGCAGTTTGCTTTTTTAACCATGTTACTTTGTCTACAATTTTATCCAGAGAAGCTGGTTTGGTTTAGAAGTGAAGAAAGAGTAGATGAGTGGATTTTAGAGCATTGCTTTGTTATTTTTGGTGGTGGTGTGGTTTTTTTTAAGAAAAAAAAATGAAAAAAGAAAGAAATCTTCTGGATAATCCATTTTCATTCTTTGAAAGACTGAAATAATAAAACCAGGAACACTGGCTGCAGAAGTGAAAATATCAACTTAGTTTTAATAATAATCATTCCACCATCATTTTAATAGTCCTGATGAGTTGGAGTTCAGTCTTTCTTGAAAGCCATGTGTGAATATAACTGATGTTTCAGTCAGCGGCACCTAACCATAGATATTGGTTATAAGAACAGATCACAAATACTGTCACGCATTGACAATACGTATCAAACAGTATTTAGAAAGAATCTGTACTATTAATCTGAGCAGATCACCAAGTAGTGGCTATTCACCAAGATGAATACAGTCAGAGATGATAAATAATATACAGCAGACCAAGTGAAATAACTGGGATTACAGAGATGGGAGAACAAGTGATTAAACCCACTGCTCTTATTTACGTGGCACCAGAGGCATTGAATACTACCATGAAGGTAAGGTTCCTTGCCCAGAAGCATACAATCTAAACAGAGTTTTTATGCATATGATGGGAGTTACTCCAAGAAAACCAGTGCAACCAGATGGCAAATTTATGAATGCATTTGGTGTAATGGGGCATAAATTATTTTCTTGTGATTGCTTATGATTTTCAATACTTAATACTTTTCTATGTCAGGTTTATGTTTCTCATAGGTACGTTCAGTGGGCCTGATGCAGCTAAAAATACAGATGTGTGCTTACCCCTCATAACCACATACACAAGAAGAATTTTAGATAAACTCTCATTTGCACCTGATTTCAATGGGACATAAGCATATGTTTCAGTGTTTTGCAAAAATGGACATTATCCCAATTTCTGCAAAGATAACAGACGTAGAGAATAAAACACAAAACCTCTTCCCCTTGATATGCCGGACAAAAATCCAAAGTAAAAGAGACTAGAGTGTGCTAGAAGCTCAGGTGAGCTCTTCCTTGGATTCTGCAAAAACTGTATTTTCAGGTCAAATTTGTAGCTAGCAGGTCCTGCAGGAGTTCTGCAAAAGCAGAGCATTTAGACCCTGAGGGAAGAGAGAATGCTCTTCCCAATCTCTTTCAACAGTGGTCTCCCTCGTCAATTAAAAGGATGCCAGCTACTGTCAGCTAGGAAAGTCTGTCAAGCCCTTAGTGTAAGATGCCTGAAGGGAGGATGTAGATTAAAGCAGTGTAAGAAAAACAGATGTTAGAGCATGAACTAGAGATGTTCTGAAATTCAAAGAGGTTGTTCTGCCTTAATGTACTTAATTACAAAATTCTTTGTTGCTGTCATTAAAATTGAACCCTGCTGTTAGCTCATTCATCTATGCTCCAATTTCCATTAAAAAATTTAAGTTCTCTTAGGGGTGGTAGGACCACCTAGATTTGCTGATCCCTGAGATGTTACATCAATAGGGAAAAAAATATTCTCTTTAAAATTCTGAACTATTCAGTGGTAAATGTAAAAAGGAAGTCCAGCGCTTAAATTCCAGGACTAGGGATTAGATGATCTAGATTTTATCACATTAGATAGATTTGTGATGAAAACCTAGTTCCCTTGAAAACCTTCAAGGTTTTGCTATTAACTTCAAAAGACTCATGATTTCTCCCTTGCTGTTAAAGTTGGAGTTAGTAATTCAGGTCAGCCTTTTGAAAAGGCCTCAGAACTAAAAATCTTAAGGGAATACAGAGCATCCCAAATATGAAGCATCCAGCACTCGTGAGCTCCTTTATGCAAATTCTGTAGCTAATTTTGTCTTCCTTGATTTTCCCATGTAGAAAATAGGAGAAATGATTTTGGGGTTTATAGAGAAGTTTTAGTTATTAATATTGAATCATTAGTCAATGAAAATAAAACAGCACTAAAAAAAAAAAAAAGGCATTAAAAACTGCATGTGATTAATCTTCTTGCTCTTCCACTCTTCCTGAGTTAGGTCCAAACTCTATTTTCAGTTTTCTACATAATCTTCCAGTTTTCAAATTTGTTCATTCTGGGATAGAATGAAAAAGGGAGCATTTTGGTGAAATACATTTTTTCTAAAACATTTGAAAACTACACTGAAGATTTCCTTTCAGTAAAACTGAAACTGTTTTTTTAAAGAATGTAAAAAAAATCTTTAAAATTTTTTTGTGAATCTTGTGAAAACAAAATGTTTTCACATTTTCATGAAAACATTTTGTTTCCAACCAAGCAGCATATCCAGACAGAACAGTCCCAGCTACCTCAAGTCATAAGAAGAAGAAAAGAAAATCAAGGAAAATAAACTTAGTATTTCAAATTTCCAGAAAAAAACCAGTAAAAATAATCGGGATTTATTTTTGCCACATAAGTATTTAAGTTAAATATAGAGATGAAAAGGTCAAAATTGTGCCTACAGGAAGCCCAGGAACAATCTGAGCTTCCTTTTCAGGTTTTGAATAAAGTTATGTAAAGATGCCTTCAAATGTGGTTAAGGACAGGGAAGAGGAACACCCGTTCATATGGAGTCACTTTATGGAAGGAGACTGAAGCTCCTGGAAGGCACGTCATAGGCAGATTTCTGCATGCCAGAAGTTATGAGTCATGTGTCTGAGACAGTATGAACCTGAAGACACTGAAGAAAAAAGGTGGCTAGTGTCACAGAACCACAAGTATGTGTGCCCATTTAATATAAATAACAGCATAAAAAGCCTGGCACCAAAAATCAGCATTATATCATCGCACAAAAACTGCATTGTTGCAATGTGCTATTCAATTTTTCATAAGCCCAGCTCAATAATTTTTATCTAGAATTTTATTTGACTTTTTAAACTTTTTGTTGTCCCTCTTAGAACATTTACTCAAATATCCTGAATAGTCTCTACACTTAATTCCTGAGTGGTGCTTTATAGTTCTCCAGATATTCTTTGATTTAGTACAAAGGCTGCAAGGTGTGACATTTAAAGGAATTCCATATTTTTGTTCAGGAACCTAAATAGCTGACCTGCTCTTAAAGAGATGGTTCTCATTTGAATATATAAAAATGTGATCAAGTTTTCAAATGTTCTCTGTACTTAATATTGGGAGCAAGAACTATTGGATATACTAAATATTTCTGGAAATCAATTAGGAACCTCAGTGGAAGCAAAGCACTTCTGAGAGTTTGATTTGTACTGGGTAAGCTGATTACTTCTGAAAATCAGCCCATCAGATTTTTTTTTTTATTACTCTCCTAATATATCAGCCTCAGCTGATACAGTCACAGGTACATGACTGTGTATTATAAATGATCTATTTTGGTTAGCATTCCTACCAGTAAACCCACATGCTAGGGTGCTGCTGAATAGTGAGCACAGTAAGGTTAGGAAAGGAGTCAAAGCAGAATAATTTGAAAATTCAACAATTTATAGAAACACTAGTGACAGTTTCCACAGCTTTTTGTCTCAACCAATTACAAATGCTGCTTCAGAAAGTGTTTTTCAGTTTTAGGGATGAGGTTGCTGAAAGAAAATCCAAAAGGTTTATTTATTCTTTAGTTGAAGTATAACCTAAAATCATTTTGGCATGAACTATCTGGAGAGATATGACATATTTGGATGGCAGTGCCCCTTGCACAATGGCCAGAGTTTTTTGCTGGGAGAAAAATACACAGAACATAGCAGGACACTGACTGAGCACTAGTTAATGGCAGCTTGAGACAGATATTCACAGGATTTAGCAGATAGCAGAGAGAAAATGGAAAGAAAATGAGGAATCTCCATACCATCAGAAATCTTTTTTTTAACAGATCGCAGAGTATCATTGTTAGTTTATGTACTCACTCCAATACCTTCAGCCAAAGTTCCAAGTCATTGGTAAAAATGGGGCAAAAAGGAAAGCTGATATGCAAAAAACCCACAAGATATCCCCCTCCAAAACAGAGCCAAACCCCCAAACCCTGGAAACACAGTAGCTGACCTCTGGTATATTCAGTTGAAATCAGAACAGAATTTGGGCTGTACCATATCTGCAGAAGAACAGCTTCTAGATCTGGCCTTAGGTCTGCCTGTCTGAACAAATTATGCCAGTTTTTCCCCACTCTGCACCAGGAGGGGTATTAGGAGAGCATCATGCTGGATCTTCAAAATTATATTACTTAGGAAAAAAGTATTAGGGTGTTTGGAGTGATATTAGGGCGTTCTGATCGTGTAATCAAAAAGTGCTTTCAGTAGTAAAATATCCCAGGACGGTATATTAAGGTAATACTCCAGAAATGACCTTGATAGAACAATGAAACAGCACAGGGAGGTGATGCATTCTGTACATCTCAGAAAAATCCGTGAGTCAGTCTGTTGTGGTAGACACAATGCTGAGTTTTTCAACTGATCTCAGTGAGTGTTAGGTCATTATTGTACATGAACAAAGCAATACATTTGCTTTTTGGTGTTTTAGAAGATTTTGCAAAGGTTCGTCAAAAGAAGGCAGGAGAAGGTGAGTCACTTCATGCACTTCTGAAGAGACCAGTAACAAAAGAGAAATCAAAAGAAAAACATAGTTACTTTTAATTGTCCCTTCTCTGCTTAAGTGACAGCTGTAACTTTTTCATTAACGACACTAAATTTACCTTGAAAAAAAAAGGAAGAGGAAAGCAGCCTTTGTAAAACTGTGTTAATCAAATAGAAGGCCATTTAGTTATAAAAATGTATTCTACAAATCTGCAAATTCATTCACATAATCAGATGCTATTAACATTATTCAAACTGCTAAAATATAGGTGTAAACATTTTCAACGTTGACAAAACAAGAGAGAAATATTTTCTTCACTTTTTTTCCCGTCACAGCTTCTATGAATGTGCCCCAAGCACAATGTAGACTGGAAAACAGCTTAGGAAGGGCTCTTACTTCACATAAAAACCTTTCACTTTGTACCCCATTGTTATTTCTCATAAGATGTGGCCTCTGTTAGCTCAAAAACACATTTTCCCTGTTATTTCTTTTATATCCTTCCAACAGTTAGAGATAATTTTTTATCCTCTTTACTGCTAGAAATGATTTTTCTCCTAAAAGTATATTTTCATCTTAAAAGAAAAAAAACACCCCCAAACTTTATATGGCATTTCATATTTTTGAAATACTTCTGTAAGTACTGTACTTTCATCAGTTTAAACCAGCAAGGTTGCAGTACGTTTGATCAGCTCTAAAAGACTGTCTTGTTACAGAGAGTCATTTCTCAGCGAATAAATGTAAAATGCCCACCATTTCACATAAGCTATTAGAGCACTGAACTTAATATAGTGTAGTAAATATTTCAATGTCTGAAGCTTTTCTCTGTAAGGCACGATCCTAAGACATTAAAATATATGGATATTTTCCAGTTAGAGTGAGAGCAAGGTATCTCCTCCAAGTTTCCCATCTAATCCTATGCTGTATTCAGTAGTCATTTCTTTCCCTTTAAACCACAAGAAATCAACTGTTCTAGTCACTGACAGTTCCACCAATTGCATTTGTTACCCTGCAGAGCTTATAATGTGGATTGAACCCATTTTTTTCTGTTTTGGGTTTTGTTGTTGTTGTTGTTTTTTCGTTTTGGGTTTTTTTTTATGGTGCAAAAAATTACAGAAGGAGTTTCTCCAGAAATGAACAGGCCTTATAAAACCTGTAGGTACAAACCGAAAGATTTGCAGATCTTTTCCTTAGGACCTTTGAACTTTTCCTGCAGCCAGCTCCAACCTTCTTCACCTCTACTCCCAAAGGTTCCTCATACTCTCTGCTCTGCCTCCATGTCTCCTCACATCCCTGCTTATCTCTGTTTTGCTGGCCACCCTGCATGGTGGCTTTTTGGAGCCAGCCCCGTTCCATTTCCCAGGCAGGCTCCAGCAGGGCAGAAGTGTGCCAGCACCTCCCTTGGGGAGAGGCAGGAGGAAGCACTAAAATCTTCTAATTTTCAGAAGACTTATTTGAAATTAATGTTTTTGGCAATTTTGTCCTTCTTTAAAATTGTCTGAAATTACTGAATGTGTTCAGAAACCCTCACAAGGGCATGACATATATACACTCAGATTTGATTCAGAGGTACGATGCTCTTATAAGTCCCCTTTCCTTCCTCAGCATGCCTAATAGTACCACGGGCTTCATGACCTCCACGTATACTGCTGGGGAAGTATATCTGCATATATAATCTGCTTAATTCCTGTCTGAATAGAAGCTGCATGATGAGCTTACATAGTATTCTGAATAACATATAGGGAATGTTACCGTAATTGTAACGTTCATTGCATAAAGATGTAGATCTGCAAACAACAAATTACTTTCTCCAAACCTAATTTTCTAACCAGGCCATCTGTCCTTTGGTTGCTTTTATCAAGTAGAGTTGGTTCTGATCTCACCTGTTCCAGCATATATAATGCAGTACTTCCATGTGATCCGATGAATATGTAATAATCAATAAGAACAGAATCAGACCTTGTGTATTTTATGGGGAAGTATTTGAGATAGCATCATTAAATTACTTCTGTCAGATAACTAGATTAAAGCTCAGGTTTGACCCTCTTTAACTCAAAGGCAAAATACCCTTCAAATTCACTGGGTCCCTGGATTTCATCCATAATCCATACTTATCAATTTCACCAAATGCTATTCATCCAATAAGTCCTGTCAGAAAATGCCAAGTAAAGTAATTGATTTTCCAGGCAAGACTTGATGGAAAGAAGAAAACAGGTTAGAGTAGATATAGTAATTTTTTCAATATTTGAAACTGATTAAAGGCTGGTACTATTAAACTTTTCATATATTGAAATCCTGAATGTAATACACCTGTCACTAAAGCCTTCAGATTTAAATCTCCGGATACATTTCACTGTATAAAGTTCTGCAGCCTGGTAAAACTGAAGAATCATAATTTATTTGCATCGACCACATTGAGATATCCAGGAGGCATCTCAAACTAAATGGAATATACGTGGGTTGGGTCAGCAGTTTTTCCTTAATTTTGTTAGACATAACGTTGGACTATGGTTTAGCAACCATGGGGAGATGCTGGTTTTTTTGTAGGGTGCTAAGCTCAGGCTATTTACTCTGTGTGTGTGAGTACATGCCCAGCTGAAAGAGAACATTTTTTTGTTCTACTGATGGGCTTCCTTGTTGGCTTGCAGTCCCTTCTGTGTTGCTGCATCTCTCCACGTGATCCCCATTGTCTCTTCCAGTTGAATTTTCCTCAATATGAAAATGCATTCTCGTGTTCTGCAGGAAACTGCACCACTGAGTGACTGGAGGTGGTGAACGCATCTATTCCAAGACTATTTTATGCAGCTTTTGAAGCAGATTTCTCAAAGAAATCTGGCTGCTGGTTTCTTGGGGACATAACCAGCATCTGGAGGTCCACCCATGGGTACCACTGCAGCCCGACGAGCACCGCTAGGTGTCAGCGCACTGCCACAGATAGCAATTATGTTAAGTGACGCAGTGACGGTGGTGTAATTGGCAAAAGCACTGTTTTCTCTGTCCTTTCTAATGCCTTAGAATCGTTTGGTATTTTTAAAAATTATTGTTTTCTTTCCATTTCCTCCCTTTATAATTTTCAATATTTGGTAGTCAAGCAACCTGGCAACCACGGCGTTTTGTGTATGCTAGCTATGATGTCAGAGCAAATGCCATGTTAACACAGCTCAGACTTTCCTTTCACTCAAACTGTTTTTTATTCCATAAAACTTTCAGCATCAAGCACGAAGCAGAAGAGTTAAGCAGACACAGCAATCCTACTTGAACATATTTCCTGAAAAATACGGGCATACGTTATTCTTTTTTGATTTGGTGTAATAATCTGTTATCTTTTGTCGTGCATGTTACAATGATTTCATGCATGAGTGGAAAGGATGGATGATTTATTAGGAGAGCTCTATTCATCCTGCCGAGCAGGCTTGGGTTTGAAATTGATATGTACTTAAAGAAATACAATATCTCAGGTCACAGTTATGAAAATACATTCCTGGTTGCAGCTTCATTAAAGGTTTTCTTTTAAGAAAATACAGGCAAAAGAAATCTTAGCTGTTGCTTCTTTTTGCATTCTACATAAAAGATCATATTAATGAATGATTTAACCAGAATAATTTTCTACAGCTTTTGTTCCTGCCTTTGTATTGATTTCCATTATTCATCCATAATTATGGTACAGAGTGTTATAAAATGAAATTTGATTTTGAAACATTGCTTGTAACTGGCTACCCTTCAAAGTTTGAAAAACTGAGGCATCAGTTTAATTACATCAGTCTGTCACCAAGCATTTTTTGGAAATATTTTTAGTAGGACTTAAAAACCCATTAAAATATGATTATATTGTGAGGCCTATAGTTCTGCTCTAATTAACATCTCCTTGCAGTAATGATAAATCACCGTTCAATATAGTGGTGAGGATATTTCTAAATTGTAAGCCCAGAGTAATTTGAATGTTACTGCCAAGATACGGCCACCCATATTAATGGAAAGCTGATTAATGACACTTTCTCTGAACAGAGCGCTGAAAGTAGGAGCAAAACCTCCGTGAGTTAATGAGATGGCCTCTCTTCCTTCAAGAAAGTCTTGTGGTGCCAAAGTCAGAGGTTTTGTTTAGAGACTGGTCAAGTCATGGTGGTGTTTTACTTCCAAAGAGCACATCAGTGGTAGATGCTAAGACTTAATCTACTAAAATTCTGTTTCCTCTTCTACTTCTTTTTTATAATGTTGGCTTCACAATGAACAGAAAGCTGATATGGAAAGGCTGGACAGCTGTTATGACCCACCCAACCCATACACTTAGATTGTCTCTGTGGGTGGTTGGAAATCCACTGTCCTTGTGTCTACTGTTCTGAAGTGCAGCCACTGAACTGGGAAGAAACTGCATTTGCACCCCTTGCATGCTTTCATTATTTTGCATTTGACCACAGGTGATTGTTGCTTTTTTTTAAAGGGGGTTGGAAATCTTGGTTATTTCCACTAAATCAGACCCAAAGATATTTTCACTTAAAAAATGGTATTTAAAAGTGAATGTCGCCAGTCCGGCTGTTCCCGACATTTAAAGATATAGAACAAAAACTTTAGTTCACTGAAATAAAAAATCTCTTTGATATGCTCTGCACTGATCATTACCATTTAGCAAAGAGACCTTGTGGTTATAATAGATATTTCTAGGAAAACATCAGTTCAGTGCTCAGAAGCTGTGAAGAAACAAATTGAGTGTTGAAAATTATTAGAGAAGAAATACAGAATAAAACAGAGAACATTATTGAAACACTCTACAAATCCATGGGGAGCTCACATCTTGAATAACAGGTATAATTCTGGTTATTCCATTGCGAAAAGAATATAGTAGAACTGGAACAGGTGCAGAAAAAAGGCAACAAGGATGATCAAAATTATGTAATTTTTTTCATAAAAGGGGTCAACAAGCATACTTCACCTCTCCAACCTGAAAAAACATGAAAGAGAACTGATAAAGTTCTGTAAAATCATGAATAGCATTGAAAAGGTGAATAGAGGGCAACAGATCGCTGTCTTGCAGTACAAAAACTAGGAGCACAAAAAGAAACAATACAAGACAGGTTCAAAATCAGTAAAAGGATAAGACTTCTTCAGATAACATCTGCTTAAGCTGTGGAATTCCCTGCCATAAGGTATTATGGATGCCAAGAGTTGTGATGGCTTGAAAAAGCATTTGGACAGTTTCGTGAAATAAAAAAGCCACTGAGTGGTCTTAAACCTGTGGATCCCTGTGATTTCATGCAGAGCTTTGCTTGTGGGTAATACTCCTGTTTGAGGCCCAGCACATTCATTGCAGTGCAGTGCATTCAAATTCAGTTTATTGCAAACCAAGCCACAGAAGTTTTAATAACTGTGGCTGGGTCAGATTCTGCCAGGAAAAGGTCCAGTCTCATGGCTGGCCATAAATGAAAGAAGATGTTTTTGGCAGTTTTTGTCATGTGGTATAATGAGAAATGCAGAAAGATGCTGGGGCTGCCTGCCATCTTAAGAGAAGAGAAATGAGAGCATCTGTCCCTCAAGCAAAATTTTATTACAGCGTTCGTTACTTGTCCAAAATGTTTTCCTCTGCCTATCAATATTGCTTTTCTTGTGCCCAAGTTTAGTTCAGCCAGCTGTTCCTAGTCACAGCACTAATCCCTCTTAGATTCCCGGACAGCTGGAGAGGGGTAGCTTATTGCAATGTGTTTTATTGGATGGCAATAACTAGAAAGTTAGTTAACTGAATGAGAAAGTGATGTAGAGCTGAATGTCACAACGTATCACATCCCTAGCATTTCTGTCTATTGAGTATGACAGACTCCCCAGATATGTTAAATGGAATGAGAGGAGAGAGAGTTTGTAGCTTTCTACATATGAACATTTTACTGACACCTTGGCATTTCCAGTCCCTCACTTTGGAACTCATATCTACCTGACAAGCAGCAGAGAGTTTTAGATTTTTAATATTTTGGCATCAGCATCTTTTCTTTCGTGTCCTATAGAGTAGCCTTATTTAACTATGAGTCCTTTAGGTTTTACTGGTCCCTAAATATCTAGAGCATCTAATATAATTAGAAAAGAATAGGGTGTTGTAAAGTTATTTTTACAACTTTCATGATAAACAACCTAACAATAATCTCTAGGAGGCTATTTTTCCTCTTGCCTACCTTTCAGAAGCATGAACTTCAGATAAGCAGAAGGACAACTACAAATCCTTAAATTGCTATAAACTTATTTCCTTGGGTTATGTTTACCTCCCTTGGTGCATCAAAAGTGCTGAACTCAAGTGAGTTTTTAATTTAGCAGGGTTAATAATTATCAGTTCAGTGTGACTCTCATAATACCACTGTCTCTAAAGGTGTGTAAGTGACCTATTGATTTCCTCGGCGTTTTGTGGCTTGTTCTGATATGAGTACAGATTTTTGTGAAGTCATCTTGGTGCAATGACAAACAGTCAATACACTCTGCCAGTGCTCTGTTATTGAAACCTTTTACCTAGTTGTTAGGTAGTATTGCCTGGAAAGGAACTGATTGAGCCGTGTTGCCGGTTTATATTGAAGGCTTTTCAAGGAGTTACTTACTCAGCTGCGAATGCTCCAGGTTCGCTGTGCATTCTTTATTTGCTTAGCCTTGTTCTTCTCCTTTAATTATGCATTAAATGTAAATCTACATCCAGATACATCACAAAGGCAATGCTGTATTTACAGCAGATGGCAACCCAGAGAGATGATGTAATGTTTTTGGACCGTCTCAGCTCCCTGGAGCGAGACAGGTTGGAATTCCCCCCACGTCAAAGATCTGTCCCCCCTGTGAGATATAAACACAGGTTAGCTCAGCCTAAGACTGGTGGCAAGCAGTGCTGTACATGCTGGCAGGACTCCTTTTTATTCTTTAAAGAGCAATAAATAGACAGCTACCCAAATTCTTGAAGGCACCCTATGCAGTCATCTCATGATGTGAGAAAGCATGCACTGTGGGTTTGCCCTTTTGCAGAGCTCAGCTTTACTGGCCTGTCAGAAAACCGTTGTGCAAAGGGTGACCTCTTTCGCCTGACACTTCCCTTGAATCCAGACAAAACCTTTTTGCTGCTTAACCTTTATCAGTGGCAACCGGGTCTCGCCCCTGGTGATGGCTCAGCTTTGTCTTACCTCCTTCTCTGCCCATTCCCCTCAACCTGTATCTATCAGGAACTGTGCGCTTCTTCTTGGAAATAGTGATAGAGAAAGAAGGAGGAAGAGGAAATGGCTTCAAGTTGCTCCAAGGGAAGTTTAGATTGGATATTAGGAAGACTTTCTTTACTGAAAGGCTCATCAGGCATTGGAATGCCTTACCCAGGACAGTGGTGGAGTCCCCATCCCTGGAGGTATTTAAAGGTCGTGTAGATATAGTGCTTAGGGACATGGTTTAGTGGTGGGATTGTCAGTGTTAGGTTAATGATTGGACTAGATGATCTTACAGCTCTTTTCCAATCTAGGAGATTCTGTGATTCTGTGAATGGTATTTGAGTCCTACACAGTATGCATCCCAAAATGTGCTATCACCAAAGCTTTTGGTCCCTGCTGCCGAAATGATCTAATCCTACAGGAGGGCTGGGACCTCTCTGGGAGGTGAGTGTCAAAGACAAGGTGATGCTAGGTTTCCCCTCTCCATCCATCAGCATATGAAATCCCCTGCAACACCTCTGCCCTTCAGCCACTGATCTCACACGCACAAGAGCTCTGCTCTGGCCTCTTGTAGAGGGGAGGGAAGAGAAGCGATAGGGAGAAGAATGGACAAATATGGTTCACCCTCATTCTCTTCTTTGAGACTAGGCATGCGGCCCCATCTCTAGGAATCAGAAAGCAGAGAGGCACGGGGCAGTGCGGCGCAGGGCCAGACCCATCCGCGCAGAGGGCTTCAGGGCAGTGCACAGCACTGCTGTTGCCAATCTTGCACTAGAAACTCAGACATCGTTTGGTATTTTGCATCACAACACTACAAAGTTGTTTGTGTGTTTTGTATTGCTACTCCAAAACAGGTATCCTGCATGGAGTGAATGGGACTTCAGATTTTGCTCTATTTCCTTTCAGTGTTGAATAAGACAACAAACAGTGGTTGAAAGTAAGGCTACAAGACCACCTCATCCCTCTGTCCAATCATGAAAACAGCCATATTTATATTCTTCTCTATATTTTCTCATAAACTCTGCAAGCATGAAGTACCCTACTTCTTTCCCATGTGTGAAAGAAGTAAAACCGGCAGGTAGAAATTCAATCAAATACTCTTTCAGAGAAGCAGATAAGAATTGATTCCTCCTTTAGGATACCTGTTAACTGAAAGCCTATTGCAGAAGAATAAAAACTTCCAAAAGAGATTCCACAGACCCATTCATGGGTATGAGTCTGAGTTTCTTGCCCTTTAGGACAGTAAGTAAAGTAAGGAAACAATAAGGAAAGTTAACATAAATTGCCTGATAATGTGAAGTCAATTAAAGGGGGTGAAAACTGCACAGATGAATGCACTCAGGAGTAAACTGTCCTTAGATCACTCCAGCTTCTAGTTACCTCACACTTGAACTCATCCCCATGATATTTAAAGCACTTAAACACACATACACAGAAATAAAATCCTTAGCCGAATTATCTTAATTTTCCTGCATGAACCCATGTACAAATGATCTTACACTAAAATTGATTAGGATTTATTTAGAAAATGACACTGAGGTATAAATTATGCTCTGCACTTGCTCACAAGGCTTCTGTTCTTTGAAATTCCTACCTAGCCTAACAAACAACAGCTGAAATGAGGAGAGCCTGTCACTGAGATGATAAGGCTGACAGACAACTTAATTATCTTGACCAAGGAGAATTTGCTTGTTTGGACAATTGGAAGGGAGGAAACCAGCTTGCTTTTAGTATCCCTGCAATAATTACGTATATTATAATATTCAGTCAGGACACAGTACTTTCCAGTCACTGTCTTTAGGAAAATGGACGTTGGGAATTGTGTTAGAAATAAATGTTATGAAATGAGTTCTCTGGAAAAAGTAAACGTTTCATATTGTGGAGATAAGCTGTATAGAACTGTCTGAATCATTGAAACAAAGCGGCTCATTGAAACAAAGCGGCCCATCTGTTTGCGTGGAGAGCGAATGATGGCCAGGTGCGCCTCAGCTGGAAAATCAGAGCATGAGCATAGCCTACTGGATTCTAGTAAAATTGCATTAGCAGTAATTGCTTTTGAAAGGAGCTTTGCTGTTTAAGCTCTTACATGAAATGCAAAAATTTTCCCTCCTTGAATCTTTTGCATGTTGTCCTAATGGAAAATCAAAAAGAAACGATTGATCCCCTAATTAGTGAGTTACTAAAGCTACTGCTAAGACTCCACACTGCATCCTGAATTAAATCAAAATGAATTTGCTTATTTTATTGCTTTTTTCAAGAAACACCATGAGTTATGGGTCTCCCCATGGCCCCGTGAAGTTAAAGGCTTGCTCAGTTTTGCATATTAATAAGTTAGAGCAATATAATCATCCATATACAGACATTCTGGACAGGATAGAAGGAAGCCAGACAAATACATATCAAACTAGTTCATTAAGGGAATTAAAATTACTAGAGATATTCCAATTCTACTCTATGGCTTTAGCTAAAACTAAATTAATTGTCTGTGTGTGAGCATGAGCTATGAAATATGGCAATAATAGCTTAGAAGTCTGGATTATTTTTTTGCACCCTTTTGTTCAGTAGGGATGATTTCTAGTCCTTCTAGCTCTGGTAGCTCTTAGTTCTTTCCTAGAGCAAAACTTGCACTGCTGATGAAGAAAGCTTGTATCTTAACAGGGAATGGATCTGCCACTGCATCACAGGCTTCTGAAAAGTGAGGTCTGCCTCACCTCGCACACCATGGCATTGTAAACTTCTCTAATACCTCACAGGAACTCCTTGCTTCCCTTTAAGCAGAGTTCACAAAGACCATTTAGTCTTTATTGTTTGGCCTTGCACGTCTGTGAATGTGTGTCACATCTCACCTACCATTGACTGAAAACAGCAGCTTCCCTGGAAACAGAGGGCAGCGCCTACACGAAGGGACAGCACAGGGACGGAGGGATTGGTGCACCACACTTTAGCAGACAGGTGAACGAAGGAAGGAGGCTGGATGCCTCCTGAAGACTGGGTGTTTAGCCAAATCTTCTGGTTTTGGGATGCTTCTGCCCGCAGAGTCTATGAAATATGACACATTATCAGTTAAAAATAATTTTGGCTGCCAAAACCAACAGCTAATTTATTTTCTTTGCAGAATACTTGCTTTAACCTTAAATCGTCTAAACGTATACAGCCTATAGATGCTAAGGGGCAGAATTGCATGGTAACCAGAGGACCTTCAAAGTTGTTATCAAATCTCTCAGAGTAGATGGGAGGCTGATAACACGCTTGTTGTCTTTGGCTTGTTTCGGTTTCCTTACTTTCAATCTCGTTGCTGATCTCCAGCAGCTTCTCTGCTTGCAATTCTTATTTGACCTTTTTGTTGCAAAGTTATTGTGGAGGCTTTAAATAGTTCTTTATGAGATCTCAGTGGGTATTTCAATCTGAAATTCAGGAATAGTTCTTGTTATAATCCTAAGAATCAGCATATACAAGCTGACCTGCAGTTTAGTGTTCATTTCAGTCCCAAATGTCTATTGTCTCTCACAGTAGGTATAGAAGAGCACAGTATAAGGAAGAAAACTGTTTATTAAAACTGCTGTGAAACAAGAATTAGGGGGTTAGCGTGAAACTTCGAATTCTTAAACTGAAATGTCCTTGCTGTCAGTTTAAACTTTTTGGCTCTGCTCATGTTAAAATGATAAGAATTTATTTATTTCACCGAACAGATGTAATATCATGTATTTTACTCCCAAATCACTTCTAAATCAGTGCAGTTGTAGTAACTGCAGATTATGAATAGGTTTTAATTTTTATCATAGAAAATGATCTGAATGTTGAAAATGCATTTGTGCTATCAGAGTTGGATGAACTAATCATACCCTTAAACTGCAAAACAAAATGGTTTAAATTTTATTGCTGAGAAAAAAAGAAGCAGTGCAACTAGTGCTTGCAACAAATGAAAAACTGAAGATTAGACAGTGTTGTGATATTTTTCCTGATGTTGATTAGCAATTTATTTTTCCAGATGAGCTTGAGCAAATATATTAGATTTTAGTCCACTAATTTCAATGGATCTTTTCTTTAAAAACCATTATTAATAATTAAGAGGAAGGGAAAATAAATAAGAATAATAAAAAATATTTGGAAAAAAACAGATGGGAATATATGGATCAAACTATTTTTTCTATTTTTGCAGTGATGACCATTAAAGTGAGAAATATGAGAGTATTTCTCTTTTAACGGAAAGATTCTGAAACCTCATATTCCTGCACAGCAAGATAGATAAGCTCTGTTATACAAATAATTATTGCTATTGCCACTCTCCACATGGTCCCACTTTTATTTTTATTTTTAAATTGACACCTTTCCTTCCACTATTCATTCCATTTCATCACCAGCTCGTGTTTTTTACTTCCCATTTATAAGAAAGAAAGAAAAGAATTATTCTCATAACCAGGAGTCAAGCTAGAGGGGTTTGTATTTCTATTTTGCTCAGTGTCACTTAGACAAAAGCTCACAGAAATAAAACTTTTATTGAAACATGTAGAAGTGTGTTGATGGTTTGCGATGCAGCAAATGTGCTTTCTTTAAGAGTCTTCAGTTACAGCAGTAGCAACGTGAATGTTTCTTCAACTTAAAATGCTTCACCTCTAACATTTTCTCCTTGAATTTTCCTGTTCATTTAAAAAAATAAACAGTCCTCAATCACCTTTCTAAGGCAATGATTTGCAATGACACAGTGGCAGTGAATCAGGTGCATTGCCCATCAGCTGTGAAATCTTGGATGATTTCAGGCAGAATCTTGTAATAGGCTGAATTAGCTACAGCCTCTTTTTCTAGTTAATTCACAGTAGTGCACTTTAAATAGCATTGGACTCTTTTATGGCAGCCACACCCTTTATCTCCACTTTTTAGATGGCCCAGGAAGTGTTGTATAACTGCCGTTTCCTTCTGTGTTCAAAGAAATTGTAACTAACTCCCATCTCAAGGTTAAGACGCTGTGATCTGTATCTTGGTGCTAAGGAGTATTAAACTGAAACGTATGCAGTGGTCTCTGTCCTTTTACCCAAATGAGATCAAAAGCATTGCTCTTGTGGCTTTCTTATTTCTATCTTCAACCCTGAATGACATCTTTAAACATTATCTGATAGGACAGGCCTCATATAGTCCTTAAAATCACTGTACTTCCCACTTCATTTCAATAAGGATGAGCAAAGGAGTCAGAAGAAGTCTTTGTTGACCATAAATTAACATGAGCTGCCCAGGTTTTTGGTACAAAAATATACGACTGGTAGCTCTGTTCAAATTGAATGGCACAAATCCCTGGGGATGTGCTTATCAAAACAGGACCATGTGTTCTGCATTATTAACTAAGGGCTGTTTACTCAGATAAGTCAATATGTAGAAGAAATTCTAAAAGAACATTTTGTTCCACAAAAAGAGTTGAGCTGAAAATATATTCAAGCTTTAGCTTTCATATTGGTCAACCTTTTGTTTTCATCTTTCATACCAGCAGGGTGGTGGAAATCCCATTTCCCAGATAGCACAAGCTGGCTGAGAGAAATCATTTTCTTCATTTCATTTAATTTCTTGTGCAGAATGGGCTAAAGATATAGCCTGGAGGCACCCCAGGGCTCGATGTACTAAGATGCCAAAGCACTAAATTGAACGGGAAATTCAGAATAAAAACAAATAGCAACAAAATCTATGTGAAATGCCCAGACAGTAATTCTGGTACCTCAGAGTACTCAGCATTGTCTTTCTCCTGACTGATAATAACATACATAGAAAATATATATCAGCAGCAGGGACGTGAAGCCAGAGTCTATAGTCAACCAGAGGACACTTAAAGATGATTCTGACACTCATTTCTTTGTATAAGGTGCTCTCTCTACATATTCCTTTACATGGCACATAATATTTCCCTCTCTTGGAGGATTTCTGTAATGAGAATAAATTGGCAGGGCAGGGAGTGAGTGCCACCTTTAGCTGAGGGCCCTATTCTTTGCTTCTTTGTGCTTGTCCAAAGGGAACATAAAATACAAATGCATCAGACTAGAAATCTTTTAACCACTTTTTACTCATAAAATTTGTAACCCATTCTTCAAATTTCAAAAGGAAGACTCAAAGTCTAGGGCACTTAAGAAGCCAGTCATGCATTTACTTCCCTTACAGCTTTGCACCTAATTGTCCTGGTTTAAGAAACACAGGACTAATTTATCTTCTAGTACTTGGGAAGACTGCACTTTTAGAAGACTGGTGTCTGAATTTGTGAAAATATTTACTTTCTAGCCAGCTATGGTGTGTGGGTTTCAAGGTCTCAGTGTTTTCGAGCTTGCCAGGTGCAAGGATGATGAGGAGCGAGACCCGAGCACTTGACCCAAGCTGGCCAACAGGATTATTTCATACCATCAAGGTCACATTCACTATAAAATACAAAGTTTGCTGCAAAGTTCTCTCTCTCCCTTGATGGCTGCCATCCTGAGAACTTCGTGCCCTGGTGCTGGACTCCTGAGACCTTTCCTTCCTCCTGAAACCGTAGCACTCACAGTGTCCGACATTTACTGTCCACTGCTGGGAGTGCACAGGTTCCTGCTGATAGAATGGACTGAGCATAATCTCTGCATATTCTGTATTGATATCAGGATCAATATTGTTCTTTAGTGCTATTAATGTTAATTATCTAATCCTACTCTGTTAAATCTGTTTATACTTCAACTCCTGGGTTTTCTTGTTTTTTCCAATTCCCTTTCCCAGGTGGGGAGGGGTCATCGGGTGATAAATTGTCTAAATTGTCTATTGTCTAAATGACAATACATTGTTATGGGTCTCTCAAACCATAACACTAATACACTTGTATGGGTTTAGATATAGCAAAACCTCTTAGAAGGTTTCTTCATTGATTAGGGTCAAGACATAAAATTTCAACAGCTGGAGATTAAACTTAATACTTTGGTATTATTTGCTTTTTTTGGTTTGTTTGTTGGCAATATGAAGTTTCTAGGAGGTGAGATTAGTTTTAAGGCCAAATCAGAAAGTGATCATCAAGAGGAAATGAAGTAAAAAGAAGACCATGTAGTTAGTTTACATGAAGTAAGAGGGACACCTGGGATTCTCCGGGTCACTTCTTGAAATTGTGCAAGGAATCGGAAACAAATATTTCAAGGTTGAAAGCCACTGCAATGGTGATGTTTAGAGGCTGTTCAGTAGCATCTGCTCACATGGCAGTGCACCGAACTGGTTAGCACTGATATGGAAGACCAGCAAATTCATGCCTGGGTTCTGGATTTTCCATACTAGGGAGCATTAGCTTCTTGTTCATGGTGATTGCTGAAAGACACTTAGAATCAGTTGAATTTATGCATGGAGTTTATTAGAACCAACATCTTTTTTTACAACAGTTTTGTGAAGGAATTTCGGTTTTTAGATTCACAAATCATGAGAGTGATGAAAGCAAAACCTACTTCTGTTTGTTTTCATCAGTATTTTTCAAGAAAACAGACCATTTTCCTGTTCATCTAGCCTTAGGAAAAGTACTTCTACATTTTAAATACCTGAAAAATCTCACTGGCTTACATGCTTTGTTAAATCAAACCCTTGATATGAAGTAGGGTTACAGTCTCATGACTATCCTACATATTGCCATTCAATGACACAGTGTAATCTCAACAAAGATATTCACAATTTCTTAAAAAAAATTGTACACAGACATCTGTAAAGTATTTGAAACTGATTGGTATGACAGGCAGTATAGATGTTACTATAATATGTGCACAGATGATACTAACAGCTTAGCAAAGATGTGGCCTTGTAGTAACTCATAACATGAGCTGTCTCTTGGAACTGTACCAATACACATGTGCCCTTGTGTCCCCCCTATGCTGCAACTTTGAAAAGGGTTTGTGTGCAGAAGCAAGCTGTGCTGCATATGCAAGAGATTGTTTTAGTAGTTTTCTGTCAGGGCTCCCACTTATCCCTTCAGCGTTAAACACATAAATACCATAGTGAAAATACAGTGAGAACATGGAGGAAATCAGCCTTACTTCTGAATTTCCTTCAAATAATACCCTTAAATTCTTTCCCGTGCTTTTCTCTGAAGCCTGCTTCTGTTATTTTGTAACTTTTTTTGGAGGTCTTTAGGTCCACTCTGGATTTTTGCTTTGTGAATTATGTCCTGGCTTATTTCAGAGAAAGTGTAGAAGACCAGCTTCGCTAAAACACTTGTGTTATTGGTGGCTAGAAGAACAAACCTAAAAGTAAAATGAAATCATGAGGTTCTCACAACCTTTCTGCTTACTTTCTATCCGGTCCATCAATGCTACTGTATCACTAAACACTGATCAATTTTTTCTTCCACGTGGAATATATATTTCAACCAACACTGCAAATGAATATTTCTCTTTGTTTCTCCCAAGTTCCTTCCTTGATGTTTAATTAACTGGTGAGCTATACCTTACTGCCCTCATTGCCACTGTAGAAAACACATTAATCAGCTAAGACACTCCCGTGTACTTTCACCGGAACACAGAAGCTGTTTCAAGGGGTCTTCAATAGCACCCTCTACGCTGCAGATCAGTTGGCTGTGTTTACACAGCACTATACCTGCTCCCTCTAACGGCAATTTTCAAGGTTGTTTTTTTTTCTATCAACCTCATACAGGCCACAGTTATGAGAAGGTGAACTCAACAGAGATTCTACACCTTACTTACACTGCAGATGCACTCTGTAGGTTGCCTTAGGGATCATTTTTCCTTTAGCAGACAGGTGTGGGCTCTGGTGTGCATGAATAAGATTTCATGCCATGGAGACCACAGCGTCTCTACACAAAGCACATACAAAATGAAAACAAAGCACTGATTATGTAGCAGACAGATTTTACAAACTCTGTATGCACTGATGCTAAGATTAACACATCTAATAAAAACACAAAAATGAATTTTCAGGTGTTTTTACTGAATTTATCACCGTAAAGGAGTCATGCAAAAATGGCTGACTGGGGCAGATTCGTGTTTTTCTCCCTCTGCTGATTTGTTAATCTCATCTCAGCCAGGGGCAAATTCAGATGTGGCTTTATTGAACGCACTCAGTTCTCATACCCACATGAACCACTCAGGGAGAAGAATGAAATCCTGGACAGTAGTAAGTGTTTGCTGCTTTGAAAACTAAGTTAAACTAGAGAAAAACACAGTTTTAAAATTTTCTTGTGCTATGATTTTTGTTTTCTTTTATTACTTTTTTCTCTTTTCCTTTTTTTTTTTTGTAAAATACTCTTCACAATGAACAAGTTTCCTCCCAACACGTACAACCTGCATAAAGCACACTGCATCCACACTGCTTTGTTTTGCAGCTTAAGTCAGTGCCATGTAACTTCAAGTAAATGATTTCCAAGAGTCTTCCAAATTTTTAAAATTCAAGCCTTGTTAAACCTCACTGAAGTTTTGAAAGAAGTGAAACATCATTGACAGTCCTGTTCAAAACCTGCCTGGATGCCGTCCTGTGCAACGTGCTGTAGGTGTCCCTGCTGTGGCAGGGGGGTTGGACTTAGATGATCTCCAGAGGTCCCTTCCAACCCTGACGATACTGTGATACTGTGACAGGTGATCAGGATGATCACAGCACGGTTGTTACTGGACAAGGGAACACAGGCATGTGTGTTTATCCAGAGGTCACCTCAGAGAGCAACCATGAAAAGTATTCACTGTTCAAGAGAAAAAACACATTTCTGTGTGGAGCTCTAAAAGCAACCAAAGCTAAAAATAATACTGCAGAAAACATTCCCCTTTGTGTCTTTGGAATTCTGGGTGAAGATTGAAATTTGAGGTTGCCTTAGAAATTCCACTGAGGAGGACCTATGCCATCTAGAACATGTTAAACCAGCATAATTTCTTTTGCTATGGTAAGCTTATCTTGCTATGAGCTGGCCTTGTATCTTTCCACACCAGAAACATAAGAAGGACATGGGCCTGTTGGAGCGAGCCCAGACGGGTGCCATGAAGATCATCAGAGTGGTGGAACACTTCTATGAAAACAGGCTGAGAGAGTTGGGGTTGTTCAGCCTGGAGAAGAGAAGGCTCCGGGGAGACCTTTCAGCAACCTTACAGTACCTAAAAGGTCCCTACAGGAAAGATGGGGAGGGACTCTTTGTCAGCGAGTATAGCAATAGGACGAGGGGTAACAGTTTTAAACTGAAAGAGGGCAGATTTAGATTAGATATTAGGAAGAAATTCTTTACTGTGAGGGTGGTGAGGCACTGGAACAGGGTGCCCAGGGAAGCTGTGGATGCCCCATCCCTGGAAGTGTTCAAGGCCAGGCTGGATGGGGCTTTGAGCAACTTCGTCTAGTGGGAGGTGTTCCTGCCCATGGCAGAGGAGTTGGAACTAGATGATCTCTAAGGTCCCTTCCAACTCTAACCAGTCTATGATTCTATGATTCTATGACCCAGTAAAATTCAGTTCTGTGGTGGTGGGGTGAAACTAATAGATATTGTACTCTAAGGCAAAGGCTGTGTAGATGGGAGAAAGCAAAGATGAGAAGAGCAAAAGAGCCTCTCATATGCAAAAGTATCACACTCTGTCTGCTGGGAGAATGAACAGCAGTGGCAAAGAACTGACCCTGCAGTAAGTGGTTTCCAAATAACTAATTTAGTAATAAACTATAAGTTTATCAGCAGTCTCTCTGAAACTGGACTAAACCCCTTGTAGTTTGCTGCTTACTCAGGGAACTATACCTATGGAGCACAATACCCTACATTCAAGACTGCAAATAAAAAATTATTTAACTTTTGAACTGTGTCATTTCTGTTGTAGGTAGATTTGTCCCCATGCTTTCTCTCAATCACAGACGTATTGAATATCTTTTAAAATTACTCTGCCAGTTTTCCCATGAGAAAAAAAAAATAAAATCAGTGTTAAAATATCAGATAACCAAAGAATAGTGGTTCCATTTTGTGACAACCTTCTGTAGAATTTGAATGTATTTTGTTCTACACTGGCATGCAAACAAAAGCTTTTGGATGTATTTTCTATCACTGGAATGGTATTGAATTATCACTTTTCAAACTGACACATAAATTCTTACTTCATTATTGGGAACAGGAGGTGATGGCTGGGACACTGTCCAAAGGTTCCAGTTCAAATCCCCCTTATGTCTGCTTTCCCAACACTTACAGTGCTGGAGAATTTATCACTTCATTTATCTCCTCCCAGTGTGATCTCTCGCAAAAGTCGTGACTTTTACTGAAATATTTTTAGCTTTGACATAATAGCATATTTCATCAAATCAAAATTTCACTGAACATGTTTCAATCAGCTCTAGCAAATATAGACATACTGATCATCACTCTTGAGGTGCTTTGAACTGTTTAAACCTTTTGTATGGTGTTGAAAAACAACAGATTTTGAGCTAAATGTTGGAAAAATACTTCCTATTTTGTATGCATAAATCTTTGCCCTGGAATAGGATGCAATGCAATTGTACAGGGATTAAGCAGTGACTTTGTTACCATGATTTTTTTAAACAATAAGATAAATGGTGCCAAAAAGGTTGAAGTGAACCTTAAATTACTTCAAAATATTCCATTGACTTACATAAAGGTAAAAACATAGTGATGCTTTCCAGTCTGAATTGCTCAGCTCTGTATTTATATCTCATATTTCTGAGTGTTATGTGGATGACCGACCAATAAGTATGTTAAATTATTAATGCCAGATTCTAGATATCTATTAATTAGAACTCTAGAGGTACTGGGGGTTAAGAGTGGGCAATGAGGGGTATTGTGGTCTTTAAGACTTCTTTCTCTTCTTTCAATAGACCCTGCCCCAAAGCCAGGGACTGGCATTCAGACCTATCCAAGATCAGCACTGGAAACTCTTTTTACTCTTCAATCACACCTACACGCTTTAGGAGACCTAAAGGAAACTGCACTCTAAATGTCATGCCAAAGAGGGAGGATGTAAAAGTTGGCTTGGCGTGGGGCTAAAGATACTTCCTGGCTGAAATCTTCCACTTGATTCAGGAATCCATCTTGTCTTATGATCCACATGGTATATCTTGTCTACATTGCCAGTTGTCCCACCAGCCAGGCAAGTTATTCTTGGTTACATAGTAGTTTATAAGTCCTGTGTACCTGCAAATTGGGAAATGAAAATAAGGTTTACGTTGTCAAAATCATGGAATGAACGACCCAATATCCAGTCAAGGGAATGGTAATGGGGGGGGGGAAATTCCATAGCCAGATTTGAAAAGCAAATCTGTGTCACTCACACAAAGTCATGCAGCAAAATACCCAGAAAATTCCAATTCTTTCCTAATGCTTTATCCAAGATACTGATTTCCATGACATAGTATCTCTACAATGGTCAAATTTCAAGGATGTTCTAATGTTTCTTGATTTTTATACTACATATCTTCATTTCTGAGTCTTCAAACTTGTGCCCTAACCAAACCATGAACCTCTTGCCAACCTCCCATGAACAAGTTATACTGTTTTCTATGATCACAGCTTGAAGCAGTATCAAAAAGCAAAGGGGGGGATCTTTTAAATACTTACAAATACTTAAGGGGAGGGTGCCAGGTAGATGAGAAGAGTCTTTTTTCAGCGGTGCCCAGTGATAGGACAAGAGGTAATGGGCACAAACTTGAGCACAGGAAGTTCCATCAGAACATGAGGAGGAACTTTACTTTGAGGGTGGCAGAGCACTGGAACAGGCTGCCCAGAGAGGTTGTGGAGTCTCCCACACTGGAGACATTCCAAACCTGACTGGACTCCGTCCTGTGCAACCTGCTGTAGGTGTCCCTGCTGTGGCAGGGGGGTTGGACAAGATGATCTCCAGAGGTCCCTTCCAACCCTGACCATTCTGTGATTCTGTGAAAAAAGTCAGAGAAAACTCAGATCTGCTGGGCGAACACAAATGCCTTCTAACAGGTAGACTGGGCAATAGATGACAGATGGAAAGGCATGAAGAAATAAAGGGTTGAGAAGCAGAAATACAATAGTTCTTTAACTGGGGTCATGGCTGTGGATAAGCAGCCCTTGTTCCATTCCAGTGGAACTGGTTTAACTCAGCTAACTTGCCAAACAGCATCTGGTTGTCGTTGCACTGAAATGGGCCAGCAGTGCCCTTGAGACCTCCTCCATGACAGTAAGTTCCAGCTGAAAAATTAAGGAGCAGCCCAATGCCAGGCAGTACTTTTGTGGCTGCAATTATCAACATGTGCCTTGCAGCTCAGTGAAGGCATCCTTGTCTGATGAGGGGGATGTGTCAAACCCTGTAGCAATCTAAGAACTCAGTAGCCTGAGGCTGTTTCTTAAACTGTGTGGACATGGAAGTAGCAGGCCTCTAGTAGTTAGACACACAGACAAAAGGATCATCGGCTTTCCAAGACAGGGCCATGGACTTGGGTCTGGGCCAAATGTACAACGTAGTCATGACCCACAGGCTTCCCAAGAGCAAGGAAATTATCCTACTTTAACTTATTGAATAGTGGAATGCAACACATTGCACCAGACTCATGAGACCAGAAAACATATTGGAAGAATTATTTTTCCCCATTAGAAGCATGAATAATTACTAGTGAACAATTTTTACAGTCTCCTCAGATTGTTGACATCACTTACTGCTAATTAGGTTAGGATGAAAAATGAGTTTGCAACAGCCTTAGAATAAAATAACATATGAACATGTTTGCTGAGTCCTCAGCAATCACATAGAAATAGAAACAGTGAGGTGACATGGATCAGGCTCAAAGTATGTCAGTTCCTGGCCAAATCAGCATATGTTCCATGTTTACTTGACAGATTAGCACACATGCTCATATCAAAAAACGTATCAAATCCAAACGAACCATACTGAATCTAATTTGCGTTCACTGAGCAATAAAGTTAGGGAAAGTATCCAAAACCTGACCAAATACCACTACTAATTCAAGTCACCAGTTTCTTTCACGTGAAGTTGAAGGAATATGATTGGAAAATATAAGATTTCTTTTTGTTTAACTTCTTGCAGCCAATGGTGGCTGAGAAAAATATATCTCAAAGCCTGTAAATGTGTCTTAAATTTAGTATCCATAGGTAGGGGCTATGATTCTTTTCGTTGAGATGAAATCCCAGGTGATTTTCAATAGCTTAGTTTTATTAGTTGTTGAAGGCAGAAAGTTTCGGTACTGCTGTACACAGGAATTATGTGATACAGACTCTATACCAAGCACTGTGTCCCAAGGTGTGCTATGTCCTAAGATATACCAATGAAGTCCTCGTAGAAACACTTTTAAAAACCACATTGCAGGAACTTTCAAATAAAAAGAATCGAGTTAGATATTACAGTGTTGTAATACAGAATAGCAATTAGAATGTATTATAGTCAGATACATTTTACATAAACTTGTAGTTTATTATATGTTAACAATATAGTTCAGAAAACATTGGTCAGCAGCTGCGTGGTACCACAAATTAAATGTTAAAAATAACGATAGGATCAAGAAAAATCCTACTGGGTTTGGAATATTTTTCTATAGTTTTAATGAAATTCAGTTATATGCCATGATAACATCCAAGTCTTGCCATACCAGACCTTGGTGTAGCCACCATGCTTTAAGAAAATTGAACACTTGACTGGGTTTTGGACTGCAGAAAAATGTGCCACGCCTACAAAGTCAAGGTCAAAAGAGCTAAGCTTTTAGGGAGGAAGGGCTTTTTTTAATTTGTGGTGGTTGTTATTTTTTCACAGAAGTCACTTCTCGGGAAAACAAGTAAATGGTGTTGAATCGGATTTGTGCTGGAGTGACCAATACTGTCTCATAGCCCAGCACTGATAAGTCTGTGATGATTATCATGATTCATGGTACCAGCAGGTTGCATTCAATAGTATCAGTGGCAACATGGCTTCTACTTGAGGCTATTCACTATAGACAGTACAGTTCAGTGGTTTAAATGTTCACTACACATACAGTCATCAAGTTCATGTCACTTGGGTGTGAAAATATGTGATGGGTCCCTTCTCTGCCAGTTCAGAGATTGCCTGAATTGTTCCCACCCCAAGCCTCAGGATCTCATCTCTTTAATGTAAGGTGTAACAGTTCACTCACAGTTCTACAGTTTCAGTCCACAGTATGTCAGTCAAGATGTTGGTTGTCATTTTTCCTGTTATTGTCTTTTACGTAAGGTAGTTAGATCAGTTCAATGCTAGTCTCAATACATTGGCGTATCTTCACCTTTCAGTTGATCAGTAATAAAATATTTGTCATATTTAAACTATTGAATTAGCTCACTTTTGGATTCTTTTATAGCTTTTTAAATATTTATCATAGAATCATAGAACGGTTTAGGTTGGAAGGGACCTTAAAGATCATCTAGTTCCAACCCCCCTGCCATGGGCAGGGACACCTCCCACTAAACCAGGTTTCTCAAAGCCCCATCCAACCTGACCTTGAACACTTCCAGGGTTGGGGCAGCCACAACTTCCCTGCGTGATTTGTTCCAGCACCTCACCACCCTCAGAGTGAAAAATTTCTTCCTAATATCTAATCTAAATCTCCCTTCTTCCAGTTTGAAGCTATTACCCCTCGTCCTATCACTACATGCCCTTGTAAAAAGTCCCTCTCCAGCTTTCTTGTAGGCACCCTTCAGATATTGGAAAGCTGCTATAAGGTCTCCCCGGAGCCTTCTCTTCTCCAGGCTGAACAACCCCAACTCAGCCTGTCTTCATAGGAGAGGTGCTCCAGCCCTCTTATTGTCTTTGTGGCCCTCCTCTGGACCTGCTCCAACAGGTCCATGTCCTTCTTATGGTGAGGACTCCGGAGCTGGATGCAGTATTCCAGGTGTGGTCTCACGAGAGTGGAGTAGAAGGACAGAATCACCTCCTCTTCAAATTCCTATCTTATCTGTAAGTTTCAGTTTCTCCTTATCTCCCAACTTGAACAATGCTAGATAGGTCTGAACAGAGGCATGCTACTATGCTACATGTCTTTACCTAAAACTTAGGTACAGATCCTATTTTTCCTGTCCTGTCATTAGGTAATTATTATAATTATTTTTTTTAAGGAAAGAAAGAGACATTAATTTTCTTCAAATATAAATGCAGCAGAAAAATTCCCAGGAAAATAATTTATTTGTTTTCCTGCAGTAGGCTATTCTTTTGAAAGCTATGTTAGATCAGAAAAATGCAATGCTTATCTCTCCAGGGCTTTGAGTCTGTCATTTTTTCCGTGCTTATATCTCTAACATATTTTCATCTCACATCTGCCCCTGGCAGCAGATTTCTTCTTGCTCTGGAGACCACTGAGTGACACCTTCCAGGTTACTTTTATGTGATCAGGTGTCAGCTTGCTCATAACAGCCAGAAGGACAGTGCTGATGTTACTATATAAACAATAGCGGTTATCTACGAGGACTATCTTGAGTGAAGCAGTGTATGTTCCTATACTTCTAACAAAGCCAATCTCTACCAATGAGTGTAACAAGTACCAATGAGAATAACAAGAATTGGAGTTATTTTCCAGAGCTTTACATATCATTTTAAAATCTCATTCTTGCATATAGTTAACTGCTATTTCCACAGGACATTCCCATGGATGCTGAATCCAGTCCAAAGTAATGCACCACTCTTATTTAAACAACATGAATTTGTTTCTATGTTCTTCCCCTTCCCTCAAGAGGTGACTCTTCATCATTTGTACCAGAAGTCCTTTTGAATGCCAAACACTGGTTCACTGACTTGGCCAGAAAAATAGAACTGCTATGCTACTTGGTCATTCTCTCTTTCTGTATCATATTTTCTTATAGGACCATGCATACATAAGATTTGAAGTTAATAAATTTTCCAAGTTGAGATGAAGTAGGGCTTCAGAGTGGAATGACTGCAGATGACATGAAGTCAGTAGAAGACCACTCTAGTCTGTATCTTCAGTATAGTATTAGATTACAAATACAGTAGGATACAGTGAGAAGTTTTATTTTAAGGAAAAGAAGAATTGGAAATTTGAATGTGTTTTCTGGTATCTGGGTGTTGGTTCTGTTGATGATATGCAGTTTTTCTTTTTAGGTAGAAGCAGGCTATCTTACCAATATTGAGAAATGGAATGGGAGACTTTGCTTACTCTCACCCCCACTCAGCAACTTGTTCAGTATAGCTTGCTTTCCCTCCCTAAGTTACTTGCTAATCATTTATTTCATCAAGTCTATTTTTAGACTGCATTCTCAGTCCATGGATAGAAATTAACTTCGCAGAGTCATAGTCATTGCAAATGTTAGCACTACTCTTCTGTAGGAAGCTAATGACCCTGAAGGTCTACTGGCAGATGGTGTCACATTGGTCATTAATTCACTTCTGGCAAAGCCAGCTGCAAAAGGGCACTTGAGTTCACCTGGCCAATTTTGCCAGAAGTGTATTAAAGACAGAAGTTCCTGCCTGCTGGCAGAGATGTCAGGGCAGTAACCTCCAGGTGGTGGGCAGTAACAGGGAGCCAGAAGTCTTAAAGTCTTCAAATGGCACAGCTAGTACATGTAAAACTTCTGCTTCCTGTAGTTCTTTTATTTGTATTGTAATTAAATTACTTGTGACTACTGTAACAGTAACATTGAATAACAGTGATAATAATTACTTATATTAGATTAGTCATAAATGATTATTCATATCATAGTGGGAGGATATCAGTGGGCAAATCCAAAAGACTCCAAAGTTTGTTTTGGATGAAGCTTTTATAAGAACAGTCTTTGTTCTGAGATTTCTTGTGCTTCCAGTTTCCCCTTGACCTATTTTTCTTAGCTTGCTCTCTGAACAAAAGTTATTGAGATTGAGGCCTACTAATAGAATAGCAGAGTCTAAATCACATCTCTTTACTCTTTGGCTGCTGCTGCCAAATAATGATAGCGTCTATAACCAATGGGAAGATCTCTGAGGAAATCTTTTCCATAATATATATAACACTTACTAACAAGACTGTAATTATTCAGCCTGTGATCTGTTTTGAACCACTTCTTAAGATGAAATTGCAGATGGCTGATATCTGTAATACAAATATACAGTGTTTTCAAAGACACGTTGGGCTTTCAGACGGCATAAGGTTCATAGAAGAATGATTATTAACCTCTCCAAGTCTGTAGTGCAGAAATCAAAGACATTCCTTTTCCTGAACCAGGTCCTAAAGAATTAAATAGATGAAGTTATTAAGCTTTCATTTAACTAGTTGCTATAAAACATCTGCATTATAAAATGCCACCTGTCCTCTATCTTTGTTGCAGGGTACTCAATAAAACCAGCATTTTTTTTTCTGTAAACTTTGCTGAATGCATTCATGAAGATGAACATTTACTTTTTTTTTAATGTGACTTCTCCAACTTAGCTGCTGGGCAGTCTTTTTTTTTTTTTCGGTACAGTGATTTAAATGAACTGTAAGAAGAGGACACAGCTGAATGCTGCTCCTAAGAAAGCTAATAAACCAAATAGAAGTGATAGGTTTGGTGGAGGAATGTTAGGGATGCAGTTGTATGGCCTGTATTAGTCGGACTAGGTGTACGTAGTGGTCTTTTCTGAACTGAAATCAGAAATGGTTCAGTGAGAAGTTTGGTAGTAACATTGAGCTGAATACAACTTCCTGTGTTCTTAGAATGAAAAGGGTAAAGATCTATCATGAAAACAAGGTTTTTCAATTGGCTGCACCTTCTAACCTTCCTCCAGAAAAGGTGGTCAGCCTTCTGGACAGCTTGGCTAAAGATCAGTTTAAAGCCACTATTTTCTTTTGACAGATGAGGAACAGGAAAAAAGTGATTTACCTGATCAAAGACTTTTGTGTTTCCTTTTGTATCAAACCAAAACCAGGGCCTCAGTTCAGCAGAGTACAGAAGCACTCTCACATTGGTGCGTGACACTGATTCAGGTAAGTAAATGATTAATTGCCTATGGAAGCAAGTCTCAGTGTTCAGACCTAGCAGTCCATATGTCTGAAAAAAGAACAAAACAAACTAAAAAGCCTGAAAATAAACACTGAGTATTTTCACACACCCCGTTTCCAGTAGACATCCTTTCTCCTTCCTCTCTATTCCCCCAGTCCACTCCAGAACTATTACTTTATCCTGTGTCCTGCTTAGACGCGCGCAGGTTCGTTGCGTCTAACGTAGAGGATATGGTGGAGACAAGTAATCTGAACTAATCAAAACAGCAGGGTAAAGACAGTGGTATAGAGGTGGAGATAACAATTGCCTTCAAGAAGAGCCTTGCAGCCTCTAACCATTAACTCTCTTTCTTCCTTTCTTCCTTTCTTCCTTCCTTTCTTCCTTTCTCTCTTTATTTTTATTTTCTTCTTTCTTTTCTTTCCTTCCTTCTTTCTTTCCTTCTTTCTTTCCTTCTTTCTTTCTTTCTCTCCTCCCACACCCTTGGCTTGCTCTGCAGCCAGCAGGGTTTCAGTGACCCGGAAGGCCATGGATATTTTCTGCTGGAGGGGGCCCAAAATTTTGAAATATATTTATGCAAGGGTATCAATCATGTAATTCAATAAAGGTCAAATACATTGCAACTTTTTTTTCCCTCTTTTTTTTGGCATTTCCATCTAATTGAAAGAATATGTTTACCAAATTTGCTAAATCATTCATTCCAACATACAGTACTATGTTACAGTATTAAGCCCATCTGTATTTGTGGGTATTCAGTACAAAGGAATTTCAAGTTCACAGAGTTAAACTATAATGTAAATGCCAGAGTTTAGATCCTATGAATAATCCAGCGTGTCTAGGCAACATGGTTGTCTCAAATTATCTGATCACACGGGATCTTTCAAACAATACTATATTGTGTTGTACAATATAGTACATTGTTTTACATCTTTGTATGAAAATGTACTGGTTTAAAACTTTATTCTTTTCCTTCTTTCCAAATTACACTTACTTAATAGTTCATAATACACTAATTACCGTAACCTATCTATTGGCTAAGGCAAACATTTTCAAAATTGGGTTACTAAAATGACCCTGTTATGTAGGCAGTGCCTTATTTGCAAAGCTCTAAAATTCTACAGCTGCCACAGGAATAATTTTTTTCTATCTTAGTGCAATAGGCAATGTAATTCAATATATGTTTGCTTAAGTGTTAGACATCAGTCTTGCAATGACTTGCCATACGAGGCCTCATGCTAAATGCTATTACATGCAAAGCCCATAATTTTTTTCCACATTTGAAATCCATGGGTATATTACCTGAAGTTTTCTTCAGAAAATATTCAGAACTACCATAACCTGACAACTGTATCTGTAACTTTACTTTGGGGAAGAAATTCTGTGACAAGTCTTGTATTGTCATTACTACTCAAGTTTGAAGCAGGAAAATTTAAGGATTGCCTTTAAAGAAATTAAAGTAGTGCCTTCCCATGGGGAGAAATTCAAATGCAAAAGTAGCTATGGAGTCTTTTTAAAGAATCAGAGGCATGAAATTAAAACCTACCTCTTACGCCAATTTCCCTCCCTTTAATTCAGATGGATGGAGGTCTGTTTTGCACAACTCCTTTAGTGAATTTTTATCCCAGCCTTTCAGGGGATACGTGCATGCCCCACAGACATTGTTTTATGGCAGGTTCCCAAATCACAGTGGGACAAGAGCCAGGGTTTAAACAATAGTCATCTACGTTCAGGGAGGAAATAAAAAAAGGATCTGTGCCGTTGCATAATTGGATAATATGACTCAAGAGCAAGTGCCACATTCGTTGATGGTATCAGCCTTCTAACTTCCTCTTACCTGAGTAAATACATGTCTTACCATGACAAAGAAAAATACAGAGCACAGCTTGTTAGGTCTCTACCTTAGTCACCTGGATGTGAAGGCAGTTGTAATATTACTGTTTAGGGATACAGAGTTAAAATAAACGAAGGCTTCTGTGCACAGCTTAGACACTGATAAAAGCCAGCAAGTTAACAAACATACCTGAAGCAAATTAATTCTACTGCTTTTTCAGTATTGCTTATGGTTATTGCACACTTGTATTGTAATTTTTTTGTTTGTTTCAATAGAGCTTCAGATGTCTGGATCAAGACAAACACAGAATAAATGTATGGCCTTTGGCCCAAGACTTTATGGTCTGAATATGAAAAAATGAGCTATTAAGAGCAAAGAAGATGGAAAGTACAATGAAACAATGGGATAGATATTAGCCTTGTAGACAATGTTCTCAGTGCTTGAGCTGCCAAGCTTTTCTAGGTATTGGGACAAAACAGGAGGGATTTGCAGCAATGAAGCTGTATTTTTATGCTGTAAATCTCATTTAATGCTTGTTTCATCAGCAAGGAAAGACTTTTTGGAAGCCTACACAAAAATGAAAACAATGATAATTTCCCATTAATGCTTACATATGCATCATTTAAAGTGCCTGATGTTTTACTTCTCTGACTGGAATAACTTTCTGCTACATATCTTAGGTTGAACTGTTCTGTTTAATGATACATTTCAAGACACAATAAGACACAAGGAGAATTGTTTCTCTGTAAGGTTTTGTAAGGTTTTCCAGTAGTCGTCAGCAGCTTTTTAAAGTTCAGTCCAGGTTAAAAGTCGTATAGCTCCTTTCAGTGTTCAAAGGAAGGCAAATCCCTATGCCAGGGCAGAAATTACTCACTCAGATGTACAATTGACTTATCTCCACCCAAATATTTCAGTGCCGGGAGGCTTACCACAGATGTTCTCTTTTTTTCTCTTTCTTTTTCTTTTTTTGTTGAATATTGTGCAGCCAATGCACTCGTTCGACTACGGGGAGAAATTATCAGTCAGTGAAAAGGACACAAAGGAAAATCAAACTGTAGTACAGGACAAATCCTAACTCTTGCTGGAGGCCGAGTAATTTTTATTACATAGGGTGGATCTTAACCTCACACCGGAATCCCATTAGGACTATTGGTGGATTACCATATGATCCAGTTCTGCTCTTGCACACTTTTTTTCTGACTTGCAAGAGATTTATATAAAAACTAAACAAGTACAGAGATGCTCAGAAATATGTTAAGTGTTTAGTCCAGTCACTCAGACATAAGACCAGGTGGATGTTAGAGTATCTAATTTCATGGTTATATGCAATTACATTTTTAATTTATGATTTTCTTCTCCTCATTTTTCTTAACCTATTTGACTTGACTCCTTCAAAATATCTACTTTTTATTAAATACAGTGGTAAATGTAAGAAATAGCATTGGTATATCATGGGGGTAGTCCCCTTTCTTTTTGTTCTCAAATATGTCTGCTTTAAATGGGCTTCTAGAATAGCAATGTAGGGCTTTCTGATACATGCTTCTTAAATCTCGTGTGGAGTTTAAATTGGGTCTTTTTAATGTAGAAGTTAAGTATTAGCTCTGTACAATGGTGGATTTCATTCCCTAGGGTTTAGCATGTCATAGTCTCTCTTCAAGTTTTAAAAAGATGTACCTCTCCAAAACCTGGTCTTTTTGGTAGAGTTTAAGTTGCTATATTTATATTTATTTAATGTCCAGCACATTTTCTGTAAGAAAACAGAAGTAATATCTGGTAATTAAAAGTATTTAAAAGAAAAATGAGCATTTTCTAGAGTGTACGCTAGTTTTAAAGACTGCTTAAGGTATTGATTCACTTACATCGGCAGTAGGCATTGGGATGACATCCACATATATAGCCAGCCAGCACGTACTAGTTCTTCCAATTTCAGATGTACTCCACTGACTGCTGAAAAGGGAGAAGGCTTTAAAAATATTGCAGGAGTCCATTCTTTTTATCACCTTGATCTGTGCGGCTCAGATGAAACAGTGTCCTGAGTCTCCTGGAATCTAAAAGTTTTTCTTCTGGTAATAGCTGCCAGAGCTACCAGGATCAACAGGAGAGCAACAGTAAACGTCAGCTTCTCACAAGAAAAATCAAGATACTCACATATGCAAAAATTTAAAAATATGTTTAAGAATTAGAATTAAAAAAAAAAAAAAAAGAAAGAAAATGAAGAGAATGAAGCCATCCTGGTTGCAAAAGATTATGTAAAATTGCATACATTTTCCATGCTTCTTTTTTCACAAGAATGAAATCACATTTTGGGTACATGGTAGGTTGACACAATGTGTACTGCAGTCTTGCATTTTTTTTATAGCTGGTATTTGTATTGGCTAGTGTTTTTTCCTCTCTGTGTTACAATTCTTGAAATCATGTTGTAATTGTGGGTAGCAGTGTCAAATGTTGTAGCAGCTAGCATAACGTTGTGTGTTACTGTGATACAGTGAGGGTTTGACTGGGAATTAGAGTTCCTATATTGTCTTCTAGTTCTTTTAGTGGAAATTTCAGGGGCAAATTGAACAACAGTGGAGAGACATAACCAGACAACAAAAAAAAATTTAAGTATTTAAGGACTGCTGTTTCATCCATGGAAATAAGTCTAACTTCTGGAAGACACAGTACTACATTCATTTGATTTAGGCCTAAACATTCAGTGCTGTAGTATTCGTTACTTACATGCCTGTATCATTCCGTTTGTTGCTAGCTGTATGTATTGCACATCTCTTGGCAGTAAAGAATCTGCCTTCATTGGTAACATTGGAACTTTTCCAAAGTTCTGGGAGAGGACCTGCAGTCCTCTTTTTAATTGTTTTCATAGATATGATACTATTTTGGGAAGAAGCATCTCCTTAAATTTCATTACTTAGCATATAGAATTGAGTGCTTCTATCACAATCCAAATGATCAACAGAAAAAAAAAAAAAGACTAAAAATAAAAAAGCCTTGCCTTTTTTTATAGCCTCCATCTCAACCTGGGAAGCCTGCAATTTTACAGTTCTAGCCTCACACTATTTTAGAAGTGTGAAAATCCCTGTATGAGTAGTTTTCTCGGGCCCTTGCTCTCCTCCCAGAACAGGCAGCTGATGCTGGTCCTCTTCCTGTCTGAAAAGGCTGTCACACCTCCATGATCTCATACTAATTTCTCATTATTTCCTCCTCTGTGCCTCATGGCTGGGCTAACTTTGAGAGCTACAGCCAAGAGCCTCTTAATGTTCAGTTGCAACATCCATTCTCTCAGCTTATAGATTTCCTCTCACTTCCAAAATATTCTCCCAAACAAACTATTATTCCAAACTCCATATTCTCCCTTAATTTTGAGCATATGAGTAATGTCACCAGGTTCAGTTCAATTTCTCATGGCAGTTGCGAAGGATGGTTTAAAGGGAAAACCAGTACTATGGACTCTTTCTATCCTCTCTGCCCAGTTCCAGCCATTCTGAGATCCTGAGGATCAAATTCTTCAGCATTCAACATTTTCCAGCAAATAAGGAGAAAATGAATGTGTTTTCGTAATTTTATGTGTTTCTTTGTGCATTCAGCTCCAGCACAGATGTCAGTTTCTCATGCTACTGTGCTATTTTTTGTACCAATTAAACTATAAAGCAAAAAGATTTTAGTTACTTTCTGGAGCTCAAAAACATATGGGGACAAACTGAAACTGTTTGCAGTGAAGGAAAAAATAGTAATTTATGCCACAGTAACTTTTTTCCAGTAATAACTTAAGGTAGGTGCAGTAACTTGTATTCTGTTTTCCTTTACTTCGTGTTAATTTTCTATTTAAAAAAAATCTATTTGGAAACAAGTTAAATAAACACATTGATCGGCCAGGAGAGTTTCAATGTTCCTGCTGACACTGGCACAGGGAGGAAAAATGAGGGAAAAACTAAATAAGGCTTAACTCTTACCGAAGCAGCACAAAATAATAAAAGTTTTCTCCAATGCAGTGGTGAACATATACACTAATGGGAAGCATGGTATGGTGATCAACACATGCTGTGGAGAACAGTAATTGCAGGTATCAGATACTGATTTTACATGGAAAGAGGTCAGTTAAGAGTTCGTGGCAATAAAAATTGTATTCTCTACACTTTTTCTTTTTCTCCTTGGTCTCAAAGTGCTTTGAGATCACCATGCGAAAGCACTAAGTAGGAACATGATTTGAACTGTCTCCTGTACTAGAAAACAAGTTGATACAATCCCAGTCCAGTGTTTTATCCACTAGGTCACACTTGCAAGAGAAAGCTAAAATCATGGCAGTTTCATTTGTGACAAAGTAAATGTCTTCACTCATGCACAGATTGAAACAAAGAATCTTATTATAGGCTGTGTACACTCATTTCAACTTGGCCTTCATACCTTTCTACCTCCTGATCTGGTTTCGTTGCAAAATAATTAGGTCTTGAGCTTGACGTAATTGTAAGTGAAAATCTTCCCTCATTCAAGTAGCTTATATTAAGTTGTCAGGTTTTCAAGAAAATACTTCATATCATGGTTAGTCTGTAAGCTGTTTGGAACAGTGATTACTCCAGTGATCACAGTGTGCCAGAAGTTCATAAGATATTGTATCTCTGAAAATTGTATCTCTGACTTTTTAAATCAGAGGTAACCCACACACACTCAAAATCTTTTTTTTCCCCCAGGGGTCACTAATAGCTAACATGAAAGTATCATGTTATTCAGAAACATATTCACATATTAAAGCATTTTTATTATCTCCTTTTATGACCAGAGGTCCTGCACCTTGCCCCACACCCTAACTGCTGCTTTCTAGAACGGCTCTCCATCACTGCAGGGTTCTCAGCTTGTCTGCCTGGACACCCTTACATAAATATATTACCGCGCTTCTCTTGTGCACTCTGCAAACCTACCAAAGACTTATAAACAGAACTCACTATTGACTTTTATAGTCACATAAACTTTGCCCCATGCTCTTCCCCTTACCATCATCAGATTATAAGGATGGACTGTCATCTTTTGCTGGAAATGACGTTGAAAAGACTTTTTCTCAAAAGTTATTATGCAGCAGATATACATGAACCAAAAAGCCTATTAACAACCTTGTTCTTGATGAATTGTTCTACAATTTCAAGAAACTCATTCTTCCATAAGCAATGTGTTTATTTTTCAGCATGCTTCACAAGGGGATTCACCACCTGTAATTGTATGTGTGTATCTTGTTAGCCAATATATATTTTAAATCTGTAGCAAATCAGACTAAATTTGACAGAACAGTAGAGGTTTCAAAGATATTAAGGTATTGAGTCAGTTATCCATGCATAGATGCCTAGTAACACTTACTAGGGTATTTGAGAAATCGACATGGCTTTGGCAGATATTACACAAGACCTAAATGTCTTTCAGCCTTTTTTTTTTTTTGCTGAGGCAGCTGGTGTCCATTTGATAGATAAAATAGCACTTGATACATATGTGTGGGCAGCATATTCAAGTCCTGCATCTCCACTGATCATCAGGGAAGCTTAAACACCGTGCACATATAGATATTTTTCTGTAAGCATCTCAGTTTTCTTAAGCTTGAAGTGAATCTCACACAAAGTTTCTCTAAGTTTCACAAAAATATGTTGACAGATAGAGGGTAGGTTGAAGTTTGAGCTCTACCTAAACTCAGGCACAGAGAATCAATGTAGCAAAAAGTGGATCTCCTGCATGGATTATCCGGCATCATGTAAGGCTGGACATTATAACCTTAGCTGCAAAATTGAGTGCTTAAGTAGGGACCAATTAATGATAAGGTTTTAATATGGCACAGTTAACAAACCAAATAATCACAACTTCAGTAAAAAACTGTCTTTCTTAGCCTATTCTTCATAGGCACTAGTAGTTAACTTGATGTTCCTAAATTAAAAAATTCAAAATGTGTTCACAAATGTATCTATGTCACTTCAGCAACAAAACCCAACTTGTTATTTGAGTCTTGGTATTTTCTTCATTTCTAATCTTAAATGGTTGAGGGGGAAGGTGGACTTGCTGACCTCTCAAATCTTTTTCCAGATTATTTTTTCTGTAATTCTTCACTTTGGCTGCTATGACCATCATAAGACCCCATTTTATTCAACTTTCTGAACTGAGCATATTTCAAGAAATTATTTTGAGTATGTTTTCCTTTGCTATCCTATTCTTCCTTCCCTTTCCCTCTTCAGAACTACTTTCAGACCACTGGTGTAATTACAGACTATCATCTAGCCTTCCTCCACAAAGATGCCTTGTCCCCAGTTTATGTCTGTTGTGGTTGAACCCCAGTATGCAGCTAGGACCGTGCAGCTGATTGCTTACCTCCCCCTCCCCGGAGGAAGGTGGGGAGAAAAGGGGAAAAAAGAGAGCGGAAAGAGAGAAAAAAAAACTCTCATGGGTTGAGATAAAAACAGTTTAATAGAAAAAATAACAGAAAAAGAAAAATAATAACAATAATAACAGTAATAATAATGACATGGGTCTCTCACTGTCTGGTGAATTGGCACCATCTTTGGTAGTGATCATGGATTCCGTTCCTGCCAGCTAACCCCCATTTATATACTGAGCATGACATCTACAGTATAGAATGTTTCATTGGCCATTCCATCCTTCTTTCTATGCTTCTATGGGAAGCTGAAAAAAGTCCTTAAATATTGTAAACATCACTTAGCAACAACTAAACCCAATAGGTATTATTGACATTCCTTTCACAGCAATCACCAGAAAGAAAATTAACCCTTTCCCAGCTGAAATCCGGACAACGTCACAGCTTGAAAAATCTGCATTTTATCTACGAGCCTGTTTGTCCATAAGAAATTCTTTCCCTTCCTTATGACTTAAAAAAGGGGGACAGACTAAGAATACGCATAATGAGAATTCAGCCTATGTTATTTGCTTTAGTCCTTCAAGACAGTTTGAATGTTTTTAATGTGCACTCAGGTAGTGCATTGTCTAACAAATAACAAATTTAAGGCTTGTAAAAGCCATTTACTTTTCTTGCCTTAAGTCCAAAACTTCATCCACATTAAGCTTTGGCTCTCAAAGTGCTCTGCTTAGCTGAAGGTTGACTGGGGAACAACATTACACAAGTTGAAGTTTGATATTGTGATCCAAGTGAGCAAAATCACATTTAAGTGCTAGCTGAGATAATCTAGCAAAACAACAGGACAGTATTTCACCAGTTTCCTGTTTCAATTTCCTGAAGATACATGGTTCATTTTTGTACAGAAAAGTTGTCAGTCGGAACAAAAAGGGATTTTCAAGATCTCCATCCCTGCCAGGTGTTTTATTGGGCAGTGAATCATAAGTATAATTTAATCCTTACCCACATAGTGTTACTGAGAAGCAGCTTGGGGTTGTTTTTTTGGGGTTTTTTTTTGAAGTTTCAGGTTCAAATAACAGCCAAAAAATGTATGAATCTCATTAACCATTTCTGCATCTAAGCTCCTGAGTTTGTAATTCTCTCACTGAGGAACTGTAGGTAATGCAAATGGGATTCTTTTTATGTGTGTGTACTGTTTGTTGTTTAAATGCTTGTTAGTAGTTATTTGTTACTCAAAGGTAGAGCTTTTTTTTACACAGTTTTTGTCTATATTCCTTTTTACACCAGATTTTACAGAATAGTCCCCTTTAACTGCTTCAAATAATTTGTTCCTGCTATTCCCTGTATGAAAGGCAGTGGCCTCAGATTTTCTGTTGCCTATTACACTTTCAGAAATGCTCATTGAACATTCAGGTTTGGAACTGAAGGCACAAATTTTACTTTGATAAAAATTTGGTAAAACTTCAGAGGCTCGCATTGAAGGGCAGGAAAGGGCAGAGCAGGGCAGGGAAGACCTTCTTCTCGTATCCATAGGTCCATCTTTCATAATTTCCTGTTTATGGTGTCTTTCAAGTTGTGCTGTTTCCCAAATCTACACTTCCACTTTTTCACTTCCTACGCTTTGGTATTGCTTTATGCAAAATGTGTTCATAATTGCTAAAACCAGTTTTATTGAGTTAATTAAACAAAAATGTTCAGTACAGAAAAATTATCCTTGCCCACAACAACCACCAGAACTTCATACATTTAAAACAATGCACTCTGTACCTGAAAGCTCAACCAAGGCAATACAAAGTGTACTGAATCACGTTTCAGAAAACAAAATGCTAGTTTTCTTTCAACTTTTTCTGTGGAATATGGATTTGTAAAATCTTTTTTAGTGCATGTGTTAAGGCTGTGGACAGATGAATTGGTCACGGACTAGGCTGTGGCCTAAGACTAAATCAGCTGAGCAGGATCTGAGAAACTACTGGACAGATGAGAAAAATGCTGTGTGGAACAAACAACAGTGTGAGAATCTAAAGATGATACTTACAATGTCATAAAGAATAGCCGGATTGTACCGGTTGTTAAGGGGTGTTATGTGAGAAACAGCCAAACTTTACAGATAGTTGAAGGGGAATATCAGGGACTTCTCAGGGAGCAGACAAAAGCCAGGAGGCCTGCATGGATGAACAGGGAGCTCCTGGACACTCTCAAAAGCAAAAACGAGGCCTACAGAGAGTAGAAGCAAGGACAGGTAGCCTGGCAGGAATACAGAGAAAGTGTCTGAGCAGCCAGGGATCAGGTTAGACAAGATCAAGCCCAGATAGAGTTAAATCTGGCCAGGGATATCAAGAGAAAGAAGAAAAACTTCTATAAGTATGTCAGTGATAAAAGGAAGACTAGAGAAATGTGGGCCCTCTCCAGAAGGGAATGGGATACCTAGTCATCCAGGGTATGGAAAAGTCTGAGTTACTCAATGACTAGTTTGCCTCAGTCTTCACTGGCAAGAGCTCTAGCCACACAGCCCAAGTTGCAGAAGGCAAAGGCAGGGACTGTGAGAATGAAGAACCACCCACTGTAGGTGAACATCAAATATGAGACCATCTAAGGAACCTGAAGGTATGCAAGTCCATGGTACCTGATGAAAACCATCTGTGGGTCCTGAGGGAACTGGCAGATGAAGTTGCTAAGCCACTTTCCATTATATTTGAAAAGTCGTGGCAGTCTGGTGAAGATCCCACTGATTGGAAAAGTGGAAATATAACCCCCATTTTCAAAAAGGGAAGATCCGGGGAACTACAAGCTGGTCAGTTTCACCTCTGTGCCAGGCAAGATCATGGAGCAGGTCTTCCTGGAAACTATGCTTAGGCACATGAAAAATAAGGACGTGATGGGTGACAGCCAACATGGCTTCACCAAGGGCAAGTCATGCCTCACAAATTTAGTGACCTTCTATGATGGGGTTACAACATTGGTGGATAAGGGGAGAGCAACTGACATCATCTACCTGGACTTATGCAAAGCATTTGACACTGTCCCGCATGATATCCTTGTCTCTTTATTGGAGAGACATGGATTTGATGGATGGGCCACTCAATAGATAAGGAACTGGCTGGATGGTCATACTCAAAGAGTTGCAGTTAAAGGCTTGATGACCAAGTAGAAATTGGTGACAACTGGTGTTCTTCAGGGCCAAGTACTGGGAGCAGTGATGTTCAACATCTTTGTCAGTGACATGGACGGTGAGATTGAATGCACCCCCAGCAAGTTTGCTGATGACACCAAGCTGTGTGGCATGGTTGACATGCTGGAGGGAAGGGATGTCATCCAGAGGAACCTGGACAGGCTGGAGAGGTGGGCCTCAGCGAACCTCATGAAGTTCAACAAAGCCAAGTGCAAGGTCCTGCATGTGGGTTGCGGCAATCCCAAGCACAAATACAGGTTGAGTGGAGAATGGATTGAGAACAGCCCTGAGGAGAAGGACTTGGGGGTGTTGGTTGGTGAGAAGCTCAACATGAGCTGGCAATGTGCACTCGCAACCTAGAAAGCCAACCGCATCCTGGGCTGCATCAAGAGAAGTGCAGCCATCAGGTTGAGGGAGGTGATTCTGCCCTTCTACTCTGCTCTCATGAGACCCCAGCTGGAGTACTGCATCCAGCTCTGGAGTCCTCAGCATAAGAAGGACATGAACCTGTTGGAGGGAGTTCCAGAGGAGGGCCATGAAGATGATCAGAGGGCTGGAACACCTCTCCTATGAAGACAGGCTGAGAGAGCTGTGGCTGTTAAGCCTGGAGGCGAGAAGGCTCCCGGGAGATGTTCTTGTGGCCTTCCAATATCCAAAGGGGGCCTACAAGAAAGCTGGAGAGGGTCTTTTAACAAAGATGTAGTGATAGAACGAGGGGGAATGGCTTCAAACTGGAAGAGAGTGGATTTGGATTAGATATCAGAAAGAAATTTTTCACTATTAAGGTGGTGAGGCACTGGAACATGTTTCCCAGAGAAGTTGTTGCTGCCCCATCCCTGGAAGCGTTCAAGGCCAGGCTGGATGGGGCTTTTGAGCAACCTGGTCTAGTGGAAGGTGCCCCTGCCACGGCAGGGAGGTTGGAACTAGATGATTTTTAAGGTCCGTTCCAACTCTAACCACACTATGATTCTATGATTCTATGATCCTGTGATACAGAGAAAGTATCAGAAATACCAAATAGTTGTCACAAAACTAAGACCGATGTGGAAAAAATAATTGGTGTGGATGTTTATTTAGGAGAGGATGAGAGTGTCAAAAAGAAAGACTCTGGGACAGGGTAAAAAGAGAATGTAAGGGGACACAAATTAGATTATAGGGCTGTTTGGGGGTCCCTGTGTGGCAGCCCTGCAGTTTGGAGCAGAGTAATAAACTCACTGTTTCTACTGTGCTCGTGTCTGACTTGCTTTTGCAGTCAGAAGGGAACTGTTGTCATGCCCACATCAGCGAAGGAGCCACAGCAGCTTTCCTCCTCACGTTATTGGGGAACAACTGGAGGGTGTTACCTGACATCTTCACCCTTCCCCAGCCTCCTTTATCACCATGAACTTCCTCCTAACACTTGCCCTTCCTGCAAATTTCATAAATCATAACTTTTGAATTGATACACTTTTCAGTGAATTCTTTGCAACATATTGTTCCTTAATACCAGAGATTGCTTCTGTCTCTTCCTTGCTTCCCTTTGAAGCAAAAAAGAGGGAGTGGTGAGCCAGTGGCTATGAATGAGTAATGTAAAACTTGAGCATTTTGGTTAAGCTCAATTGCTGTTTCACTTGGGATGTTCCAAGGTCTATGTTGAATCCTTAACTTCTATTTTGAAATCAACTGAAAGTTTCTCAGCTGGGGGGAGTGATCTTTACGTTCGTCACTGCGTGAAAACAAAACTATTTTTAATAGGAAGTTTCTTTATGCAGCAAATAGCCACAAATGAGGTCAGAATAAGGAGGTATACCTAAACCATTTATTTGCTTAGGAAATAACTCTTTTTGCCTGTGTGTTTTTCTTGAGGACATTATTGGATACAAACTACCCACAGCTGTGGATAGTTGTGCTCACCAAGTGAAGCAACTTGATAGTGTCCAGAGTACAGCCATTTAACTGTTCGAGGAGCCATTTCCTACAAGCCTATTAAAAGCTTAACATTTTAATGTGGGAAATGTCTGAACGAACTACAGGCGCTGAAACTAAATTTAAACCTGCTAGAAAACAGCATGAGATTTTTTCTCCATTCTGTATTTCTTCTTGTAGACTAATGATTTAGAGGAAGGCCGTGAGGGCTAATGAACACATGGTGGGACTTTATATAGGATATCAAAGCTGGTGCAACCCACATACATCTACCTCTAGCACTGTAACTCAGATCAGAAAAAAACCTATTTGATATTTTCCGGTTCAATTGCTATAAGCTTAAAACTTGGAAGTGGTCAATGAAAGGCATGCTTCTGCTGTCTGAAAGAAGTCGCCTTTCAGAACCACACCTGGAAATGTCAGACTATCCATGGGAAATTCACATCCCACTAGTCAGTGGAAATATGGAGTATCACTTGGTTCCTCACACCATTAGATTGTGACAGCTCTTCCCACAGCAGGCAGTAGTAGGCATGGTCAAAGACTGAAATGTTTCAGTGAATAATAAAACTGAAATAACTGTGGATTTGCCAACTTTCAGCAGTCAGTGGAGTAGCTTGTCATACGATATTAGTTATAATGTTCTTCCCTCCTATAAGAATGGATGATCCTTGTCACATTTTCAGTGATTTCTATACTAACAGGTCTGTACCTGCAGGATCTTGGAAAAAGTTTTGACAGTTATATGGGCCAAAGATACGAAATATTGAGGGGTTGTTCCGCAGTGCTTACTGGGGGCTGGTTGGAGCTCTTGCTTGTGGGACCAGCAGGTTAGTGTTTCTCTGGGCTATCGTTGGCTCATCCAAAGTGAGGTATATATCTCTACCCAGCTTCTCCCCAAAGCAATTGCTTTTGCTAACTGAACGTGTGAGATGACTGCCTGAATGAGGGTCTAAGAAACCTGATGAGGAAAGAGCTGAGAAACAGATCTCTCTTTCTTTCAGGTTCACCTCCATGTTTTACTTCTCCAAAATGTAGGCTTTCTTTCAAGGGATGAATAGATTCCTCTCTCTACCACACATGTATTGCCATGTAACCACTCATACAGCATTTATTCTGAATATTCAGTCCCAAAGCTGTGACTCAGGGATGGCTTCTTTGAGAAGGCTGTTAGACTGAATCCTTGAACCTTGCCATTTTTCTCCCTTCCATTGTTTTTCTTACTACAATGAATAGATCGGTTACTAGTTCAGACGTTAGTCTGTGATACATTTGCACGATCTCATATAAACTTCCTGCTGCCAAAATACTAACTTTCATTTTAAAACCATTTTGTGGTCTCAGTAATTGCCAAAATACATCTCCCTTTTTCTGAGATCTGAGTATCTGTCCAACCTATGCTGCTCTGAAAACTATTAAAAATTCATTAAAAAAATTTAAATTAGTTAAAATTCATGTTGTGCACAATAAGAACTAAAAATATTCTGCAAGTATTGGTAGGACACTATGGAATTGGTTTCCTATCTGGTTCTGAATGGAGGAATACAATGTGGCTGAGACAAAGAAGCTCCGTCAAGGTACAGGAGCTTTCATAAGGAAAAACTGCACCTGCGTGCTATACAATTGCACATTCACAAAGCCAATCGTGAAGCTGTTGCCATGAAAATCTTGTCATTTGCCTCTCGGTTGACTTTTATCTACCTAACTGTGGCCATCTATGGGGAAAGAAGCTCTTAGCAGTATTTGCGAGTGGTAGTTTATGGTCTTGCCTGGTATGTTGCATTACATATGGCTGTGAAAATGCTTTCAGTGTTTGTGCCCTAAGGAGGAATTCAGAAATACAGCAGAGTCCTGTCTCCACTGCAGGAGCTCTGAGTGATGCTAGACAGGTTGAATTAGCTAGAGTGAGAACAGCATTTTCTTACCTCACTGAGGCCTTGGCATAGTAAAAAGAACGCTTAGTTATTTTGAGAAATATCAAGGACAGATGACTATAGCTGAAGAACACACTGTTAAAGCAGTAGATCCCAAATTTTCTAATTTTCACCCCTGTTGTGAAATTATAATCACAAGCTTATTGGCTCCTCCAGGATCTCACCCCAATTTGGGAACTACCTTCAATCCATACTGAGGATTCAGTTATACTTTTTAGGTTTTGACAATTTACTTTGTAGCAATACTTGCACCTTGAACAGCTTGCTGTTGAATCCTGACTTTTGTGTGTTATTTGACTGGAATTTAGTTATAAAAAATAATTAATTCTATATTCATGTAGTAAAATTGCTAAAATTGTAAATGCTGCTTCACATAAGCTTTGGAGAATTTAATTGTGATTCTCACAGCAACTTTAACTCTTCTGTCTTTTATGTCTATCCCTGTACATAGCGACAACTTTTATTCCTCAGTTTAAGATGCAGGTACAATGTTAGAAGTGCTCTGAAAATGAATAGTATTAAATTTTCTGTCCTTTTTTTGTCTTAAAAGCCTGAGATACAGCATTGTTTGCCTTCAGCAGGGTATTCTGAATTTAATTTTCTTAGCAAGAAGGCAAAGAAAAAATGTGTTTAATAGTTGTGTGAACTTCTTCCCAGAGCACAGACGTTGTTTGGTTATTAGCATTTTAAGATAACACACTCATTCCAGCATGAAGAGTAGTCCTTGATTAATTTTGCTGAAATATAATGTAGGATTTTCTGCTAAGTATGAGAATTTTGTAGCATGCTTGTGGTGTATATTAAAATTCCCATGCTGTCATGTAAATAAGCATTTATTTCTAGGTAGGTACTGTATGCTGGGAAAGAGTGCTTTGCACTAGGAACCTTCACTTTCCTAACTGCAGCATTAGTTAGGGAACGGTAACACCAGCTGCAAGCGGCAAGCACAGCTGAAGGGAACTCCTGAAAATGGATGCTTTGCATGGATGAGGAAAGGACTAGATTTATGAGTCAAGATAAAAGAACCTTTCTCTCCTCCATTAAGATCACTTAATTCAGCGATACAACTTCCTTCACAATCTGTCAGATCAGGTCTGCACTTTGTATGCACTCAGATCCCTGTTGATAGCAAAAGGAAGAGCATCTGCTTGCTTGGGAGAAACTTCCAGAACCAAAGGCTGAATTATTATCCTCTTCCTCACCCTCTCTAATACACATTCTCTTGCCCCTGCACAAACATACACAAGATTTCCTGTAATTTATCTTTAATAATTCCTGTTTTCGCTCTTCTACCCCCTCCTACATTGCTTTTGCATACACATGCACATATACATATATATATTTATTGGAACATAGATAAGACCTACAATGGATTGGTTCCTCTCCGTATAGCTGACAGGACATTTTCAAAAAGCCCCACTTCCTAAAATGTATATTTTCTTTCAGTAGTAATTGGGCTCAAGAGAAAAGAGAAAGCCTAGAATTGAATATATAACAATAAAGATGATATACATGCAAACTCCTAAGGTGATGGTTGAATGGAGGAGTGTATACCAAAATTAAATTTCAATTTATCATAAGGAAACCTCTATGAAGCAAAGTACTTAGAAAGAGCAATATACAGTGGAAAAAATAAGAGAAAGAAAGAAAATAACTCAGTTTTTAACAGGTTATTTAAAACTTTTCAAGGGAAAAATCTTAATCTTTTTCTCTTGAATAAATAATGCAATATGGCAAGTACACCTGAAAGCTGAAATAGAACTGTAGCCCAGCAGAAAATATATCCTTTACCATGAAAGATATCCACCCGCAGACAATAGTGGTAACAACCAAGAAAATAAAGTTGGGGCTTATAAAACACATAATTTCAGTCACAATTAATTATAAAAATTGAAACAGAAGAATTTCTTGCAGCATGGTGAGGAGAATTTTCATTCCTTCTCAACATATTTGCCAGAAGGGGCTCCCACACACTAATTACATGCAGTATTTTTGTGGTTATTTTCCACACGGGGTAGCTAATTTTTCTGTAGGCTTGGAAAGAAGCTCTGCTCAGGCCTTCTGGTTCAGCAATACAAAAAATAAATCACTGCACTAGTTACTCCTTCTCTTCCACAGTATTCTGTCATTTTGCATGTAATTTTATATTTTCACCTTGCAACAGGAAGGATATCGTAAAGAGAGAATAAAGACATAACTGGAGAAGTTCAGAGTGGTATGGACTTAAGTGGCAAGAACCATTGCCTTGAGTTCGTGAGCAGCGTACACCATAATATCCTTCCCTGCTTTGACTTCCCAGCCACAATGATTCTTGCCTGATTCAAGAACCACCATGTGGTGGAAAGTCTTGTGAAAGTCCCATGAAACTAAGGATTGTACTTTTAAGCAATCTAGCCTCTCACACATAAGAGATCTGGGAGTGAGGAAATGAAGGAGCAATTTATTTTTGTTAAGCAAAACCAAAGGAATGATGTCACAGAATAAAGAACACATATCAGGCACTGTGATTGATGAACCAGCAAAAATTAAGACCTCATCAAAATACAAACAGATACCTACAACAGAAGAATCAAACAGATCAGAGAACAGTTAGAGATCAACACCTCTGAAAATACGAAAGACAACCAGAATATTAAAATGGAACTTTCTTTGAATCTTCAAAGAACAGGTCATAGGGAAAAGAAAAATGGTGACAAGGACAAAGCATGCCCTGACATACTTAATTGAATTAAAAGCTTTTCCTTAGCTTGGAAACTGCATAATAAAATGTAGACGATGTCTACATCCTGTGTAAAATTGAAATATGAGACTTGCTTTTGATGGCATATGTACAAAAGGAAACTGAAACTGTAGTAATGTTCGCAATTCGTTTCAGCTTGGAACGCAAGTCTTGAGGAGTGGTATCTCTGTAAGAGATACAGAGATCAGGCACCTGCAGCATGATGTAAAATTGCATATTCAGATCTCTTCAAAGATCCATGCTTTTAGAAACTCCACTTCTTGGAAAGAGGTGGGATCTATTTTAGTTTGCATTCCAGGCACAGAGACTCGAGGAGGATCCAGAATTAATCCCTACTAAGACCGCTCCAGGCAATGGAAATGTCTCTAGCTCACGATGAAATTTAAAAATGGTGAACATGGCAAATGTGATTAAGATGTTCCAAATACCTCAAGGCAACAGAGCTGAGACACAAAAAAAAAATCAGATTTAACAGTACATTTAGTGCATATCATGCAGACAAATTAGGACAATGCCTGTCATGTTAGAAGGGAGAGAAAAATACAGTGGATTTCCTGACCTTACATGACTTTTCAAGTGCAAAGCCATTTGTGCAAGACATCAAGAAATTGGACCCCCCAAAAATGAGTAGCAATGAACACAGAGTAGGAAGAAAATTAACTACAAACCAAAAAGCAATTGGGGTATTTATTAATACTGAATTATACACTAGGTGTTCAGTTCAGTTGCCCTAACACAGGTACTTAGCACAGCTGGTGGACCTGAGTCACTTACACAGACCTAGTAGACATAATGCAGGACCCATGTGAGACTCCTATCTTTCTACAGCAGCAGGCAGAAACCAAGCATCTACCCTACAACATAATAAAAGGCATTAAACATCTGAGTTTAGCAGTGTGTAACACACAAGACCAAAATAACACCATTAGCACTACAAAAAAAGACCCACAGGTGGTGTCCAACCTCCAGTTTTGTTAGATGTAAATAGAAATAAATAGGAAAAGGTGCATATCACGGTAGTGCTGATGATTAGCAGCATGCACTGAGGATTAAGAAAGTGTCAAATGCTTTTTTTTAGGAAAGCAAATTGCTTTAAGGAACCTTTGGCCAAAATAAGTGGGAAAGGGTCTGTGACAAGCTACAAAACACTAATATTTACAAAGCGGACATTCAGAGAAACAGTAGAAAAGTTCACCAGAGGCACTGCGAAAACCTCAAAAAAAGAACATGTTATTAGACTAAAGCAAAAGGAACAAAAATGCCAATTCCACATGAAAACAGAAGACATGTTACTAGCACAAAGCGCCTGTTTTACCTTTTGCCAGTATGGCAGGAAAGCTGAAGAAGGGCAACCATCCCAGCTGCTGAGCTGGGGAGCACACATGTGGTGCTCTATCACCACACAGACTGCTTCTCAGCAACTTCTGGAAACCATGGACTCAGTAGGACACTTCCACCTAATTTGGGTCTCTTCTAAGAGTGCTGCTATTTAAGAATGTTCAGTGGATGTTGGATGTAAATTTTAATAAATTGTCTGTGAAACTGGAAGTCCTAAATAAAGATTTTCTAGTATTAAATGAGTGAATAACCAAATCAAGCTTGGCATTGTCTTTTTACAACAGTAAGGTCAAACTGGAGGCTACTGCCTTGTGTTTCACAGCACTAAGTAAAACTCTGTGTTAGACTATTTAAACAGAGCCTTTGGCTGTAGTCCCTTGGTAATTTTTTCATTGCTTTGTTTACAGGAGGCCAACATTAGCTAAAAAAAAATCACAGGTCATTTATTTCTACCGCTAAAGAAATTAATAAAATTCTTCACTTAGCTTTCCTCTTAGTTCAGGCAATAACTTACTTGGTAAAGGAATCAAGAGAAAGAGCCTTAAAATGTTGAAGAAAAAATAAATGCTTTAAGTTGAAAACAGCTGTTGTCTAGGCTTTGAAAAATCTGAGATGCATCATGCATGTTGTTTAATTGTTGCATTTAGAAAGGGACAAAAGGATTTATCAAGGTTTTTGATAGGTGCCAACCAAAATATCTCCCAACAGAAAGTTTCACAGAATTACACCTCCCTGCAGAATGCAGCAGTAATTTTATTTGCATCATTTGAAACAGAAACAAGCATATTACTGTTAAAAATATTAACACATGCTGAGACTATTCTTCTTCTGGGAAACAAAAGCTACAAGTAAAGAGGAGGCTGCATGTAATTGCCAGACACACTACAGCTGGCATAATAGTTCCTCAGCTGGCTGCAATGACAACCAAAATGGTGTGCCAAAGCAGCAGAGAACATCTCACCCTTAGCAAGTTTGCTGACCCCACCTGGAGTACTGCTTCCAGCTCTGCAGCCCTCAGCACAGGAAAGACAGGGACCTGTTGGGGCGGGTTCCAGAGGTGGGCTATGAAGATGATCGGAGGGATGGAACATCTCTCCTATGATGAATGGTTGAGAGAGTTGAGCACCTTTTCTATAATGAATGGTGAGAGAGTTGGGGTTGTTCAGCCTGGAGAAGAGAAGGGTCCAGGGAGAACCTTATAGCAACCCTCCAGTACTTAAAGGGTCCCTACAGAAAAGATGGTGAGAGACTTTTTAATAGGGAGTGTGGTGATAGGACGAAGGGTAAAGGTTTTAACCTGAAAGAGGGCAGATTTAGATTAGATGTTAGGAAGAAATTGTTTACTGTGAAGGCGGTGAGATGCTGGAACAGGTTGCCTAGGGAAGTTGTGAAGGTCCCATCCCTGGAAGTGTTGAAAGTCAGGCTGGATGAGGCTTTGAGCAACCTGGTCTAGTGGGAGGTGTCCATGCCCATGGCAGAGAGGTTGGAATTACATGATCATTAATGCCCCTTCCAACCCAAACCATTCTATGATTCTATGATACGATCTGCTTCAGCTTTAAAAAAAAGATAGGTACCAGGGACGTGGAGGTTTCTATGTTGCCTGAGAGTAGCCCAGTTAAACAGCTTAAACAAGTCAAGGAGCTTAACTCTAGGAGAGAAGACTGGGGAAGAGGACAGACCTTGTCACTGTGACAGTGAGATTTCAATGGTGATGCCCAAGTCCAAATGCCAGTACAAGACTCTCAAAGGATTAGTGATAGATTATTAGAAAAATATAGATAATAGGTCAATTCCAAATATTAATGTTAGTGAATAGGGCAGAATCCAGCAGCCTGGCAGAGGCAAGGCTGCTGCAGTTCCATGCCCCCTAGTCCAACAAGTAACGAGACTGAGCACACATTGCTAGGAGACACACACACATGTATATGCCACATATATGCATATACACACAGCCAACCACATAAAAAGCACAGACAGAAACACTTAATTTTGGTTCCCTGCCTGCTACAGTGCCCCTGTGCTCCTCTGAGTTTCTGGAGATGTGCCTGTGATGGACTGATGTCTCCTGTGATGGGCCTGGGAGTATCCAGGGCAGGGGATTATTTGAGCTCCGCACTTGCCATTGCCTCTCTGTGCTCTTTTGTGGGTGTGCAGATGAGTTTTTATCACATAACTTAACAATCAAGTAAACATTTACTTTCAGGGCTTGTTATTAGTGCTCTGTATGAATGAAAGCTTATTCATATCTTAATACATATATCTTATTATACATTTTCCCTCAGAAATTAAAACATATATTTATTAAAATGCAGCTCATTATTTTTTTAATCATTGGAAAAAAAGAACTAAATTAGTATGGCTTTTGAGAAAGATGTTTGATTTACATCTATCTGACCACTTTCAAGACACATTAGGATCAAAGCTATTAAAATATATAACAAACAAGTAATTTATCCAATTTATTTTAAATACTGATTTGCTTCTTCTTCTTCTTTGCTATTCCATTTCTCTAGAAATTCTCACACTTCACATAAAACCCAGGTTTTTATGGTATTTAAATGTAAGAATTTTCTTGCCTCTTCCAGAGCTAGCAGTATCAATTGATAGGAACACAGAAATTTGAGTCAGATATTGCCACCTAGAATATTTGTAGTAGAATAAAAGATGCCTGAAATTTGTTTTTATACCAGTCCGAGTGTTTGATTAAAATTTTGATTTCAGGACTACTGTATGAAGCTCACCCTGGCTTCACTCTCTGAATATCAGCAAATGCTTTGGTAAGTGTCAGCAGTAAACAAGTAGTCATAATCTGCATTGTCAAACTTTTCTTTAGTGATTATTTATTCAAAATGGACAATAGATTATTTATTCAAAACTACAAGAATAGTTATGTGGCGTACTTCCTTTTTCAGCGGATGATGCACAGTAACTTAAGAAAGGCCACAGGTCCATGTAGTTCTGTAGTTTGTCTCCAGCAGCATCTTGAGACAGATGTTTAAGAGGAAGATGCAAAGAAAACCTTCAGTGCAAGTCTATAGAATGACTGACCTATCGTAGGATTTTTTATTATGCTTCATTAGGTATTGTCTTATGTACTTTAACATATGGTTTTATATTTTATTTGATCAGACAAGGATCATCTGGAAGGACTGAGGAAGAGAAAGAGTTTGTGACCTCCTCATTCTTTTGAGTAATGCCACAAAGCATGGTCGTTGTGCTCATATATAGCTGCATACCGTCTTGATGGATAACATGGTTCAGCAAAAGGAAGGGATAGGAGGATTCAGAAGCTTAAAAGTTTAAGGGAAAAATTGTGGTTCTTCACAGTCATCATTTTATTTGAAGAATTTCCCACTTCAATAAAGAAAAAAAATCGTTATAATGAACGTAATATCATAACATATATATATATGCCTTCACTAAGTAGTATGTGGAACTGCAAACAAGAAATATGCAACCAGCCCATCTATGTTCCAAAACTGTCTTTTCAGAATGATATTTAGTCCCTTCTTGATACTCCGTATTGTTAAAGATATCCAACAGAAACCTAAGTTTCTCTGAAGGGGAGACCCTGCACTGAAGAGTTCCAGAATCAACCAGGCAGCAAAGAATGATCCTGTGAAGAAGATTGCAGTGGCACTTCTGTGCATATCATTGCTAAAAGTGTTCTTTTATAATGTGAAAATGCTGCTCAAGCTGCTTGAAAAATTTAGCCAAATCAAACAAAAAAAAATGAAAACAAAACAAAAAATCCCAGTTGGTTTCACAGAGTGACAGAGTGTATTTCAAGACCATTTGCTGTAAAAAGTCATCTATCTTTGAAGAGATGTAGAAGTGCCTCTTCTGTTATTTATAACTCAATTTCCTCCAAACATACTTCTCAGATGAACAATGCAAGGAGAACAAAAGCAAACAAGATCATTCATAGTCTTAAATTATAAAATGCCAGTTCTGAAGCACTCAGGATTCTTGACTTAAGTGTCTTTAATTTGAGAAGACAGATGCTGTGTGGAGGAACATATGGCAGACTTTACTCAAGACTGTGGAATTCTTCGCTTTCATTGTTTTGTACAATCTTTATGTATGTGGGGTTTTTTTTTTGCTGTATATATGATAAGAAAATGGCATTAAAACATTTTCCCCCAAGCTGAAGGTTAAATAAGGAAAAGAAATGTAAAAACATAGAAGGCTGGACTGTAATCTGCTCAGATATCCCTTTTGTTCTTCTGTGCAACAAAATTATATTATTTTAATCTGTTGGGTGTTTTTTTAAGTACTGGATAGCTCATGGGTTTATGAATGGACCTTTTTTACCTTCTGTGTCAAACACTTTTTATTCTGGATTAATGAGCAACAGGTGTTAATTTGACAGGTGTATATGAAATTAATTATCTGGTTTCATACTAGTGCTCTATTCACATCTCTGCAGATGGCACAAGTTTGCAGTTTCAATATTCAGTCCAAACAGCTATTTTGACTGAATCATCTCTTTAGTTCCCCAATAAATTTCTTCTTCTTTCTTGATCTTTTCCTTAATATGCACATATTCTTTTGCCTATGGAAGCCAAATTTCTAGCAGCCCAACAGTGCAAAACTGCCAATGCCTTTCTGTAGAGCTGATGCATGAGTCAAGATGAATTCTTCTTTTTGGCCTAAAAAATGAGGTCTCATAAAAACTTGAGAAGCAAATTAAGGATGAATGAAATATTCCTTCATGTGAGCTGCTTCCCAGTTGATATCTAATCTCTATTAAGCTATTAGTTTTTTTCTTTTAAGGTCCCATTTACAGACATGCTTCTGAACATGGCCGAAACTGCCCTCTCCTGACAAGTCTGAGTAGCTCAGTTAAATAACCCACTGAGATATAGTAATTAAATGCTTGATTCAGTTGTTCACACATAGCTTTCTAGTGCAATGTGAGATGTTGCAGGATGCCATGGTTTCCAGTTAGGGCTCCAGAATAGTATAGAAACCCTGCAAATGCTGTACCATATCTGCCAGACTTACAAAGATATCCTGGAAAACTTAGAACTTCTAAGAAATCAGCAGGCACCTACTGTGCAGATGACTGACTCAAACCCTGGGTAGTCAGTTAATGCTTAAGTATCTATACATCTACGTGGGCTGTGAGGACCTGACTGAATCAAGCTGTAGGTGTCTAAACCTCCATTATAATGAGATGTCTGCCTGATTGTAGTAGATACCCACTGATCATAACAGAGATATCTGATGTTTACTGAGGTGCCCCAGGTTAGCCAGGGTATAAACACAGGCCTGTCAAATATGACACAGGATGTATAGCAGATGTGTAAACAGGAAAGAAAATACCCACCGTGCTGAAAAGGAAATCAAAGGATCTTCAGTGAAATTTCCAAATGAGAAGCGTTAGATAAGGAACATTTTAAAGCTCAGATTTTTTAGAATTTATTGCAGTTTGTCTAAAAGAAATACTTATCCACTGTGTTTTGAAATCCTTCTATATTTTATATCTCATGTCAGAAGCCATTAAAAAAAGCACAGTGGAATTTTAGAAGTGATACTGCAACACAGTCCCCAACCTGGTGCTAGGAAGCCACACTGCATGAAGATATTCCAGTTACAGTTATCCATGTGACAAAGTAGCAGCATATGCAAAACTACATAGGACTAATAAATAAATAAATAAATTGTGCTATATCACCTGTGTCATCACAGCTTTCTCTTAGTAGTCACACCACTTCCAAGAGTTTTGGGACATATATCAATTGTAACTGATGAAATTAAGCTAGAAAGTCTAAAGTTTTGTAAGGGTTAGCTGAATTTGATGAATGGTCTGTGTATGTGAGTCTGCATCTTGCCCTTTCTAGCACAGAGTGCTGAGTCTGCAATACTTTGTGAATCAGGAAATAAAAACACCTGGTTACAATTTACCACCATTTTCTTTGGCTGGGATAAACAGCTAGTCTTGTGATCTTTTATTGCTCTTGAATTCCCTCATTAACTCTTTCAAACATACTTTTTATTGCATTTTTTTAAATTCATGACAATATAAGATGCCTGATACTATCACTGATTTATAAGAGCAATCTTTATTATAAAGGACCAGACACCTCAGCTTTCCCATGACACTATTTTAACTTGTAATAATATTCCCACTAAATTAGGCCCAAGCTGTGCATTGTTCAGCATTGCATCTTAGGGCTACCAAGAGGTCACATACAATGAGGCTGTATACTTATTATTTCTCTTGCATGCATTGCTGGGCTTGCAAATTCTTGATCGAAGAGGAAAATCTCCCCAGCTATTGCTGTCCTGCTTAGTTGACCAGAAAGTCTAGTCGTTGCAGTGCCACTTATCAGCACACTATTTCAAACGTAACCTTCAAACCTAACACTTGCAGTATTATCATAAAAATGAATGGATGTTCATTTCATTTAATTCTTGCAGTGAGATGTTATAGCTCTGATTCAGAGTTACGCCATGAAAGCTTTGCACTCTGAGAGCAGTTCATGTGCACAGAACTTGGGCCATCTTGGAAGCTCTGATATTGCCAAAAATTTTGTGTTAGGACATAGGCAGGCTCCTTGCTTCTTTTTATCGTACAGAATACAAAGATAGTCCAATGTCATTTTTTTCTCACTTAGATCGCAATTACTTTATATAGAAAGTCTCTAAGCTTACATCCTTCATGGGATAATGCCATTTCCTAGAGCAGTAAGATGTAACAGTGCTTAAGGCTGTAGTTATCCTTAAAGGATTTGACATTACACCATCCATTCCCTGGGTTTTAGATAGGATTTTATTGTGCAAAGGGAGATACGGGAGGGTCTTTAAATTCTTTTGGCTATATCTGGAATAGACAGCAGTGACCTAGCCAACTCATGTTCAGCTGGGATGATCCAAAGAGACTGAGTTTATGCTATCGACTACCCAACTGCTTCCATGAGCAGGAAGGCAAGACGGAATTCTCCTAGGAAGGCGAGACTGGCCAAAATATTTGTTTTATTTTCTTCTCAGAACACCATAGGGAACTAACTTCACAAACTGTTACAACAGACATAGCCAAGGAGGAAACCTGTACTTGTGCTCAGTGTGTTCAGACACAAGGACAAGGGACCTCCTACAAGGCTGGTGCTATGTGTGATGGCAGAAAAGGATGGAGATGCTTAGATTAGCAAGGACTAGGTATGCTCACATGTTCATAACACGGTCTCTGGGTCAAGGGATATTGATACCATGTGGTCACAAACTGCAGCAGGAAAATGGTTCTATGTCTGTTGTACATTTATATACTCATAGGTAGAAATGAAGTTGCAGTCTGCCTTTCAAACACACTTTAATGTACGTTTGTTTACTGATGTGCCTGAATCAATGGTACACCAGTACCATATTTTCTGTTCTCTCATGTATTTCCTGAATAAATTGTTTCATTCATTTCAACATTTTCATTATTTTCATTAACTACCTTGTTTCCCTTCCATCTTTTTCAGATATCAATATCAGAAGTGAACACAGCATTCACGTGAAACCTTGGACATGGCTTCATCTGTTGCTCTGTACCGTAGACTATTAAGAACTTCACTCCAGGATTATGTATAAAGACACAGAGGGAGTAAACTAATTAAAACAGTAGGTTGTCACTGTGAATTATTCTGCTGACCTGCAAGCATTCCAGATTACAGAAGGTATGCTGACATGTCTTTTCACTCAGGTTCTTTTATTTTAACAGTTAACATTTCTAAATTGCAATAAAGAAATGAAATGCACTCTTTTTATTATCTTGCTGTCAAGGTTCAAACCTTTTCACTTCTCCCCACATATTTGTACATGTTCATAATTTTTTCTCATGGGTAAGAAAAGAATGTACTTTCCAGTGAAGAAACTGGCAACAGTTTATCAACATATCCTTACAATTAAATATTCAGTAAGAAGTGAAAGCACATTAAGGCCACCCTACATTTGTTCACTCTCTGGGGGACTCTTCAATTACCTGTTAGCTTGGTATATGTCTCCACAGAAGTTTTCACTCCCGCTTTTGAGTCAATCTTATAATTACTTCAGTATCATTTCAAGGCTTGTGAGCTCCTTATTAAAGAGATGGAGAGTTCTCCTACCAATAATGATCCTCTGAGTGAGTTATCTGCAACATCATTAATGGAAAAAAATGGTTTTATTTTACAGAAATAATTGGAAACATTGGCCACATGTGATAAAGTTGCATTCCATAATTATTTTGCCACATATGATGTATGTCCTTTGTTTCCTATTATGCTTGTGGAGGCATACTTTCCTATATTTTATGGAGGTTGTTTCGGAAAGCCTCTAATTTATATTTAACAAATGTTTTTTTCTGAGCCTGATTTGTTTTTGTCAATAGGATGCCTACTTAATATTGCTTAACTCTGTGTAATGCTTAGTTGATTTTCACAAGTGGAATTTATTCTGGATTTATATCAAAGGTTACAATTCACAGCTATAGCTTCCTTGACAGAACTCCAGCAAAAGCATCTCTGCTTGAAGAAGTCAGGCCTGTCCAGTCTGTCCACTGCTTTTTCTCTATTGTTCTGCCCAAGACACTGTGATCCCACACTGATGAGTATTGTTTCCTCCTCCATTCACTAAGAAGCTTAATTCCTTTTTTTTTAAAATGCAGTCACTTGTACAAGGCCAGGCTTTGGCCTTAGTGGCATAAATGTCCATCAAAAAATTACATCTATGTAAAAAGGAGAAGGATTTTTTTCCCTATATGTACCTGAAATCAAGAATAGAAGAGCACATGTTCTTTTTTATATTGCTTGACTTCAGTAGATTGGTTGTTGAAGGTAGGTATGATCATATTTTACTAAAATTAGCAAAGATGATGAACAATTAGAGAGTGATGCTTACCAATACTCAAGAAGTTTAACAAGAAGCACAAGTTAAGATCTTCTTCTGAACTTTATTAAAAAGGCTCCTGCTAGAAAATAATCCTTTGATTCCACAAACAGAAAGGCAACACAACTGAAGGAACCACTGATCAACAGGGCAATCAGCTTGGTGCTTATGGGTTTGTGTGATTGTAGTCTTTTAAGTAAACCTCTGCCTTGACAGATGAGTCATTTTTCTGGAAGCCCGAAAGGGTTACTCCAAAACTCTAAAATTTAGCTGTCTGTAAGGTTAAATATTCACCCTAAACTACTGCTTACAAGATGCTGCCTCCAACAGCACCCACATACAAGACCCACATGAAATATGAACACAGTCAAATCCCCTTACTCCTCTTCAGCTGGTAGAGACAGATGTTCACTAGTGCAGGCACACACACAACACTCTCTAGGTTCACAAGCACACACATATTTGCAGGTCTCGAGTACTGGCACAGACCCTCTGTCTGCCTGGTACCCCTGCCTGGGTCCTAGCCCCCCTTACCTGCTTCATGGGTCCCCCTACCCTCTGGCTGGTTAGCAAACATGCAGCACTCGTACAGTTGTCCCACAGGCACCCAACACTCACAGGTCTCCTAAAATACCAGCATGTACCCTCCAGCTGCCTGACACCGCTGCTCAGACCTAGGACTGCCTATGATCTGTATGGTCCAGCCTGAGTTTTGCTAGTGAATCACACACGGTCCCCACCATGCACCCCCGGATTGGGGAAGATACAGACCTCAAACCAGGACAGACACTCACCTCACCAGAAACTGGCACCAGGCACACGAGCTGTGAGCTGCAGTCCTGCTGCAGCCAGCAGTGCTGAGCCTCTCACTCACCTCAATCATGCCAGTCCCTTCCAGTAGCTAGTTTTTGGGACATACAGTGTACCCTGTCTCCCGGCTGGAGGTTTAAGATGCCATTCACTTCTGTCACTGATGCTGAGACCCCCTGCCCTCATTCCAGCAGCTGACACCACAGGCCAGGGGTGCCTACACCCGAAGTCAGACTCCAGCTGTTGGCCCCAAATTTCATTCACACACACATATAGGTCTCACCAGTAATTGGCACTCAGTTTCACAGCACACATACGCACAGGATAGAAAGTGAGATTACGCAGAGAGGTAGTTAGGAAAGTATTTAATAAGAAGATAAGACAGACTGTGGCAATCAGATTCAGGGCTTGGTCGGGCAAAGTGTGCCCCGTTTTCCATGCAACTGGCGCCTTTTATACCCCTTTCTGTCTATTCCCTGCTTTGTTCCTCACCATCCCCTTCCCCTGCACATTCCTTCATCAGGTTGCATAGTTCCACTGAGCTCCCTCCAACACCCCGGACGCTCGGGTTTACATCCTTATCAGTAGCAAAGTCCTGGTGTGACTGATGAGGTTTGTTTCCATTATCTTTGTCAGGTTTGTGTCTCTGTTTTCTGTATGGCTTCCCCCTTTCCCTTATCACCCGATTTTATGAGGTCCTTGATCATATAACCTTAATGAAATAAAGACTCACACATTCCACACAATCATCAATTAGTGCAACTGACCAGTTTTGTTCTCATTACTGCCTCCCTTATTTGTTGGTCAGATTTGAGATCCTGTATGTTCTTGTTTATGGCTTCCTCCTTTTCTTATTATCCCCTCTTGCACTGAAAAGGTCCTTGACTAGACACCCTTAAGGGAGCAGATGGTCACTTCTTCCACATGCCGCTACAAATCCCGCTCCTCCAGAGTAGTGGGAAATGTTCCTCTATTGGCCTTGCTCTCCGTTGTTATCACAGAATGTCTGAGATGGGAAGCGATCTCTGGAGATCATCTGGTACAACCCCTCCTTGCTCAAGCAGAGCCACCTACAGCTGGTTGACAAGGACCATGTCCAAATGGCTTTTGATAGCTCCAAGGAGGGAGACTCCAAAACCTCTCTGGGCAGTCTGTGTCACCGTCACAGTTAAAAAACATTTTCTGATGTTCAAAGAAATCCTCCCGTGTTTCAGTTTGTTCCCATTGTCTCGTTCTGTCACTGGGCACCACTAGAAAGATACTGGCTCCATCTTCTTTGCACTCTCCATTCAGATATTTATATACTTGATGAAATTCCCCTGAGCCTGCTATTCTCCAGGTTGAACATTCCCAGCTCTCCCAGCCTTTCCTCACAGGAAAGTGCTTTTGTCCCTTAATCGTCTTTGTGGCCCTTCACTGGACTGTCTCTAGTACTTGCATGTCTCTCTTGTACTGGGGAGAAGGGACCTGGACACAGCACTCCAGGTGCGGCCTCACCAGTGCTGAGTAGAGAGGAGGGATCACCTCCTTTGACCTGCTGGCAACACTCCTCCTAATGCAGTGCAGGGTATGAGTAGCCTTCTTTGCTGCAATGGCACATTTCTGGCTCACATTCAACCTGGTCCACCAGGACCTCCAGGTCCTTTTCTTCGAAGTTGCTTTCCAGTTGGGCACCCTCCAGCATATACCGTCTGTAGTTGTTTGCATTAGAGCAAAATGGATGTCATTAGTGTAAATGGTGAGAATATGTTTGCATGAAAAGGTTTTGAGGAAAATAATACAGAGAATTCAGGAAAATTAAGTTATTGTGTATGCAGAACTAAGGCATATTATTAGATTTTAAACCAAATGAGGATACTGATCATACTGATAATACTGTTAGCATTGGAAGTCAGATGTGTGAGAACTCATTTTTTTGGAACAAAAAGAAATCTTTTTATCTTAGCAGCATGGAGAAATTAAGTGGAAATATCCTTTCTATGTAAAACACCCTACACAAAAAAATAAGTGCCACTTTATTTTTAAAATGTGTGTACCTTTTCTTTTATGGTAGACAGTCCAACAAATTACAGATTTGATAATTATTCTTTGGAATACGAAGATGATTGCAATTTGGCTTATGTAGGACCATGATTTCTTCTTAGTGCTGGGAACACTAATTTGCTTCATCAATGGATGAATATGCCAGCAATCACTTTCATGATCTGGACATAAGTATCCAGAGAAAGGTAAAAGGCTGATCAAATCCAGCTAGTTCAACTCCCATGAAAGGTACACAGTGGAGGTTGAGAGTCTGACAGTGGTTATATCAAAAACATATGTTGCAATGACAGTTAAAATTTTTTTAAAGCTTAAAATATATTTCTACCTAATTAAAAGGATGATTGTATTTGCCACTCATTATGCAACCACTTTGCATAAACATAAAGAACTGCAACAGCTGTAAGTAAAAGAGGAACACATATAATGCATATTTTCACCCCTAACTGCTTCAGACTAGGCTGACAGATATGCTTCTGCGGGTCTTCCTTTCCCTTGTTCCCTCCTTGTCCATGTTCTCGTTTCCAGGAGAAGGTCATTCAGGTGACTGTTGAATGTCAGCCTGAGTGGGTTGCAGCCCTGCTCCAAGCTGGTCTGCCTTCGTACTAGGACCATGGCACACGCTGAGTTTTACCCTGGCAGGTAAATTTGGATGCACCAGTGAGCTTATTAGGACAATATTCCTGGTGATATTGAGACCCAAGAATCTTATATTTTGTACTTCTCAAGAGATATACGTATATTGGATGTCCATGGAAAAGCGTTGGCAGCAGGGGCGCTGCAGGGATGGTCTCTGTGAGAAGAGGCCGGGGCTGCCTTGTGCTGGACACAGATGGTTCCAACAGACCCACTGCAGGACACAGCTGAGCCCATCAGCGAAGCTGGGGACACCTTTAGGAAAATGTTTTTAAGACAGGACAATACACCACATGGCAGTATGAAGAGTGAGGAGAAAAATGCGTAAGAAACAACCGTACAAACACCAAGGTCAGAGAAGGGTGAAGGGGAGGAGATGCTTCAGGCACCAGATCTGGTATTCCCTGGCACCCTGTAGATGAGACGGTGGTGAAGCAGAGATTCCCCTTCAGCCTGTGGAGAGTACCACTCTGGAGCAGATACCCACAGTGCAGCCCATAGAGGACCCCACACTGGAGGAGCTGGATATTCCTTGAAGGAGCTGTGGCCTGTGGAGGACCCACACTGGAACAGGTGTATCATGGAGGACTGCAACCCACAGAGAGCACCCATGTTGGAGCAGGAGATAAACATGAGGAGGAAGGAGTGGCAGAAAGGACCTGTTACAGATAGACCATAACCTCCCGTTCCCCATCTCCACTGTGCCACGGACAGGGGCAGGGAGGAGGTAGAGGAGAAATGAACAAAGGAGTGAAGTTAAACCTGGGAAGACGCGGGAGGAGGAAGGTTTATTTGTATTTGTTTCTTATTATCCAAATGTATTTTAATTTGCAATAAATTGAATTATTTTTTCCCAAGTTGAGTCTGTTTTGCCCGTGACAGTAGTTGGTTAGTCATCTCCCTGTTGTTTTCTCGACCCACAAGCTTTTTCATCCTATTTTCTCTGCCAGTCCTGTTGAGGAGTGGGTGTGAGAGAGCAGCTAGGTGGGCATCTGGCAGCCATCCAAGGTCAATCCACTGCAGAATACTGCTACTGATACCTTTCCAAGAGTATTTCTTTAGTGCTGCCTTTACAAAAGTACCTTTGCAAGAGTATTTCTTTAATACTGCAAGCAAAAATAAAAATCCATCCTTTCCTCATTTCCTTCCCAGTCCTCACTCCATAATGGTCCTTCACTCTCCTTCTTTCCCAAATCTGGCCTCCTTGATCAGCCAGCCATTCTATTTCTAACATCTACTTGTGCCTAATTTTCTTCCAGAAGTCTTAGTTCTTCCTTGTCTAATTCTTTTCTCTCGTTCCATGTTACATCAATCATTCATCGTTTGTTCCCTCATTGAATCCCAATCCTTACCTTCTTCTCTAGACTCTACAACAAATGTCCGCCCATCCTGTCTTGTGTTAGAGTTGATTATTTCAAACATCTCTTACTACTTCTGCACATGGTCTCTGCCACAGACTTCTCATTTAGCCACTCCCACTCATCTGTTCTCAGTTTTTCTCACATAATTTCTCATCTCTCTGTCTACTTCCACAGCTTGAAGTCTCAGTTTTCCAAGCTCCCCTCCATACTTGTATTGAATCAGTGCACTGCAATCATGGTTGTAACTCTTGTACCTTTTTGGTTTGAATTATGCAGTGTCTTCTTTCTCCATGTGATGACTCCATGTGACAACTGCGGTCTCAGAGAATTTAACCAAAATCACTCTTGGCAGAACTTTGCAGAACTGCCATTTTAGGGACAGCCTTGTTTAATCCTTTGTGAACAGAATCTAGTAGGAATTTAGCTGCTAAAATTAACTATAAATTGAGGCTGCATGGACTGCAGTTTTGCAAATGCTTATAACATGACACCATGTGGGTAGATTTTCAAGCTGACAGCAAATAGACGTAAACATTCCCTTCACTACAAAATTATTCAGGGTAAAGCACATAACCATGATTAGCAATTCCAGCCCAAATTTATAAAGTCTGGCAAAACTGTAAACAACTGAAAACAGGGTCTTGCAATGCAATCAGTAGGGAAACCAAATAATAGGTGTATTTACCAGGCCCCCTTGTATGAGAACACTTACAAGACCAGATTGTCACCTGGTACAAATCAGAGAAGCTGCAATGAGTGACTGACAGTACCTCTGATTCATAGCATGTGTAGCTAAAGCTTGTTAAATAAAAATTAAATTCTATATTTAGATCCTATGTGAGAAATCATCTTTTATTGTTGCATTTTAGTGTATCGGTGAAGTTATTAAGTGACAATTCATAGCAACAGTCTTGGATTATAATGAAGTTAACTCTTGCAAATGGCATCGTAGTCTTTGTCATTATAGTGCTCATCTCCTGTAATGCCAATAAAATGTTATATAGTAGAACATTATATTCTAAATCTTACAAATTGAGAGAGTCTTTTAAAAGACAAAAGTCATTCTCCAGAACATTCTTCTGAAATCTCTATAGTGCCATTTTTAGGAAGAATAAAACTATAAACTCTTTTAAAAAATATTTAGTTTCTAAGTGTAAGCAAGAACATATGCAAGGCTCTTACCTCTGAAAGCATGATTTCTTTTATACATTGTATATGAAAAACAACATGCAGAACTATATAGAGAGCTAACACTCCCAAACCCCCTTTTCTAATTAGTTTTTTTAAAATAAATTTTTTTAAATTAGTTTTTGTTTACACAAACCATCAGTCAGACATCTTGACCTCATAATTTCTGTGCAAAAGTACCCACAACATTAAATCTTTGGGCCTAGTTCTTCAGACATCCATTTCCAAGAAGGACATTTGCTTATGATCTTTTGCTGTTCTCCCCAAAAAATCTTTGGGCTCCACTGAGATGAGATGAGGACGTGTGTGTAAAGTATGGAAATAAAAAATTTAAATTAACTGGTTGAGGCAGAGTCCTTGTAAGCAGAACATCCGTACTAATGCATTATTTATTTTTCACATTTCAAAGACATCTGTCAAAATAGTAGCTAAATGCCATAAAACTGCTGAGGAAAAAAAGCACTTCGATTAGACGTAAAAACTAAAACCTGATATTCAATACCACATAATGTTACAGACCTTTGTACTTAAAAATTTTCTTCTTAGAAATCAGTTTATATTTGCATTTCTTCTGTTCCATACTGTTAAACACAGTTTGGTTCCCTGTAAAATTCTCATTTCTTTTCAGTGGTGGTATCTTTCAAATAACAGGGATCAGATATTCTGACAATCCCACATGTTAAGCCTTTCATTAGCATACTTTTCTTCTACTTGTATTTATGGTAGCTACTGAGAACTCTGTTCTCTTGTGTTAAGCACTATACAAAGTGCAACAAAAATGTGATGGTCACTGTTCAGAATTACTTGCATTTCTAGAGGACATTTTACCTTGATTTGTGCACAGAGAGACAGATAAAATGCAGTTATCCTTTTGTGTCTCACATAAAGTAGACATATTTACATGGAAAAAAAGATTTTTACAACTTTAGATTACTTTTGAAAATTTTAAGTGCAAAACATTTTTCTCACAAGGTAAATATCTTTGTTCTGCAAATAGCAACAATCAACTGTCTATGAACTTATTTCTTTCAAGTGTAGCCAAGGCTATCACACTACCCATATTTCCTGGCATTGTTTGTCTCCTGGAATGGATGCAGAGAATGCCAGAAAAAGTCTCCTCCCAGCTCAAGCAAAATTCAGTGAGAGAACTTATGGAAGAGGAAGATGACACTTATTCAGAAGATTTCCAAGTTGACTTTACTCACTTGCAGTCTTTTTTCATATAATTCATGACCTCACACACCCATACCTTCTTCTTGGTGGATGACAGCAAACCAGTTTTGGACTGAATGGGGTAGTCCTCAGAATACCGCTTATTTCAGCTTGTAAAAATCTTAGGTAAGTTTGCTATCCCTGTTTTTCCTTATTTGGAATATGTGTTTTCTGTATATGGTGACAGTCTCTTTTTCTGGTGAGCTAACAGGAAAAGAAATATTGTATGTGATGTGTTGCAGTCTTGTTGTCATGCTCCTGGTGTATTGATGCTGGTCTTCCACTGACAAGTCATCTGTGTCTTATCAGTGTACAGGCCTTTTGGTCTTCATGCAAGCAACACATCCCTCAGTCTTACTGCTGGGAAGAGTGTCCTGGAAACAATGGACTGGGGATGGTGTTTTTCATGACAAGTGCAAGCCATTTCTATTAACTCTTCTGCTGTTCTAGTGCTTAATCACACAGGCATTTCTGTTCATATTTCATTCATAGCAATCTTAGTATTTCCCTTAAAAATCTCTACAAGAGAAAAAACAGAGTCCGTCTTCCACAGTGAAGACACATTAAGTGATAAGACATACATCTGATGATCTATGTATCATTCTCTGATATACTGCTGTGGATGCCTCATATAGTTTGACATCCCTCAGTGCCGTTCTTTGTAACATCATCAGTAAGAATGGACTGGCCAGTATGCAATGCATCTTTCTCTTTTGTGTACGTCATGCTAATTGTCACCATATTCTGATCAATGCTTTGTTGGAAACTATCAATGATCTATGAAACTATCAATGAACTATCACCATATCAATGAACTATCATCATATTCTGATCAAAGATCTATTGGAAACTATCAAACTCATCTGACTATTCCTATGAACCGCTTCGATTGTCAGATTGGCATTTGACTATCAGTTATTTGCTTTCTTTTATTACTGCTCTACATATGAATTATCAAAACAGAATTAAAGGCCCATGAGTGAACATCTTAGGTTAACTTTTCTTGAAAAATATATTTGGAATAATTTTCAAAGAAACATCTAGTTTCAATAACAACTTCTCTTTCTTTTCTCTTTTGTTAACTCCAATAGCATATCAGCTTTCTATGACATTTTATGCAAATAATCTTAGAAACATAGAATCGTTTTGGTTGGAAGAGACCTTTAAGATCATCCAGTCCAACCATTAACTTAGCACTGCCAAACCATGTCCCTCAGCACCACATCTATACATCTTTTGAATACCTTCAGAGATGGTGACTTAACCACTTAACCTCTACACACTTTTGAGACAGATTTACTCTAATAGTTTGTAAGCACCTTTACATATACTTTACTGACTGAAACGAGGTTGGGGTATTTAGAACTTTTTCCCACAGGGTTCTTTTTCATTTGAGTGTCTGTACCTCAATAGGAAAAGTGATGCAATCCAAGTCAAAACTACCTGAAATGCATTTATTTTCCAAACATTTTGAAGTAAAAATTTATATTTTATCAAAGAATATTCTGATTTCATGGAAAGTATTTCCATGAAAAATGATTATGGTATTAAGTCCCAAGGCTTTATAGGGAAAGATCTAAGGATTCATTTGTACTTACCGAGATTTTATTCTGTCCCTCTCAGAACAGTTTCCATTGAAAACTGATACATTGTATTGTAATGCACACAGGCATTGATTCCCTGTGAGCTCCATCTAATGTTTGGAAAAAAACCCTCTTCCTCATCTCCAAATTGCTGCCTGAACTGTTTTCCTGATTCATCATTGCCCCTCTGAGGTATAAACCAGGTTTGTAAAGATGGAGGCAGAGTGGTCAAGCTTCTTCCACAGCTGCCACAGAATAATATAGCTAGAATTTTAAAATTATGTGTTGAAATAAAAAAATGCATAAAATGTAATGCATGAATAGAAAACAGCCTGGGCACCTCAAGAAATGTAATCTGTTTTTAAACATAATGATTTATGCTCATGGATATTACACAGAATGCCAAAGTTCAAAATGTAGACAAACGTAGAGTATTCATTGGCTCTAGAACATGAAGAAATCATGATTGTATGATCTGACCTGCCACTTAACACAAACTACATTTTCAGTAGCTCCTGCATCAAACCTGTGTTTTCTAAAGCCATCCATTTTTTTGCATTCTTTGCTAACTTATCTAATGTCTGATGCTTTTTCTGTAAAATAAGTGCCACTAACTCTAACCTCACGTTATCCTGTTTGTCACCAACCGTTAGTTTATATTCACTAGATTGAAATGGTACTATGAGAATCCAAGTTCTTCCACACATGATCGAATCACTTCATTTATTTATTGGTATTTAGTGTTCTCCTATAAGCTAAAAATTCCAGACATTTTGTATTTTTTTAATGGTCTTGAATCATTGTGAGTTTTTCTACATTGTTCCCTAAGGTATGGATGTCAGAGCAAAAGGCTTCCATACAACATAACTGAGATCATTTAGGTACAATGGCTTTTATTTTCTACTACTCATTATTTCCTTGCTTATGCACTCATAATGTCATTCTTCCAAGCTTACAACTGGGAGCTCACATTCAAACAATTATTCAGCGTTTACCAAATGTACTTTCAGTGCTCTTCAAACTACGGCCAAAATACATATTGCCTAGATGATTTTACAAGGGATGTGATTTGTTCCTACAAATTTAATCATATTTTCATGAATATGAAAAGTTTTATCTTATTTTATAATTTTACAAGTTTAATCTTATTGGCATGAATATGAATGTTGTCAGTACCAGTTTACTCTCTCTATATATGCATCCAGGATCAAACCAGGTGCCCAGGTGTACATCCCGTTTCAGAACAGTACAATGGGCACTGGTAACTGCACACTAATAGTATGATCATATGAAACGGTGTTTCTGACATACAAAGAAACAGAAGGAGAGAATGCTTTTGCCCCAACTTTTATGCAACATACATACCAGATATACGATTGATGTAATTGATACATTGTACACATATGTCCTGATAGCACCATATAGAGCTACATCCTTCCATGCAATCGTCTTTTATCTTATTTACTACTGTAACAGCTTTTGGGATCTTTTCAAATTTTACATGTATATGTCTGTATTGATGTAACTCTTACTGATTAAATTATGTATATTTCTCCAAGTCGCTGGTAAGAGCACATGATATGGCAACAAATCAGGATCAGATCTGTGTGGAAGTCCACTGGCAACAGCCCTCATCGGATGATGATTTATTATTTACAATTATTTTTTGAAATTGACCAGCTAACCAAATTTTAACCTATTTAATTTTTGCTTTATTGATTTTGTACAGTAGATTTTATATTAAATGTCTCCCACAACTGCAAATATGTCACCAGCTAAATTTATCAAGCACATTCATCATCTTATATATCTTGTGTCTTTAGCAATGTATTTTTCTCTAGGAGAATTCAGTTCATTGCTTCACTGTAATGGTTACACTTCAGTATAAACTTCAGGAATACATTTGAGTTGTCTGAATCAGGATTTTATAACTTCACGAAGCTTGATCACTTTGACTTGCTGAATTTCAAGTTCATTCATCTGCATGGATAAATCTCTGTCAACACGGGCTGATAGAGGTCACTTTTTAATTCATTTGACATCGGTGGGTGAGGCTTTTCAAAGTTTTTTACAGAATGACACTCAAAGGGGAGATGTAGAATCCTCTGTAGTCAATCAATCTTCTTTCTGTTTCCAGAATTTAATTGGGTTAGGAGATGTTAGCAGATGTTGAAAGGAATAGGAATAGATAGAGACAATATCTGTATAAGCTGTAGAGTGTATTTCTACACTGAAGAACTGCACTGAGATGACCAAGGTAACATTACACTACAGTTGTGTGCTGAAAGAAGGATTGTCATGGTAGCATAGATTTTCACTTGAACAAATTTCCAAAAAAAAGAACTATCTTTGCCCTCTCCTGCACTGTGTAATGCAGGCATAGTCTTAATCTTTCACTGTTTGAAGAGGAAAAATTTTATACTGAGTTGTCAGGCTGATAAAGGTTACAGAGCTGACTTTATTTTTTACAGGAGAGTAAAACAGGCTCTGCTTAACTTAAAATAATAACTTTGGAATACCATTTTACCAGCTCATTTAGTTCATATTTTCAACACATTCATTTTGAAATTATAACCTACTGTTTTAAAAAATAAGGTGCTTAGAGGATAAGATAATTGAAAGGATGTCAGAAAAAGCTACAGAATGGTGCTCTACATCCAATAGGACATTATTTCCTTATTGCTCTTTAAATTTTGTTAATAAAATATCTTTCTTCAATGACTAAATATGAAGAATAAGTATGTATTTCCAGAAAGCATAATTTGCTATCGCATTTCATGCACTAGGGGATTTCATTTGTGTAAATGCTTTGCTTTCTAAAATACTTAGTATATGGCTTTATGACTTTGGAAGGACATTTCTGACTCTTTCTCTGATGAAAACCTGCTCTGCTTGAGTTTCTTGAAACAGAATAGCTGTTGGCACCTTGTAGAACTCCATAATAGAATTTACATATATTAAATGAAAAATAAATTAGTTTGACCAAGTTACACCAGTACACAACATTTTGAGAGTAACTTTTAAGAACACAAATACATAATAAAAATGTACTCATGATATTTTTCTGCTCGCAACTAGAAGATTCTTTGAAAACTTAGTCATAATTAACAGCACAGGTTGGAATGAGAAAGGTTGTCGGTATGATATTAAAACTTTCTTTAATAAAGAAAAGTGAGGTTTTCCACCTACTTTAACATTTGAAAACTTCCTCCAATTGTATTCATAAATGCATGCAAACGTGAAAGATATGGGAAGCTCAGCTGCAGAAATTGTACATGCTTGTCATATTACAATGCCTTTACTAGCAAACGTCTCTGTGTATGAAGTCAGTTCACTCTATCTTAAATTTTCAGAGCTTTCAAAACCTTTCACTGAGTCAGCATTACTTGTTTCATTTATCTGAGAACTGGTTGCTTAACCAAGGTGTTTAACCACGGTTCCAGAAACTTGACTTTAGACATAAGATTAGGAGATTTTAGTGAAAGTATTGGAATTTTAGCTACCCTAAAAACTATTAGAAAATTGTAAAAGAACTACTTTAAAATGTCACAGAATACTTCAAGTATATTGCTACAATACTCAATGAGAGATCAGAAAATAAAATTTCTGCTTTTAGGAAAAAACCAAACGAGATACAGTTAAAAACATAACACCGCATTTGCTTATTAAAACTGTTCTAAAGATATTTTTATTGTGCATGGTTATATTAATGACAGCTATACCCTGAAAATTCAGGTTTGGCTACATAGAAGTTTCTTTTCTGAAGTAGCAGTAACTTAACAGTTACAGTTTAGGAAGGAAAAACAAAACCAGCACAAAACAAAACAAAAAAATCCTGTGATTTTTTAAGTCTGTCTTTGAGGTTTCACCTTGGGGTAAGTCCGGCGTTAATGTGTTTTTCATCCTCCTAGCTGTGCCCTAGCTGGGACCCATTTACATGAACTAAAATCAGTTTTTGAAAGCCAAAATCAGGCAAAACATTCATTTAATTTCATGCTATTTTAACATGTGCCTTGCAGAAATGATGAAGTCAGGAAAAACACAGCCCCAAATGCACTAGTGAGGCCTCTTAAACTACATTTGTTTGCATACTTTGGCTTTATGAGAGTAAGTTTTAAAACAAGATTTACAGAACAAAAGCAATCTGAGCTGCAGTTAAGCAAGACACGCAGGGCTGCAGCTGATGTTTTCTTGTGCAACGCATTTAATTTTCACGTAGTAGGTGTTGTTGATGGATATGTCATAGATCAGCACTTCTTGGATATTTGAGTGATCAGAGGAGTTTAGAAGTATTGAAACTGGAACATGCCAGTGTTGCTCGTGCCAAATCTGGTGGTACACTTAGAGGTGTGCATCATGTGCAAGGAAAAATTTCAAAGGTTCTGGAGTTAATGATCTTGCCTGTTAACCCCCTGTGACGTTGTAACTATCTGGAATAAATGTAGGCAACTTCTCAGAATAAATAGTGATCATTTACTTCACATCAGATTTCTGCTTCTGAGGGCTGACCACAAGCCAAACAACATAAAAGCAGTGGATTTTGGCACTCAGGAGCAGGAAGTATGACTGATGTTAGGATTGACAGGTCAGGCTGCAAGAACTAAAAAAGGTTAATTCAAGAAGCACAAAAAATATTTATTTCTAGGTACTCAAATGTAAGATTTTCAATATAAATTTTACAGGTACACTGGTTTATACTGAATACAGGTTAAAAAAAATTCTCTAATGTTACCTTTGGACAGTGATTAGAAATAGTCCTGTGGATTTAGACAATACCTTTCATTTGCCTGCTAGAATATAGGGCATCCACAGATCTCAAATTTTATGGGGGCAAAGTTTCTTCCTCAGCATCTTGTGGAATCACATTCTTAATGTAGTTCAGGCAGAGATACTTCAAAATTTCTTTATAGTTTTTTCAGGTTGCTGAGAACTGGAAAGAAGGCACTAAGACTCACCACTAAAGTAACTACCAAACACGTTCTTGCACACAGAGAGAGTCTATATTGCACAAGCCACGCATTGAAAAAATTCTGTCCCAGCAAGCAGTGGGACTTCATTACGGTTGGATGGATTGCTTGGCAGGAAAAATCTCTTTACAGAATCTTGCAAAATCTTAGTGCTGCTTAGCACCTTCTTGTGAAATAGTGCCCTCAATGCTCAGCTGAATGTTCCAAGGTCTTTGTGGGTAGATAATCTGTGGCTACTTTTCCAATTCAACATGTTCTACTTTCTCAAAGGAATGCCAAAATACACAGAAAAATACATTTCTCAAATAAAATATGTATATCTTGTGGACAGCAAACATCAGAAATAAGGCTCTTACCTGCCTTGAGAGAAAAATAATCATGTCCCTTAAGATGTAAAATTCAGCACCAGAATAATTAGAATTTGTTTCAAGAAGACTTTAGATCCCTCTAATGTTTATATGGCACATTGCAGTGCAGAGGAGACTCCGGTGGTCTCTTAACAGCTTAATAAGTAAGACAACAGGATATATACACAGTTTTTCAATAACCAGCCACAGTGTTGGAAGATGAGAAGTGGGGTCATCATGGCGCAGTGTCACATTATGCCTTGCATATGCCTACATGTGGCCCAACAGTTCTAACCACTACTCTCATTTTATTTATATGAAAATTGAAAGAATTTCATCAAATAAATTGTTTTTACAGGTCAGAGACCAGAATTAAAGAATTCCTGTAACTTAGGCATGTGCTAGGTCATATATTCACTCCCAAAGTGCAGTGATTGTTAGCAGGTTACCATTAATATCTGAGACTTAGCTTGCATAAATCAGTTTCTAGCTATGAAGAATTGTAGAATTCTGGAGTCAGACTCCTAAAGGCTAGTTTCCCACTCTGCGTTTGCCTCTGTATTCTTTTAACACCCATGAAATTCAGCTATTGCATCTTGTATTATTCTCATTTCAGTTAACCAACTGTTATATATACCAAATTCTTATAGCTTAACTCTGAAAAAGTGGAAAGGGACAAAAAGGCTTTGTCTTTTTAAGTATTTATAACTCCTTTCTTTAACCTGAATTTTGATTTAACCACCTGTAGTTAGATTTGCAAGAAAATAAAATGTTGATAAAGGGAATGCATAATGATTTCCTCAATTTAAGTATAGTATTTGCCATGCTGTTAGGTAGCTGGGAAAACAAATATTTTCCTAGGTTATACGTCTTGGCCCTCTTGGGCTGCCTCGGTGATCTTTTTCATATTTGGAAGCAACATTGCCCGCTCTGAACACAGGAAACACCATAAAACTGATCTTCCAGTTTCATAGCAATGTACTTCTTATCAACAATGTCTTATTGGCTGGATGGTGGCACTCAAAGAGTTGCAGTCAACGGTTCAATGTCCACGTGGAGACCAGTGACAAGTGGCACTCTACAGAGGTCGGTGTTGGGACCAGCGTTGTTTAGCATCTCTGTCAGTGACACGGACAGTGGGATTGAGTGCACCCTCAGCAAGTCTGTTGACGATACCAAGCTGTGTGGAGCAGTTGACACGCTGGAGGGAAGGGGTGCCATCCAGAGGGATCTGGACAGGCTTGAAAGGTGGGCTTGTGCAAACCTCGTGAAGTTCAACAAGGCCAAGTGCAAGGTCCTGCATGTGGGCCAGGGCAATCCCAAGCACAAATACAGGCTGGGCAGAGAATGGATTGAGAGCAGCCCTGAGGAGAAGGACTTGGGGATACCAGTGGTTGAAAAACGACATGAGCCAACAATGTGGATTTGCAGCCCAGAAAGACAAATATATGCTGAGCTGTATCAAAAGAAGCACAGCCAGCAGGTTGAGGGAGGTGATTCTGCCCCTCTACTCCACTCTGGTGAAACCGCACCTGGAGTACTGCATCCAGCTCTGGAGCCCTCAGCACAGGAAAGACATGGACCTGTTGGAGCGAGTCCAGAGGAGGATTCTCAAAAATCAGAAAAATGATAAGAAAGCTGGAGCACTTCTCCTATGAGGACAGGCTGAGAGAGTTGGGGTTGTTCAGCCTGGAGGAGAAGGCTCTGGGGAGACCTTATAGCAGCCTTGCAATACTTGAAGGGGGCATACAGGAAAGATGGGGAGGGACTCTTTATCCAGGAGTATAGTGATAGGATGAAGGGTTAAGATTTTAACCTGAAAGAGGGTAGATTTAGACTAGATATTAGGAAGAAATTGTTTACTGTGAGGGTGGTGAGATGCTGGAACAAATCACCCAGGGAAGTTGTGGCTGCCCCATCCCTGGAAGTGTTCAAGGCCAGGTTGGATGGGGCTTTGAGCAACCTGGTCTAGTGGAAGATGTCCCTGGCCATGGCAGGGGGGGTGGAACTAGATGATTTTTAAGGCCCCTTTTGACCTAAACCATTCTATGATTCTGTGACAAAATTACTCAAGAGCAGAGACCCGACTTTGTAAAAAAATTTATAACCTCATAAAATACATATAATACCGTTTTCCCCTTAAAAAGTTCATTTTGCTTCTCTGCAGTCTGTACATTAAAGGACAAAGCTAGCAGTTCATATACACCCATACAAATATATACATGTATTTTTTTTTAAATATATATACACACACATCTGTGTTTTCAGTATCCTTTTATAAGGCAACAAATCTAAGAATTCACAATTTTAGATACCCTCTATCCTATCAGACAAAAATGTACAGAATGTTTCTCCTGTTGCTAAAACATATTTTCAAGTTGTTTGGGTTTAAAGTGACCTTAGAGTTTAAATGAAATAGGTTTTTTTGCCTCATGAGGAATTATCATTATCCTAAATGATTTTACAGTTCAACACAGTATAGCATATCTGGTATATCAGCTTTTTCTTTCTCCTTCTGCATCTTCTTTCTTCCACCCCTTCATTACTACAAATCCAGAACACAGAACATGTGATTCATAAGTTTCCAGAGAGAGAGAGGACAGAGCAGGATAAGAACAACCGCAGGCTTTTCTACCATCAGTGGCCCACCTTCCTTGGTGACAGGAGGTATATATTCAGAGGATATGACTGTACTGTGCTTTAGAGCCGTGTGGGTTTCTGACTCTTCCTGAGGTCTGAAGTGTTATTTTCATGAAAAACCCTGCAGGCAGCTTGCCTGCAACCTTAATCACCTCCTCTCCATTTCTAACACAGATTTCTTGCATCTATGAGTTTTCCCATAAGATGATTTATTGTGCATAAAATTCCACTTTACACCTAATGTAAATTATACTGCCAGCTATCCAAATGCCAGCTATCCTCCAAAAACTTGGTCTTCTGGAGGCAGTAAGCTGTCTGTTCTGAAAGTCTAAGGGCTTTCTAAAACACAGTGGGTTTTACCAAAGCTTCCTCAGGCAATTACTGTCTATTTCTATGATTTTAATTATTTAATTAATACTGCCTGTTGTGAATAAATTTGGTATCTATTCATCCATTTTTCAGAAGGTCTACAAGCTTCTTTATCCCTCTGGATGATTTTGTGAATTGTGCTAAACATTACAGCTAGCAGCAGTAGTTGGAATATCATTAATACAAAGCAGTAGACAGCTGCTGTTAGAATAAATTTCCTTCTGGATATTTGTACACCATAGCTCAGCTTGAGGTGCATCTATAGAAGCAAATAAGTAAAAACTACCAGAAGGTGTGCAAATGAAACAAACCGATTAAGAACTCAGTGCTGAACCAACACAATTATAAATGTACACATCTATCACACGATTGAAAGAAAACTAATAGCATATCCCCAATTAAAAAAGACGATACAGAAATTGTGAATGAGCTATCCAGTACTGCTGACAATTAGTGCTGGGAAGGCTCTACTATCAATGCTGCAGTCATGCTGATATAAGCAGAGCAGAAATGGACTTAGTGAGGCTTTCAACAAAAACTGATCATTCTTCTTCAGAATAAATAACTGTTTATCAAACTAACTCTTTTTATGGGAAAGATGGAATAAAAGGAAGCTGTGCAACACCTGTAGCCTCTATAACCTGCAACATACAAACATTCAGGACTCTTTTAAGTCAAACTACGGTTGCCCACTCCTCAGCTGGTAAAGGCTCATTCTCATGCCATTTGACACCAATTTATCTGTCATTTCTGGGATCTGAGAACGTATGTGAAAAAAATACTGCAAGTGCTTCTCAGTCATGAGCTCTTGCGTGTGTTGAGGCCTAATGACTGGCTGTAAGTCTGCAAACTGTGCTCAATAGTCATTTGTTGACAGTTAGAATATTTGGGGTATAGATCACATCCCATGCTATCAAGCGCTATTCAATGCCTTCTAATGAATCTTTTCCCAGCTCCTTAGTCTGTTTTCCCTATTAATACCTAAGTACATTTAAAAAGCCACCTTGCGCTTACTTTATGCTTTAGCTTCCATTTTTGTGTTTATATGTTCTGCCTCTTTTTCCGTCTCTAGGAGATCAATGTTCTGCCACATCTTACAATCTATCTATCCTCTTCTTTCTGTGTGTGTACAGGACTTAGCACAGCGGTCTGTCTCTGCAGTCTTTTAGGGGGGTGAATATGGAGTACGCTGGAGGCACATGGGACCTTATGTACCTGATAGGGCTTTAGGGTTTTAACAAACTATTGACTATGCTTAGACAGGTTATCTGTAGGTTGTCTAGAAGGTAACTATACAGGTAAGATATAGCAAATACACTAAAAACCATAATGCTTGTGACTGATAAAAAGCTTGCTCAGTCCATTGGTGCTCACAGATACTGCTACAATTCAAGCTGCAGACAGTAGTAGAAACTATGAAAGAGAGGCTTTTACTACTGTAACAATATTTCACCGAACCAAGTAATTCATTTTGACGGCTTCCTTAGGTCAACACTGGGATGCCAGATTTTTTGCTGTAAAATGACAATCTCCTGGACTTTTTTTTTTCAATGAAAGGATTAAGTTTTATTCACCAGTCAGTGTGATGACAACTATTTCACTTGCCTTAATTGTCGTGGAAATACAAATTTAAGTGAATAGTTAAGAAGATGAGTTAGTCATAGGTAAAAATACTCGATGAGGATTATTTATGATGCTATTTCCATGTTCCTGGCTTCAGTTTCCTATTGGAAATGGTGAAGCTTGCTATGTTCCAGTCACAATGTTTGTACTATCTACACAAATAACAGGGTACATTTCATATAATGCTACTAAATTTAACCTCAGAAGTAATATTAGCTAATAGTGTTTTAGAAGGAGAAAAGTAATAAATACCATGGTAGCAGCCATTCTGGCAATTTAAATAATGTGCTAGAAAATAATGCCTCTTATGCTGCCCTCAAAATGATAAATGAAAATACCATATTAAGGTTTGAACTATAAAGATGCATTCAGGGGTAAACATTTTACTGTATTTGTACTGAAGAATCTTTTAATGACAGAAGTACCAAAACAGCTCATGTGTCTGAGCAGGACCCCTTGGACATGACAAGTTCTTCCTTCAAAGAGCAAGACCAAGCACTGTGCCCTATCTGCACAGATGTAGGATGTAACACCTGAGTTCTGAGAGTCTTTCACACTCTCTTACTGTTTTTCAGAGATCTTGTCTAATAAAGCCTCCAGGTATCATATATTTTTACTCTAGAATAAACTGATGCCCATTGAAATCTCCCAGTAACAAGGGGTATTGAAACTAAGGTACAGATCCTAGGAAGTTTCTACTTTTTTTATTTTTTTTAAATAACAAGTTTATTTACAGCTTCCATACTGGTAGATAACACCTATGGTTCATTACATAAGGATCCCTGATAGCTAAGAAACATTTTTATGATAAATTAAGCACTCTGCTTAATAACCTGATAATAATATGTCTCCCTGCAATAATCAGCAGAAGTGTCTACCTTTTCGTTCCAGAGCAGAGATGGTAATAATTCAATGACAGGTGTAGCTTGGTCTGACTGGAACTAACAACTATTAGGAGCAGAGAGCCTATTTATCTTTATTGCTTCAACTTGAGCCATACAAACTTGATATACGATTCTGTCACAGGAAGCTCAGTGTCACCTACCAGTACCACCAAATATTTCAGCTAAGGAGATGAACTCATTCTGCATTCTGATTCATAGTGTATTTCCTTTCGTTATGGATCACTAACCCAACAAGGTCTGACAAGAGGACAAAGTTTCTTGCAATGATTCAGGAATCCACTCATGCTGACATTTCTCCAAAAGTGGAAGCTTTTTATGTGATTGTCCACATACTGTCTTTGAATTTACTGTACTCGAATAGGTATAAGTTACTTTCTGGAACATTCTTTGTCAACTTCTTTGTCTGTTTCTTTCCTACTGCAGGCAAAGGCATCACATAATCCTGATTATGCATCTCCTCTCTGCACCTATTTAAACCCAAACTCATCTTTCTGAACACCAGTGATTAGAACCGTAGACAGAACTCTAGATGTCTGTCTGTTATGCTTTGAATACTGACATTCATATTCTTCCACTCTACTGAAAATATTTTGGAAATATCTTAGTACCACATCTGACCTTTCCAGATACACTTTATTGATGGTTCAAAGTAATTTTTACAGTTTTTATACTAATCCCCAATTTCTCTAGTTTAATAGATTCCATTAGAATACTGTATGTGAAGTCCAGAGAGCTTACACTGTCTGCACTGTTCTTTTACAAAAAGTGAAATTTTATCAAAGAAAGCCATACAGCTGGCTTAGTATGACCTACTTTTGGTAAATTTGTGTTGCACCTATTCCCATTTCACATTTACCGCCCTTTCTCTAATTAGATTAATTAAAAATCCCTGGTATTAGAACCAATCTTTATGTACAAGTTTCTTCCTTCTGTATTACAGAAAAAAGATTATCTGATACCCCATAATTCAGTGTGTTGAGATCTTTTTATTTTGATGCCACTGAGGATGAAGTAATTAGACCTCATTTAATTAGAGCTATTAGGGCTTTGGGGACAATATGCTTTGCCCTTAACCTGAGAAGGAAGTCTGGGCAATCAATATTTGTTGGAACCAAGGCTATTTCATAACATAACTGCAACAGGAAACAACACTTTTCTATGAGTGTGTTGTATGCTCCTCTCATATCAAAGATAGTGGTATCACTTGATATTTCTCAGCCTGAGTTACCTCCAGTGTAACTACCGGTGTAATCCATTTGATTTCAGAGCCCTGAGAGGACACTGTAAATTACCCGCTTCTCCATTTGTATGCATTCTTCCCTATCAGAATAACAGTAAACTGATTTTGCGTGTGCTTTACCCAGAAAACACACCTGGCAGAAGTAGAGGCATATGGAAAGAGGTAGGGAAAAATCTGTTGCCTTGTTTTTAGGATGCCAGACTCTAACGCAACTCTCAGTGTAAACCAGAGTAATTCTGAGTTTGTTGTAATTGACACCAAACATCTCTAGTTAAAAACATATCCTGATCCACCGTGGTTTTCATGGGGATTTGCTTCAGTCTGTAGCACTGTTGCCCCCTATTTAAAATACCCACGATTTTTTTTTCATAAAACTGTGATTTACAGAAGTGCTTCCTCTTCTCTGCAGCATAAGATCCTTGTGTTGGATGTTGTAAAGACAGCAGCATGGAAAATATACCACAGGAAAGAAGACGCTCCTTCTAGATGCAGAAAGGTATGGGAAGTATCAGAGATGGAACCTGGCTTTTAATTCAACTGTTCCCTGGTGCTACAGGTAAATTCATTGCGTTCGGAGAACTCCACCTGCAGTCTTGGTTCGTCTGCCTCTGGAGTTACCAGTGTTGGCCATGATTTATCCTCACCTCATCTCTTGAAGAGAGTTCCATCCTGATTAAAGAATAGATTCAATTATTACTGAAACAATAGTAATAATAATCATAATAATTTCTAATCTTCAGTCTTGATCCGAAAAATGTTTGACTTATTCTGTATTACCTTTACCTGTCTCGTCCAATTCCCATTTCATCATTTCTTTCTATTAAAACTCTCTCTTGCAATAAAAAAAGACGACGTCTTCTTGGCTAGCCCAGATACCAGTGGTGTTTCATTGCTTTTGTTCAGTCTTAGGAAAAAAGGCAACACTTATGGTTATTGCCCTTTAACTAACCTACATCTCAGTAAGATAACTTTTGTTTTGACAGTGCCTTTTAAAACACTAATCTCTGATGCTACACTATGTCATGTGCTTTCTGAATATTTAAGAACTACCTGTTTTGTGAATGAAGTTTTCCTCACTTATCGCAAAAATAGAATTTCAATTTTATAATAATACTTTCACTTTGTCTTACCTGCTAAATGTTTTTACTTCAAGAATTCCTCTAAGGTATTTGTCTACTTGATCTTATGAAATGTTTTAAAGATTTTTCTCCTCAACTAAGCAGCCTGTATTTTTTTCTCTACCCTCAGGCTCTTTCTCAACTAACTACACTATAGGAGCCAGACTGCAGTCCCTCAAGATCTCTCCAGAGACAAAAGACTTTCAAAATCAGCCTGAAAATTTCTGTAGTTTAAATTCTCGCTTCATGTATAATTCCTTATTGTTGATTCTGAATCCTCAAATGTTAAGCCTGTTAAAATATATGTAGCTTTAGATGGTTATGATGCATTAATGCTTGACTTTAGACTCACCATTCAGAACTGGAATAAATTTTTTCTTTCTTTTTCCATTATTGTGCCACCTTTTTGTATATCTGTTTGCAAGATGATATTAAATACATCCCCTCCAAATTAATTATAAAAACAGTATGAAACTGCAAAATAAAGACAGTGTATGCTATATGCATTATAGTGTTGGGGTTTTTTTAAACTGTAACTGACTTTTCATTATAATTTGATACCTGTGAAAGATATATTATTGTCACAAAAAGCTTAACATTTGCAAACACAAACAAATCACAATCTATTATAGAATGTATTCCCTATCAATTTCCTGGCAATTTCTCACGAATTCAGAATCTAACATCAAAAGCATGCCGTGCTCATTTTTTAACTCACCTTTTTAACAAGTGGTCTCGTACATTATCCCTTTAAAAACTTATGTGCATACACACACAATTTGAAACAACACAGCTGTGATTTCGGGGCTCTGTATTGTGTGTAGCACACAGATGGAGGTTCTCCATTTCTTTGAATTTTTTCACCTGAGTGTACTGGAATCTGAAACCAAATTGATGGCTGTGAAGGAAAATGAAGTGATAGCAAAGCAACCCCCAGGGATCAAAGGCACAGCATTCATTAGCCTGTGCTCGGTGTGTCCAGCACCTGAGCCTTCACTACTGTGTACTATTGCATTGTGTGGTACAGATAAAGCAATTCATATGGAACTACTCTGGGTGTAGTTTATAGTGTTGCATCCAGCAGTGAATAGATAACTCCAAGACTTATAGTTATTGTAGACTATTCCCAGCAAGCCAAACTCTGATAGTTTATATTAGGTGAATATATCTTTTTCAAGTAATCCTTACATATTGTCTCAAAACCAATTTTGCAGAGGGTATTTGAAAGTCCTAAAAAACCCTCAAAACCTTTTCCTGCTCTATAACTTGTTTGAAAGAACAACTTTCTAAATATGTCTTCCATAAACTACCTCAAAATCAAGCTGAGTTTCCTACAAGGTAAGTCCATCTGTTCATAAAAACATGCTTTTTGAGGCTTAGTTCAGCTCTTCAATCACACTACCAATGAGATAACTAAAAATCTCAGAGTTTTAGCAGATTATTGCACATCACATAATTTCTGATGCCATTTATTTGATGTAATTCATTAATAGACAGCAGGTTTTTGAAAGAGGGACAACTTTCATATTTGACAAGAATTGCACGACCATAGCAGAGCAGTGCTGACCACCCACAACTTCCTAAACTCTGGTTCTATTAACCCAGTAACCATATGAGGAAAATACTACATTGCGCATTTTCTGGCAAAGAAGTTTTCTTAAAAAAATGTTACTTATTAAAAGAAATTACTTAAATTAATAAGAGAAGTGATCTTTACTAGGCTAGAGAGTTGAGCTGAGGGGAACCTAATGAAATTCAACAAGGGCAAATGTAGGGTCCTGTACCTGGGGAGGAATAATCCCATACACCAATACAGGTTAGGGGCTGACAGATTAGGCTCCCTATGTGAATTGCCTTGCCAAAGGAATGAGGAACCTTCTTCCCTAATAGGTCCCATCCTGATAAGTGCCTTTATCTAGACACAGCCTGTCTGTACTTACATATTCCTCAGCATGGAGTTTTCTAAGGATATAATAAAGTAATGAGAAGCTGAATTCTCAATGAACTTGGGAAAAGTTTTGCTGGATGATGGAAGGAAATTTGTCTGCGTGCTTAAACAAAACACAGTATGCACAGCAAAGCTCAGAGTTTCTCAGAATAGTCTTGATTTCTTCTGGCAGCAGGGGATGGCAGTATTCTTACCACTTAAAGAAAAATTTTGTAGAAGTCTTGCTTGCGTTATTGTTTTCAATAGGATTGTTAGGTATCAGTTTTCCCTTATTCTTCAAAGACATTATTTATTGCTAAGTCTGGATCCTGCTAGCCAAACGAACTTAGTCCAAAACAACACCCCTGAATTACAAGGTCTGTAGTTCACAATTCATGTTCAGCTGAAGTGATCTGATACAAACTCAGAGTAGAGCATTAAATCTAATGAGGGAACAGCGCCTCGTATCTGCAGAGGATTTTTGAAGACAGTGCAACATTAACCAATCTTGTGCCCTGGTATTGTTGGTGGGCAACAGCCACTCTTAGATACTTGGGATCCTGCAGGTATTTAGTTCTGCAATTTCTAAAGGAAGAAGGAACATAAAAACACACATTCCTTTCTTGTGCCTCAGCTGCACATACATTCCACAGGCAGCCCAGTAAACTAGGAATGCAGCACTCCCACAGAGACAGAAACAACTGCAACACCAGCTGAAACAAAACTAGAATAAAATTTTGCTCCTGCTAGCTGACCCTTAAAATGTTACTGGAAAATAAGATGGAAGAAGGGAGTCTGCCTGTACAGCAGTTGGGAGCAGAGTTGTTCGTTTTTTGTTTTCCTTCAAATACTGTGACTGACCTGAAAAAGGATGGAAAAAGAAATTGTGGTCAGAGCTTATGCTTAGGAAAAATGTATTCAATTCTTGCCTGGTTAAAACTTAGTGTAACTGCCTATCTTCATTAGACTGAAACCAGAGCGAACAAATCAGTGAAAGCTCGATTAATCAGGTAGTGTTATGTGTCATTGGTATGCCTCAGAAAAAAAATTAATCTCATAAAATTTCCAGAAAGAACTTATATGGCAAAATTGCTTGTTTACACCTAGAATACAAGAGACAATACTGCAATGTTTTGCTTCCTTCTATTTTTTCTGCTATAAAGGATACATAATGGAAACAAAATGCCGGGGAAAAATAGTTTTTTACATCTTTATTTTGGCAAATTCATTTAAATCACAAAGTGTGAAATATAACACAGGAATCTGTCGGAAGATACGGCTTTCTATTTGGAACAAAAATATCTTAAGTCCAATTAATTAAAGTATTATACTAGTATGGGTAATTTGCAAAAGAGATTTTCTCCATGCTGAATTTCACTTTTTATAGAATCTTTATCTTCTATACCTAGAACAGGAAATATCAGTATATATTCACACATAAAGATTTCAGATGCAACACTTATAGCAGTGCCCAGTGTAGAGTTTTAGATTCAGCTGTGGTTTTCTCCAGTTTAAGCAAATTTAAATGTCAAACTCTTCATGTTATTGTGAAATAGCCTATGAGAACCAAACCATCAACATAAAAACTGCTAGAAATACCATGTGTAGAGTGCGGACCTCTGAAATTATGATGGTTTCCATTTTCAATATGTTTTGGCTTTGCTTCAGATGAACTAAATTTAAAGCTTTTTTACTTCAAGCTTTGAGTTGGAATGAGCTTAAACTCACTACACTGAGTCATATGCAGCCCACATATTATTCACATTTGCTCAGTTTTAGACCCATTTCCCTTTGTAAACTTTTGTGAACATCCTGTGAAGAGATAAAGTGTATAATGAAGAAAAGTAAGTTACCAGTTTGTTTTGAGCTAATTCTGGACAGGAAGAATACCTGGGAGCTAGAGAAGGTCTTGGATCTTTTGCACCTTACCTAATCTTCATAACGCTGAGTCTCAAACTATGGTCACAGCTGTCAGTACCTCTGAGGTGGCCCAAAGTAATATCTTAGCATTGTGTTTGTGACGATTTTATTATGGTTCATAACTATAGACCATTTCCCACTTTCACCAAGATGAGAGCAGGAACTTTCTTTCCTCTCTAGGACGGGAGAAAGACAAGTAGATTTTCCCACCAGGTCTCAGCTACAGTCACGTGTCATTGCATGTTCCACAACAGATGTAGAGCTCTGACTATAGACTGTGGTTCAGAAAATTTGAGAATCCTTGATCTAGATTTGCTGTTAAATATTGGATAATTTAAATTTTTAGGTGATTCACAAGTTATACTCTTTCTACCTTCTGATAGGCATTTTACCTTCATTATCTTTGGGTCTCTAGTGTATATGTGAAATCCCTTTATAAACTTTACTGTGTCAGCCTTCAGAAAACTGGGGAGAAATTCTCCACTGAATTGTTATTCCAGCAGCTATTTCACTTTGATTTAGTATTTGTATCTCAGTCTATGTCTGTAAGTCTAATATCTAATATCTAAGTCTATATCCTTGAAAGATTTTTGTATCAGTTATTCCCAGATTTTCTGCCTTCCTGTGGAAACTATTGAGTCTTTGTATGAAAAAGAAAAGCTTGACTCGTGTAAAAGCAACAAAAATCTTAGTACTTCCTTACTAAAATAGGATATTTCTTTCTTTTATTCTGGGGCAGTTCTACTGCCAAACCAGTTCTGATTCTGTCTAGGGACATGGTTCAGTGGTGGTTTTGGCAGTGTTAAGTTGATGGTTGGACTCAATGATCTTAAAGGTCCCTTCCAACCTAGATGATTCTATGATTCTATTATTCAGTGAAGCCATTAAGGTGACACCAAAGACTAGTGAATTCGGTGGAGAAATTCTTTACAATACACTAATGCAAAGTCAGTCCTATCTATAGCCATGCATCTCCCATGTTTTTCTGGGGTGTCTTGGTTCCAAGGAGCTCTGAGTATTCAACAAGCAAGAAATGGACTTCTGACACACTTCTTCACAAAGGTAAGAAAAGAGAGTTTAATGTTTATATTGAGTTCAAGGCCTTGAACTCCTGACTCAAAGTATTTATTGAAAAATTCGCTCTTTCTGGTTTGCAGAGCCTTTTATTCCAGTTGCCTGTATTGTGAAATTATTAGAACAGTTGTGCCCTTAGATCTGCTTTTGATCTGAGACAACTGGCAATCTCCTAAACAATTTACAACAAAGGCAAGGACCTGTATGGGTCAAGACCATTAGTAATGGTTATTTTGAATGTGACTGGCATCCTTCAGATATTAAGATTTTAATAGTATAGAAAAACAGTATCCTGTACTTGTTGACTACAGTGCCAAGGAGTGCTACCTGAAATATTCAATTTACTACTATAGATATATGCAGATGATTCCAGTATGTCCAAGTTTGTGTTATACTGGGGAGACTGGAACTGGACACAGTATTCCAGGTGTGGCCTCACGAGTACTGGGAAGAGGAGAAGGATCACCTCCCTCCACCTGCTTTCAATGCTCTTCCTAATGCAGCTCAGGATACTGTAGACAAAATAATGTTGTTCTAATAATCACTACTCAACTATATAATCTGAAAACATCCATTATTTGGTTTGCAGTTACAGTTTATCAAGTCATTGTTATTTATAAGCTTTTTTTTAATGATGACTACAGATGATCATATGCATACTGGAAAGGGATATTATTTTCCCGAGGGTGGCCTAGCTAGCTACTGTCTTGTTCCTGTGCTATCTGTATATAATTCAATGTGCCTGTGACTGTTTTAGAGTCCCTCTCTTGCTCCAGTTTCTTCCAAAGTTAAAACAGCAGCGATGTGTGGCTTCTATGCCTGTCGCAGACAATGAGAAAGCAGGTCTTTGCAGAATTGTCTCCCCTGTGAATGTGATATAAAAATTGAAACTTGGTCTCAAATTCTTCAGTGCTTGTAACATATACCAGTGTGGTTTCCAGATGTAGCAAAGGGCCGGGTTTGCAGGCACGTTCATGATTTGGGTTAGTCTTACCACCAATATAATGTTTATTACTCAGGAATTATTACCTTAATGCAAACACATGCACACACAAATTGCTGGTGTCTGTTTTATTGTATGCTACAGTTTGGCCTGGGTGTGTCCAGAATTAGTCTCTGGATAAGAGATCAAGTTATGCTAGTGCAGTACTGCCTGTAACCCTTTAGCATCTGAATCTTTCAGACAATTTGAGTAGTCTTGCCATCAGAATTAGATTTGAGGAAAGCCTACTGCATGCAATTACCTTGATGGGGTCGCTGTGATGTCGGCCTTTACAGTCACTGCTGAGATAATAGTTCCAACAATTTGCCAGAAGTAGAATCCAATTTGTGACTTAGTTTGGGTCATGCAGCAGTTTGTATGGATACCCTGCAAATCATGCAAGCCTGAGAATACTGTCTTTGAAGATATTTTGTTTTGTTAACAACTATATAGCAAACTCCAGAAATTCCATGCTGTACTATCTGATAGACAGTAGAGACAAAAAGAGTAAAATAAAGTTAATTCAAAGCCAATTGCTTTAAGAAAAAACAGACTCTCTGTGTTTTCAAGTCACAGTCAGTGATCGCTCTGTAACTAAAGTCCCAGCCAGTTTTGCAGGAGTCAGTTTGTTTTCATTTTGGAGTCTGCTATGTAAACAGTAATTCTTTATAATAGTATGTACTTGCTAGCGAGAAGTACAGCCAGGTTAAACAGTACATGTCTATCTTTTTTAAAAATTTTTTCTCTTTGTTTTATAATTTAGTTTTGCTGGGCAAGGCTAATTTAAAAACACAAATCAGATGCCAGGGAAGAAAACACCCCAAAGGTTCTGTACTTGGAAAATCTATATTACTTATTATTAGCTCCCATAAAATTAGCAACCTGTACTTTTCAGTCTCGCTTCTCAGAAAAACAATTGCTCTTGATAGCTGAAAAATTACCCTAACATAAGGACATGGGAAAGAAAGTAAATGGGAATATTGTTACCTTTTGCAATAGTGTTTTTACAAAACTTGAAAAGCTTGATTCAGAGAACTTAAATATTCAAAATCAGTGATGGGATCTCATAGATTTTGGTCAGGTTTATATTTTAAATGTCAAGCTATGAGTCTGAAAAATGAAACTGGAACACGGTTTTGGACATTGTGTCTAACTACGGCTTCCAAAAAAGAAAGAGAAAACAGAGTGTCTTGAATATCAGTTTAAATAGGAAAACAAGTTATAAACATTCCTTTCCTGACTACCATTCTTAACTTTGTACTGCAGCTAAAAAGTATTGTTTCAATGGGTTAAAAAAATAAAAATTGGTATTTGTGGTTGCAGATTGCAGTTTTGTTCCTAAAGATAATTTCCAGGTTAACTTTCTTCAAAGGCTGCTTGCACTCCAAAATCAATATTTTTACTTGTACGTTTCTTTAACAGTTTGCAAAAATGTCTAGACTTATATTTCAAATACCTTTCCTATGTTCCAGCTACATGAATAAGCACATTTTTTTTGCTTAAACCTAATATTTTCTAGCAGATTAGGCATGTAGGAATGTTAAATCTTCTACACTGTCAGTAAAAATCTCATTCATAAGTTCATAAAACTGTAATAACTAATAAAGTACAGAAATAATGTCTTATTAATTATACAGTAAGTTATTACAAACAGGCAGAAGAGAAAGCCAGACAGGCCTGACTGTTTCACCCAGCAGCAGCATATTCATGCCAAGAGGCTATCTGCATTTGGGATATGTGTCTAAATTGGGGAACCTCGACTCCAGCCATAGTCCCTGGAAAGAGCTGTATTCCTCCAGAAACCAACTCTTAGCTCCTGAGAAAGCGCCTGTGCTACTCTGTGGACTATATAAGGGGCCTACATTTAGTTCTCTGATATGCAATACACAGATTAACACTTTGATAGCAATGATGGCAGACAGCACAACCTGCTCAGAGTACTGCCGTGTGCTTAGGTTAGACAGACACCTCTGCAGCGCAGTCACAGCTGAATGCCACAGGTGGAGCCTCCAGAATGAGCACAAGGCATTTTCAGAAGAAGGTGCCAAATACTTGCACCAGGACTGGGGCAAAGCTTGCCACTGAGAAAATAAAATACTCTTGACATGTCGCATCCTTCAGGGCTCATTATTATTATTATGGACCCAAAGACAGAGGCTGGCTGACAGCAACAAAGGTTAGAAGCGGTACTAGAATATACCTTTGGATTGAAGGAGTAAAGGTTGCACCCTGATTTTCTGGCTTCAGCCTCATTAAAGAGGAGTTTTAGCAATAGGTTTTAAAGGCAAAGCCAGCAATGATGGACAAAGACACACACCCATAATTAGAATGATTACTCTACGTGTCTTTTGGAAAAATTACGTCACACATTGAAATAAATTGTCTGGTAGAGAAATAAGCAGTGCTGACGTTGTAAGGAACACTTTCAGCTCAATTTCTAGTGTCAAGCTGGAAAAATGCTTTGATGCCTGCCTAGTTAATATTCAGAAAAAAACCCTATGTGATATCATGGGCACAAGGCAATGTGAAATGACCCTGACCAAACCCCCAAGGTCTGCCGTTCTCACTCACTACCTGTGTTCTTCCCAGGCCTTTTACTTTATATTCCTTCTGCCTCCTTCTCCTGTTTCCACTTTTATTCTTCCTTTTACTCAGATAGAAGTACGTGTCACTTGTCAAATTGTGCACTGAGTCGGTCTCCAAATCCTTATCACTGTCTCCATCTTCCATAGGATCTGACCTTCAACAAGGATCAGTTCTAACAATTTTCCCTTCCTATCCACCTCATTCTTATTCCTCACACCACACTCTGTATAAATTGTTTTTCTGAGTCTGGTCTTCATTTATCTTTTTCCTATCTAAGGCTATAAGCACTTCAGGGCAAGGAATGTATCTTATACCACATTTGTAAAATGGTGTGTACATTTACAGCTCTCTATAAATGACTTTTTAATAACAGAAGCACAATCCTTCAATCCCTAAACAGGCAGAAATCTTTCTTCCCCACATAAGTTTAACTTGGATGAAGTCAGACAAAGGCAACTGTCACTAGTGTAGTAGTAGTAATGATAATGGCTTGGTGTATTGATAGTTTATTAAAACACAAATTCTGAAATCAGTCTTGCAAAGTTAAGAAACCGACAACACTCCCTGTTTTATGTGAAATGTAGTAATAGAAGGAAATTATTCTCAACACATTGCTCTAGTAGGTCAAAGTAAATTAGTCCTCATCTGGAATTTAAAACCCTTGAATAAGCCCCAGGTCTCAGGGAGTCACTCTGTAAAGGAAATATTGGTTTTCACCAAGATTGGCTTTCAATTAAAGTTTTACTTACATACCAGTATGGTAAGGGACACATCTAGTAAAAAAGACCCCTACTTTAAGATCAAAGTATCTTTCTAACATGTACACATACACAGTTGTATTTCCACAGGTTTGTTTTTTTCCAAAGTTTATTCATAGAAATTCTAGACTTGTCATTTTTTTTTCCTGAGGTTTCTGTGGTTATTGTTGTCAGAGGTACCAATACAGCAATGAAGTGAAGTAACATGTATCTCATATTTTCTATGTGCGGTATAAAAGAATCCAGACTTCTGCAGATTTTTCAAGCATTGGTTACTTTATAACTTCCTTCCTTCTCTTCCATTTCCAGCCTTTGTCTAGATTGTATGCATGCCAGACATAATTTTCAACAAAGAAATATTGAAATAGGAAATACTCTACCGTATGTTCCTGATGTTGAGTCTGCAAATTCTGTAGTGCAAGTCTTACACTTCAAAGATATGCTCAAATGTTAAGAGTCATTAGGGAGAAGAGACATACTGCAGACTGGAAGTAGACCTACACTATTCACTCTTTGTATTAGGACCATGACTACCATACATGCAAAAAAGTCAACCGTGAGAAACTACAAGATGCAAGAAACCAGCCCAAATGAGAACAACAGTTGCCTGATGTTTGAAACTAGAACAAAGAAGGAACATGGAAGAAATTTCAGTAGTTCTTTGCCAGAAGGACTTGACAAATCCTGGCCATCAGAAAAGACTAATGTCTGAACCAAAAGAAAGATTAAGGGTCTAATTCCTTCTGACATCAAATCATTTACTGTTCTAGACAATTTTTCATTGTTCCCACACTATGAGACAGTCTGACTTCCACGGAGAGTGAGATAAGGTTATATGCAAGGAACACCTTTCTTTTGGTATGTAAAAGGTGAAGGAGGAGTGAACACAATCTCTGCGAAACCAGAGAGAAAGGTGTGAAGATAAACATTCCAATGTCTCTACTGTTTATAAAAGGTCATGCTTACATTAGTATGGATTTGCCGAGGATCACTCTTTTTTCATTTGTTCATTTTATCTTTTCTTAAAGTATTTTAAGATAGGGTCCCATTGACACTTATTTTAAAAGACATTGACTTTGAGGGGTATAACCACCATATTTTCATAGCTTGCTCTGTACTCAGTGACTCAGATTCTCCAGTGACCTTCCTGGTATTGGTGCATAATAGGCTGTGCAATTTGAACTCTGAGGAGCTTCTGGAGGCTGAAAGGCTGCTTGTGGGACATGCGTACAAGTGGGGACCTGACCAACACTCACAAGTGTTTCTTTGATAACGCAATGAATGAAAAATGGGATTTTTTTTCTGTTTTTTAAAATGCCAAGTCTACTATATAAAATTATCAAAGACTGCAAAGGAAGAATATATTCATGTTTCATATCAGAACTCCATATTAAAATGCAACAGCAAAGGGTTGAGTTATTTGTAGTTTGCTGGCCTAGGATTAGAGTTTTGAAACTCTCTTGGCTTTAAATTAGGTTTTGATGATTGATGAGAGCTTTGTAGTACTGGCATGATAAATAATATCTGACCTTGATGGGATCCTCCACGAATCTAATTGTTTGATCTTTTAAATTTATTTTTTTTTTACCAAAAAAGTTCTTAGAGGGAAAGAATTTTAACTTTCATTTGGTATGAATCAATTTTATAGCCCTTATCATCTGGAAATCAGAAATCCCCTGCTCTTATCTTTACAGCAGAAAAATACTGTATAAGGCACATTAAACCACTATGCACTTTTCCCTTCCTTATCATTCTTTGAAGAATGAGAATACTGAACAAATGCCTGTCTCTTTGTTTCTGATACTAGTCTAAGATTCAATATATGAAATTTTAGACATCAGGTTAACTCAAATTGCCAGTTCCCGACTGAAGTTTGACTTATATCATTTTATTTATTTATTTACTTTTTCCTGAACAGGTCTCAGAGCGTTCTTGGAAAATGTTTTATTTTGTGTTTGTGCAAGTGAGACTATGCTAAGATAATTATAAAGCACAACTTCAGCAGCACTATTGGGAAGACGACAAGGGGGGAAAGGAAGACCATAAAAGCATTTGCAAGGATTGTTAGAGGTCAGGTGCATACACTGATCTCAGCATCCTGTCTCTGATGCAGGCCAGTAGCAGAAGCCCAGTGGAGAGTATGAATGGGGCAAGGACATGCTGGTGGTTCCACAGAATGTTGCTGACCCTTAATGTGATTGTTTTGAAGCAAAGTGGTATCTTGGTATGTAATAGACTCTTCCATGCATTTATCTAGTTGCTTGACAAATCTACAAGCAGTGTCCTGTCACAAGGAGTTCCACAGATGTGAAAAAATATTCCTTCTTATTTGTTCAGAAGCTTCCATTTTCTGCTTTCTTTTCATGCTGCCTAGCCTTGCCTATTAAGTAAGGCAGAGAACAGCCCTAAGACTAAAATATTTGTATTCCTTCTGGTGCTCAATATTAAAAAAAAAGATAGTTTTCCACAATTTTGTTTTGGACAAGTCAAAATTTAATGTATGATATTCTGATTCTTTTTAACATTTTTTCCCTTTCTCCTGCCTTGGCTGTAGAAAATGTTGATCTTCTTATTATGTATCATTTTCCTGTAAAAAATGGCCTAACTCTGCTGGAATTTTTGAGGGGATAAGAAGGATGATTGTGGGAGATACAAACCTTCCAGCTAAGGAAAGATTACAACATTTTAGCAACTTGACTTAGGAGGGAATGATAATAATGCAAATCTCTTTTTTTTTGATATATGCCAGTCAGAAACCTGTTTACTCTGCATAAATACATTAAGTACTTGATCTTTCAATCTAGAAAATCAAGGAATCTGGGTAGCTTGCATCTACGTTATTTGTGCAATGGGCTACAGAAACTGCTGTGACTTTACTGGACAGACCCAAAGAATTATTTTTTAACTGCATAAAAAAACTAAATTATGGTGGTGTTTATTGAGTGGGGAAATACAATCAGGAAGATCTGAAATGTTCCGAGTTAACAGGAAAAGCATTTGTATGGAACATGGAAGTGTAAGAGGAAAACTGTAAAGATGGGGTTTACAGCTAAAGATAAATTTATGCCTGAGAATAGTGTAGATTAGGTCCAGAATAAGAAAGCTTTCTTTTTAATGCTGTCTGCCCAATCCAGCATGGGTGTCCCCTTAGTCCACAAAATGAGGTTGTGATAAAGATTCTATCCCATCTTTGTATTTAAACTGTAATAAACACCACACTTGTTCCTATCACGTTTTTCTTCACAAATTACACAGATAAACATTTCTGTAATCTGCATTTCAACTTCCCAATACTGAGCCATTGTTGGACAAAAATCCAGCTGTCTGTATTTGGGCGTATCTTGTTTGGTTTGGAGTTGGGATGAGGGACAGTGTGGTGAAAGTGTTGACTTCCCTAACCTGTACTGAAATGCCTAGGAACTTCCTGGAAGATAAGAAGAGAGTAGGCTTAAATTGTTTCTTTTGTCAGGGGTAAATCTATCACAGTCAAAAAAGACTGCAGCTGGAAATTAATGTAAATCAGGGGAACCCATACAAACTAAGTGTGTTCATAAACTTGCTCTTACATTCCACGTAACACATCACAAACTTCCTTTTTAACTCCCTCTCTTTGTTTATCAGAGAGGAAACAGGAGTAATAAGGAATGTTAGACATCGAACATTTGTATTTGTTGTGTAGTTTAATGGTGAGCAGAACTGGAGAAACAAGAGAAATCTACAGTGATATTAATTTATGAGTCACAGCCTTTAAAAGGCTGGTTAACAGCTGCCCTTTTCTAGTAATAACACTGATTCATGAGAATCAGAAAGAGGAAATGGTAAACATTTCATTTATTATTCATTAGGAGCCAGATCCAAAACCCACTGAAGGAATTTTAGTGGTACCCCTATCTCTTCTGGTGATACCTCACATAATCCAAGAAGATTTACTTTTTCATGGCTATGTCACATCACTGGCTGTAAGCATATGGAAAAGATAAGTCTGAACTCTTCTTCTTGAGAAATCAGAATGAAAAACAGAGATGATTTCAGCTAGCGGCCTCTGTCCATCATAGGACACATTTAAGTCATGGAGAATCAATGCATTAACTGTCTTCCTGAGTTGTTCCAAGTCACACTGTTTGCTGTGAATAATAAAACATCCTGTTTCTAGAAGATTTTTCCACATTTTCGTTGATTTTGTTGATTTCTACCCCCACACTCCTCTGATATCATCACATTAATACATATTGGGCAGTACATAATAAATCTAAATTTCTGAAGGTCAAAAGCCTTTGTGAGATATGTATAAGCAGAACTTACTCTTCTGAAGTGTTTTCAGTACAATAATGCATTTAATCTGGAACAGGAAATTACTTTTTTTCATTGCTGGGTCTACTACACAAAAGTGTCTTAGACTACAAAGAAAGGACATCCAATACAATATGAAATTATTAAAAATGTAATGGCAAAATAAAGATTAAGTTTTTATTTGCTCTGAATAGCTAGTATTATAGGACTAACATTGGGAAACAATGCCAGACTGGAAGTAGGTTATGATAATTCATAAGAGCTGTTCAGTTCTGGCAGGTCTGAGAGAGATTTGACCTTCACAGACTCCACAATTGTGAAGTTTGATAGCTGTTTGACATTTTATGACAAGAGAAGGGTAAAAGTTGCTCTACTAAAAACAAGTTAAACAATATATTCTAGAATTACATTTCCCTTCTATACGGCTCTGATCTCTCATAGCCATATCAGCTGATGCGTCTGGACCTTTCATCTCCTATATTGTTTCTAATGGAGAAGATCCCACTTTACAGTATAAATTCTTGTTAGCAAGCTTAAATGCATGGCGCTGAATTTGTATTCTTGAATTGCTTTGTTTAATACTATGTCAGCCCTTAAGGCACTTTAGCGGCACAGAGGAATTTTTTAAAACGTTCCATGAATGATGGAATGAATGAAACTTGGCTACCAGATTTTCTCTGCTGTATGGATTCTCTGCTGTCTTATTAGGTTTTCATCAAGGCTATTAATTGTGCCTGTCTTCTTCTATCTAGCTGCCTCTTTCCACAATGCCTATGGTAAGTTTTGAGCTTCTAAGCCCCTAATCTTCTCTCCAATAAGATTCAATCTGGTCACTTAATTCCAAACAGACACATATAAAAATGCATCAGGCAGACTATGAGTTTTGTTTTATTGGGAAAATTAACTGAAATGGGATAAGCGGGCAGCAATAGGAGCTCTTTTGAACTATAAGAACTGGAGAGAGTTTGAATCTATTAAGCACTCCATTAAGTTATTTTCTCACTGCATTACTATCTAGTCCTTCTTCAAAGCTGGTTTAAAATGTCTGAGTCTATAGATCTTCCATCACTTCCCTTGATATACTGATCCCTGACAAAATATATCTCAGTGATAGGAATTTATTCCATCTTAATTTCATCAAATTATTCATAGTTATATTCCCCCCTGTGCCACCATAAATAATTTCTCTTCATCCTTGGGATGAAATCCCAGCCCCTCAGAAATGATAAGGGTTTTGCTGTTGTGAGGCCAGAATTTCACCCTTGGTTTTGCATGCTTGGGATACTTTAGAATGTTATAATAAGTTATCATTTATGTAGGCCATAAATATACATCTGTTTTAATCAATCACTGGAGAGAACTTACAAGAGATATGAAGATTGAAATATGAAGTCAGAGCATCTCGTTGGAAAGGCAAAAGCATTCATCCAATAAACTGTCATACATGATTAAACAGCTTAGAAAAGAAAGACCACCTGGCAGGTAGAGGCTAAAGAAAATGCTGAATGGTGATTGAAAAATACACATATCACAAAAGAATGGTCTCTTAGAGCATGAAATCTTTCCCTTTGTTGAAATATCTTTGTCCTTCTATATGAAGCTTTTAGAGTAGAAAAAAAAAGGAAATGTTGGGGGAAGAAAAGGCATTAAGTAGAAGAAGAGAAGGACAAATTATTTCCAGGGAAGGAGATGGAAGGGAAGGGAAGGAATGCAATTTTCCTGAATTTCTTTCCCCATATTCCCCTCCAAGTTCCAGGACTTTTGATTATTCCTCCACCGTCTTTTCCTTCTCTGTTCTCACTACCACAATAAGGAGAAACAAGACTTATTGCTACAGCATTGAAAAATACAGTGATAAGATGATGCAGAAAATAGAATTTGGAAAACAAAGAAAAGCTGGCTGTTATAATTTCTGTTATATGTTTTTCTCATTTTTGTTTTTCAGATTTCTCTTTTGACATTTCTGGTATTTTTACTTTTATCACAGGTTTAGGTTCATTTCACTAGCCTTCTGCTGTTGTACAGGTAGGTAAGATCTAGGTAGAGCAATATAATACTGAAAAATTAAAGCCATGGTGATTATGCAGTGCCACAACATTCACCCTTTCAAAGAACTTTCAATTAATTAATAAGTAAGACTGCCAAGGGGGTTCTCCTTCTGCACTGGGGTTCCTATCATTACGGACAGAGTGACTTGTAAGCCTTTTTCATACTTTATATAGTTTATTTTCTCATTTCTTGGGCTTTCAGGCCACAGGCACAACTATCACAGTGATACACAGCACAAGATGAATATTGTGCTGGCATCTGATAATGGAAGGCTTTCCTGAAGGATAACGATGACATGGCATCAAAGAAAGCAGAATGTTTTAGCAGAATGTTGGGGTGGCATTACCTTTAAAAGCAATGGAATTAAACTTAAATATAAAAGATCCATGGCACTATTTTGCAACACAAGCCTAAAAATATTGTTTATACAACATGATTTTCTGATGTTTTCACTCTTATGTGAATATTTTCAAATAAGTCAAATAATTTCAAAGAAGAGACTCCTATAAACCAGATATATCTAATCTCTTTGCTTGGAGTGTTTCCCAGTTGCTGGATCAGAACAACTCAGAAATTATTTATCGTTGAAAACATTTGACAGGAAAAGGCTAAATATGCCATCATTCAATATTAAATGATGTAAACAACCAAAGTTACACCAACCTTGGCAAGTTAGCCTGCCAATCTATACTCACTGCCAACCCTAATAAGAAAAAATTAACCCCATGCAACTATGCAAACGGTACAGATGAAACTGCTACACAGTTTTCATTCTATGCTTTGCATTAGTCTCCTTATCCTTTCTTATGTACAGAAATTACTTGTTCAAAACATTCAGGCAGCAAAATAAATGACTGAATTGTTCAGGTACTTATTGGCTCAGGAAGGTAAGCCCACCTAGTTTGTATTTTGTAGGTGGACATGTTAAAATCCTGGTAACCCTGGTCAAGGCCCAGGTCCATGTTCCCCACTAGGTGTCGTGGTTTAGGCCAAATCAGCCACTGGGGACATGGGGGACCCCAGATGGGACCAACAGATGCTCCATCCTATCCCTCTTCAAAGAGAGAGGCAGAGGACGGAAAAAGAGACTTATGAGTTTAGAAGGAACTCAATTACTTTAATGAAATATTAATAATAAAAATAAAAGTAAATAATGAAATATATAAAAAACTGTATCAAGCTCCCAGGATGACAATCATGACACCGGCTGGCACTGGGGGAGTCCCAGGCTGCACTCAGTGATGGATGGGAACTGGATTCAGGATCTGGATTCAGGTTGGGGACCAAAGGCAGTCGAAAAGACAGAGTCCTCCTCAGATGTCGGCCATTGAAGCAGGAGAGCAAAAGAGTGAGGGCTGACCCTTTGATCCCTCAGCTTTTATACTGAGCATGAGGCAGATGGGATGGAATACCCTGTTGGTCAGTTTTGGGTCACCTGTCCTGCTGTCACCTGTCACCTGCTCCTCCCCACAGGTGGGACCCGACTGCGCTTTTCCTCCTCTGACCCTCCAACAGAGCAAGTAACAAAGTTGGTTGCCCTTGGTTGATATAGAAACAAGTATAAGCAAGAGCCTCTCTGCATACCATGCCTTGGCATCAGCTATAAACATAGGTCTTATGACTCTGAGAGAGCGAACAGTGTCTGCACAATATGCTGTTAATTTCAGTAATTAGAAGAGGCTTAGCTAAGAAGCAAAGTTATTGAACAAAATTGGTCCTGTTTTACCTCAAACCGGGACACTAGGGTAATTTTACATGAAAGGCGTATTTTCACAGCTAAATCTTTGCAAATTTACCCTGAGATCTGAAATTCAAATTACAGACTTTTTATAATCTGTATCCTTTTATCCTACTGCAGCTGAGGACACCAGACAGAGCAGTGCTCATCTCCCTGCTCAGCCACTCTCTGTGAGACTTGGTGCTAGTGGGTAAGGACTTGGTCCAAACAAAGGTCTGTAATGTGAAATTTAAGTGAAACAAGATGCCTAAATCCAAACCCTGATCAGAAAAACTCCTTTCAGCACTACCTGAACCTGCAGGAATGTTTTTTTCTTTTTCCTTTTTTTTTTTTTCCCTGTGGCCCTACATTTGTGAACCTCTAGAAGCACCCATTCTAAAGAGAGTGGTGCAGTTCTGCACTTTGCTTAGAGGGCTAAGCCTAGCTGCGTCCCAAAAATGAGACTTTTCCCAGCCTGACTACCCTGAATGGTTTGTGTGTCCTCTGGACAATATTAATTTCAAGAATAAGGTTGGATTCCTTGCCTAGTGAAATGCTTTCTTTAAAACACAAGTAGAAGAAATATTATGAATGTTGTTGGCCTCCTCCACATAAGGTCTGCCTCAGGATGTGCGTGAAATAGTAATATTCAGTTCTTGCCTTGGCGGGAGGAAAATCCAGTTACATTCCTAATGCCCACTGAAGCAGTCCTGTCACTGTCTGCCTGTGGCTGCTCAGGTTGGGCTGATACTCCACTTTTCCTATCAAAAAATTATATGTCACAGGAAGGGATTTAAGTGAGAGGAGTGAACTGCACAGTGAGTGGGGTATTCATTTGAGAAGTAATTATCCGGAGTTCCATTTCTTCTTCAAAGCAATCGTTCTGAATTTTAACCAATGACCAAAATTTCAGAGTAGGCAACTTTTTGTGAGGATTATATTTATCGATGCACTTAAAATACTCAGGATTTCAGGTTAGCCAATCTTCTACAGGTATCCTAAAAAAAAAAAAGTTTAGTTTCATTGGTATTTCAATTTCTTTACACCCCAGAACTCTGCATAATTTTTTTTGTCCCCATATTACATGTCCAACCCAATGTTCCTATTGCAAATTTCATTATCCCTCTAGCCATGAAAATTTAATCTCAGATATGCCAATAAGAAGCACAGAAGAGAATTTAACAGAGCTTTAACATTAATCTTCAAGGTATTAAAATTTTCCTCAGGTAGAAAAGAAAATATTTTTATCTGTCTTCTGAACTCACAGTGAATATTGGTAAACATTAGAAAGATTTATTTTATTTTATTTTATCTCCAGCAACAGCCATTAGGCCTTCTATCGAGAATCAAATCTGAAGTCAGTAGATGTATTTCCAAGTACTTAGCCCAATGCCATTCTACCTAAGAATTTCTTATTACAAATGATGGAAATGCAGTTCAAAAATAAATGATTTTTCCATAAGGGGCTCAGTTTTTAATAACTGAGATATTTTCTAAAATTTTGTGTTCTTTTACGTTAAAATACAAATAAATAAATACATCACCAAGCTTCATTGCATTTTCTTATGATTTTTTCATAAAAGAAACAGAAACAGATGAACAAAAAATGATGTAGAATGAAACAGATTAAAATAGAAATACACCAAATAACTGGCATTTGTTCTTACTAGGCCACTTTTCCAAAATCATTCAAAATGAACAAACAAAAAAGGGAAATCAAAACATTTAATACTCCCTGGTGTAAGGAATTAAGTTAATGCTAGGAATTAAGATGCAAATTACATATCGGAAATGTAGGGTAACATATTTTACGATGGAGAAAAAGGAGAGATGAACTTCAGCTGCCAAATGTAGACTATTTCTACATATAATTTTTTTGGGGTGAATCACTTGGAGCAATGCAAAAATAAAAAGAAAAGTCTGTGAGAACTCAGACCCACTCCTTATGTTGTCTTTCCAGTATCCTTGATGTAGCATTCACATTCTTAGCCATCACCATTCCCAAGCATAGCTGCAAGCTGGCTTGGTAAACACAGGTTATCACCATGGTATGCTGCTTAGTTATTCTATCAAAAGGGTGTGGAAAGGATGGCTGTTAAGTCATCTTTTTCACAGTGAAATGCATGGTAAAGTAAACTTCTGGAATCAAAGGTTAGAAAATCAAATTTCCCACATTTTTACCATATAAATTTCATTTTGAAAGTTCGGTATACAAGTTTTAATGATTTTTTGGGGGGGACAAAGATTTTACTGTTATTTTGATTTACCAGTTTCCATCAGAGATTTTGCCAGAACTTTTCTCAGCTTAATTTTTAGGTTACATCCAAATGTATTGCATTTTTCTCCTCTCCCTCTCATCAAAGACAGTATCAATAGATGATGTTACTGAACAGAAGGATTCAAAGATATTTTGTCCTGGTTTGATAGCTCCAAATTTCTGCAGAAAATCCTTACTTCTATGCAAAGCACCTCAAATCTGTTTTGAACAAGATCTGTAGACAGGACTTTTTAATGTAATGAAAGGAATTCTAAATTGTGTCCTTTCTGCCAGACCTTGTTTGTTCTATTGAAACACATACTTCATTCCCATCTATCTCGTATCAATGAGAAATAAATATTGGTTTTGTCTATATGATCTTGCTCCTGTCCTTAGCCACCATGTTAACGATCAGATGATAATACACAGCAGTGTGCATTTAGCTTGGTAAACTCAGGTCACCAAACTCAGGTCAACAAATACCTGTTGTACTGCTGTCTGATAGGTAAAAAAAGCCTGAGGCCATTTGTTTAAAAGTTGACAAAGTCAGTCAGCATATTGATGTTAGTATACCATAGTGTGTAGGGAAAAATTGTGCTTAATTAAATGTTCATGAGATTCAGAGCCACTCATCTTCACCACCACTTTCTCTCTGGTAATAATAGTGCTGTTTGTGGTGCAGCCTGTCTAAAACAGTCATTTGGGTTTATATTTCTCAATGCTTTACGAAGTAGGCCTACTGATTGCCTGAATTTAGTCCATTCAGTAGATTTCTCAATAGACAGTGGGATCAGAGATTGTAGCCCAGTAGGCCAACTGTATCCTGGGCTGCATCAGAAGAAGTGGGGCCAGCAGTTCAAGGGAGGTGATTCTGGCCTTCTACTGCGCTCTCATGAGACCCCACCTGGAGTACTGCATCCAGCTCTGGAGTCCCCAACATAAGAAGGACATGGACCTGCTGGAGCAGGCCCAGAGGAGAGCCACGAGGATGATCCAAGGGATGGAGCACCTCTCTTATGAGGAGAGGCTGAGAGGGTTGGGGCTGTTCAGCCTGGAAAAGAGAAGGCTCCGGGGAGACCTTATTGCGGCCTTCCAGTACCTAAAGGGGGCCTACAGGAGAGCTGGGGAAGGACTTTTTACAAGGGCATGTAGTGGTAGGATGAGGGGGAATGGCTTCAAACTGGAAGAGGACATGTTTAAATTAAACGTTAGGAAGAAATTTTTCACTTTGAGAGTGGTAAGGCACTGGCACAGGTTGCCCAGAGAGGTTGTTGAGGCCCCGTCCCTGGAGGTGTTCAAGGCCAGGCTGGATGTGGCCTTGGGCAACCTGGTCTAGCGGGAGGCCTCCTTGCCTATGGCAAGGGGGTTGGAACTCGATGATCTTTAAGGTCCCTTCCAACCTAAACCATTCTATGATTCTATGATCATTCAGATCTGTGACTGTTAACGCCAAGGTGAAATGCAATAGGCTTTCTTACATGATGATGAAAAGGAGTATAAATACAGAGGACAAGGTTTCTCAGCCAAGAGGTGATGCGAGTCAGAGGCACATGGAAAACATGCCACCTTTCTATACACTTCAATGTAGGAGGGGGCTGCAGGGAGTGGTGTAAGTGGTTGCAGGCAGCGTTGTGTTGTTTGAGTTAGTAAAGAAGCTGTGGCTTTCTATGGTATTGGATCGATATGACCTGTACTCGTGTTTCTGCAGCCAAGAGTGCTTTTTGTCATAGCCAGGGGAAAATGGTTATTAAGGATCAATATAGAAGTGTCTTATCTTTCAGACATAAGCGTTAATCACCAAGAACACTAAGAAGGAGCTGCTTGTACTTCTCTGACACTGGATTTGTCGCCATGGCCATGTTTATCTCTGTCAGGAGTGCTGTTCCAGCATCAGGAACAGCTGCTCTTCCTAAGCCATGCCTTGCCTCTGTAACCTGTGCAGGGCTGCCAAGAGCTTGCAAGACAGCAATGATCTGGCAGCCCCTCCTTATTCTTAGATCCTGCTTATTCTGTCATACATCCAGCAGGAATTTCTGCCACTGCACCTTATAGCCATGAAAGACCGCGACAGCGTTTGGCCTGGCAGCCATGGTGTGTGTTCCCCTGTCACTCCTTTCCCTCCTCTGCCTGTTGGCCCACAGAAGAGTAAGGGTGGTGATGAGCAGACACATAGGTAAGGAGTAAGTGCTAGCAGAAATTATCCTTAGAAATCTTCCACTGGCCTAGCAACTTTACAGCCAACCTTGCACAGTGAAGAGTCACCACAGGTCTCAGCCCCTCACACCCTACCGTACTCCATGCACCCCTCCTCATGCCAGCTCTGACAGTTCCTGTGTCTGTTGACACCATAAGCCTGTCCACCTTTCTGCAGACACCAGAGACCACAGAGTGCTTGCTGTTTCTCTGATTTGTAAAAGTCCTCCCGGTGACACTAAGACAACCTTCTGCTGTTTAGGACGTGGTGCAAAGTATGGGCACAGGCTGAAGTTCACAGTTGTTTGTGCTCAAAAGATACAATAGTCATGATAGAACTGATGCAAAACCACAACAAAACATGAGAGTTGTGCTCATCTATACTAGACATGTGATCTTATTTTCCATGTATGATGTATCTTTACACATCAGAGCCTGCTATTTGTAGCTGTCACTTGTAACAGAATTTATAGTGAAAGTTTATACTGTTTCTTACCTCAGATCCCTGAAGGTATTGTTCTAATTTCTGTATTTATTTTTCATAATCTGAGGCAAGAGTCAGACCTGCTATGAGAACATATCTCTCTTAAACCTATATGGAAGGGAATGCTTTATGTAAATATTAATTCTTAATAGCTCAAAGGGAGAGTTAGAAGGCAGGAACCAGCCCCATATAAAACAGGCTATAGAGATCTGGCTGTGTAAATTTGGAAGAACCAGTGACAGAAAAAGAAAGGCAAGAAATGCCTAAATGATGCACAGTGAAAGGAGGAAACCAACAGGAATGGGGCTTATAGGGAAGGACTCTGAGGTACAAACCTGAACTATGTTGTACATGCTGCTACCACAGCACCTCATCCTTTATTCATAACCCTGTAGATTTAGCACCCCCCAGAGGATACAGTATTTTTCCGTACGACTCATTTGTTTTAAGACTTCATATTCCCCCCATTAGTGTCGGATGCAATGAGTGGAACTATTGTATAGGATTACTGTGCCTAGTTAAACAGTTCTTGGTTTTCAACTCACTGGCTGTCCTTCAGAGAAGTGTAAAGAGGTACCTCTGTATTAGACTCTGCAAAGCCCTTTGGTTGATATTATATAAATGCAAAATATCATATTATTTTAAAGCATGCTAACACTGGAACCCAGAGGGATGAATACATTTTTGTTTTTTATTTTCAGTGGAAAAGAAACTGAAGCTGAAAATAAAATATGGTTCCTGGATAGTCAGCCTACTGTATACAGAGGATGGGGGAACTAAATGAAACCTATTCACAGTAGGTTAAAGTTGGCCACAGGAGCAGCTGACATTGGAACATTACTAGAGAGACCATGTTGTTGCGAGTTTATTGACGGCTTCATGAACAGCAGAAATAAACAGAGCACTGGGTTTTAATTTTAGGGTATATTTGTACCCTACTAAGCTAAAGACCCCAATGACGTCTGTGTCAAGTAACTGGCACCACCTCTGGCTTTTTTTTAACAGATGCTGATAAAAGATGATTCAGCACTGAAGAGGTGCACTGTACAGCATGTGTGTTGTCTTCATCTGAGTTATCAATAAACACTACTTTCAAGGATTGATATAATCTTATTTTTACCTACTTTCATTGCATTTCAAATAATTCAGCTTTGAAATTGAGAGGTACTCTCCTATGATGACAGGCTGAAGAAAGTTTGGCTGCATTCCCCAGTTTCCTCAAAGGGCTAGCACAGCTCTGGTGAGGACTTGTTGCATGGTTTAAGTATTTTGTACCCATAAAAAAGCAGAGAGCAAGTGTTGAGGACACATAACCTGTGCCAGATAGATACCTGTAACCAAGCAATGGCTTTTTTTTTTTTTTTTTTAAATTTCTGAAAGTGCTGCCTTTCCTTGTATAATCCAAGGAGTCAGGAAGAGGGCTTGAGAAGCAAAGGCCTGGCAGCATTGAAGAGTCAGATTCAAGCAAATCTCCTTTGCAAGTGTTTGCACACTCCAAATGTATTTGAACCTTAAATTTGAAAAGTATTTCTTAAGTAGTCAGTCTCATGTAGTTTCTCTCATGTTATTTAATTCCAAACTTGCTTCTTTTTGGTGCTAGGCAGCTAAGTAAGTCTAAGCGATCTGTCTAGATCCAAATACACACGACAGTAGTCTGTCTCATGCAAATTCTTTGTGGATTTCTTTCCTTCTACAGACTAAGTCGCAAGACACGAGTGTTTCATGGTGTGGTCTTCACCCTGCCCTGGACATATGACCAAATGAATGATACAAATCATTCAAGCAGTGCTTGGATGCCTGGTAAATATATACATTAGTAGCTATGATTCCTTGGGGCAGAAACTGATGATGCCTCCCACTCTTTCAACATCTCTGTCTTTCTCCAGCCCAAAACACAGTCCTAGAAGGCAGATTTCCATGCCTCAAAGAAAATATATGCCTGCCTATAGCCGGAATGACTGTCCTTGTCTTGACTCTTACAGTACAACTGCACCAGGTGTGATGCATTTCTTTGCTTGAGAAGAGTTGAATCTTACTTTTAAGTAAAAATTCTGGGTAGCAGATTCAGGCTACTTGGTTTAATTGGTTTTTGTAACACAAAAGACTGCTAAAAATACTTATAAGCAGTTTATAGCTGTAAATAAGCAGTGCATAGTTAGCAGGAGTCTGTACTAATTATGTTCACAAACTGGTGGTAATGACTTGAGCAACATTTCTCTTCCATGATGAATTCTTAGTGTTACAAACTCAGAAGTAAAATAAACAATTGCTGGCCAGAGGAGTGACCTAAAGCCAGAGTGGCCTATTTTTGAATGTGGGAACCGCATGAACTTCTGAGAGAAGCTGAGGTTCACTTTTTTGTTGTGATGTTGATGGGAGAACATTTACACAGACGGAAATGTAAGGAAATCAATACATGCAAAAGGACAAAGTATTATTACTGTATACAATGTCTTTTCTGCCATAGACTGTCTGAAAATACTAGCTTGCTATTCCACAGTTGCCACCTTCTTCAAGCACAAGAGAATATCTTGTATCTACCGCACCAAATCTTCTAACAGGAAGAGAGTATTTTAGTCTCAAATAGCCAAAATTAAAGTTATTCACATGACAAATCTCCTCTCCATAACTCATTCAGTGATTTGCCATTAAAAGAATCTGGTCAGACTAAATAAAGACAATACATTTCATCAAATATACTAGACTATAAATATATTGAAAATTATTTTAAAGAAGGGATGAGATAAATCATTGGTTTAGAGAGAAGGTCTTCTAACAAGGTTTAGGCAGGATAGTGTTTGTGTTTAGAAATATTCAGACACCCTTAAACATCCATTTTCCCAAATTAATTATTTACTGTCTCACATACTGAACATATTTTTCTGTTCAGCTAGTGTTCATTAGTTAAATGTAATTTCCTTGACTTATTCATTATTCAACTATACTTCACGCTTATTTGATGAGAATTTCCTCACCAGGGATCGATCATTCATTCAGTATTTCAGTCTTAGATAATCCAAATTAAAGCTGTGTTGGTTAATTATAATTATTCTCATATGTCACATGCTATTTTTCCTGAATGAATGAATTTAGTGATTATAATCTGAACAAAGGCTTAAGGAGGTCAGTAGAGTTTGAGTTTCCCAGGAACAGGCATCCATTTAATAAGCAGTTAAAGATAAAAACTGCATTCTGAGGATGCTGACAGCACTATCTTAAAGGTCCATGTGGGAGACAGGTCTGTTTCATTCTGGCACCTTGAAGGAAAGAAATAACTTACACACCAGGTCACATTATAATGTCTATGGGCTTTAAAACAGATGGGCTAAAGAACACATTTTTTTTAGCTGAACAAGGTCAAATTTCTTACTGAAGCAAAGCAAATAACTGCACAAGGCTGTTTTGAAATATCACAGTCAAGGTTATAAAACAATTTTATTTCCTAATTTCATAACTTTTGATTGTTTAACTTAGAAGCTTAACTTCTGAATTGCATATGATAACTTTTATATAATTATATTACAGTTATACAGTAAAAAAAAATTACTTGCAGCTGTATATGAGGGTTGTTATTTTTTCAGATAGGTTATCTCTTTTTCTGAAAGCTAAACAAGGTGTTCAGAACCTTGAGGGAGAAACCACAATTATCATATCGTAGCTGCTACTGTTTTCTGTACCAATTATAATTGTTTTAGTAACCTACAAACTGCAGGACTGAAAAAACATGTAAAAGTGACCACATGCTCAACCCTATCCTTTTCTAGGCACTGTTAGAATATGAGTCATATTGGCAGGTGAACTTTTTTCAATGTTTAGCGCAGAAAAGAAAATCTTTCCATTTCTTCCTTCTTTCATTACTAGTAAAAAAATGTAGGCTTCTGACCCTATCCCTTTGCACAGTTGTTTTTAAGCTTATAGCTGAAGTCTCCTTTACATCAGTAATAGTTTAATCCTTAACACACTCTTAAATTTCCCTGCATACATAATTTCAATTAACAAAGGATCAGAAAAGCAGTTGACACACTGGAGGGAAGGAACACCATCCAGAGGGACCTGGACAGGCTTGAGAGGTGGGCCTGTGCAAACCTCATGAAGTTCAACCAGGCCAAGTGCAAGGTCCTGCGCGTGGGTCGGGGTAATCCCAAGCACAAATACAGGCTGGGTGGAGAATGGATTGAAAGCAGCCCTGAGGAGAAGGACTTGGGGGTGTTGGTGGTTGAAAAGCTGGACATGAGCCGACAATGTGTGTTCACAGAACTGAAGGCCAAACACATCCTGGGCTGCATCAAAAGAGGCGTGGCCATCAGGTCGAGGAGGTGATTCTGTCCCTCTACTCCACCCTGGTGAAACCCCACCTGCAGTACTGTGTCCAGCTCTGGAGCCCTCAGCACAGGAGAAACATGGAGCTGTTGGAGTGGGTCCAGAGGAGGGCCACGAAGATGATCAGAGGGATGGAACAGCTCTCCCATGAAGACAGGCTGAGAGAGTTGGGGTTGTTCAATCTGGAGAAAACAAGGCTCTCGGGAGACCTTATAGCACCCTTGCAGTACTTGAAGGGGGCCTACAGGAAGGCTGGGGAGGGACTTTTTATCAGGAAGTGCAGTTATAGGACAAGGGGTAAAGGTTTTAACCTAAAAGAGGGTAGATTTAGATTAGATATTAGGAAGAAATCGTTTACTGAGACGCTGGAACAGGTTGCCCAGGGAAGTTGTGGCTGCCCCATCCCTGGAAGTGTTCAAGGCCAGGTTGGAGGGGGCTTTGAGCAACCTGGTCTAGTGGAAGGTGTCCCTGGCCATGGCAGGGGAGTTGGAACTAGATGATTTTTAAGGTCCCTTTCAACCAAACCAATGATTCTATGATTCTGTGATAAAAATTATTTAATAAACATGTCTTGCTGTCTTCCCCAAAATCAACGCTCAACCTCTCTAGAAGTGAGAATGAACTCGGAAAAGAGATACTCGAGGACATGCTGGGTTGTCTGTTTCTTTCTTTAGCTGTGTGTCAACACAGAAAGAAGGGTTATTGGAAAGGATAACTTATTTTTTTTACAGTTCTTTGAGGATACCCTTTCTCAAAGAATGGTCTGTGAAAAACTTCTGGTTATCAATATGTCAGAAGGTTGTCTGGGAAATGACAAAGAAATCACATGTTTACACTCAGGAGGCAAGCAATTGAACAAAGAGCGTGATGTAAAAAAATAAATAAACATTTGAAATTTGACTTAATTTTTAGCTGTGACAGGAAAAAGCAGCAACTCTGCAAAAGATGGTATGTGGTGTTTTCTAGAAAGGTTAGACAATCATTCAAACAGAGGTTTAAAAATCCCTGCTCTGGGATGAGCTGAGGATGAGAAGAAATCTACCAGTCATTCAGATTTTCTCTAGACGAACTCACTGAAACTGCTGAAGACATCAAGTTACCTTCCAAAAGTCTCTTTTTCCCTTGCAAACCTCTCATCTCTGAATTTTCCCACGGAGAAGTCATTCATCCAAAGGGTTCACAGAATTTTGCAGTTTCCAAAATCCCTGTGAGTTATCTATTTTAGAGTAAGTAAGATTTTGTAATTCTATTTCCAGAAAACTTTGATGAAATGTTTGCAATAATTAAAGAAATAACAGAACTCAGCTTTTCTGTTCTGTGTTGTCCTTTATTTTTCCAAGAGCTATAATGATTATACCCAGTAAAAGCTGGATGAACAGTGAAAATGAGATATTAAGTTATTGGCCTGAGGTCTAGATGTGTGATTTTTTTCCCATTTATATTTTTCCTGGAACTTCAGTTGTTTTCTACTTTTCAGATTCCAAGATTTAACACCATTACCATGTTTTTCTGTCGTTTGAGTTACATTTTCTTTTTGGCTGGTCAAAGAAGGCAGAATTGTTCTATGGGTTAAAAAATAAAACAACAAATAACATTTCTAAAGATAAATCATCAGTGCTCAATCCCAGACACTTAATAAAATTTTAATGTTGATGTTACATATTTTTGTGCATAACAGAGTCTATTTCCAGAGAGTGCTGTCCTTCCTCCTCTTTCTTCCTAAGGAAAGGTATGATATTCTTTCACCAGAAAACTAATACCATCTTCTCAAAGACTTTTTTTAAAGTTCTTGACTGGCACAACCTCTCAGCTTCTAAAAGAACTAATTTTCAAACTATAGTCTAAGCTGCCTGGGGAAATCCTCTGGATCACGTGGCCCACAAAAGGTAGCTGAGAAAACTATGCCTACTGAAAGCTTGCATTCACTATGCCCAGACCTGCTCCCTCAATGGAAAAAAAATCAAGGGTGTGCTTCTTGTAAACGTCAAACTCCACATCTAGTCAACCTAAATTTTTTGTAAACAAACTCTTATGACATGAAACATTTATGTTTATTGTTTATTTTACAAAGTATTCATGTAAATATCTTTATTTAAAGTACATGATTAGCAAGAAAAACACACATATTAGAACAAACTAAACAGGCTGTGAAGGAATAATACCTTAAATTTTTGGCTAAAAGTGGAATGAACTTCACAAGCCAATGCTTATAATGCTGATCTATGGAACTAACAAATTCTAAGACGGTGTTTGGAGAATACCTTGTCTAAATAAGTGCAAAGCTTAAGGTGATTTGACAAGTATCTGGCTATGCGTAAAGGAAAGTGAATCTGGAAGAGAGAATCCATATCCAGGAATTAACATGCATATGGTTTCATAAATTAAATCCACATGACAAAAATTCTAAATTACAGAAAAAAAATTAATCGCATTTCATAGCCAATACTATCAAGAAGTCCACTGCCTACCCTCTGTGTTTCAGTAGTTATGATTCCTCCAGAAGTTCATCTGAGTGCCTCCAGAAACTCAGTGCTCAAAACTGGCTGAATCTTAATCACAGACGACTTAACTTTTCTCATCCCTTGGCATGGATCTGTTACCACAGAGACAATCAATTTGTCTGAATCAATGCAGTCTGAACAATGGAGTAAATGGAAACTTTTCACAGCAAGAAACATTCAATTTCATTCCTGAGCGAAGACAACTCAGATCGTCTATTCTGGCTGCCAAACAAGACAATTCCATTGTTCAGGACTTAACAAGCATTGTGGCAACAGACATGAAAACTCTTTTTGTTTCCAGCAATGTTAGGCCACAGCACTCCGAATCATAAATCTTGATAACTATTTTACATTAGGTCTTGTCAAACTTGGAACATAATATTTGCCATCATGACCCGGTGACATCTCTTCACTCCTATTGGCACAAACCATTTTGGTATTTCTGTGCAAAACAGCAAAAAGAACAGAGAGTAAGGTAGTAATAGCCTTGACTAAAAAACAATAACAATTGTCTTTATAATCACTAGGGGAGCTTAGGGCCTGTTCAATATTCTTCCTCCAAGAAATGGAGATTTCCATTTTTTACCTTCTTTCCCCTTCTAATTTTGAACTTCCACCTACTTCCAAAAGTTACCACAGATAGGCCATTACTTGCTCCATTGTTAATCACATTTAAGTAACAATTTTACTTAATAAAGAAAATACACATCGTTAAGCAAGGATTGCATTTTTTTCTCAATAAGCATGAGTTTCTGTATTTATAGAATACATGGCAGTCATCCATTTATTATCAATAACTCAAAAGCTTAGACTCTATCACTTAAATTTTACTATCCTGGCTTCTTTTCAACAGTGAATGTTTTTTTTTCTGTTTCAAAGTCACTGGATGAAATATTAAAGAAAATCAGTGTGCAAACCCCTTTGTTTCATGGTGTTTAGATCCCGCAAAAAGATCTCACTGAAAACATACAAAACAAATACAAAAAAACTTTTTCTTTTTAGAAAGCTAAGGACTGAAGTTTCTGTAGAAATCTAAGTATACCAGTTAAACTCCATTCCACAGTTTTTGCTCAAAGTTTGCCTTATCTTTGAAGGAAGATTTTCCTAAGGAAAGGCTGCTTCTAGGCTCGAATGATTACACAGTTGTCTGAAATATATTTTGGTGGCTTTAATTTTTTGAAAGATACTAGCATGATTCCAATAGAGTTTAACCACCAGGAGCTTTATAGTACAATATTCACCATAGTTATTAAAAGCATAAAGTACTGAAAGACGTGAGCTTTACCAGAGCAACATTTTTGTGGGGAGTAAATCTTTTACTTTTGAAAAATAAATATTTCTTTAATCACATATTACAGACATTTTAACCACGGATTTCTGAAGAACACATCTGTTCCTATGTCCACAGTGACGCATCATGTGGTGACATGTCCCATCTATTTATGTCAAGTAGGCCACGTTACATCAGTAGGACACCACGTTTAAGAGAATAGGGAATTCTTATACGTATAATAGGGAGGAATATACACAAAACTGGGAACATGCATGTTTGTATGTGTGTGCCAAAAAGAAACTAATGTCTTCGTATGAAAAAGAATGGTCTTGGATCCAGTTTTGATTTCAGTGGCAGTTTTGGCCAGTTAAGCTCAGGATGCGGACTAACGAAGGAAAAAATCTGTGTATGTGGTATAAATCCAGGGGGCTTACTCTATTTTTTAATGGAAGTACAGCAAGAAAAATATCTAAATACAGAAGGGTATTGATGTCTTTCTGTCTACATTTAATACTACTGTCCCATTATATATCTGATTCTGATATCCAAATCCTTCTGGCTTTTCCAAGGGAACAGCAGTTTCTGAGATGTTTTAAAATGTGATCTACTCTTAGTTCTTTCCTATTTGAGATATGGGAATTCTAACAGTCTGGTATTTCTGATTTCTTGGAATGTTTCCAAATTTTTTCTGGCTCAAAACCAAGTAACTCAGCCTAAAAATATCACATTCATTTGAATTCAGTCAGTAGTATTGACTGTTAGTATCATCACAAGGTTTTTAACAATGTGCTGGTTTGTTCACTGAAAGATAGATAGCGAAATACTCAAAATTCAGACTAAAATCGCAGAAGCAGACAGAAATGTTAACAGTACAGAAAAGAGAAATTAGTCAGCTGTGCAGCTAATCCTATAATATTAACTATACACTGCTCAAAATGGAATATCGGTTACAATTAAAGTAACCAAGAAATTTCTCAACTTATAACTGTGTGATCAAGAAAAGAGAAAAAGCCTTACAACCTCTTAAAAATTCACCATTCAGTGCTTTTTACATGGCTTAAATGACAATTTGAAATAATGGAGTGAATGTTTTCAGACATAGCAGAGGTAGCCCAAAAGTGAAGTAATAAGAGGCTTTGTTATGTGCCACTACAGGCTCCAATTTTCCTTCCAAACTGAAGGCTTGAAAGAATGTTTAAAACTCTATTATAAAGAGACCAGACATGGAAGAAGACAACCTAGATATATAAAAATGTAATACAACAAATTTTTGGCACACTTATGATTAAGCTCAGGGACATCTACTTACTCTTCTACTTGCTATGTTTATGCATGTTTACCTACAAAATGACCTGACTGTAAACACACCTATCCCTTGCAGAGTTCATAAGCAAATTTTTCAAATATGCATAATTTAAGAACATAAAATTTGCCCTGTTTAAGACCCTAAAAACAAACAAAAATATTTTGAGTTTACATGTAAGCTTGCCAGCATAAATAAAATTGGCTAGCCTTAGCAAATTCCCTATCTTCCATAAACTTCACTCCCTGCAGTCTTTTGACACTCATTTACTTCATTGCAAAATGACAATAAAATCCTACTTTTCTGATAGAAATATAAATGTACTTTTTGCAAAGCAGATACAAGATTACTTGCATTATCTTAAGAATGCATTTCCAGATCTGCAAACTTTTTCTTCCTAAAGTACAAATTCATTTGTTAAAGTAAGACACAATACTCTATTATAGCAGTTACTTGAGAGGCACTGATGTGTTAAGTTCATATTCAAACTTCACTAAATCTTTTATTTTATAATTTACCTGGAAGTCAGCAAGTAGTGCTATATTTGGAGCTTCTCAGTTTTGTCACAAACAGCTTGGCAGATCTCAAAAGAAAATCTTCTATTCTCTCATTTCCTAACTTCTCAAGCTGTCCTTTGAATACTCTATTATTTTCAAAATTCTAAACAAGTGTAAAGCTGACCTTTGTGATTATGCAGCCAGAAAGAAAGCATCCAGTTCCAGACATAATCACAAGGATCTGTAGTATACCACAAAAGCCTGAAAGTTAAATATTCACTTCAGAATTTTATATCTTGCCATCTATTCCACAACTGGGACCCAGTTATTTCTACTTTACTAAATAATCCTCAAGCTTTGTTTAAATATTCTTCAGCATTTGCTTCTTTCCCCCATCAGCTAATGGTAATGTTAAATGAAACCAGCTGAGTTAGCAGTGGTCTGTCTGAATATATCATCAATGAACTAAGAAAAATCTGCTTTCTAGAGAAAATACCAACCCATATCAAAATTTGCCACATGTACTCTAAAGGTATGTCAGAATTATTTTCTTCTGTGAAACATCGACATGGAGGAAAGATCAAAGGCGCTTTAGAGGTGACAGTCCACTGCTGTTCATCAAATCAGAAAACAAAATAAGTAAGACCCATTTATATAGCAGAGTCGTTCAAAGCACAGGCCTTTGTGGCAACGAGGAATGCAGGTAAGCTCCTGTGTACCAGACACAGACTGTCCCATTTGTGGACATTCTGAATAATATCTAGAATAGCCAATAATGAAAGCAATTGTTGGGTAGAAAGAAGCATTATTGCAGGAATTTAAACTCAGCAAAAGTCCTACAAACCGAAAACTGGGTCTAAGCTAAGAATGAGTATTACATGAGTACAACACAAGCATAAATGTAAACAACTCATTGGAAGAAGTTTATTGGTAATTTACTATCAAACTAGATGGATACATTCAGTATCATTCCATAGCTGCCTCTCCTGGGTGTGGTCTATTTTTCATTAGGGACATAGATGATGAAATAGACAGCATATTTGTTCAATTTACAAAAAATGCCATGCAGGGACAACCCGCAGATATTTGGCAAGGCAGGATTAGAATTCAAAGTTGTCTCAAAAGAACTGGCTTGACAAAAACAGGATTCAGTTCAGTGAGAGAATCAAATGCTACCTCTATGTCAGAATAATCAGCTGAATAAACATACAACGAGGAACAAGTAGGTAGACAGTGATCAGGAGGGGTTTTAGAGGATTACACACTGGATGTGAGACATCACTGCTCTATCCATTATAAAAAAAAAATAATCTAAATTCTATAAAGAATGTTGTAATTTAGACATTTAGTCTACATCACTAAATTTAAGAAGTAGTCACCAGAAATAAGAGCCTCAAAGTGGAGTCCTGTCTAGAGTAGAGAAGAAAAGCCCTAAAAGAATGATCAATTGCCTAGAAAATATGGTAAATCAGCAAAGACCTAGCTAAAGAGCAAATAGGCATTTAAAAACGTGGCCACCACAGAAAGAAATTAATTGTTTTCTGTGTTCATTGGAAATAAAAGGTAATAGATTTAAACTAACAGGGGAGATTGCACAACACAAAAACAACCCTCAAAGAGATGGGAAAGCTGAACTCAGGCAAAGGGAGTTCAGGAATATTGCAATGTCTTCACCATAAGATGATATTTACTTATGGTTTACATATAATCTATCTTGCCTTAGGAAGGGAATATGGACTAGACAAGGACTCACAGTATGGTTAGGGGTTTGTGTCCATTTTCACAATACTTGCCCTAGAATTGCTGAAGTCTTGTGAATAATGTTATACTGTGAATATCATATTAAATATATAAGATACAAGAGATATAAGATATATAATAGATAATGATATCTCTAATATCATTAACACTCAGACTAGCTGCAAGCGTATCTTCACTTTCTCTTCAAAATTTACCAAATTGTAAATCCATAGCTAATATATTTTTAACCCCATCTGTTCTTTAATAAATGTTCTCATGCACACAATCATTGAGAAAACTGTGAGGAGATATACGTACTGAAAATGTCCTGTAACTGTGTTCTCAATTGTTATTTATTTGATTTGTGATAAACCTTACTAGTGTTTACTGTAATATAAATGACCATAAAAAGTTCTAACTTTAAGTATTTTTTCCATTATAATTTGATATTTTAAAGGTTTCATAATCAGAGTCCCACTTACTTTTTATATGGAAGTTACGTTCAAACTAGTCTATGGTCACACAGTTAAAGTGTTTTACCTAACCATGGTGGCTAAACGGTCAAACCCAGATTTAGTTAGTAAATTGATCAAAAGCTCCAGGGGATGCTGAGTGCTACTGGAGGAAGCCAAGAAGTGTTGGTTGGAGACTTGGTAAATATTTAAACCACAGAAACTGGATGGGTTAAATGATTTTTCCTTCAGGTCTGCTTTTACTGCTAAAATGAAAGATGAAAATAAAAAACAACAACAGGCCGGAATCCTTTTCAGTGCCATTCAAATAATCCCCCTAAGGAAGAAATAATAAAAAGTGATCATCTTTTATAGGTTATTACTACATTGTCCTAAGCAAGTAGGTACCGCTTGGATAAACAGAAGTTCCCTATTATTCCCCAAAAAGCACTGCATTTATAGACCATTTTAAAGCAAAAAAATCCTGCTAATTTTTGGTACAAATTATTCTTTACATTATGGTTCTCATCTCTTTTCATTTCTTTGCATATGAATTACTTACACAAGAAATAAAGAATCAAGAACCAAGGTTATGAAATAAATTAATTTAATCCATAATATTTCAAAAGTAAGATAGTAGATAAAGACGCAAAATGAAAATCCTCTGACTATGTTTTTAGCTTTTTTGGTTGTTTTCATTCATTGCACATAATAAGAAAATATTTGGAGGATCTCTAATTTTCACCATTACTACTTAAAATTTATTTAGTACTTAATTCCTGTCATCATCATAGCAACATGGCCCTTACTGAGCTAGAAACTGACAATGCACTTAAGGAAAGATAGTTCCTACATGGAGACCGCTCCACCTAAGTGAAATTTAATCACAGGCTCATTTGAGTGACATATAGAGCCCAAAATGCATTAGAATCTAGAATATTTGTCAGTTTACTTTGCTTTTCACTGTGTATTTCTTCCCAAACTAGCAACTGCTGTTACCATGTTTTTGGTCAAAGCTGGTAAGCTAGCATATATGTGAACAGAGATTCTAGAAATAGTGTGGCTTACTCTAAAACATTATCTTAAGTATTCTCAATTTTCTCTAATGAGGCATTTAAATCTTGCTTCATTTAAGGTGCCATTTTACATGAGGAATAACTGGAGATTTAAGTTCCTTCTCTGAATCTGACAGATTTTTTAATTATTGTAAAATGCCCATAACAATTAAGGAGAATATTTTCCAGAGTCAATTATTATTTATCACCCATCAGTTGATGAACTCATCAAAACGTATTTTCGGAGAAGTTTGCAGTATACAATGACTTTGGGAAAGTCTGCATTATGTGTACTATCATGAGAAAGTAATCGGAAGGAAATCACAAATTTAAGTGTTACAGTTCCCAAAGCAGCTGTAACTAATCCAAGATGTTATAGATGCTTCAGGACCTCTCATTTTAGATAAGTCATCATCTTGTTTATACATAACACTTTATATCTCTATATACTGTATCTTCTTTTATTTATGTCTCACATATATGCGTAATATGCTAACTTAATGTTGCTGTAGGAACCATAATCTGGTTGATAAGTTTCTGACTTGTGCTGTTTAAGTTCTTAACACATCTCATGACTAATGTTGCATTAGCATATTATTTGCACAAAATTCTCTTGCTTTTAAAAACTGTGGTGAGTAATTGCACATAAAATGGAAAAGCATTCTGTGTCCCTTTTGAGTGTGTGCAATATTAATATGTTAAAAAAGAGATAAATCCAGCAAGGTAAAAAAAGAAAAAGCTTGCTTGATTGCAAATTGATATAAATGCATGGAGTCATTTGTTTCAATGTGCAATGTGAGATTCAAATGTGATAATATGCATCCATCTGACATCCTGCCGAATGCTTTCTGAAATGGCTGCACACTGAAATAAACATGAGTAACTTCAGCCCAAAGAACAACATTTCCAGAAACTTATAAGAGTTTGAAAATTGCCGTTTGGAAAGAATATACCTCCTGAACCATAATGATAGACCAGTTCATCTAACGTTTCTGATTTTTTTACAGATCAGTCAAGGGCTACAAAGAAAAAACATATTTTAAGTGCTTTTTAAACAATAAGTTATTTAAGTTTTTTGTAGTTTGGGTTATATGTATATAAACTATATATATAGCTTGTATTTTCTATAGTATAGAATGAAAGAATCAAACAAAAATTCTAGAATTCTAAAATAGTTTTTGGGAAGTTATTTGAAATACCTTGGGAGTTCAAGCAATTAAGTTGCAAACTTCTTCCAAAAATATTTTGGAATTGATAGAAAACCGTACTTTCCAACGGCCAAGGTCTTTTCTTCACTCCATTGATCTTGCCAGAGCTGTCAGTCCAGAGTAAAAAAGTCCAAAATCGTGTCCTAAAAGATAATTACAAGATTGTCTTCAAGTTTTTGTGAAATGTATGTAGTTTTCTTTACAGGTCTGATCTTAGCTTTAGATCTTTGTCAATGCAGATCTCATACTTCAAACCTCTTTTATCGTGAGAAAACCCCACACTGAAACATTCATGATTTGAAACTAAAGTCAGTTTGTTAGTTTTCCCCACTGTTTTTGCACACCACCTGAATCTCATTGCAGAGTTACATTTTACTTCTTAACCGGGTACAAACACAGACAGGAATTCTGAACACAAATGCTCTTTACTTAAGAAAGAAAGCGTAAGCAAGCCCGTAGTCTCCTCACATCACCATCATTATACTATTGACTTTCCACAATTCCAGAAAATTACTTCCCCTTGAAGAATCCTGGGTAACTCCATCATAGCGCTTTACATGCCACAGACGTCAGGTGTGGTACTTTTCTCTCAGATTCTTTTGAAGTAGTACTTCCAGTTGCACCAGTTGTTAAATGCTAGATGAGCTTTCTGTATTTCTCAGTACAAAGTTGCAACCTTCTCTATTGATGGAATGAATGCAAGGATAATTTCACGTGGGAGAAAAAAAAAAAGAAAGGGAAAAAAAGACAGGCTATACCACACTAAGATCATCTTCATCTTCCTATCAAAGTTAGTAGATCATATTCATGTCGTGAACACACTAACTGAGTGAATAAAGCTATTCTAAAGGCTTTATATTTACATTTTTGTTTCAATAGATCTTCTCTGAAGCAGAATGTATTGAAAATCTGCAGGAGACAAACTCATTAATGTTCTTTGTGGCACTTGGTCAGCAAAGTACCCTTGAGCCTAAAGTCCGGTGTCATAAAAGTAAAGTACATGCTTAAATAGATTACAAAATGAAATGTATTTATGCCCTTGCTTGAAGGCAAGTATGTGCATAAACACCGCTGAACTGATAATTTTATGATTGCTCATTGTCTAGAATAATTGCTCTTTCAGAGTGTAAGACTCTTATGTAACTCCCATTTACTTCAGTGGGAGTCTTTTATTAGCTTCAAGGAAAATGGAAAGGAATTTGGTATTTGTATGCAGAGTTAGATGCCGCCGCTTCCCTCATCACCTGACACTCAATGTATGCTGGAAGAGTGTTCTTAATGAGGAGAGGAGGGAGGATGGAGGGGGAGAAGGGGCTAAAGCCCATTAGCTTCCCTGTTAAATCCATGCCTGGGATTTTATGAAAGGACTCAAAGAAATTGTAATGCAATAGTATCCGGTCCTCACAGCTATTTGCTCAACAGCCAGTGACAAGTTCAGATGATGTAATGCTTCTAGCATGTACATTGTTACTTAAGTCACTTGCTAATTAATACCATGCTGAAAGAGCTTTGGTTGGGTGTCAAGCTACTCAGGGTTGGTCCTGCAGCTTAGGGAATGTTTCTGCTTCAGCTCCTTCTGTTCTTACTGTGTGCACAAAGTCCTCTCTAAGCAAGCCTTTTTTTTCCATTTTGGGGTTGGGGTTTTTTTTCCCCTCAATGGCCCCAGGGCTCTTAATTGCTACATACACAGCACATTACAAATGCTGCTCCGAAATAATTCTAGCAAAATGAAGTTTCTTGTGTGTCCTGGCAAATTATCATTAATTTATTGACACCAGGAAATCATTCTGGCAGTACTTTTCTGGGACAGGACTTGGACTATAAGAATATTTTTTATATGGAATTGAAAAGCTATTTGAGAATGATCCTCTCAAAATATCCATGAGAAAGCATGATGTGCACATCATATGCTCTAGGGATGCACGTGATTTTTTTTACATGCAGCTGTTTTTCAGTATTTGGTGTGTAAAGCAGTTCAGGTGTTTAACTCATATGCTAGGAATAAAATACATGTCCAGGGTGTGCAATGAGCTTGCTAGAAAATTGGAAAGGTCCTTCAGCCTCAGTGATGTTTAGAGGTCTAACACCTACACACAGTGCCTGTTTCCAACTAAAGCAATAGAAGTTAACCACTTACCTAAGAACTAGTCGTACAACACTTTCAAGAAACTAGTCTTTAGCAGCTCCTTGCAGTAGAAAAATTTAGTTTCTTAGTGATGTTTCCTGATATGTAATGAATATTAATTAATATTTAGAGGAAAGAAACTGGAAATAGAATATATAATGCATATTAATAGAATGTCTTATTTCCTTCCAAAGACAATGGTTATTCTCTGAAGTGACATAAAGCAAAATGTGACACTCAGCCTTAGATCATTTGTGTGTTTCTTTCATACAGTTTACGTTTTTATTTACAAACCAGAGCCAAGTATGTATGTATCTGCCTGCTTTAGGCAGAAGATTTATAAGCTTTTATTTTTTTTTTAGTTTAAATAAAGACAAAACAATCAAGAATGAACACTCATACTTCTCATTGCTGAAGTCACTGACCAGAGTTAATATGAAATAAACCCCTATTAAAATGTATTCACAGTTAGAGCTGTCTCTGTCTGGGACTATCTGCTCTCATAGGTATATAAACACATCAGCATGCCTGCATCAGGGTCACACTTCCGTGCCAAGGCCTGGCACTACATCACAGGTTACAAAACAAAGCTTCCAGCAAACAGACAAACTTTTTTCACAGATCAGCTCCAGACAGTAATACACCTAACTCAGCCATCAAATTAATAACTAGATGTGATCTATTTGTAACACCGGAATTTCATTCAGGATGTCTACTTTTTTTTGGAGAGTTCAGAACAACTGGCTAAAACTGTATCTCTTGCAGCTGAATTCCTGTTGTCTTGCAAAATTACCTAGACCCAGGACACATTTTAATTAATTACTAGAAATTGTGATATTTAATTAGAGCTACTTAAATGTGACTGGCAAATATACCATCCAGTTTATTGGGTGAGAGATAGTAGTCCCAAAATGAGACTATTGTAGGTTTGCTGAAAGCCAGCTTCTCTGAAAAAGCTATGAACTATTCCCAAATATAACAACTGGATTTTCTACTGGAAGTACGACAGAACACCCTGAATGCCATACCTTTAAAACGGCAACAGACAATCTGCTTCATAGGGTCGGTCTGTATGCTTAATCTATGAAGGCTCCGAATGTTAATCTAAGGCAATATGACACAAGTCAACTACTAAATGACTGATACACAACACATGTTATGGTAATATTTTTTTTTTAGTTAAAATTTTGTTTGTATGAGAACTCATGAGATACAGAGCATGAAGTCTGGAGCAGGGATTGGTAGAAGTCCTTGGTTAAAATTCTTGAATGTCTTAACTGTTTACAAACAGTAAGACTAAAGTGACTTCAGGGAAATAACGCTGGTGTCCCTAGCTAGATTTCTTGTTTAGAAAAATTATAATCTGGTGTTTGCTTATTGTTTATATTAATCCTAATCTGTCTTCAGAGGGGCCTGGATGCATTAGCAATAGGTTCAATCTTCAGAGAAATAACTAAGTGGTAGAATATCTGAAATAAAGTGCACATGTTGTTACATCATGTCTTGACTAGGTTAATGTCAGGATGATTTGTTAAATTTGTTAAATTTGTTAAATTTGTTAAATTCAACAGGGACTGTACAGAATCATATCTTGGCAAAAGCTCCAGGTAAGCTCTTTGTCTTATATATAGTAATGACTCAATCAGTGAAAGATAATGTAAAGGAAGGCTTAGATGAAATTTGCTTATGTTCCAGATTTCAAAACTAGAGGACACCAAAACATGATAATAACATACTATTTTCCTGGTATTTAAAAAAAATAAAATCTTAAGGTATATAAAGGTAGAAATTTACCCTATTATCTTTGTTTAGGCCAGTTCAGAAAGCCTAAAGCACCTAAAAGCTCCAGGCAGGTTTTCCTACGGAAGCTGACAATAGTACAGAATAGTACAAAATTTTCTTTAAGGGTGTTAATGGTTTTCAATACACAAGGCTAAATCTTTATTCCAAAATTCTCTAGTAGGTGACTGGCCCTTCCTCTGGGCAGCAATATAGATATGCTGAGACATTACAACCATCCTGCCCTTACAAACATGTTTTTCCTCCATGTCAGTTCAACGCTTTTCATTTAATAACCTGAAACAGCCAGAAGAAGATCACATGATAAGATTAGATCATCCCCAATGAACTCCTAAATCTGACTTCAAAGAGATGAGACACAAATGCAACCTTTTTATTAGTAAACTAAACATAGACCCAGGGTGAATTCTGTAGCACTGAGGGTGTGTTGCCCAGCACAGCCTGAGTACAAATAGCTTCATATGTTTTCTAAATCTATATGTCTTTCCTCTCAAAAGATAGGGTAATCTTATTCTCACCCCTCATTGGGAATAATCTCTGGCCAATGCTATTCCTAAAATTTTGCCAAGACAGTACCTAGAAAAGTCCTATCAGCTGTTAAGAGCAGCAGTGCTAGAGCCCATGACCTGGCCCCACAGTAGCTACACTAGTAAAAATAGTATAGACTCTTAGTAGTGTATACCATTTGGTATATAACAGCATATAATACTTTTATAGTTTACACAGTATGTAACATTATAATAGTGGTCATAGTGGTAGATTAGACACAGGAGTTATGGGAGACCCTCTGCCTCCTCAGAAGGATGCCCAGGAAGCCCAGGGTATCATAAGTGTCACAAAAAGTGAATGATTATGCTCCCTGGGAACAGGCCAGTAGGTGTGCACTTGGGGTGAACTAAATTGCTTTTGTGGCTTTTTGTGGCTATTAAACATATTGACGAGTTCTGTATTGACCGTAATGGAACCTGGCATGTAGGTAGAAGTCTACATATAGACACCTAAGTTCGGGTCAGTTTATTTTCATCCAATACATAATTATTATTAGGATTATCTGGTTTGCGTCTAAGACATCAGACATGAGGTAGTTCTTAATGATGGAAGGACAAATAGAATAATATAGACTCAGATTGCTGTTTCATGGCTTTCTTAATGAAGATAGTGAACGCTCTGCTTCTTCCAGCTTCTCAAATCCAGCTGGAAAGTCTGGGTATGGCACCAATCTGTAATCATCAAACACAACAAATATTTCTCTCAAGAAAACATCTGTATATTTTTCAACAACTATCATTCAGTTCCTAACTTTGGCTTAGTTAGTTCCTAAATTTGGGGGAAAGGGGGGGTATTACTATTTGCTTGAAAATTATTTGAAACCTGGGTTCAATATCTTGTATAATATTTTGATCCTAGGTTAGTAGAACTAGGGGCCTGGTATGGCAGGAAGAAACACTGATCTAGATGTGCCCCGATCCTTCTAATGAGACCAATTAGGCAGCATATTCAGAGGGTGTAAACTATCTTAACTTTATTCACTTTTCCATTTTCTTTAAATTGTATATATAGTGTGTTTGACTCTGTTTTCCTAAGTTGGAGGTGCTAAACCCTAAGTGCAAAATCCTTGGTGGCATAATGCATCATGCCCACCTAAACCTGATGGCGTACACTGTTTTAATCCAGCATTTTTGTGTAATGTTAAGTGTTTTCACATATCTGGCTGGGTAAAGTGATCAAGACGTTAAGCAGTTAAAGCCCTTGGTAGTCTTCTGGTCTAAAAATCCCACTTTTTACTATTGATGATTATTCCCTGAGTGGGAATAGAATGACTAATGGAAGGCATCCAGTTGTGTAGAGATAACAGCACACAGCTTGCATAAGACCTTGTGTATAGTTGGCAGCATACAATAAGATTATTGTTCATAATAGAGACTGATTATTAAATAGTGTCATTATTTAGAGGACATCCTGAATGGAAAAACACAGACAATGGGATAGACTGAAGCCACTGTATCAACTCAGTTTAGAAAAGGATTTGCCAGATAACTGAAGAAGACAAACAGCAGCTTCAAATGGCACATCCGTTTATTCTCCCTGCACATACAGATGTGAAAAGCAGAGGCAGTTTGCAGTTGTTTTAAGTTGACTAATCCCCAAACCTGATCAGCTGAGAGTAAAGCCTTTCTGAAAATAGTAAAAGTTCTAATTATTTTAAATATTAACCATCTTAACTTTCCTTCTATCAGTGAGGACCTTATTGAATAGAAGTGTCAAAGGACAGTTTTCAGATCCTCCATTGAGTTGCTGATGAAGCCCTTTTTCGTTTTACTGGCTTTTGATTCTGTTGTTGCTTATGAAAAGGCTTCCATTGTGATGTGTAAAAATAAATACGAATGAACTAACAGAGAGTCCTATTTTGGTTTTGAAATTCAGGAAATAATAATGAGTATTCTAATCCTGAAATGTACTGAATTCTCATACAGAGTGCTATTTAACCACTAAAAGGGTGGTACCTCTGTTAGTGTGAGAATTAATGTACGAGGTTAAGGCTTATACCTTAGCACTCCTGAGTAATTCCAGGTGGAATTACATGCTAAATCTTTGATAGTGGCATGTCAGCTTTGGGAAGTTTTTGCCCCTGTCCTATCTGCCTCTCGAATCTGTTTGATTCCAGTTCCTTCCACCAGAATGAAATTCAACTCTCCTTTCCCCCAGAAAAGCCTGTTTGTGGTACTGGGGCATAAATACAATCTCCCTAATGAGCTAGATTTTAAAAAGACAGTATTCTGGGGGAAGGGAGCTGGAAGGCAGACTGAGGAAAATGTAGTATATAACTATCCTCCAAAAGCATAGTGGAAAACAAACTCCAAATAGTATATTCACATGTAAAATCCAGAAAGAAATCTTATCAGTCACATACTGGGTAGAGCACTGCCTTAGAGTACCTGCCAAGCCCCTTTTCGTGAAAAACGGGAGATATTTCCACGAAGTAAAACAAGCAGGAGCATATTTGTATAGAGTAAGCCAAGGTTTGCCAACACATTCTTCTGAAGAGGAGAAACATTTGGCAGATCACCCATCCAGGAAAATTTCTGCCTGAACTATTCTGCCGCTGGATCAAGCAGGGAAGTGGGGGAAATTTGTGTCTCTTTCAATCATGTACCTTTGCCACACCTTCCGTGGGGGATCAAATAAACAAATCCATATTAAAATAATCAGCTAAATTGCTCTAATTCTAAAGCAACGATGGCATCTAAGGTATTAAAAAAGTGAAAGAAGGTAATTTATGCTTGAAAACATAAGCAATTTTTAAAAGAATAAACTGAAAAAAATCTTTAAAAAAAGGTTAATAAAATGCTCCAGCATTATTAGCTAAAAATAAAGAACTAAAAAGAATTTCATATATTTTCAGACAGACTAGACATAGAAAAAGAATGGGTTGAGAGGAAACCTTTCACTACCATCTCACTTTTCTGGTCCCTGAAATTGCTAGGTGGGCCATATGACAATCAAATGTGACTAGCAAGAGGTGTCAAGCCTCATACTAGCATGTAAAACTAGCCAGGCTTTGGAGAATAGCATAATAAACTGGGACTCAGGAAAGGTGGTTCCAGTCCTAATTGCACTACTTTCCTCCTGTGTAACGCTTCAATATGGACATTTTGCTAATAATCTAATTTGCAGAACATTTTGAGTTCTCTTAATCCTAAAGCTGTCATACAGAAAAAGATAAGTAGAATTACTGACATTCTCAGGTATGATTATTAAAATACTTCATGTATACTTCATATACTTGCTAAATATTTTTAAAAGTATTATGCACAAAGTAACATGGAACATTTTGAGGAAGTTGATTTAGGAGCATCAAGCAGATTTTCATGTGTAAAGCTACTGATCAGTTCCTTTTTTTTGCTTCCTGTTTTGTCTTTCCACCCTAAGCACAAACATATGGCCGAATCAACTCCTAAAGCTACATCCCATTTAATAAAAAACAAATTAGCAAATTATTGGTTTTTTAAAATTTTTGAAGTTATTGACTCTATGAGATGTTTTTCCTATATATACCATGAGCAGTCATGTCTGACTAATCTGATAGCCTTCTATGATGGCGTGACTGGATGGGTGGATGAGGGGAGGGCAGTGGATGTTGTCTACCTTGACTTCAGCAAGGCTTTCGACACTGTCTCCCACATCATCCTCAGAGGCAAGCTTAGGAAGTGTGGGTTAGATGAATGGACAGTGGGGTGGATTGAACAGTGGCTGAACGATAGAGCTCAGAGGGTTGTGGTTAGTGGTGCAGAGTCCAGTTGGAAGCCAGTAACTAGTGGTGTCCCTCAGGGGTCAGTACTGGGTCCAGTCCTGTTCAATATATTCATCAATGACCTGGATGAAGGGATGGAGTGTTCCATCAGCAAGTTTGCTGATGATACAAAACTGGGAGGGCTGGCTGACACGCCGGAAAGCTGTGCTGCCATACAGCGTCACCTGGACAGGCTGGAGAGTTGGGCAGAAAAAAACCTGATTAAATTCAACAAAGGCAAGTATAGGGTACTGCATCTGGGGAGGAATAACCCCATGCATCAGTACAGGTTGGGGGCTGACCTCCTGGAGAGCAGCTGTGTGGAAAGGGACCTGGGAGTCCTGGTGGACAACAGGATGACCATGAGCCAGCAATGTGCCCTGGTGGCCAAGAAGGCCAATGGCATCCTGGGGTGCATCAAGAAGAATGTGGCCAGCAGGTCGAGGGAGGTCATCCTCCCCCTCTACTCTGCCCTGGTGAGGCCACATCTGGAGTACTGTGTCCAGTTCTGGGCTCCCCGGTTCAAGAAGGACAGGGAACTGCTGGAGAGAGTCCAGCAAAGGGCTACCAAGATGATTAGGGGATTGGAGCATTTTTCTTATGAGGAATGGCTCAGGGACTTGGGGCTTTTTAGTCTAGAAAAAAGAAGACTCAGGGGGCATCTTATCAATACTTATAAATACTTAAGGGGAGTGTGCCAGGTAGATGAGAAGAGTCTTTTTTCAGTTGTGCCCAGTGACAGGAAAAGAGGTAACAGGCACAAACTTGAGCATAGGAAGTTCCATCTAAACATGAGGAGGAACTTCTTTACTCTGAGGGTGGCAGAGCACTGGCACAGGCTGCCCAGAGAGGCTGTGGAGTCTCGCACATTGGAGACATTCAAAACCTGCCTGGACGCCGTCCTGTGCAACTGCTGTAGGTGTCCCTGCTGTGGCAGGGGGGTTGGACTAGATGATCTCCAGAGGTCCCTTCCAACCCTGACCATTCTGTGATTCTGTGACATTGTGTTCTGGCAGCTGAAGAAAAGAAGAAAAAGAATAAGAGGAAAAATACCCAAACAAACAGTTCTTCTAAAAGAGTCTGTTAAAGGTATAGGCTAAGTATATGAGAAAACATATAGAAGTGGCTGAGATTGATCTCTGGTTTAGTCACAGCTGCGTCTCTAAATTGTATTGTGTCTGGAGGCAGTTCAGACAGCAGATGATATTCTGTAGCAATTAATTCTGAATTAAGTCTATTTTAATTTATGCAAGGTATTTTAAAATAACCAGTGTTAGGTTATGTGATTAAAGGGCCACCCCTGCACACACAGAGGAGCCCAGAGGCACGTGGGCATGCGGAGAAGGCCCAAGGACCAGGTCAGAGAAAGGGCTCCCCCATCTGATTCCCCCCCAGGTCCCAGGGGACCCTCAGCCCCACGGGCCCCGGGACACCCAGCGCCAGCTGTCAAACCAAAGGCACCAGAGCACCTAATGACTGCAGGGGGTTATGAGACACCAGGGGGGTGCGGGACATTTTATGAGATGCTGGGAAGATAATTTTAGGGTTGAACAAGGCCTAATATGGGATGGTCAGTGGAGGAACCAAAGGTAGGGAAAGGGAGAGATCAAGGTGGTTTGGGGCCATATGTCTGGGGTGCCAGTAACCAGAGACAGGTATGTGCATTGTGGGGTACATATGTCAGTGTGTGATCACTAGCGAGACACACTGGACTACCTGGCGAGTTGGAGAGGAGGCTTGGGAGCCAGGTTGAAGCATGACTGGAGGGACCAGGAGGTCCAAGGCAGCTGCTGGGGAGACGATGGGTCTGGGAGTTGACGGAGAGACCCATGTTTGTGTATGGATGAGGCAACTGAAGCCCAGGGGATCTAAGGCTGGCTGCTGGGAAGACTGGGTGTCTAAGGCCAGTTAACTGGAGGAATCCACAGTGTGCATGCAGGTGTGTCTGTGTGTCTGTGTGCGAGGAGGTCTGAGTACCAGCAACTGGAGAGGGACTGCAGCCTGGGGGACTTGTATCCCCAGCTGCTAGCAACTGGGGAGACTGGGATCTGGGGACAGCTACTAGGTTCCTACATATCATCTTCAAAATCTAATTTGTCGCAACAGATACACTATGAACAATAAATAAATCTGTTACTTGAATATCAAAACCAGGAAAGCCAGCCAGCAGATTGAGCCACTCCATGTATGAACTCTGGAGACTTGTACTCTTCTGCCCTCTCTCAAGGAATTTTTCTCCTGACATTGCCACTAGCAGTCAGGGTCACTGGAGATGCCTATCTTCCTATTCTAAAGGAAATTAATTGGATAGTTACTTAATCACTAATGTGGATCGTCTTCTGTGGGTGGAAAATTAGTGGAGCTGTTTCAGGACTTATTCTTTGATACTAATCTGTGTTATTATGAGTTATATTATATTAATCTTATTTTGATGTGTTAAAAATAACTGCTTAGAAAGGTAAAATCCAAATCTCATACTTGCTTGTACTTGGGCAAATGGATCTTTTGGATCTGTTTGAGCATTTCTCCACGCTTTCCTGCTCTAGCTCATTACAACTTTAATATAGATGTCCCGAAGCATTTGTCTGTCACAGATTTACTCAGTGCACAAGGAAAGAGAGGATTTGCTTGGCATAATGATTGCCTTGCCCCGGCAGCCAGACAACAAGGTCTGAGTTTGGAAACAAATGTGTGGGAAAAGGTACAGGGGAAAACATCGGTATTCTGTCAGAGGAAATTAGTAATGGACAATTTTAAAGGAGACTTCGAACAGTTGATAAACCTGTTAAACCTTTTGGCTTATATGTCTATTGCAATTCAAATGTAATTCTGCATCTTACCTACACATATCTGAGCTAGCTTTACCTTCCGTGTTCAGATACTGAGAGAAAAGAAGCCTCAGACCCTGGGTATTCTGACTGAAACAACCTTTCAATAGTCACAAATTATATGCATAGTATATGTACATAAGACAGACTTTCAAAGGGAGCTTCTCACATTGCTCTTGTAAAGTTTCATACTGATATGTTGGTACAGGTGTTCTAAGAAAGTGTATGTGCAGTTGGTACTGATGTGCCTGTCCGGTTGGTTAGATGAATAAATTGCCATTTGGCTGACTGATTGCAAAAGTCTTAACAGACTTAAGTATTTCTCTTACTGGGGTTACTGTGCATGTTTTCAAACACAATATGAAGTGTATGGCTTGATGTAAGTGTTGGGGTTTTTAAATTATTTTGTGCCCAAAATAATCAAAAATTATTTTGAGAAAATTAAAAAAGAAACAAGAATTTGTAAAAAAGTTTAGAATTAATTGCAGTTCTCTGAATTATTTCTCTATTACGTGTATATGGAGACAATTCTAATATGTAAGTAACAACATCCACATAATACATCTGGATTTTAAGCATATTCTTTTTTATTACAGTACTTGCTATGATTTTTTTTCTTACATGGTCAAAACTGTGAGCAGTTTGCAATATAAATATTCCTCACATAAAATTAGTTAAGAATGACATTTAAGTCAATATTATTATCCATCTGTATAAAGGATTTGCATGAGGGTGTAGATATACGAAATGAATTGGTTTCTTAGAATTATGTCGACATTCATGACTGTGCCAAATTAGTCTAAGACCAAAGAAATACTTAAGCCTCACCTAAGGATGGATAATGCAATGTAAGTGACTTTGGACACACACATCCTTGTAGATAAAGGCGAATTTCATGCACAAATCTAAAGATAATTTGATTTTGCAACACACACATTTAAAATATACAATAAATATTCCTAAGAGAAAACAGAAAAGAAAACAACTGCTGTGGTTTAAGACTGGAACTTAGCAGTCTTTACCAGCAGCACGAAATAAGAGGCAAAGGCATTCTCCCAAGGAACAGATGGTATAAAAATGTCAGAAACAGGCAGATGAAATAATGACTACAGCCGAAGGATTCCTTCCTTTGCCTCCCATCCACAAATAAGAAAAAATGTTTTGAAATAAAAACATAGTTTAGCGCTTTTTTTGTTTATATAAAAGCATATAAACAGGCATGCAAGAAGTCACAAGGTAAGGATTGAGGCTGAGACATATACACGGTAATATAAGTTAGTCTCACAGAGGGCACTTAAATAAATAGGGTTTTAAGAGTATATTTCTCATAAGTTTTCTTTCCTGTCCTAGAATCTGTTTGCTCATAACATAAGAACATACGAAATACATAAAATGGTGTAGAAGTTTGCTTTTGTAAAATTGGCAGTGTCGGCCATTGAATCATAATATTTGTTATATCTTTTAACTTTAGCCACAGCATGTGAAAGGGCAAAGTAGCTTCATGAAGGGAGTTTTGTATAAGAGTCCTTTCATTCCTCTTATGGAATGACCAAGATTTCAATGATGTTTTAGTATATATTTCATTATTATATAAAGGGCAAGAGGCAAAGGAAAATTTTACAATTTGATTGTCCTCTCCAATCAAAATGTTCAGTAACTGCAATGAAGTGAACTCGGCTAACGCTGCTCACCTTTGTTCAAGGGGTAATAAAAGGAATACAGATGATTGTATTGCTTATTAAGCCCAGTAGTGCAAGCAATACGGTCTTTACTCTTGGTGTCTAAACAGGGATGAATTTCACCTGTAGGCAACTTTGGCCTTTTGTACTAGAATTATATTGTTATAAAATATGAGTTTCACAGATGAACTAAATCCCATGTAGAATCTTCACCGAGAAAAAATAGCACTGCTGTGCCTTGTTCAGAATTTTCTATTCCAGAGCTGGCATCCAGGTGTGTACTTGAAAAACATCTTTGATTTTACATCTACAATAAGCATAACGCAATTTAAAAGCATAGATGCCACAGAGCTTAATTTAGAAACTGCTGCTTTTATTAAATTTAGCTACTTTTCCCCTGCAGCTTTACATCAATATGGACTTCAAAGTGCTAGTAGCTTTCATTAAATTGAATTACTTTCTCCTGTAATTTGAAAAGTAATGAGGCAGCTACTAAATGAAGCTGTTGACAAAACAAGAGCAGAGGCTATTAAAAATTACATGGCAAAGTGTGAGTCATAAACAATGATGGTTAGTGTTCAAGGGTGGTTTCTGAACAAAATTCCAAAAAACCCACAAAATAAACAACTCTCCGCAGTCATCTTCTCTGTGCATCTAAGAAATGTGAATTCTACCTGATTAATTCTTTCATTTCTGTTCTGTTTCAAACAGGTTCTATAATGATGCCCTGCCCGTTGTACCTGAGTATCTTCCAGTTGTGCATTAAGTGATACGATCAGCATCTGCTATGATTAACATCTGTTTTGTGTCATTTATTCTTTCATTCTCCCGACAGAGAAGTGGCATTTCATGTTGCAGCAGCATTTTTACTTTAGTGTGCTTTGGAAGTGTCTTTCCAGGGGAAAGTTGTCTTGGATTTATAGATAAACATTTACATATGAGGCTCTATAAGTCTGCAACCAGTATAGGAAGCAGAGGATGAGTATGACGTACTTTCTGTATTCTTCATTGCTTCACATGTAGCGGCGTTCACAATAGCTGGAGTTTTCCAAATCCTAAAGCCTCTATACCTGAAGTTGATTTTCTTGGATTTCTATAACTCTTTGCAAAGATGCAGAAATGGGAAACTGAGGCCTGGCCCTCTTATATCAGGTTAGAAAGAATTGCCCACCCAAATAAAAATAATTTGAGCATACTTTTATTTGATCTTGAGCTTTATTTCTGCCTTGCTTGGGGTCAGTGTTGGTTGCTAATTTCAGGTTGCAGGAATTAACTTTATCTTTGCAAGTGGTGATTTGATTGTAATATAGCAATCCAATATGATGGAGCTTTTTACCAGTACCACGTGATCAATTCAACATCGGCCATATACATTTATTGAAAAGTCTTCAATGGAGGAAATGGGTGCATATATGAAGCGATGAATGACAGAAGAGAAATTCCCCATTGGTACTCTTCGGGTGTGTCACCCTTTCCAAATGGTGCAGGACAGCAGGTTTGATTTTCTGTGGTCTGTTATGGTTTCAGGACGAAATGTCTACATCACATTTTTACCAGCAAGGAAGTTTATGTAATTTGCCAGTTCTAGTTCACACCATATGTCAATAATGAGAAAATTGCTGAAAAAACTTTATGTACACATTGCAAGCTGGGCATTCTAGATAGCACCTAGGTGCATGGCTTCAACCTTGGTTCCATCAGAGGGTGCATCTTCAGAGCACTAGTAATGCACTTCAGTGTATACAGAAAGACTCCCAGTGTAGGCATAAGGCAAATTCACAGCAAAGATAGCCTTTCTGTGCACTCTATCACTAATGTAGATATACCCTTTGTGTACATTCCTTTTATAAAAACTCAAACTATCATAACACATTGTCAAAATAATTCATTCTGGACAGCCAGCATTCTTCTATTCTCAACTCTATAATCAAGTGTCAAAAAGAGGTCTGAGAGATTAAAATGAATATTTGTTCTTTTTGCATGGATAGACAAGATACCATAACAGATGGATATCTGTGTATATATCAAAGGATGGGAAGGGGGATAGTGGTTAATGAGGATGTATTGGATAGCGTGGGACCTGAGCATGACATAAATGTATGGGAATGTACTGGTTTTGGCTGGGATAGAGTTAAGTTTTTTCATAGTAGCTTGCATGGTCTTACCTTTTGGATTTGTGATGAAAATAGTATTGATAACATAGGAATGTTTTAGTTATTGCTGAACGGTGCTTACACAGTGTCCATGCCTTTTCTGCTTCTCAGATTGCCCCTCTGTGAGCACGCTGGGGGTGCACAAAAAGTTGGGAAGGGACACAGATGGAACAGCTGACCCCAACTGACCAAAGGGATATTCCACACCATATGGTGTCATACTCAGCAATAGAAGCTGGGGGAAAAAGGCAGAAGGGAGGACATTCAGAGTTTTAGCATGTGTTTTCCCAAGTAATGGCTACACATGGTGGAGCCCTGCTTTCCTGGAGATGGCTAAACATTTGCCTGCCAATGGGAAGTAGTGAATGAATTCCTTATTTTACTTTGCCTGCTCACACAGCTTTTGCTTTACATAATAAACTGTTTTTATCTCAACCCACGAGTTTCCTCACTTCTACCCTTTTGATTCTCTCCCCCATCCCACTGGAGGGGAGAAAGCAAGCAGCTGGGTGGTGCTTTGCTGCCCGCTGGGGTTAAACCATGACAAATACAAAACAATAATAAATTATGAAAATGAAAGAAAAATAAATTTTTATTTAGATTTACTTACTCTTTATTCATGTTGTCATCAAAATTAAATTCACAAATTGTCCCTAGTGTTCAACAGCTGTGCATGTTGAGTTAATCATTCCGTGGCCCACTTGTGGATGCAAATACCTCATTTTAGACATTTCCTTTAGAAAATGTGAGATCCTGTATCTTTCCTTAAGAGTTTAAATTGGTGTCAGTGTCTTGACCAAAAGCAAGGATCAACTTCTCAGCTGGTGCATTTCCATTATCTAGTCAGTTTCACCTCTGTGCCTGGCAAGATCATGGAGCAGATCCTCCTGGAAACTCTGTTAAGGCACGTGGAAAACAAGGAGGTGGTTGGTGACAGCCAACATGGCTTCACTAGGGGCAAATCATGCCTAACAAATTTGGTGGCCTTCTACAACAGTGTTACAGGATTGGTGGCCAAGGGGAGAGCAATAGATGTCATCTACCTGGACTTGTGCAAAGCATTTGACACAGGTCCATATGACATCCTGGTCTCTAAATTGGAGAGATGTGGATTTCACCAATGAACCACTTGGTGGATAAGGAACTGGCTGGATGGTCGCACTCAAAGAGTTGCGGCCAGTGGCTCAATGTCCAAGTGGCGAGCAGTGACAAGTGGTGTTCTTTAGGGGTCTGTACTGGGACCGGTACTATTTAACCTCTTTGTTGGCAACACGGACAGTGGGATTGAGTGCACCTTCAGCAAGTTTGCTGATGACACCAAGCTGTGTGGAGCAGTCAACACGCTGGAGGGGAGGAATGCCATCCAGAGGGACCTGGACAGGCTGGAGAGGTGGGCCTGTGCAAACCTCGTGAAGTCCAACAAGGCCAAGTGCAAGGTCCTGTATGTGGGTCAGGGCAATCCCATGCACAAATACAGGCTGGGTGGAGAATGGATTGAGAGCAGCCCTGAGGAGAAGAACTTGGGGATGCTGGTTGATGAGAAACTCAACATGAGTCAACAACGTGCACTCGAAGCCCAGAAGGCCAACTGTATCCTGGGCTGCATCAAAAGAAGCGTGGCCAGCAGGTCGAGGGAGGCAATTCTGGCCCTCTACTGCGCTCTCGTGAGACCCCACCTGGAATATTGTGTCCTGCTCTGGGGCCTTCAATATAAGAAAGACATGGACCTGTTGGAGCAGGTCCAGAGGAAGGCCACGAAGATGATCAGAGGGCTGGATCTCCTTTTCTATGAGGACAGGCTGAGATAGCGGGTTTGTTCAACCTGGAGAAGAGAATACTACAGGTAGACTTCATAGCAGCCTTCCAGTATCTGAAGGGGGCCTACAAGAAAGCTGGAGAGGGACTTTTTACACGGGCATGTAGTGATAGGAGGAGGGGTAATGGCTTCAAACTGGAAGAAGGTAGATTTAGAATAGATATGAGGAAAAAATTTTCACTCTGAGGGTGGTGACGCACTGGAACAAGTTGATCAGAGAAGTTGCAGATGCTCCACCCCTGGAAGCATTCAAGGTCAGGTTGGATGGGGCTGTGAGCAACCTGGTCTAGTGTGACACATCCCTGCCCATGGCGTGGGGGTTGGAACTAGATGATCTTTAAGGTCCCTTCCACCCTAAACCATTCTATGGTTCTATGATTCTAAATGCAGTAACTGTTGTACTATTAACTAAATTCCAAAGATGTTGTCCGCTGAATAAGAAGCCTGTTCATTACTTCCAAATAAACTTATATCACAAACAAGTCTTACTAACAGGTATTGCATGCTTGCCATTTGTCTCTAAAAGTTCTCTGAAAGAGGCACTAAACACAATAATCAGTAAGTACACTTCTTATATGCTAGACTGCAAGAAGATTTAGTCATGAAAAATGGTTCTTAATTCTGTGTTTCATGGGTGATAGCCAACCCTACTATAACAAAATGAATGTATGTGACAATATTATTGACTCTTCTTTCCAGAAGATCATGTTAAATGCTTAGTGTACAGCCCCACGTCGGTAGAGGGCTATGGATCTGACAGGAATGTCAATGATTTTTCCATAGCTGGCTTGTTAAGAAATGCAGAGTAATAGAGCTGAACACAACTGGATGCCTGCTTAATGGACACTCTTCAACCTTAGATCTATATAGGGTATGTTATAGATAAAGTACCAAAGAGAGGAAAAGAAAAACTATTAGTTAAGTGTCTAATTTGTCTCCCATTTACTTCAGTCATTTGATAGCTCCTTCTATGGAAGTTTCATCAGGATTAGAGGGTTTTGTTTTATTTTGTTTTAAAGACCAGAACATAAAGGATAAACTAATTTTCTTAGTAACTTTAGTAAGAAGAAAAACTTTACATTGAGGGAGGAATCAATGAGCACTTTTAAAAAATAAAACCCCTTCTGCTACTTGAACATGACGTTGACAGTAATTCATTCTCATGAAGAACAACCTGGTGTAACACAATTTTTACGTTCAAATAAGTAATTGCATCTCTTATGGCATAATGCATTCTGCAAAACAGGACTACTGAATTTTTGTCATTATATGTATGCTTCCTATTTTTACTGTCGTAAGTCATATGAGGCTGGAGTGTAGATAGAATGAAGAAGAGAGAAGCAAGGAAAGAAGTGTAGCTTTATATATGGAACTATTTTCTTAGTCTTGCATGAAGTATATGTAAATTTTAATAACATACTTGGTTCCGTTTCAGAACAAAAAGTGTTTTCGAGGGACTTTGTTGTAAAATGACATCCTGTAGAAATCATAGCAAACAGAATGGGATAAGTCAATCTCCAAAGGTACTGCACTCCTTCTTACTGAGTAACCTTTATTAAAAACTTTATTGTGGCAGAAAAAAAAGTTAATTCAGCTTTAAAACTGGTGCATTTTGAAACTGCTGCAGCTACCCATCAGCTTGTTGCCTTTTCTTGGTCCTCCATCTTACAGTAGCCTTCAGGGCACCATCACACAGCTGTGATCTTTTTGTAGACAGCTTCCAGATCGTTGCCCTTGTGCTCTGATCAGACAGGATGAAAGCTGGCATTGGGCAATAAGCTTTGTAACCACACCATCGCCATGCCCATCCTGATAATGCCTGATGAGAAGTCACACAGTAGGGCCAATCTCCAGCTGCCCACAGCCCTGACCTGCCTGCTCATGAGCCCACCCACTGGCCCATGTCCCAGTCTGGCCTCAGCCCATTCCCAACCCCATTGCCAGGGAGGTGTCCAATGGGGCTGTCCCTGGTCCCTCTCCAGCTGCCCTGCTCCTGGATGGGTTTCCAGGCCCTGACTTGCTGCCTCAGGGAGCCCCTGTGCCCAACAGTCTAAAAGTCCAGATGTCAACAAACTCCAACTGAAGACCTTATAGCAGCCTTCCAGTACTTAAAGGTGGCCTACAGGAAAGATGAAGAGGGAGTCTTTATCAGGGAGTGTAGTGATAGGACAAGGGGAAACAGTTTTAAACTGAAAGACGGTAGATTTAGGTTAGATAATAGGAAGAAATTAATTATTGTGAAGGTGGTGAGACATTGGAACAGGTTGCCTAGAGAAGTTGTGGATGCCCCGTTCCTGGAAGTGTTCAAGGCCAGGTTGGATGGGGCTTTGAGCAACCTGGTCTAGTGGAAGGTGTCCCTGGCCATGGCAGGGGGGTTGGAACTAGACAATCTGTAAGTTCCCCTCTAACTCTAACCATTCTATGATTCTATGATTCATTCTATGATTCTGTAAGTGATAAAAGGGACTGGTGAGTACCTGTGACAGGCTTTTATCCACCACCAGTGTAGGATGTCTTTTCTAACTGGGGGAGTTATGCTGTTTTAAGAGAAGGTGTTTCTTCACCTGATGGGAACATTTATTCCTGTCCAAACATCTTTAAAAGTATTGCTTTTAAAGTTATTGAAGTTAATTTGAATTATCGCTAAAACATGAATCTCTTTCTCATATAAGGGTGGGAGAATTGAGATATTAGTAGTTCAAATACATCAATATAATCATATTGTTGTAGCCCACAAAACTTTGTGCAGACATGTTCCAGTCAAACTGCTATTTTGATTTCAATAACTTCTTTTTCAATAGCAACCAATAGTTTATATAGCAACTGCAGATTTCTTTTTGTTCTGTATAGAATTTAAGGTTTTTATAGAGCTTATTATCAAGACAACCATACTTTTTTTTTTTTCTTCAAACGTTGTTAGAGATATATCTTGCTGTATTGACAAATGATTTTGCCTGCATTCAAATATTCTTATTTGCTTTTACCTCTCATATTAATAAGGCTATTTCGCTGTGTATACAAACTTTTTAATTTTGATTCTATTTTCACTGAGCCTGGCAACAACAAAATCAAAATGAAATTGGATTGCTTATACATCCGAATAAAAAGGAAACACTGCCTGTGGGGACAGAAATAATCATATGCAATTTAAACTACCCCTTCAGGAGCCTCCAAATATTGAGGTTGTTAAACAATAAGATGTGGACAAAAGACTCTGTGGGTGATGATATTTTAGAAAAAGCAAATGTTGGCATGGGAATATAGTCAGTAATGGAAGGGAAAAGAAGTAAATTCTGTTTCAAAATTGATCATGAGCTCATACTTGTTTCTCAAGCAGGAAAATTTTTGTCTCTAAATGATGAACAATTATTCATATATATACTTGCATAAAAATGCTGGAAATGTTCACATAGCTCTACACTAAGAGAAAAGTGAAAGGGATTCTTGAAAGGGATCCTAAGAGCTATTAGAAAGATCCATACCTATTTCTTTTTTCTATATATGGCTACTTTATTTTTAAATCCTAGATTGTGAGCTATCTGTGGATTGTCTTATTGCTCAAAATGTGTGGAGTGCACTACGGCTCTGCTGTGTCTAGGGTTCCATAAGGCTTCTCTCACTAATGGGAAATCTAGGGTTCTTTCCTATACTTATTTTCATCACCAATATGAAGACAAGGCAACCCAATAAATCATAGTAGACATATTCTGAGTAGTGAATACAAACATTTTTGAGAAAGGAGGAATCTCTAGTTAAACTTCTAGGGCCTAATTTACCCTGCTCACTCCTGTGAATATCAGTACTCTGTCAAAACACATCAGTGTAAGAAAACAAAAATTAGATCTTCAATGAGCAGATTAATCTTTAACATCTGTTAGATTTTTTTCCTTTATACATATCCAAAAGGGCAGATCTTTATTGCAATGTGTTCTTGTCACAACTTTTTTCATTAAATGAACTCTGAATTTTTTTCAAATTCACATGACTCCAGGAAGAAAAATTTTAAGGCAACTGCCAGATATCAGAAATCAAAGGATAAAATTTGCAAGAAACAACAAATGAAAACTACCAGTTTCAAGTATTGCTTGTAAGGATAGGATCAGCGTCAGGAACCAAACTAAAATTCCAATCTGAAATAATGTTGCAATTATGTAAGTTATTGTGATTCAACAAACCTCAGCCTACCCAAAATGAAACATGGCCCTAAATGCTCTATATTCACACGCTGACATACATCAATAGGCTACATCTGCACTGGACCCAGCAGCCTTTTTGCAACTGCATTGTCTTTTTGGCAGTCTAAAAGTCTGAGATCAGGCTTCCTATAAATCCCATTTGTCTTTCCAGGGCATGCTGTAGAAGCAGACAATTTCACACAAGGCAGAAATACAAAAATAACTCCCTTCTTTACTCAGGTTATTTTATCTGGCTGATATCAGTCCTGTGATAATAGCACAAAAATGGATGGGATACATGCGGGAGGACTGACCAGCCAGAGTATGTGGAGGTGTCCTGAAGTGAATGCTACCCTCCAGATTCTTGCTGAGTTTTGCCCCAGGAAATACAAGCCAGAGAGGTTTTAAAAGGGCTCCCATATGGGCAAACAGTATGGACAAGTGCCAAATTTCATCACAAGCCTTCTCCAACCCAGTCACAAGAAATTCACTGTAAATGTAGCATAACATTTTCTGCTTTGAATTCCTAGCATGTTGGAGAAGACTTCAATCTCACCATGTCCATCGTTTTACTCAAAGCACTGCAACCCCTTCAAGAAACCGGTTTTAATTAATTAATTCCCCCAAGTTCCTCCTGCTAAAAAAAAAAAAAGAGAAAACAAAACAACAAAAAAAACTCAAGGACCCCCCCCCCCCCCCAAAAAGAAAAAAAAAACCCAAAACCCAAACCAACAAAACCAAGAAGAAGAAAGGCACAAAAAGAGACATATTTTGGATATTTTGCAGTCTTTCTGCTAATTTCTATTTTTCTTCTCAGTAGTCAGTAAAAAAAGTAACTATTTAACCACTTTTCAAATCCAGTAAGGGAAAGGCAGTCAGAAAAAGAAAACATGATATCCTGCTCCATATGTCCACTGAGAGACTTCAGCAGCAGCAAATCAATTCACAGGAAATTGAAACTATATAGTTTACTGAATTTTGGAAGGAAGAATCCTGGGAATTATTTAAAAGGATGTGCTGGAAAGCATCTGAGGGAAAACCAAGACAAAACAAACAAACAAACCAAATCTAACAAAGGAAACAACAAAAGAAATCCAAATCAGTTTAATTACATTTTTTTAAGGGTGTGGAGGCCATAGCTAAGGAACATGAGACAATTTCCTGGAGGATTTACCACCAGTAGACTCAGGAAAGTTCAGTGGGTTAATGTATATGTATATTTTTGGTATTAAAGAAGGTCTTTCATCTCATTATGGCAGCATTGGGAAAGTTGGAACAATAAATAAAGCAAGAAATGAAATATTAGACAATGGGGGGGGGAAATTATGTTAAAAGCAAAGGATATTATGGAAAAATACAAGATTATTTTTCAAGATAAAAAATATAGGAGTCAAATTTTTGGCCATACCCCAAATACAGAGAAACTGAGTCATAAATTGGGTAAAAGCACCATCAATGTTATTTTTGCTTTGCCTTCAGATTTGAAAGTCTTGTATTCACCTTGCTCTATGTCAGCTGTATGGCATCCTTGGATTGGTGCAGCTGACTTTGGTACTGTTTGGAAAAAAGAAACAACCTGTAACTGGGGGTGGTTCACAAGAAACCAACCAGCATGTCAGGATATTTTGTAATGTTTTTTCCTCTTGAAAGTGGGGCTGTCCTGTGTACACTGTTTTCCATTGTTTTCCATTGTATGTTTGCGTTAAATGATGGAGCACTGTCACAGATTCCCCACAGAGGCTATGCAGTCTCCATCCTTGGAGATACTCAAAAGTCGTCTCAACATGGTCCTGAGCAACCGGCTCTTGGTGTCCCTGCTTGAGTGGTGGGGGTAGACCGTATCACCTCCAGGGGGCCCTTCACACCTCAACCATTCTGTGACACAGTGAAATGTGATGGCTAATAATGCTTATATGAATTATAGTATTCCATATACAAAGTTATTCCTGAGATTTGAAAACCACCTCAGCAGATAACAGTTTTGGTTTTTTTTTACAGTTGTCAAATGGTTTGATTTCAAAGACATAAATGCAAGGCCAATTGTTTGCTTATTTTATTTACTGTCCAATTAGAAAACGGTTCTGCTCATCCATTCCTAAGCATCAGCAGCATTTCTGAAGTCGGATGAAGAAAAACAATAATCCTTAAAAGAAGTGTAAAGCTACCTCAAGTATTAGGTTGCATGAGTCTCTGCGACAGAAGGAAAGGAATAAGAAAAAGAAATAAATCAAAAAGCCAAAGAGAAACAGCAGGCCTGTTCCCAGCTGCAGCCTGCACTCAGGAAAAGCAATTTTCAGAGGTAAAATTTTGAATAAAACCTATCCGAGAGAGCCACCGTTTTTCAGCAAAAGGCTGACAGTTTTTCAGCTTTATGAAATTAATGGACAGCCTCCTGGAACTGATCAACAGTATAAAGAACTATAAATTTATTATTTTTCTTTTCCTTTCCATTTTTTCATATTTGTCTCTCAATCTGTCAACTACTTTGTTCATCTTTGGATTGTAGCATTCATATTTCCCCATACCATCATTTCTGCCTGGTGTTAAGTGTCACTGGCATAACCACAGAGATGCTGTTCCTGGCTGAGAAGGGTCCTATGAAATTGGCCTACTGGCTACCGAGCCCTGTCCCACACACAAGTTCTTAGCAAGATGTGGAGTGCTCTTTTCTTCTAAGCCACACATGTAAGGTGTGGGATAACTCCTAACAAAAAGCGTTAGCCTGAGTTTCACTGGCAAGCTGTATTTTCCTCACCTTTGTAACTTTAAGAAATAAAAATTCACCTAAAGTATCAGGTCAACCTGCTGTGAAGTTTATTCATACATATACAGCAGTATTCAGGGCTGCTCACTATTCTCCTTTTCTATCGCCTCTTTGGAAGGTATTTGCAGAGTAAAAATACAGCACAGGTTTGGAAAACCAAAGACCAAAATTTGTTCACCATCTATTGGGAGAATTCTTGAGAGTAACAACCACTGTTACAGAAAATAATGATCCATTTGGGGGCAGCTCACAAACATACAAAATGCAACAATTTTCACACATCTTTTAATATACAAATAATGCTGCCAGTATACCAAAGACATATTTCCTTTTTTTTCCTCTTTCTCTCTTATCCTCCCCACTTTCCCCACCCCTAAATATTTTCTGCCTAGAAAGATATACGTATACTGGTTGACTCTTACCAATAGAAATTGTACAATCAAGAAAGGCTGATGGAAATTAAAAAGAAAAAAGCAAGACTATCACATTGTTGGTTTCATTACCGTAGGTTAAATGTGTTCATGATTTGGTGTAGCTACTTTTTCCCAGAAGGATGTATTATAATGACCAGGTTTTCAAAAGACCTCTGGTCTTATATAGTGCCTCCTAAAAGAGACATATTTTCCAAAGGACTAAGTGCATTAGGTGTTGTTTTATTCTAATATTACGTCCTCACCTATTGTTTCTAAACCTTTAGTCCAGAAATCAGACTTTCTAGAAAATTTGTCCCTAAATGTACAGGTTGTGATATACCAACAAACACATATGGATACCTATTAAATAAAAAACCCCACCATTAATGTTTCCTTAAGGTTAACTTTGGAACCTTTGCATCATTGGACTTTTGTACTGATTAACAGAAAACAAGAGGAGTGTATGTTTTGCCCTGTGAGTGTTTCTGAAGTAGTGCCAAATATGAAAGATTTAGATTTTGCAGTTTCATACATAATCATAGGATGTAATCTATATTCCACCTAATAATAGCAGAGAGTAAATCCACACAAGTAATTTAAAGAAGTCCGTGTTCAGTCCCCATAAATATTCACTAGATGCAGAGGAAAAATCAGAGCATTCCCATTGGATTTGGGATGCTTTTGGGGCCAGGCAAAATATCATCAAGAACTGACTCAACATGAGTCCCCTATGTCTATAAAAACAAGTGCCTATTAGTTTGTGTGAGACTGCTCTAAACAGCTGGCTTTTTACATTATCCATTATTTTTACTGTGCTTAGGTTAAATTCTGGCTCTGCGCTCAGCCCACATAAATAGGCTGTGTGCTGGGGGCTCTGCAGGGGTTGCCACAAGAGCTCCTCTCTCACAGTCAAAGAAAATTAATGACAGTAAAATTGCTTTGTGGTGCAGTTTCTGTCCCATCCATGCAGCAAATCCAATTCTCTCCTGCTTTGTTTCCTGAAATCTTCATGCTGGAAGAGATATGTTCCATTGTATAACCAGGTATTTATGAAACATTTATTTCAACAGTAGTAAATTTTTAAAAATACCATCAATTTAAAGAGAGTCTTGTTTGCTTCCTGCGTTACCATTTTGTGTTGTTGACCAGGAAATGAGCCTGAGAATCGGCAATCATCCATGCTCTGTTGTGTAAGTTTATGGAGGTGACAGACTATGAATCCAAATCAGATGTCCTTTTAAGAAGTTTTGCTAATGTTTATTTTCTGTTTGTTTTTGAAGAACGTATAGACTATACCATCAGCTTGTATAAATTAGAAAATCTCCCTTGAAGTCAGGAGAACTGGCCTGATTGACACCAGCTGAAAATCTGGCTTGAACTTTTAAAAACCACTGTGATTAAATGTTGGTGTTATTTTTCTTGGGTAATATTGTTTTCTAAAGTGGAAAATGAAGCAAAAGCTTCAGGGGTAGAAAAGTTTCAGCTATGCATCTCAAACGCAGCTGGGACAATGGGCCATTACAGGGAGTTCCTTCTTCCACATGACAGTAAATTTAGCAGATTTTGTTTTATTAAAGCTGTGTCCCTTAAACCAAAAAAGCCTGTTAATTATACCAGGGCATAAATGCCCTGGCAGAAAGAGGTCAAGGAAACTGTCAACTGTGCCAAGCAAAGAGATTGTCTGAAAGCCAAAGAAACTGTAACTTCATCCCCAAAAGATTCAGGCATGCCAAGTTTGAGACCAGCCCACATAAGAGAAGGCAGGGAATGCCAAGCTCAAGACACATCTTGGGCAGAGAGGCCTCTTGCAACAGGACCATCCCCATGTCTGCTCCGTTCCTTTGGGTAAAGTAAATTCTACCTTGCTTGGAAGAAGACTTTCCTGCGTCTTCGTGTAGTAATGTTATTCACAGAAGTAGGAGGTACCAAGATTATTCGGCTTGCTGGCATCCAGTCAGTAAAATAGCTGTCATCCAGAGGGATACACAAAACTGGATCATAGTACAGCACCCCCAAAAGATGTATGGGGGTAAGACTGCTGAGAAAAAGTGTGTAGTGGAGGGGATGGAGAAAGATCAGAGAAGGCTAAGCATACCCATGGAATTATAAACAGTCCTGCTCAGGCTGTTTGAAGTAAAATGAGAGCCAGCCATTCTTATGTGATAGAGAAGCAAATGATCTGCCTCCAAGAGAAGTATTTTGAATAATCTGTATACCGCTTTGTTAGTTTTTTTCCTCTGAAATAATCTCCCATTGTTTTGAATGTTCTATAATTCATGCCACTTCCTCAAACATTTCTAACCCTGAATGCTTCACTTCCTCTGTTCCACACAGAGCTGTTCCAGTGAAATCAAACAAAGACCATTTTCTTACATCAGTTCATTCATCATGCTCAAATCCCTCTGTCTTGTGCATGGAGCTAATGTAGAAAAGGTTTGCTTTTTGCAGAGTATTATCTTGTGGTATTAGAAGGCTTCCCACTTTTACATTAAATCTTCTGAGTTGAGCCTTCAGCTGATGTAAATAGGCATGAGTAGACTGTCACAATACTTCAGGCCTGAAGAGGTCTGCCAGTAATTACAAGACTGAATAACACCAATCTGAAATAGCGAAACTGATCACCACTTTCAGCAGACATGCAAAGTACATGATCTCAGGTGGATTTTTTGGGCTCCTGGCAGTGGAAATTTGGGACACAGTTTAGAGCTAGATGACGGTCATAGGCTCCAATATGATGACACTGAAAGTTTTCTTTGTGGGGAATAATATGAAAATATGACTGTAGTATAACATCAAGAATAGCGTTTGTCAGTATCTATAGACTGCCCCTACCTAAAGAATGAGAAGGATCATGTAATCCCTACTAATCCCTGAATTAAACTTCCTGATTCTGCAGCCACTGTTTGAGCAGATTATTTGCAGACTAGTAGGAAGCACTAAAGGCAGGGCATAAAGAGGACACTTTCTGTCAATAGATCAACACTGTCTCCTTTAAGATCCTCACAGAGAAGCTAATGAAGCCTTGATGAGCAGACAACGAGGTGGATTAAAAACTGGCTGAATGGCTGCATCCAGAGAGTGATAATCAGTGGCACAGTCTAGTTGGAGACCAGTAACTAGCAGTGTACCCCAGAGGTCTATACTGGGTCCAAGTCTCTTTAACATCTTCATTAATGATCTGGATGAAGGGGGAGAGTGTACCCTTAGTAAGTTTGCTAATGACACAAAACTGGGATGCGTGGCTGATACACCAGAGGGTCGTGCTGCCATTGAGAGGGACCTTGACAGGCTGGAGAAATGGGCTGACAGGAATCCCATGAAGTTCAACAAGGAGAACTGCAAAGTCCTGCAACTGAAGAGGAATGACCCCATGCTCCAAAATATGCTGGGGGCCACCCAGCTGGAAAGCAGCTTTGATGAAAATGACCTGGGGGACACAAAGTTGAACATGAGCCAGCAATGTGCCCTGTGGCAAAGAATGGTAATAGCATCCTGGGCTGCATTAGAAAAAATATTGCCAGCAGGTCAAGGGAGGTGATCTTGCCCCTCTACTCAGTACTGGTGAGGCCACATCTGGAGTGCTTGGTCCAGTTCTGGTTCCCCCAGTATAACAGAGACATGGACATAATAGATACAGCCCAATGAAGGGCCACAATGATGATTAGTCACTGGAGAATCTCTGCTACGAGGAAAGACTGAGAGAGCTGTGACTGTCCAGAAGAATACAAGGCTCGGGGGTTCTTATTAATGTCTATAAATACCTGAAGGGAGGGTGCAAAGAAGATGGGACCAGGCTTTTTTCAGTGGTGCACAATGCCAGGACCAGAGGCAATGGGCACAAACTTAAGCACAAGAGGATCTGCCTAAAAATCAGGAAACACTTTTTTTTACTGTGAGGGTGACCGAGCACTGAAACAGGTTGCTCAGAGAGGTTGCAGACTCTCCATCCTTGGAGATATTAAAAAAACTGTCTGGACATGGTCCTGAGCAGCCTGATGTAGGTGACACTGCTTGAGCAGGTGAATTGGACAAGGTGACCTGAAGAGGTCCCTTCCAACCCCAACCATTCTGTGATTCTGTGATCACTCTAGACTTGAATGTCCTGTTGAAATGGATTAGCTACCTTCTTATAAAGGACTCATTTTATTAAAGCACCTAGTACCAAGGTAAGACATTATTCAGAACAAGCAATGCGGATTCTTCTTCCACTAAAAACATTCAAAACACTCATATAGCTAATTTTTTACGATGATGTCATAATTTGGTGAACAACAACTTTTTTTGAAGTATTCCTATAATTAGGAAAAGCAAAGCTATCCTTACCCCAGTTTTTGAGGAGTGTCACATATATTGGTGGGATTATTCTGTTAATTGATTTGCATCAGTCTAACTGAAAGATAACCCAACCTTTCATTTACCAAATTTGCAGCATTATAACTAACAATAAACAGCTTGACTGCTTCATAATACAGTTTGCTAAATTTCCTAGTGCATAAGAACTGCCTGTTGTCTATATTGTTACTGTGCTGAAGATGCCTCTGTTCCCAGGCTTCCTTGCACATGCTCATGGTACAGCAGGACTCCCTCCCTCCCTCCCTCTCCTCTCTGTGATTTCACATGAACATTTCCAGTGACAGAGCCCTGCAAGGAGTCTGCCATCCCTCTAGCCCCGCTGTGCAGTGCAGTATCACCACAGACATCCTCTCAAGATTTTCTCTTTCTTTGTAACTCCCACCTTTGACTAGGAAGGAAAAGAGGCATTTATGCTCTTGCTGAGACTCAAAGCAGCTGGGTTAGGTGGGAGGAGAGACACTACCTCTATTTCACAGCCACTTCTGTCACTAGGCATGAGTTAGGTGAGTGAGAGTTGGGTAGCAACTTCAACTGTGCAGATACTTTTAGTAACTCCAGGGTCAAACCCAGAAGTTGTACTGAATAACAAGTCTTCCAGCTGACACATACCATTTAGTCAGTAGGTTGAAAGGCAATTTCCTTTACATCGGCTTTTCGGGGACACAAACTGCATTCCTCATGAGCAGATTATCTTCCTTGCACTGTGAGGATAGCCCACATATTATTGTGTCTTTTATAACTTCTTACCAATGCATATTCTCTGGATTTTTCACTCCTAATGCATTTCTGTCTAGGATTTGCATGCCTGGAGAGTATTGCTGACTAATGAACCGGTAGAGATACACAGTGAACTACAGATTAGAAGGAACAAGCAAAGGGAAGAGTTTTGAGTTGAAGACCACATGAATTTAAGCTCATTTTTAAGTTCTTGATAATTTATTCAAAATAAAATGACAGGTTGGCACCTTTGTATCTACAAACTTAAATATTGCAACATTTAGCTCTAGAAATTAAAAGAAACTTGATGATTGTTCAGTTTAGAAGACCTCATAAGACATAGATGCTAACTAATCTCAGCAATTTGAGAAACTTTTTATGGCAAAATTACAAAACAAACCACCCTCATCCTGTCTTCTGCTTACTGGATACTTTGTCCTGTTTTCTAAACAATTTGACTTTGGTGAATCATCACTTCCAGCCTCTTAAAGCAGTTCTCAAACGTACCGGTTCCCCAATAGTTTTGATTTCATTAGAAGATACTGACAGACGTAGCTCTATTATAAGCTATTTCCAGGTGTAAAGATGTATTTCTGAAATACAATGAGGAATATTTCTTATTTCACCTTACAGTTATCACGAGATAACTTTAGAGCCATATTTACAAAAACTCATTGCAAGTAAGTTTCCTCTGCCAGTCCTACAAAACAGGTAAATGTAACTCAAATGGACACTCATTTAACTGATTTGTTTGCACAAAGAACAAAGCTCACTGGAAAAGTGTTTACAGGGAGTTTGGGTGCTTGTGAATGAACCTTAAAACTTGCATCAGATTTAGCATTAGCGCATCAGTATACCTCAGCAAGCTCTTATCCACCTACCAGTCAAAACAGACAAATTTTCCTTCTCAGCCCTACTGACCCTGATATTTGCCTATTTTTACACACCAAAGAAAAATAACGAGCTTTGAAATGTTATTTGAAGGTTATTTGGTTTGGGATATTAACCAGACAGTTTTAAACTACTGAGATCAACCTTTATTAAGATTTATTCTTTGTACTGTAGCAGCATCTACCAGGTCTATTAATGGATCATGTGATACAGGCACGTAAGTTTGTCTCCTAATAGGTAGAAATGCTCTGCTTTCCTCTAAGAGGCATTTCTCATATTCTCTGAGACCTCAGCTATTCCGGCCTTCAGCTGCAAATTAGTCTCACCTTTCTTGGTAATGTCTGATTCTTTGACAGAATATGGATGTTAAGTTAATATTAAAAGAGACATTAAGTCCTTTGCCTATGCTTTTGACTAGTGCTAACTAAGAAGCTGAGTTGGAAACTCAGCCTTCCACGGAGACATGGACTGCAATATTTATAGAAGTGGTTCTGAGTTGTTGCTCATGTGCTGTACTGACATGAGACAAGTAAGAGCTGAATGTCTTCTGAGATACCATGGTAGAGATGGTAATTTTCCTTTAGTGTATTTTAGCTGTTTTGATTGGACTGTACTTCTCCAGGGATTGTAACGAAAACTACAAATTGAACTGAAGTATTACCAGAAAGGAAGTCCTAAATCAAAGAACGGTATTTTTATTGTGTAGTAGATGCAACAGCACATCTCATTCAAGGTGTGACTTCCTCATTTCTAGGACAAATCTTTACATATTACAAAATAATTGCCTTGTAACTTTTAGAAAACTGCTTTAAAATTATGTGGGCTTTGAAGCTGGCTGGAGCAGAAGCTTCAGAATTTAAATTCTTTTAACATTAGTGCCAAGAAAAAAGTCACTGCACATCATTGAACATGTTTGTAACAAGCTTAAACCCTCAATCAGTGGCAGAAGGGCAAGTCTTTATCAGCAAGCCACCAAGCCCTAGTTATTCCTTTTATTTAAAAATGCAAACAGATCTAATTTACCCCATAATTCATACTGGTTAAGAGAGAGGGACTCAGAGCATTTCACAAAACTATTCCTTGGCTCAGTTATAGCTATGCTGGAGTAGGACTATCACCTCCAGTACAGCAAGCACTAAATCAATTCATACAATGTACTTCTTTGTGCACTGAACTGGGCTAAATCCAAAATCTGAGACTAAGTCCTTTTGCATAAAACGATTGCTCTGTTTCTGTGCTTAGTGCAGCCTGCAGCCCCAAAGGTCTTGGAGTCGTTCTGACACAATAAAAGAAATGCTTATTCAGAAGACATGATCTTTCAGTAGGGAAAAAAAACACCCACCACCAACAAGAAACAGATGGTTTTCAACAGATAAACAAGGAATGAAGATTGAACTGACTACAGGGAGATTTATTTAGAAACTGTTTCCAATTTATCTTTGGGATGTACAGTAGCAGCAATTTATGAGAAGTCAAAGCCAGCTTGCTATTTGCGTTGCATATAAACAAGCCTAAGTGAATAATTAAGCACCTGAAGTACTTGTTTTTCAAACTGTAGGTTAAGTTTGGAAGTCTTACTACCTCCTAGCACTTCTTGTTTCGTGAGCATCCTAGAAATAATGAGTAATACTACAAATTCTTAGGAGTCTCCCAGCCTTTGGAAGTAATTCCAAAAAGATATGTAAGCAAATCTAATGCAAGTTCTTTTGTTTATTCTAAGATGATACTTCTAATAAGGCTATTGTCTTCATAAACAACATTCACTCAAATATAACTGCAAACGCACCAAATAAAGTTTGTTAGATCGCATAAGCAGTCTGTATATTAAATAAAATTTCAAGGAGATTATTGCTAAGATTGCTGGTGTTAGCTACAGCAATTTCTGTTCAGCTGAAATAAATGGGAAATCTTTGAGCAACTGAATCTCTTACTAAAGAGTTAGCACGTGCTGACATTTTTATTATAATGCTTATGCTTTATATGAAATTAGTGAATTTAAAAGCCCAAGAGTTATTGCTACTGGCAACTGAAGTCTTTTGTGTGCCTATTAAAAGATATAGCATTGCAAACTTACTCATGTTGTTTGGGCAGCGTATCTCAGTTCTTAACCAACAACTTCGCTGCTAGCCTTCAGACGCTCACCCCATCCTTAGTAAAGACAAAACCAATATTGGATACAGCACTGGGGGCAGATACTGAATTGAATAACCAGGGTAATTATTGCAGAAATCAGTGTGAACAGTAAGACATGGAGCATCATGACCAGCTGTTTTGCTTGCATGTTCTTTACGTTCCTCCTTCGGTCTCTCATATTTTCCTGTGCCTTATTATATTGAGCTGGTCTGACTGGGGGAGCTTTTGCAAGCTTCTGAAAATATAAGAGTTGTTATTAGTACTTTTTGCAAAGTGCTATGACGGTTTAATGATGTAGGCAGCTGTCTTCTAGCAAACAGGCTAAGATGAACAAGACATTTAACACAGATCATTGAACAGCTGATCGCAAATTTCAGGTGCCACATTATCATCCTATGTTAACATGGAGCAGGAATCACATTTTATTGTATTTTCACAGCCCCCTAGTGCATGCCAAGGACTTCTCATTTAATAACAATAATATCAATAATATCAATAGCGACCATATATAAAATACTATTTCCATCATTTATTCCTGATAACTAAAGCTGCCAGCAGGGCTTCTTTTGACACATGCACAACGTATGTCTTTATAAAATCATATGCAATTTTCTGAATACTAAAGTATGCTATCATTTGTATATCTAAAGCTCTGTAAGATGCATATTATACACTGAATGAAACAAAACTCTTCAGGCTTTTCATTCCTTGTATAATTCCCTAGAGTTCCACAGATGCTATAAAAAGCCTCAAGACATAGAAGTGTGACAGTACAGTATTTCATACAGTATTTATATAAATTTCCAAACAGAATATTGCACTGTATGAATAATCTTTGTAACTTCCAAATATTTACATTTCTAAATCTGACCCTTTGTATGACTACAGAAATTGCAGGAAATAAACCTTCCCTTGTGTATTCACAGGAAGCTGGGTTATCTGAGTTTTTAGCCAAATTCAAAACAGACTTCAAAAGCAATTGCCACACAGAAGACACTGTTTATGTGAGTAACTCAGTTACATCTCTGCCATATGAAGTAAAGTGCTGTGCATTTTCCTGAGCATATGCATCAATACACACAAAAAAGCTGATGTTACTTTTCTTCTTTTAAATCCAATGAGAATCCACAGACAGCTGACAATCTGACATTCGCATAAAACTTGAAACTGAGTACTTCATCAGTTAAAAACCTGCAAACTTACACACACGTTATCCCACCCTGTGTTTCAGGCTTGGTTCCAAAAATACTTTATGTATAATTTCTACCTCAGACTGTCCCCTATGCAGAAATCAGACTGAAGGAAGTCTGTAAACTCTCTAAAATTCCTCAGTATCCACAAAGTCTAGGAAATGTTTCTTAGTTTCCTTAGTTTATGTCCAGCTAGTACTACAAGCTGCCTGCTGACATTAGTATGGGTCCCAAGTTCCCTAAAAAAACGTATCCTCACAGAGCTATCGAAATGGTGAGAGGCTGTTAAAGAATTATCTGTTTGGGTCTGACCACTTTCTTTCATCCTAACTCTTGTTTAGTTATGAAATCAGCTACTCCAGCTGGAAGAGATGCAGCATAGCAGAGAAATGCCTCCATTGATCCTTACTGAAAAGCTCACCAGGCAAGTGAACTATGCTTGACAAATCCTTGACTCCTCTCCAAATGACTAGGTCTACTGCTTACTCCTACACTTGCGATGTTTAGATCAGGAGAAAAAAGAAAAAGGAAAATTTTGGGTGTCTGTTTTTTTTTTTCTTCTTGATGCAGGACAAACAATTCAAAAATAAAGACTGTCAAAGGTACACTTACTATGTAAATTAATTTTATTCAAAACAGATTTAAAAAACTAACAAAGCTTGCCTAACTACATGAGGTAGTACATGTAGCAAAACAGAAGGCAGAATATAGTATTCTGAAATATGAAGAATACAAATAAGTTGACAAGTTGGAAGGAAATAAATTCAACAACAGAAACAAAAAATACCAAAAATAACAGCTTTTCAGTCTTAAAGCACCAATACACTTTTCATAGAAAGAAACATAGTATCACCACTACATGTTCTTCATATACCATCATATGGTAAAATTAATGCACAAGGCTGTTCACCACAAATGAATTTTTTTAAATGGTGAAGCAACAAATGACGCAATTGTCACTGGGCTCCGTACCACTATACTTCCTGACCTGCAGGAGTATTTGCCAGGTCATGAGGAGCAAGGTTAGCCTTCATTACCATTTTCTAAGTTTTTTTTAATTTTTACCCTCATATTAATGTATAGTATACGGATACCATGTACAGCTTAAGGCCTCAAGCTTGCAAATTTTTATGCATGTGTACAATTCTGTATTTTTGCTGAAACCAATTTTAGGTAAATTGCAGGAGTCACACGGCAAAACTAAAGCATGTATGTGTGCAGAACTGCATTGCAGAACTGATGGCTTATTCCTTTTAATTTCAGGTTACTCCACTTCTCAATATGAAAATTTTCTCAGATCCTTCAAGGTTGTGTATGTCTCTCTTTCACTCACCCATCCCAAGATAGCTGAATATCTGTGAAGGACTGGGCCATAATGAATTGTTTATTCAAACTTAAGAGCTTAGCAGCATTCAATAAACATTTCATTAACATATTTAAGAATTAATAAACATGAACGGCCCAGTCTCTTAAAATATTTCTTTAGAGGAAAACATGCTCATATGACCCAGGACTTCCCTATATTTTATATTTTGCATTTTATTTCAAAATAGGTATTTGCACTTGTTATGATTAGTGTGAAAATGAAAACAGTCTAGCTCTTCTTTTATGCTTGCACGGCTAATGCTACTGTAAATCATCAAAAAGTTATATATATTTTTATTTTACTTTAAGGCATGATTTATTATATTGAATAATTGGGATGGCTTCTTTTATGTACATTGGAAATAAAAACTCAGGCCTCCCTATGGTATAGTTTTAAGGTTACCGTTAGTGGCATATATAAAGCACCATACAATAATATATTCAGATGAATAAAACAAAGAACATTTATGAGCTTTGAATTAACTGTATAGGAGTAACTGCTAAGAAAATATAGCAATATTTAACACAGGATTCAAAATATTGTTATATATCATTATAGATTTTCAAGTGAATTTTTCTCCCATGTTTACTTTTACAGATTTTTTCATTAAGATATATATGTAATTTAAACTTTTTTGGCGGAAAGCAGTATACATCTTCTGTACAATAATGTTACAGCTTTATACAAATTTTAGGAATTATAAGAAATGGCCTTTATTATTCTCTTCCAAGTGCTCTGGTTTCACTTGCTTGTTTTACATTTTACTTGCTAGACTCAAACAACAGCAAATACTCTGAATGCCTTGCTTCCTGGAGGATTCTGTAAACTGAAACATAAAAACATTCCTGATGTTATTTTTAAGACTGCAACACTCCAATGATAACTTTTTTCAATTGTTAAATACAATTCTAGGATCCTGCGACTCTTCTTGTGAATACTCATAACTTTATCTAAGATTTTTTTTAAACTGTTACAAATAAAAATTACATAAATTTCAGATTAATTTTTCTTCCAAGCAGCTTATTAGGAAAAATCGTAAAAAAAAAAAAAAAATTAAATAATCCTTTGTGATGAGGGATTCCGGTTTAAAGAATAAAGCTCTATTGAAGCAAAATACTGAAAAAAGTTTTCAGGGAAAAGAGAAAGCATGCATCTTATGGTCACTATTCTAATAACTATATCTGGAGGGAACTTGCAGACCTAGGAGATCACTTGTTTGTTAGTTGCGTATATGCTGAAGGATAGATTTCTAAAGAGAATTAATATTTTACAAAAACAAAGGAAATGCCTTCTGAATGGATAAATATCTATCTGGCTTCAAAATAAATGAAACAAAAGTACCCAACTGCAATGAAATTTTGTTAGAATAAGTATTTTTGTCTTATAAACTGAACTAGCACATCATATTTAATGGTCTCATTGTTTTCTCTTTTGCAAACCCTGTCTGAGGCGTATCTGGGAAGGAAAGGGAAATGGCGGTGAAAGTAAGGAAGGGCACAATGAAACAGGTTGCCTGCGATGGCATTACAATCCATCATCTTCTGCTTCACATGGGACTGTTTTCCAAATCCCTGATCTTCCAAACTTTACTAAGATGGTAAAGTATAAATAATGATTAAATTTGCAACACTTTTCCTGGCTACATCTCTACTCAATGAGATTTATATGGAGAACAAAAGTATCAGTAAGGAAGCATTCTTTCTGAGGGAACTGGATGCTCATGGGAAAAGGCCAAAGACTGTGTCATTCACTAAACAAAGGAAATCTATATTTTAGAAGTTTCCAGGTTTGTTGAAAGATTTGAGGGAAAGAGGCAAGACAACCCCCCACCCCAAATTAAAAATAAATAAAAAAAAACCCTCTATCTTTTCCTACTTCCAAGTTCTCTACAGAAACTTTTGGAGTTTTTTTCCCACACAAAGTTCTTGGAAAGCTTATAGTTTTAAAGGTAACAATCATTCTTAGCTTTACAGGACTAAAAGACTGGTGCAAGGTTGGGTTTTTTTTTAAGGTAATTTCTCTTTATTCCTTCAGAACCTGGAGAGCTCTTTGAGGGATTAAATTTAATCTGCAACATGCAGCCATGCATTATCATCATAGAACGCATGAATACACTGAATACAACTAAATGAACCTTCACAACATGTCCATGTCTTTCAGAAAAATGCTGTTAAAAACAGTCAAACCATTAAAACAAATAAGAAATTAAAAATGTTTTTTAATGATTGTGAATTTTTTTATTATTTGTGGTCCAGGCTCACTGGTTCAATACCAGGTAAATCATCATGAACCAATGCACCTGCGTCAGCTACTAGAACCCATCTATTGCAGATCCTCGAACTTGGACAGAATAAATCACTGATGTTAATTTTTAAAAAATTCCAAAGAAAGCAAAGGCAATTTGCTTATCAAATATTGTGTTAGTTGCAACAGAACCAGCAAAGTAAACAAGAGGGTTATTTTATTTTATAAGCAGCTTTTTAGAGTAATGATTTACGAGCTTAGAGGAGGCAGGCAGCTCTGGTACCACAGCTTCTCCAAAGTCACCACAACTCTTACACAAGCTCTGTAAATCACCCATGTTGGCCTATTTGTTTGGTTTCTAGCACTGCCCCAGGTACAAACAGACACAATGCAAGACTTTGTAAATCTTATCGAGGTGAAGGGTAAAGTGTAATCTTTGAAACTGGGCACTGTACCTTTCTGAATATATCCCATTTTGAAAGGAAGCAACGTACACCTTTCTTTTGTCTACTGGCATAACATCAACGTAACCGCCCTGGTTGCGGACTACACCAGCATGTACTGCTGCCCGGCAGATACTGGATATCTAAGAAAGAAAGAGGAGAAGATTAGTTTTCATTCATCCTTTTATTTCAAAATTGTTTAGAAGAAAACTAGTAAAGACATTTAAACCAAGTTCTAGGAAACATAAAATAATTATAATTATTGCACGACTAATTTCATTAATGTTACCGTATTTAAATCAGTTTCATAGGAATTAGGGCAGTTTATAGGAATACAGACACTGGCTCTTCAAAGATCTCCTGCAGCATGACCCAAAAATCATTTATTTCAGGCTATTTCAGTTCAAAGATCAGGAACATGTTTGAATTCTCGAGCCTTTTAAAAGGCTCTATCAGCTTCACTTCAATGGCAGAGAGATAGTAAAACCCAAACCTTAGTCAATTGTTATAGATCAGGAGATTCAGTTTAATCTCCAGGCAGAGCCAAACAGAGAAACCGTATAACAGCAAAGGCATGCTGCAGTCATATGTTTCTAGACCCTAAAGGCGAGGGATAGACTGCAATAATTCCAGCTCTAGGTGCAAAACCTCCAACAGCAGTGAAATAATCCATATTCAAAGCGAACAGCACAATTTCCTATCCAGGCATGGACAAATACTAAAAGCTAATTAGATTAAAGGTATAATGTGAGCATCAAACAGAAGACAGAGGTCTAAAATCATTCCTTAGCTATGACAGTTGATTAATGGCAGACATATGGCTTTAGTTCCTCAACTCTTAAGTGATGAAATAGAGTGAGGAGGTGAAAACTCCCCAATTGCTTTAAAAGAATAATTTTTTTAATCAGGGTCTAATTCCATAGACTTTACACAGGCAAAATTACACAGCACTGTTGGGCCCCAGGCCTTGAGAACAAAGATCCAGGTTGATGCAAGCACAGATCCACCATCAGTAAAGGAGGAGTTGGTGTGTGAACTATTACAGGAGCTTGACCCCTACAAAATGATGGGCCCTGACAATATCCACCCGAGTGTGTTAAGAGAGCTGGCTCACATCATTGTGAGGCCGCTCTCCATAATCTTTGAGAAGCCGTGGAGACTGGGGGACATCCCAGAAAACTGGAAGAAGGCTAGTGTCACCCCCATCCACAAGAAGGGCTTAAAGGAGGATGCAGGAAATTATACACCCATCAGTCTTACTTCAGTCTCTGGGAAAGTTATGGAATGAATCCTCCTGGGGGCTTTCAAAAGTCAAATGAAGCATGTGATTGGGAAAAGCCAGCACAGACTCACTAAGGGCAAATCGCGTTTGACAAACCTGATCACCTTCTACGACAAAGTAACCTGCTCAGTTGATGTGGGGCGAGCGGTGGACATTGTCTACCTGGATTTCTCCAAGTCTTGCGATACAGTTCCTCACAGTGTTCTCCTAGAGAAATGAATGTGTTACGGTCTAGACAAGGGGTCTATGTGGTGAGTGGGGAACTGGCTGACAGGCCACCCCCACAGAGTGATGGTAAATAGCTCCTTTTAAAACTGGCAACCTGTCACAAGTGGGGTCCCCCAGGGGTTGATACTGAGCCTAACACTGTTTAGTATCTTCGTAAGTGATCTGGGTGACAGGATCAAGTGTGCTCTGACGAAGTTTGATGATGATACCAAACTGAGTGGGGAAGTGGACACTTTGGAAGGGAGAGCCATCCTGCAGGAAGACCTGGATAGGCTGGAAGACTGGGCTAACAAGAACCTTCTGAAGTTCAACAAGGACAAGTGCAAGGTCTTGCGCCTGGGAAAACATAACCCAGGAGTGCAGCACAGGCTGGGATTTACCCAGCTGGGGAGCAGCTCCGTGGAAAGGGACCTGGGGGTCCTGGTGGACAACAAGCTCAATATGTGTGAACAGTGTGCTGCTGCGGCAAAGGAAGCCAACGGGATGCTGGGCTGCATCAACAAGGCCTTCATCAGCAGAGATAAAGAAGTCATCATCCCACTCAGTGCTTGTCAGGCCACTCCTGTGTCATGGTTTAGGTTGGACTGGCCACTGAGGTGCAACAACAGATGCTCTCCCCCACCCCTCTCTCCAAGCCGAGGGGGGAGAGACAGAAAGAGACTTATGGGTTTAGAAGGAACTAAACTACTTCAATGAAATATTAATAATAAAATAACAAAAAGGAAATAATGAAATATATACAAAACCAGACCAAGCTCCCAGGATGATGATCATGGCACTGGCTGGCACTGGGAAAGTCCCAGGCTGGACTCAGGGATGGATGGGAACTGGATTCAGGATCTGGATTCAGGAATGCACGCATCGGGATCAGAAGCAGACAAACAGACAGAGTCCTCCTCGGACGCCGGCCTTTGAGGAAAGAGAGCTGCCCCTTTGATCCCTCAGCTTTTATACTGAGCATGAGGCAGATGGGATGGAATACCCTGTTGGTCAGTTTTGGGTCACCTGTCCTGTCTGCTCCTCCCCGCAGATGGGACCCCACTACACTTTTCCGCTTCCGACCCTCCAGCGGGGCAAATCACAACATTATCTGCCCTTGGTTGTTATAGCAATAAGTGTAAGCAAGAGCTTCTCTAGATACCATTCCTTGGCATCAGCTATAAACACAGGTCTTATCACTCAGAGAGCGAACAGTTTTCTGCACAATATGCTGTTAATTTCAGTAGTTAGAAGAGGCCCAGCTAGAAAGTGAAATTACTGAACAGAAAATTGGTTCTGTTTTACCTGAAACCAGGACAACCTGGAATACTGTGTTCAGTTTTGGTCCCCACTGTACAAAAAAGGTATGGACAGGCTGGAGAGGGTCCAGAGAAGGGCCACCAAGATGATCAAAGGACTGGGAAGCCTGCCATATGAGGAAAGGCTGAGAGAACTGGGTTTGTTCAGCTTTGAGAAAAGAAGACTTAGAGGAGATCTTATTACCATGTTCCAGTATTTAAAGGGTGACTACAAAGAAGATGGAGGCTCCCTCTGTACAAGGAGTCACATGGAAAAGGCAAGGGGTAATGGGTACAAATTACTCCTGGGGAGATTCCAATTGGACATAGGAGGAAAATTTTCCACAATGAGAACAATCATCCATTGGAATAATCTCCCCAGGGAAACAGTGGATTCCCCATCACTGGATGCCTTTAAGATCAGCTGGACAGGGTGCTGGGCCATCTTGTCTAGACTGTGCTTTAGCCAAGAAAGTTTGGACCACATGATCCTTGAGGTCCCTTCCAACCTGGTATTCTATGATTCTATCATTCTATGAAAATTCTCTGTGAAGATAACAGCAGTTTCATCTGAGTGAAACCTATATTCTCTAGCCACTAATTCCTCTCATGAACCTATGTAGCATAAATAATCACCACAGAAGGATTGTTCAGTGACAATCTTGATAATGTTCATTTAAACTTGCAGTCCTCTGCTACTCTTTCAGCATTTTAAAAATTAATCACCAAAAGAATGAAAACTTCTTAGATACTCCAGAATGTAGGTCCCAGTCTTCAATGCACAGCACAGCAAAGTGTAGTTCCATCTACAGTGAATCTCCACTTAAAGCCAAGTTGTTTTTTAGAAACAGTCTTCACTGCAATACGTCTCTACACAACCAACCTTAAAAACTTAGACAATATAAACATCAATAGATGGTCACACAGACCACTATTTAAACAAGAATTGCATTTCTTCCAGTCATAATTGGAATAATTTATATCTGCTGACATAGCTATTTTGTAATCTCAGTGCTATACAAAATCAGGAATTTAAAATAGCAATGATTTTCCTCCTCTCAGTCTAAGAACAGAACTTGCCAGTTTCACTGTTATATAATTTGTATTTTAATATTACTGTATCTCTAGCAGTAAAGATTTGAAATTGTTTATGCTTTGCATAAATCTTCTGCAAAGACGCTTTAGAGTTTTTCTCTTCACACTGCTGGCTGCAGTTTTTGAACATGCCAGAAGGGATGCCACTTATGCTCCTCTGTACTTTATCTCCTCCTCCCAAGGCTGCAAGACTTTTGTTATATCCTGAACATCAGTAGTTGCCTTATTTTTAGGATTATAGCATCCCCATACTATGGGAGTAACTGAAGATCAGACTGATCATGTGCAATTTCAAATATACAGGGGGAAAAATGGCCTCTGCAATACAGGATTACAATCTAAAGAAACAAAAGATGAAGTTTACATGCAATTAACTACAGTGAAGAAGTAGAACACTTAATTACTAGCACTATAATATAGTAGCAAATTTGTTTCCAGTTTACACTGGAGACACAAAAAAAGCTAGAGGTACAATTGCGGAAAAGAAAGATCGAAGTTTATCACCTCTGTAATAGTAACCAAAAGCCTACACTGTGTACATCATTAGATAGGTAGATATCTTCACAATTACATTTGAAGGTAGCTAAGATACTGGCTGTTCCAATGTTATGTGGAAGTTTCTAGTCGAGTAAAAAAGAAAGGAAAAGTCAAGGGATGGAGATTTTGACAGCAGAAGCTGACTACTTACTGGAAATTATTTCCAGTAAAGGATGGGGTCATTGTTAGGGACGGTACCACAACTGGTGACTGGATCAATGAAGTATGGTTAGGCCAATGCACAACATTTTAAAGCTAAAGGCAAGACACTTATATGGGATATTTGAAAAATGAGAAGACAGAAGAATGGGGTTGATGAGGCCAACTCAGAGGCTATTTTCAGATGCAAAACTGGTATTCTGATGCTGCTTTGCAGGTAAGATTGAACAACAAATGTGCATACTTTTTGAATATATGAACAATTAAATGAGTATAAATTCATAATTATAGATACATAGAATTGTTATGGTTGGAAAAGACCTTTAAGATCATCAAGTCAACTGTTAACCTAGCACTGCCAAGTTACCACTAAACCATGTCCCTAAGCACTACATCTTCAGGTCTTTTAAACACCTCCAGGGATGGTGACTCAACCACTTCCCTGGGCAGCCTGTTCCAATGCTTGACAATGCTTATGAACTAGCTGGTAAGAATAGAGATGAATAAATGCACACAGTTTTATCAATATCTACAGAATATCATGTTTTGGGGAAAGAATTATGTGGTTTGAGCTTTCAAGAACTTCTCATTGGCTTGGCAATCTTCATCTAAGTGGAATCAGGTTCCAGTACTGATGCCGTATTTCCTATACTTAATAATATTATGCTATCCTGATCACACTTCCTTGAACTGTGAAGGTGAACCTCCTGTTAATTTAAGCAGAACAGGATTTCACACTTAGGTCTATCACAATTTTCAGCGTATTATTGGCATTTTACACTAGCAGCCTTATGCCACTTTCTGGAAGTCTTCATCAGAGATTTGGGTTTGTTTCTTTAATTTTGATGAACTCATTCCAAAGAACATATAAGGCAGTATTTTTAAGTTAACATAAACATTTCATACAGCATTATATGACCCTGCTTTATTGCTGTGCTGTGAACCCTCTGAAATTCATTAGTATTTAACAGGTCATAGACTCTGAATACCAAGCTACTTAATTTTTTTCCTTCTTCAGCTACTCAGCAAAATACCAAATATCTACCACAGCATAGCAGTAGTCCGCAAAGGCATTTTAACCACAAGCGTCTCTCCCTCACCATCACAGGACTATAGAACTATTTAATAGCTTTTTTACATCATATTTTTTATATTTCACCACAGCAGAGAATTACGAATACTTTTGCACAAGTATTAGGAAAATATTTCCATATATGGTTACTGAAACAAAAATTAATATGGCCAAAGTCCTCAAATGGTATGAAATTACACAATTCCATCAAATTCTTTAGATAAAAGACCTTCATTGATCTCTAGCCGCCAAAAGGACGCTCATTTTTTTTTTGTAGAATTGCTCAATCAACACCCAAAATGTAGAGTCACTACTGCTAAGAGATTGTCTTTGGGAAAATGCTGCTTGCTGTGAAAACAACAGGATAAATACAAAACTTAACCTCTTTAGAAATTCTACAAGAACTTCTACCATATACACATCTAAATTGTGTCCATTAAAATAAGACTTTACCCAAAATAATTTTTTAAAAGAAAATTTTACCCAAAACATCTGTAATTGAAAGAATAGTTCAACTGAACTATTGTAGCCTCTCCTTCACTCTATGAAAATGTTTTTTATTTTGATATTTTTATAATGCGGGGACTAACAGCAACAACAAAGAACAATCTCTGTACAAGCAACTGCTGCAAGATCATCTCAACAGAGTACAGATAATCGCATTTGTGCCTGACATGATTCAGTTCTTGGGAAGGCTTTTATTTTATTTCACACATGAGGTCCTATTAAAAAGTTCTTTAAAAATACAGATATTTTTAAAATGCTTGTCAACATGACACGATTCTGAAATTCCAGAACTAAGACTCAAAAAGTTTTAGACAAAAGGGATTAACCAAATTTCAAAGGTGGAACAAAGTCTTCAGCATAAGATAGGAGGAAACTCTTTTTTCCTGGTCTCCCAACAAGACAAAGCATTGCCATGTGGAAACTCTTAGCAGTGGAGCCAGCAGGGGCACAAAGCACAAAGGTGGCAATGTGTTTGGGGCATATGAAGAAGGAATAATCTGTACTTCTGTCTGCTGAGAACAACATATACTACAGTTCTTATTCATACCATAGTAGCTCTATGCAGAAAATAAACTAATTGTACCGCAAACTCAGAATAAGAGATACTTTTGTTTTAAAGAGCTTGCAATCTACCTCAAGACAAGTGAAACAAAAGGAGATCAACTAAAAAATGGAAGGTATAGATCAGAGGGATGGCTATTACGTAAAAACTCACCCCACATGTAAGTTTATACTTGCTGGCTATATGAACCATGGCTGTGATTTGTCTGCCACAGACAAAGAGACAATAGCTAGCTGGAAGAATGGAGGATGAAATAATGGGGGTTTTTGTATCAGTCTAGTTAGGGACAGTCATTGCAATGTCAAAGGAAAAATGGGAGGAAAAAAGGGTAAAAATTCTGTGGAGCACTACTGATAAACCAGAGAACAACCATTCTCAACAGGGAGGAAAAGAAGTCACCATAAAATAAGAAATGAGTTTAAGAATGAATGTCTGATCAGACCACAGTCAGAAAAATAAAGGTTTAGATAGGTTCTCATGAATACTACAAAAATGGCTTTGTAAGCATATCTTTTTGCATTAGTGACATCTATTAGTGTTATTTGCCTTTTTTCTTAATATCTCTGCAAAATCTTCTTCATTTAGTGAATGTAAGTGCCCTAAGCAGTAGTGCAAATAAATAGTCATGTGCATATAGGCATACATGCACATACACATATATGCATTTTTGAAACAAAAGAATTTGCAGGAACCTCACAAAAACCCCATTTGTTTTGTGGAGTCAACCAAGTAGACCATGGACTGCAATTTCAAATACATTTGCTATCACAAGTGGGCAAATGAATTCTCTGTATCTATGAACAAATTTGTCTGTGAATACATGAAAAATGGCAAAAGAGGACACACTTATTAAATAGATTATTCTCTATCAGTAATTCACCTGAAACTAGTTCAGTAATATATTATAATGCACAAAATACCCAATCATATTATTTAGTGAAAATTTCAATAAAAGTACCTTAGTTTTAAAATAATTTAAATGTTAGGAACAAAGGAACATTGTAGAAAATTGCATAATGCTGATACCATTGATGGGAACATCTGTACAAATATAGGTAGGACACATCTGTCTACATCTGAGCTAGATGCCCTAGGACCCTCCTGTCGGAAATGGAGAGTAATAGACATCTCTATTAGGCAATTCTTCTCATACTGTGGTAGACACTCTGAAAAGGTCAAATGAATTCTGCTCTGCAGATGCCTATTTATCTCCTTTACCACTATACTGTATGTATTAAAAACTACTATAAACATAACCTAGAATAGCACCTTCAGTGTAGATATCTACCCTGACAGCATCTAAAGTTGATGACTCCCATCCCTGGTTTCTTACCTGTATTTATGTCCATTTTTTTCCTAAAAGCAGTATGGCTGCACACATTTCTATACAATGGAGATGAACAATGAGATAGTACATCTAAAATAATTTTAAAGCATAACTCTGTAATACTAATTAAAGTCATCTGGGACTTCTCCAGACAAAGCAAATACATATTCTGAGACATTCTCCTGTGTAAGTTAAACAGAAATGGGTCTTCCTTCTACAACAAAGTCTTTTCTAACTCACTGGGAAACTTTGACTGTAGCCTTTCATTGCACCCAAAGAACTGAAAGAAAATTGTCTTCCACAAAATGGACTTTCACTGAATCTATTTTCACTGCCCCTCATACACATTAAGGATCCAGATCCACATGCACAAATGAATTTAATTCCTGAACTGGAAGTACTTCTCACACATGTAACACTACTTACGGACAAGAGTGTTTTTAGGACAAGTTACGCAAGTAATCTAATGGACATGAGTTAGATTAAAAAAAATGATGAATAAATATTTGCATATTATTTTCACACATTTCAAAGTGCTGGAAAGTAGTCAAAATCACCATCTGACCCAGCTGGTTGCCATGCTATTCCTTATGACAGCTAAAAGAAGGTTGACAGTTAAGTTTACCGGCAAAAATGTGAACTGCTCGCTCTGCCACTACATCCTGGCTTCTCCACAGAGATATGACAAAGGAGGGGCATAAAAAAGAACTTTCTTTTCATTCTTTCTACCTACTTCAGAACTAAACCTGATGTAGGAAAGACAGGAAAAAAGTTTTCTTGGAAACAGAATGACAAAACAAATACAGTATCAGTCTGTTAAAATAATATGACAATGTGAGATACTTTATACAAATGTATCAAAATCCTGCTGCAAATATTTAGCTATCTACACAGATAAGAAACATCCAAAATAATGAGACCGTAGAAATTTATTTTCAGAATAATTTTTTTTGGTTAGTTTAATCTGACAGAAGTTAGGGTTGCATCACGGTCTAAAAAGCAAGGGTTTAAAAGAGTGTACCCTGCCAATACTGAACAAATGAGTGGGAATTTTGATTAACAAATGAAAATATGGGTCGAGAGACTACTGAAGTCTACACTGAGTTTTCAAATAATTTTCCATATCTTCAGCAGCTGAGTACTGCTAATTTAAATGGCAGCCTCTGAAAAAGAACTTTTGAAAAGACTGTGTAAAAGATCTGCATATGGAGGAAAACTGGATATCTATATTATATCTTATTATCTGTACATTATAGTTTTTCATAGGATTCCATATTTAATTATATAATGCAATGTAAATCACTATACTTACATCAGAATAAATTCGTGTTCCAATTACACGAGCATAGTGCGGATTTGCCTGCATACAGTTGTGAGGACAATACACCCTGAAATAGCAAAAATAAACCGCACACAGTTAGGAAGAATGATATCAGAGTATCACTGTATCATATTCGACATTAGCATTATTGAGTATAAATCAATAATTTGATGATGCATACATACGGGTCCATCCTGATACTAAAAGGCTGACAGTTTTTGAGTTTTTGACAATACAGAAAGCAGTGCTGATGTAAGTTGTGGTTCATAATAAAGTGCTTGAAAACATACTTCAACAGGTCTGGTCTTCTTCCCTTTGGATAAGCAGATGGTGTTCTTGTTCAACATATGTGAGGCCCATGGAAAAGCCAGTGAGAAGAGAGACTATTCACTCTTATATTATCTGTTTCTACAGCATCCTATATGAACTGTACAGTTGAACACCTTCTCAGAAGAGGCAGATCTGAATGAGGACCTGCTACGATGCTGATGACCTGGTGATGCAAGTCAATTTAGCAACATATAATGAGGGTAAGCACTTGGCATCTGTGGCTAAAATGAAAAATTCTGGAAAGTAATGAGATTCCTAGCTGATTCTAGAAGATCAGAAAGCTACCGAAACAAAGACTGTCTTCATTCAATTGCATTTTGTTAACCTTTGAGAAAAACTCTCTCTGTGATTCATGCCTGCTATAGATCCAAAATGCACAGGAGAACCATGTGGGAAGCTAGCAGTAGTACAGAAGGTGTCACGCATCTTGGTTGCTAATGGCGACATGCTACAAGGAAGAGGTGCCAGTCAGCTCCAGGTCTGCACTGAGCTGTTTCGTTTTAAAAATGGGTCATGCCCTAATGACATTGGAGCCCCCATACATGGGGCAGCCCTGGGCAAGCGTTCGTCTCCAGGATGCTAGCCACGCTCCAGTCGATATTCAGCACGTCATACCACTTGGGCACGCTACAGTCTTACCAGATGGGTAATCAAAACAGGCTGATGCAGCTAGGAATGAGATTTTTGTCTGAAGGAAGCAAGATGTCAAAGAGGCCTTTTGAAGACCTGCTGATTTATGATTAGGTGATGAGAGGGAAAAATGAGGCTATGCAATCAATGCCATAGCTGGTTACTGCTTGTATCTCCTGAGATCACATTTTCAGAATTAAGTTAAGAGCATGCACAGAATCTTGAAGGAATCACTGCTGTTGTGAAGTTCCTTAAACTGATGCATCAGAATTAATCAGTCATTTTTAATTTTATTTTTATTTGTAAATTTTCTTAAAGACAGAGCCTATTTTTCTCTTAATGAAGCTAATTTTAGTTTTTAATAATGAAGAAAAAAAGAAAAAGAGAGGAGTATGAGATTGCACCCAATCCATTCCTGCATTCCACTCCTTCGCTTACTTCTCCACATCTTCCAGCTAGAAAGCCAGGATTCATAGCCAAACACCAAACAAGTCCACGGACCCAAGTGCTACATGAAGGGATGTTTTCCTAGCAGTTCTGGCTTTGTACTCGTTTCCTGTATTGGCTGTAGGACTGCTATGAAAGTAATCCTGTGGATCTCTCCAGCTTAGCTTGCAGTAAATCATGCTACCGTGTATTTACCTTTGACTCATCTATGGTTTTAAGAACCGTTACCGATTTCCTTCCTCAAAATATTGCAGCACAGGCTCCTTTCGAAGAGTTAAAATGTAGGCTTCAAAGAAATGGCACATATATTTAAAGCCGTTAACTGATCTGCAGACCACAACTTACCTTAACAATATATACTTCAGGGTTCTTGCAAACATATTTGCTCACTCTATCCTCCAAAACTCCCAAATAAGTTTATAACTTCTATGAGAAATATCTGTATCACATCCTTTTATCGTATCTGTTTCACAGGCAAATAGACTGAAAAAAAGTGTATTTTGCCCAAGGTGCATAGATTTAACAGTGGACAATGAAAAGAAAAACATGTCTTTCTTTGCAGTCTTTAGTCTAACCAACAATGATTTCATCAAGATTCCCCAAGGAACCAAAGAAAGATCTTTATGGGCAAGAGAAAATGAGATTCTCCTCATGAAAAAGCCTGTTGATTATCTTTACCTACCTGGCCTTCTGCTTAGACCAAAGACTAAAATACCACTAAAACTTTTCTGGCTTCACTTTTACAGCTACTGTTGTCACCTTTATCAATGACAGCTATAGATACTTATTTAACTGAGAGAGAACATGGCAAGACTATGAATTAATAAGACTGAAATAATTTTACCTTGGACAGTGTGAGGCCGGTTTTTGAAATGGGCACAATTGTTCCACTGTTGTTTCACAGGTGATAGCTTGAACTGAATAAAGTAAAGCAAAAATCAATAAATGTGTGCTAACTAGGAAAAAAACCAATTAAAAATAGTACTGAGTTTATAAGAAATAAATGCTAACCTGTTACTTTAGACACAGTGAAGGAATTAGCAGATTGGTATTTTCTGAAAAAGAAATAACAAAAATAGCCAGTAAATAACATCTCTCAAGAACTTCTTTTTAGCTAGGAGAATTTTTTCTTAGAGAATCTAGAAATATACTGAAGACATTGTCCCCAGTCAATTTTTACCCAATTCACCCCCTCTCCCCAGTTGTGAATCTATTTATTGCAATGACACATTTACTTTGTACTCTCAGTGAACCTGTTTGAGAACCGGGAATGCATGTTAAACTCTTTCAGTAATTTAATTTGTGAAGAGAATAAATGTGCTAGGAACAAATTGTGTAATCTATTTGTCCCTCAAAATGTAGCAATCAAAATCTGTGGTTGAGAATTGCTCAGAAGCATCCATCTACCAGAAGAGATCATTCACTTCCCCCCAAAGGTTCATTCGTACAAACACCTCCAAGATTGAAAAGAGTTGCTGCTGACAGCCTTTTTGGAGGGAAAAAAAAAAATCATTTACTTTTGGATCTTGTGTTTTGTTAAATTATCACCAGTATCACTATAAACTCAGTACAACAGGTAACTGTGTGTTTTTTCAGTGATTATATGGTACCCAGATGTATCCCTTTCCTGCCGTTATATAAAATGAGATATACACATTCTGTTGTTACATTACCATTGATAAACACTTCTGTTTTACTCCTCCTTACCTCCTATTGTACTCTTATTTTAACTCATTGGATAGGCCTCTGATTTTAATATTTTTCATCTGTAATAAAGAAACTGATGATATTTTCCGGCACCCATAAGGTTATTTACTATTTTTTAAAAAAGAAGGAAATTCTTGGAAATAATTGGAAATCTGGAGCAAATTACTCCTGTGTGCTCCACACCACTGCAATTTGTATTCGGAAACTGTTTGCTTGCACTGGTTTGTTTAGTTACATGGCCCACCAATTTCACATTTCCTCATTTACTGGATTCCAATTTGCTTTCACTGAGTTAGCTCATACTTCTGTTGCCCTAGCATTGTCAAACACTGATGTAGCAATAGTTCACTGTATTCTATTGTTGATTAGCTTGTTGAGATATTGTTAAAAATGGTATCTTATACTACGAAAATGCAACAGTTGATAAAACATCTGTATTAGCAATCCTGATGATAAATGAAAGAAGCTGAAGATTAGGAAGTTTGCTGTATGTTGCACTGACATTCCCTTTTCTGTCTTTCTGTTTTGCGATATGCACCAGAGGTGAGATCATTTCATCTATTCATTGAACAGATACGTAGTTTATGCAAGGCTCCATCTGGAGACGCTAGTGAGAGTCGGGTAGCTGCAAGGTATCCCTGGCCTTACTGATGGGCCTTTTGAAGGTTGAAAATTTGGTAAATCAACTTTATTTACCCCAAAGACTTTGATTTATAGGCTGACTTATGAAGCTGATGCCCGATCACAATATTTTGCAAATTCACTCTAAAAGGTGATGTCCTAAATACTGTAGGACATTAACGAAGACTTATGTCATCTATGTGCACACATAGTAGCAGGAGTTTCCTGAAATATACTTGTAGATAGGAAGATATTGATCTGGTCCTTTAACAGTCTTATATCTATAGAGCATCTAATTTTTTTTTACAACATCTGAACCACAAAACCGAAACCAAAATGGCCATTAATGTTCAGCAATGATACGATTATCCATGTCTATAGCAAACAAAACCAAGTGTTAATACCTCAATCAGAGTTCCGATTCTCAGAGAACAGATGCTAAACACACTCTGTAGATGTGACACTTATACAGTTTTGTCTCAGATGGCTCAGAAGCACAGAGATTTCAAGTGACAGGAAATAATTTCCTTGTTTGAAGGTTTGAAGATTTTCTACAGTTTAGCTACTCCTACATTTTTAAGAAAGCTGGCTCGTAATAGGTTAGCATTGATATAATCAAGATTTACTTCCCTCTTTGTCTCAAAACATTTAAAAAAGAGGTATTTGTCTGTATCTTCATTTTTAGGGGCAGTAACTTAAACCACAGTCAGATCATCAGACAACCCAAAGAAACAGATTGATATCAATGGCTTAAGTGCTACCCAGATAGCCCAAATTATAGGCCACTGTAATTTAGTCTACATGATCAGTGTTTCTCTCTATCCTGGATTAGGTAAATCTGTCGAAAAGAGAAATTATGACAGGTACAAATGCATGTGGCATTTGTTTGCATAGCAGAGAGTGAGAGCACAGTCTGTAACGATTACCTATCTCCTTACCCTTGGATTCACACCTGAGCCAAATATATCACTTTTAGCAAAATTCTTTTCTTTCAGTTCGATATTACTCATACATTAACTGTTACACACTATTACTACACATATACTAACTATAGACAAAATAAGGATAGCAATGTACAGCTCTGCAGAATGCATTAATATACAGTGAAGTGTAATTTGCAAAGACTAATAATATCTTAGATTCAAACATACTTATATTGACATTGTCCTATCATTAGATAAATACATATGGAAACAGCCAAGTATTCTCCACTTTTATGCGCTGTTTTTCTGGGTTTCTATTTGCATGTCAAGAAGTATTTCGATCTGTTTTCATGTACCAGTCTTAGGGCAAACACCTAAACAGTGTAGTACACCTCCAAATGAAGCTTCCACAGTATGCAATATTATTCCATCACTGACCAATGCAGAAATTGTGCAAAATACTGGCACAAAATATCATACGTAAATTGTGGAATTGTGATAAAACTATCAAAGTTAGAGGAAGAGGTGCATTGTCTACTTGGTTCATGTGCACAGTGCAAGAGGGTCACTTCCAAACACCAACTTGTAAGATTATTGCCTTGCTAGCTGTCATAGATTGCTTTGTTCATGGTCCAACTGCGGAAATATTACCAACTTTGTCCAAAACATGTAAAAAATCTACTTCAGTGCCAGTAAGTACTAGTTTTTGACAATAAATATATACGCTTACAAACGAATTAATTGAATACTCCAAATATTGAGATTATTTAACTACAAATACTAACTTACTGCCCAAGAGATTTTGTAAATTAGTTCAGCTTCTTTCACATCATTATTGCATCGCTGTTCTGTCCACCATTAAACACTGGCTAAAGTTTCAGAATTGATGCAATACTTTTATATCCACAAGCCTTTTTATAGCATTTTCATATTCTTTATGACTAGAAGTATGAACAAAATGTTATTATTGTGATATATTTTGTATGAAATAAAAAGAAACAGGTTAAAAACCTTCCATACATTTTAAGAAAACTTACCCAATTGATTGAATGCCGTTTCTATAAGACTTGATAAAGTAATTTTTCCTTCCTTGCCTAGTGACATCAACCCAACCACCTTCGTTGTCTAGGATGCCATAATGTATGGCAGCTCTACAAATACTGGATTGCTGAAAAATAGAACAGGAAAAGCAGTTCCATGTGAGACAAAGCCAATATTTTACATTGCAATTTATTTGTGGGGAAAAAAACCCAACCAAACAGGTTTTAATTACAATGTGTCATTAAAAACTTGGCAGATAGTCTATTGAGTTTGATGTGGCCTATGTAGGCTTTATTTCAAATGGAGAAAACACCACTTTGCCTTACTCAGAGATAAACTGTACTTATTTACAGTATACTTGTTCACAGTAGTTGTTATTTCCTATACTGTTTTTTCAGTTCTACAGAGTAAATTATATATTTTCAGCTAGCATTAAGCTTACACAAGTAGGCCTATCTTACTGGAACAATTTATAGGAGTGTACCCACAAAGCGCTGTATTTCTCCTGAAGTTGCACCTTCACATATTCACACACAAATGTGTGGACACAAAAATTCTACTTCTGTGCATGTGTAAGAAGTATGAAGTACATTTGGACTGTGCATACAGAATAGCAGATGCAAACCTAGATGTCTGATGCAATCAAAAATTTGGAGTAAGCTTTTATTTTTGGTGAATATTGATTTCTTTAAAATCCATTCTTGATATGATTTTAACAACTATTCCAACAGAAAAGACATTCATTAAACATTCTACTGGTACAAAATCTAATTTGGAAATATTTACCATTTCATAATGTACACTCCCAATAACCTTGGCTTTGCTATCCAAACAGCCAGCAGGACATTCATACCTAAGAAAATGTAACAGAACTTGGTCTTAAATCCTGGGATTACAAAAAGGGAAAACATTCCAGTTTACATACAAATATAGCCTTTTAGAATAAGCTCAGAATGACAACTGTAAAATTTGCCATACCTATTGCAAGTTGTTCCTTTGCACTGATCTCTTAGCCTTACTTCACATGAAACAATCTGAGCTAGAACAAGCAAAAAGCAATTTCACTGCGATGAATTTGATAACTATATAATTCAAATTTGTTGACCACTTGCAAATCAGGTAAATTCCTTACACATTTGCTGTGTGCTTATTACTTCATTTTTCTCACTGTCTTCAGTGCCTGTGGAGCCTGAAGGTGAATGAGTTCTTGGTCGGCTTTGTGCCATTGCATCTTGGGCTTTGGATCGCTGCCGTTCAATCTCATTGGTTTCCTCTTCTGGTTCGTGGGGAGAATAAGGCCTTTCTGAATCCTCTGTTTCAGAAAATGGGCAGAAAAAATAATGTCTCAGAAAAAAAATTTAAAAAAATCAGTGTTTGTGCAATGCCAATCCCTTATCATGTTTTGGTAACGTGGCTTTGTTCTCATAAAATGGTGGATGAATACAAGCAAGAAAGATGAAGCATAAGATGAAGACCTCAAGATTGATAACACATCTCAAGTGTGTTTCTGATGCTGACAAAAGGTAGATTTTTTCTAGCACAGGCGGCACAACTGAGGCACGACAATGCTCTTGACAGTCCTGCTTTAGTATCTTTATGCCATCAGAAAACCAACAGAACAAAGATGGTATTTCTATTATACATTGGAAGAGTTTTACCAAGTTCACAGACAACTTGGAATTAAAGAAGCTGATTTCATAAAAACATACACCTGAAAACGAGGCCCTCCTATTCATACATAATGCAAATAATTTTGAAATACTCATAACTGAATCTATATTTCTTACTTAAGCAAGAACCGTACGGAAGGTATTTGGGCACACTTGTCCAGCTTTTAAGGTCCGCATGAACCTTCAAAAGCCATTAACAAAAATTGCTAAATTACTTGTACACAGAGTAAGACAAAAAGAAATAGCACCTTCATAATATGCTGTGTTTCAATGCTATAAAATATGAATAGAATTATGAAAATTGTAAGAAGTTAATAATCACCCTAGGTGACATTTTGTTTAATTACTAATGTCTTCTAGTCTTGTTCTTGATTTTTCTTACAGTAATGCACATGTCTATGTCACTGAGATAACGTTTCCCTATAAAAAAATGACTGCATAGACTTCCACTATAATTACAGAAAGGCATACAAACAGCAGACAGTGACAGTCTACATCTTTGTGTACTAAAAGCCCTCAATCAGCACCTAAATCAGCATGAGTTCGGTACGCTCCACTCCCTCTGGTGAGGCTCGGCCTCACGTATTGTAACTATCTGATCTCATTCATCATAGTAAAGTAGGCCCCCACCAGGTCTTTGGGCACATGCATAGTACCTTCTATTCCACTATGTTAAAGCACAGTGAGGAAAGAAATCAAAAGAAAGGTTACATTTCTCTGCCCATTTATAGTTGTACTGTTGAAATGGTACATACCTCTATAACAAAGATTTTCTCTGCAACCTCCTCCAAAACTAGGAGGACATGCGGAACAAGGGCGGCCAGGTTTATAAGGTGCATGACCCCACCAGTTACCCCTTTACACCAAAAAAAAAAAAAAATTAGCAAAACATGCCTTAATAAATGAACATAATAACATTAAACAGCATTTAATTTGTGGACAAATAAATGATAAAAAACAGCAGACACTTAGACCATAACATTGTTTTGATATTCCCAAGTAACAAGTGATAGGACGAGAGAAAATGGTGTCAAGTTGCACCAGGGGAGGTTTAGATTGGATACTAGGAAAACTTTCTCCACCGAAAAGGTTGTCAAGCATTGGAACAGGCTGCCCAGGGAAGGGGTTGAACTGCCATCCCTGGAGGTATTTAAGAGACATGTAGATGTGGTGCTGAGGGACATGGTTTAGTGACAGACTTGGCTGTGCCAGGTTAATGGTTGGACTCTTAATGATCTTAATGGTCTTTTCCTATCTAATTGATTCTATAATTCTATGATTCTACATCAAATTTACAGGAAGTAATTGAAAAGTCCATGAAGAAAAAACTGAAGTACTGCCGTAAATGGATGTAAGATCTTTTTAAATTGGCATAGCACTGTATGACTAAATTCCTCAATTACAGGAGAACAGGCTCCACTCTCCTAAATGGAATATCTTATAGAATTTTATCTTAACTATGGGCTTCATGTTACACATTCCTTGAAGTCACAATGGGGAGATACATTTATTTTTCAGACAAATATCACTACAACAAAGATCTCTGATACTAAACACAGGCAAGAAAACTGAAGCTCTAGAAAATCACAAGAGTGTGTGTGCAGCCAAAGGCTGCCTTGGGAACAATGCTCTACTTTGTAACAGTACAAAAAATAGAAAACCCAGACTGATTTCCTTTTAGATTATTTCCTGGATTATTATAAAGTATCTTGCCCCTCAAGATATTTTTATGTGTCAGCCTACTTACTTAGGAGAATAATTGCATACAAGATAGACTGCTTTTGGCCAAATCTGCCCCCAGATGTTCATGTTATGACACAAATTAATTGCACAACCGATTCTGCTACTTGTAGCCCAAACAACCTGTGGAAAAGAGAAAGACATGTGAAAACCAAAGTTGATTAACATAAGATCAAAACTGTCTCCAAACCTCAATGTATAAATCTCAAATCACAAAAGTGATGTTATATTCCCCTCTGTTATAAATGGGTTGAAGATGGCCTAACTGTCAAAAGGCCTTTCGGTTGTATCCTTATTAGAAAGAAAAGCTTTACCTTGATATAAAAGATATGGCTCTCATTTTACATAAATGGTCTAAGCATGTATTTGAAAGTGTAGCAAAATATTTACAAGACATGATCTGAAGAACTGATTCTTGGAATTACAATTAATAGATAATTGTGAGTTAGAAGAAGTTACGTTGCCGTGCCCTGGAGTTCACAGCACAACCTCAGGACCCAGAGGGGTTTAGATTGGTTAGACTGAGAGAATAGATATTTGTCAGTAGTGAAAGGAGGTAACATAAACGATAAAACTATTCACAAAAAAACCTCATACACCGAAAAGACTCAAGTCATGGATTTTAAATGAATATGCTTTCGTGTCATTGCAATCTAAGGTGGCTGTGTTCCTCTAGTCATCTGTTGAAACAATTTTCATTGCAGATCTCAAAATAATCTGAAGAACAAAGGCTGGAACATTCAAATTAGACAAATATGACAGGTGCTAAACTTGTATTAATTCAAGATAAGCCAACTGTCTCGTTCCAGCAGGATTTAGGTGTTGATAGAGATAAGTACTGTGAAGAATTAGTACCACAAAAATCTATATATATGTATTGCAGATCTTTCATGCGAGTGTATTTATAGGTATTTTTACAGAAATGGTAAATAACAATATGGAGGCAATTCTGTTTTAAAATTACAGAAAATAAATGTTTAAAATTAATAATTTTGACGTTTTCGAATATTATATGTGTATTTTAGTATAATCTGAGGATCACATATTTCTCAGTCACTGAAAACATGACTGGTTCCCCTCCAGAAGAATTCTGGCTACATACACTAAATAAATTAGTTCTTATGCAATTCCAAAATCTTGCTGAAGATTTTGATCTTCATTATTCAATGTTGTTAAAGCAGCATTTTAAAAAATGTGCTGTTTCTTCAGCATATTACAGAAAGGACTACCAGCATACCAGCACAGAAATTATATATTATGCAAAGTGCATTGAGCAGTAACACTCAGTACTGTGGTTTGTGAGCTTTTTCCTTAATCCTGTTAGGGAAGTGATATATGTGAGGATGAAATCTAAAGATTTGTATGACAACCTACCCTATGTCGTTCATACCCAATGCTTGTAACTATGGAGTTTAGGAACAACAAGGCCCTTTTATGTTTTAGTGCTATGGTATACACTACAAGATCAGTAAATTCTACATGTCATACAGCGACCTAACTGGAGGTCTTGACCACTGTTTTCCATAGCTGACAAAAACCAAACCCACCTACATACCTGTGTGTAATGTGTACAAACAGGACCAGAGCATTTGTAAGGACAATATGGGTTGCATTCATGAGGATGGGGATACGTGAAATCTCTCACTTCATCATACCATGCTTGGACATGAAATGTCGGAGGTCTGTACCTATGAAAGCCAGTAGCAGTCTATTAGATAATTCAAAAGTTGTAGCTTCTATCATTCTTCCTTTAAGCAACAAGCAAATTTTGTTAGATTTAAAAAAAAAAAACATATGTAATATAAAACATCTTAAACTACCTTCCCCAGTGTGCCCCCAAATTCTGTCCAATTGATGGAAGAAGGCTTGCAGGCCCATGTTCCCATAGACAGGTTTCAGCCCACGCCTCTGCAGATCTCTCCAGTTCTGTGTCCCACGTCTGAAATTTGAAAGAAAAGAAAGTGACATCTTCTTAGAAATACTTAAAAAAAAAAAAAAAAAAGAAAGAGGATTGTCCATTTTTAAAGCTTCTATTACTGGGGCAGAGGACTGAAGAAAAAAGTGAGACTTGATAATTGTATGCCCCATATGTGTTACGTAAGAAAAAAAAATGTTTTCACCAAAAGAGAAAAATGGTTTTAATCCCTGCACAGCAGTCCCTTTAGAAAGCATGTGCAGCCATGCTGTAGTGAATAAAAGACAAATATGAAACTGAAAGGGTTAGTTCAACTTTCCAAGCTACATTAAGTGCATTTTCTGTCTTGTGAGATTTCTTTTTAGTAATAGGCACTTTTCTTAGCTGAAAGGGTATTATCCAACTCACTTTCAACATAAGGCTTTATTTCCTCTAAACCAATAGTTTATTTGAAATGAAAGTGATTTTCTCTTCCTTTTCTATAATCAGCTTTTGTTGAAATAATACACAGCGCAAACACAAAATATGAAAACTTGAGTGAGGTGGTCATTCATTGGTTTTATGGCTAGGCTGGGAAAAAAGGAGGCAGTCATGTTCGTAAGAGAATGTTAAGTTAAAGAAAAAGATTATGAGTTATTGCCTATCACAGTTTTCTATCCTTATTTTTTATTCTTTAAGGGACATGGAAGAATAGGCTTGTAGCTGAAAGGCAAATGCATTTCTTTCCTTCAAAAGCATACTAAAACCTACTCTTCTTGAAATTTATTATATCATACTGCGTATGCATAGTTTTTACTGCGTTAAGCTGGGGTTTGCTCAAAGTGGTCCCTCTTGTGCAAAGTATCCATACCACTGCTTGTCTTTTTAAATCTCCTGATAGCTGGCAGAAATAGTTTCCAGGTATATGACTCTGATACCAACACTCCAGTTAGGAACTGAAATATTTCCAGGAAGGGAACACATTTCTTGATCGATGCTCAATTATTTCATCGTAAGTTCAGACTAAGTTTCTTAAAGTGAGACTGTGTTATCTAGATAACAGTAATTCAGTATTTCCAAACCCAAATTCCCATGCAGACACTGGAGACCATGTCTACAATTTTTTTGGCACAGATTAAAGGTAAAAAATTACTTAACACAGACTAAGAATACAGAAATATAAAAGACAAATTCCATGTGCTAGAATTTATATCTCTATTGATTTTGAAATGCAGTTTTCACCTTATTAATCGGATTACTCATTAAAAACAAGTATGTCCTTGGTTATGCAAGACTAACATTACCTAGTTTAATCCTAGAATATCTGTTCTTGGTTCTCTTCTTGAGAAGTCTTTAATGCACTGAATTCCATTTCATCTGTTATTAACATTATTGGCAAATAAGAAATTTAAAGGGAACACTGTGACTTCCAAAATGCAACATTCATTTTGATAGAATGACTCTAACAGTATAGTAATGACAGAATAAAGCTTGCAACCCACATATGAGTACAAACCCCACTGACTTTAGGAAACAGAAGGAATTTTCTATTCACCCTACTGTATTTCAATGTCATAAGCCATAACATTATTTAATCTTCAGAAGAAAATATTCTAATCTTAAATAAAAAAGTTTTATATGATAGTTTGTATAAAACTTTTCCTCTTCCCTTTCTTTGTCACGCCATCATAAATAGTTTTTCTTCCTACTGTACCCATTGCAAAAAACATAAAGATTAACACACTTCTTCCACATACATTATTTTTCTGTTATAAATTGTAGTACAATTGCTTCATCATTTTACAACGGAATCATGAGATCGTAATATTTTTAAAAAAATGCCACAATTTCTCTTGTAAAGCATTCCTCCACGTTTTCAACTCTGAAAACAGCAGCCACGGATAAAGGAATTGTACTGTTGTTGTGTTTTTTTTTTTTCTCCATGCAAGTTTCAGAATCTTTTGTGCCGCTATTTTAAGTGAAATAATGATTTTTTGGAAGATCAGAGCTAGGAAGTCAATAGTAGCTGCTTGAATCAATTCCTCAAACTTGTGAAGTAGTTATCTTTAACAAAATTTTCTTTTGAAGACTGATGATAGCTATGCATGACAGAGCCATCCAGAACTCGGCAAGAATAGCCTTTTGATGAAAAACTTAAATTCATCGTTAATCCTCCTGACAGATGAACACCCACACTCCAAGTTATTGTTGAGATTGGATACTGTCTTCCTTCCTTTTTAACTATTTCTCTGCCTTCATCCAAGTATAAAAAAATGTCTTCCTTTCCCCCCTGCCTGCCGGGGCATGCTTCTAGGCCACAGCCATAGCTGCAGCAAAGAAATAATTGTCATGGCTGAGCAGATGGGACGCAGCGAAGCTCTTTACAGGAAGCATAGCACAGGACACAATATCAGTGATGAGGAGCTTGGGGTGCTTGGCTATTTTTGCTTATTGCATAGTCATTCCTGACTCCAGAAAAGGTTTGTATATGAGCTAGAGCACCAACTCCACTCTCCCTAAGAATGGGTTTGTGCGTTCGAGATTATCTCAGGGAGGAATCTGCACAATTAATTAAGGGCAAGAGGTCATAGTTTAAGGCTCATCATGAGGTAATTACCCTGTTTCTTTTTATTTTAAGAGTTTGAATCTGTCCCATTGATGCTTTCCAGGGTTTTTATTTACTACTGTGCAGTACGATGAGTCTCACTTCACCATGACCAGAATATTACACAGATTGTTGTATGTAGCAGTAAGTGTATGTAGCCAGATTCTTAGCTCCAGCGTATCATTACGATACTAGGTGGATCTCAGATATAATTATGGACAAAATGTAGTCATTTATACTCATAAAATAATAATGTATTTCTGGGAAATGTTTGTTTAATAAAGAAAATATTACAATATGGGTATAGTTCTGCAGTATTTATAGAATACGTCATACCAGTGCTTTGTGCTTATGTTTCTATTTGTTCTACTCAGTTTCTTGTAGGCCCCCTTCAGATACTGGGAACTTGCAATAAGATCTCCCAAGAGCCTTCTCTTCTCCAGGCTGAACAACCCCAACTCAGCCTGTGTTCATAGCAGACGAGCTCCAGCCCTCCGATCATCTTCATGGCCCTCCTCTGGACCTGCTCCAAGAGCTCCATGTCCTTCTTATGTTGAGGACTCCAGAGCTGAATGCAATATTCCAGGTGGGGTCTCACAAGAGAGCAGTAGAGGGGCAGAATCGCCTCCCTCAACCTGCTGGCCACGCTTCTTGTGATGCAGCCCAGGATATGCTTGGCCTTCTGAGCTGCGAGCACACATTGTCGACTCATGTTGAGTTTCTCATCAACCAGCATCTCCAAATCCTTCTCCTCAGGGCTGCTCTCAATCCATTCTCCACCCAGCCTGTATTTGTGCTTGGGATTGCCCCAGCCCACATGAAGGACCTTGCACTTGGCCTTGTTGGACTTCACGAGGTTTGCACAGGCCCACCTCTCCAGCCTGCCCAGGTCCCTCTGGATGGCATCCCTCCCCTCCAGCATGTTGACCGCTCCACACAGCTTAGTGTCGTCAGCAAACTTGCTGAGGGTGCACTCAATCCCAACATCCATGCCACCAACAAAGATGTTAAACGGCACCGGTCCCAGTACCAACCCCTGAGGAACACCACTTGTCACTGCTCGCCACTTGGACATTGAGCCGTTGACCGCAACTCTTTGAGTGTGACCATCCAGCCAGTTCCTTATCCACCAAGTGGTCCATTGGTCAAATCCATGTCTCTCCAATTTACATACCAGGATGCCATGGGGAACAGATTCATACCAATCCAGTCAAATTAGCTCCAAATAGATGGCATTTTATCATATTGTCCTGGTTTGAGAACCAATTTTTCTGTTCAGTAAATTCACTTTGCAGCTAAGCCTCTTCTAACTACTGGAATTAACAGCATATTGTGCAGACACTGTTCGCTCACTCAGAGGGGTAAGACCTATGTTTATAGCTGATGCCAAGGCATGCTATGTAGAGAAGCTCTTGCTTATAGTTACTGCTATAACAACCAAGGGCAGCTAACTTGGTTATTTGCCCTGTTGGAGAGTCGGAAGTGGAAAAGCGCAGTCAGGTCCCACCTGCAGGGACGAGCACACAGAACAGGTGACCCAAAACTGACCAACAGGGTATCCCATCCCATCTGCCACATTCTCAGTATAAAAGTTGAGGGATCAAAGGGGCAGCCTCCTTCTTCAATGGCCAACGTCTGAGGAGGACTCTGTCTGTTCATCTGCCTTTGATCCTGAATCAAGTTCCCATCCATCACTGAGTCCAATCTGGGACCTCCCCAGTGCCAGCCGGTGACATGATCCTCATCCTGGGAACTTGATATCGTTTTGTATATATTTCATTATTTCTTTTTTATTCTTTTATTATTAATATTTCATTAAAGTAGTTTAGTTCCTTCTAAACTCGTAAGTGTCTTTCTCTCCTGCCTCTCCTCGGAGAGAAGTAGGAGAAAGCATCTGTTGTTCTGCCTGAGTGACCAGTCTGGCCCAAACCACGACACATATTTGTTCTGTGTTTGCTCACATAGCAGACTAAATGAAACAAACACATAAAATAATCTGTATAAGTTTATAAAACCTACTCCCTTAGTGGAATTATTCTTGTGCTCTTAATAACATTCCCTTGTTTCACTTACATGATGACAAGCTTTTGGCTTCAAACAATGAAAGCATCTCCATATACAAAGACAGACATATACATATGTTTTCATGTTTCATTTCATAAAAACCAAAAGGCTTTTGTTCTCTTAGTGTTCCCTTCCTCCTTAAAGCAGTGGGGGGAAAAAAAATGATAAAGGCAGGAAAGCAAACGTATGAGGAAAGGTTTCTAAAAACACATTAAAAAATGCATTCAGAGCAAGTTCTATACAACAAAGAACTTCAAACAAATATAGAACTAATTAGTGAATCTTTAAAATGCCAAGGTGATTGGCATTTTAAAAAAAGCCAAAATAAAAATGAAAGAATATGAATAGTCACAGCAACATAGGTATTTTACATCCTACCAGAAGTAGGCATTTCTCATACTTTAATGACAATGTCATTAGTGATATTAAAATCGGGCTACTGAAATATATATTATGCTGACATAGTCCTGATGCTTTAAACTTAATGCAAAAAATCCTTCCACAACATTCATCAGCAGTAGCTGGTAATTTACAGATTTAAGCTAAGGACACTTCTTAACAACTGAACTGTTTGAAACAATTGGTACAGAAAAAGTTTAACAGAAGTCTCTGCATAGCTATAGGCAAGGCAAAAAAAGGGCAACCATGATCTTTTGAAATGTAGTTGTGTGCAGCACCTGATTCCTCATCCACTAGTTCCCTCATTCATGCTCTGACATGACCGGGTTTGCACTATCAGTTTCTTTGGTAAATACAGGGTACTGATGGGAGCACAAGAAGATGGAAGTGCAACTAGGCAGCTGATTCCCAGGTGTGACAAGTATTTTGACCATCAAGGTGATTCAACCTGTTTATCAAGAAAAAGTATCGCTCACACTGTCGGAAAACTACATGTGGTCTACCTTTTGGATAAGGGATCATCATCAGGGTTGGCTTTCTGCATTGAGATAGACAGATAGACACATATAACTACAGGAAATAATGAGTGATCGCCCTTTGAAATGTGAAATTTCAGTCTGTGAAAACTTGATCCCATTATCTTACGTCTTTTCTATATTACACTTAGGCATTGAATCCTTCCTAATTTCAGCTTTCACAGACAACTATTTGTATCCAAGAAATGAACTTCTTTACAACTGCAGTCCTGCCGACTTCGACTTTATCTTACAAGTCACATACATGGCTTTTACAAGTCATGTACCAGTTTTACGAGTTTATGGACCTGGCCTTAACTAGGAAGACATTAATCTCTTATATTCCAGTCTGTAGCTGATGTTTCATCTTTTTGAAATTTTTCTCAGATTTTTGCCCACATCTGCTTTAAGGATGGGTGATATAATTTTAAAAAAAATTCTACTTTAATTAGGCTACAGATGATAGTATCACAAGTCTACACTATCTCTGTGAGCATACAGGTATGCATTTTTTCAGATTCACACAACTGATTTAGACATCTGGTACATTAAATGGGTTCCGTTATGCTGATAGCTGACTGCTGCAATGTTGAGTACACACATATTCCTGAAGACCGGAGCAACAAGTGACTTCGGACATCTAGGTTCTTATGAAGGTAAAGGATGATGTCCCTCCCTCCCTCATTATTGCCTACTGGTCTAGTTCCAAGTGGTGGACAGGTTCATTAATCTAGACCTTCCTCTACAGAAATAAATCATGGTTCTATTATTTTAATGATTTGGGTTTTTTTTGGTGGCATTCACGAGGGCGTGCCTGTGCTTTGTTGAATAAAATGAAAAACTGAAACATTTGGCAGAGATTGCTGAGTGGTAGGGTAATGATGCTGATAGTGATTTTAGAGATGGTCATTGTGCTTCAGCTTTTGATATAAAAATTTCCAAATTCAGAAGGAGAGGACCAAGAAACAACAAAACAGACACAGGTAATATTGAGTTTACTGATATTCAAGATCAACACCCTGCAAGGCAGACTTCCCCAAGCAAGTGCTTATTCAATACTTAATCAAGATACTATCTCTTAGCTTTTAACCTTGCCAAACATACTCTTCCTAAAACCCTTAGGTCATGTAGACATTACTTAGTTCTTAAGTAATACCCCTCCTTATGACAACCATTTCTTCTAACGAAACATGTACATTCAGAACATAACATCCAGATGCTGGAAACCAGCTTCTTAGCCATCCAAGAGGACACATCCTTCTCTGTAGAAAGTTACCAGCATAACCACTTCCCTCTTACTCTTCTATCCTTCTGTGTGACAGAAATGGTCTACATTAACTTTTTAGGTATCATTGCTGTGAAGTATGTTCCTCCTGTGGTATAATTCATCCACACACAAACCCCCTAAGTTCAAGGCTTACTACTGCTCTAAACTTGATTTCATCATCTACTCTGAACAGTCTACCACTGACAAGATGGCACGGTCCTTAACTCAGATGCTTCTGCTATCCACACCAGTATACCCCCACAGTAAAACTCTAATTTCAAACTTATATTTGAGCCACTATGTACAGCAGGAGCATTGGCTAAACTTCCAGCCCCTGCAAGCATCTATTTTACAGTAAGAGGAGAGAACATCTAGCTCTACATACTTCAGCCTTACAGTCTCAGTAGGGTTGCATACTTTATCTAGTGTCTTCCTGTTTCAGCTTTGGAAAACAACTTGCATATCATCTGAGTATCATAATTATTTATGTTATTTCTGCTTAATTTCTTAGAGTTCACGCAGATATACTATCTAAAAGATTCCCTTTCATGAAGCCAGCAGTCAGGAAACGATGCTGATCTTTTACACTGGGTTGCAATACCACCATGACTGAACTCAAAGTGGATTACAGTTGTGGTTTTTTTTAATTTATATCAGGAATGTGCTTTTGAAATGAAACTCCTGATCACTCCCACTTACTATGCATCACAGAGCACGCTTGGGGTACAAACTGTATCCTTTCCAGTTAAAATGCCAAGAGTTGTGCTCCAGGAGTGCATCTCACACTTTGTAGTTGTTCATGGGTATTCAGTCCACACAGATTAGACCTACTGCAAAATAAAAACCCCTGAAATGCAGACACCATGAATGTTAAGTCCTTGGGACCAATTCTTTTGCTCTACAAATCTGCTCCTATTACACCACAACACTTGCCAACACAGGCATTGCCTTCATCAGTGTCTTGTTAAAACCTAGTGCACCATCAAAGACACACAGAAATGACACTATCGGCATTTCACAAAATGTTCCACATACGCTAGACTAGCTGAGGCTAAAAGCCAGGTGGCAGATTGAACTGAATGATACTAGCAGTTACTGACTCCAGCTGCTGACTCTTCTTCTACCCCAGAAGGTTACAAGTTTTGCAGCAGGGATGGTGCATGCAATATGGATCTTCTGAATGCTTCTGGTTTACAACATATCTCATCAAAATAAACCACAATGAACACCAGTTTGGCTTTACAGACTGGAGTACAAATTGTGGTATTTAACTTCTGTCAACATGGGGTTCAAGTAGCGTGTAGACTGAAACCAATGTTCTGCTTATGGAGGAGCTGATGTTTCAGTGAGGATACCGCAGCTTAAATCACAATTCATCAACAGCCAAACTAATCACATAGGGTGGGATTAACCTCCCCTGAATTTAAACAGCCTCAAAGCAGATACCTACGTCTGAGCTAATTATCTAAATTACCTTTGCAGTTATACAGACAAATAAGCATCTATCGAGGGAGATAATTTTAGCTGCCCACCTTTAATTGAGATCAAGTGTGTGTTGGAAATTCTCATTTTTCTCAACTAATTATAAAGGAGACTGGCTCAAACGCAGACAGCTACACCACAGACATCAAAAGCTTAGTGAGATGAATCCCACCATTTGCGTTGTGCGAGTGTTAAATCAAAAGAGCACATTGTCACCCAAGGCAGACCAGCATAAGTGAGCCCACCAATTATACTAAATGGTATTCAACAGAACTGGCAAGCCCAGTAGCTCAAAAGATGTCTTCCAGTAAAATACAAAAAAAATGTGATAACATCTTAATTGGAGAGATTTTCATATATGTAGGAAGGCAGAAAAAAATCATATGGGATGGGACTATATGGAAAGAAAAAACAAGCAAAAATTTAAGCTCAGCAAAGATGGAAAAGTAAGTACAGTGGGCACCATTGAAATTAAACATTTACCATGGCATAGTATAAATACCTCATTGCTGTATACATTCTAAATATAGGGAGAGAGTGGTAAAGTAAATACCACAGTACATTATGGGTATTTATTTACATTTTAATAGAACCCACTGTATTCTTTAAGACTAATGACACTGAGAAGGAAAAAAAGGAAAGATGAAACATAGACTGAGAAATGTTGTAAACAAATTAGCCAGAAATACAGTTAAGAACTAGAAATCCACTGCATGGTACCAGCACACAATGACAGACCAGTACAGCTGAAAATTACTGCAACACACTGATCTTGACTGTAGTCTGCCTAGCCTCTTCCACTGAGCCAGAATCAAATATATGTGTAATTACCCACATTTTTAAATTAAAACTAGCAACAGTAGTTTCAGAATAATATTTACTGTAATTTTCTTCTGCAGTTTTATGACTGTAAGAGTAAAGAGGATTTCCTTGGTATGCAACCTAAACCTCTTGCCCTGCAACACTTGCTGATGTTTTATTGCCAAGAAAAAAGAAATCACTCTCTTTCCTGTAACAACTTTTATTTATTTCCCAGATTAAACAAATTCAGCTGCTTCATTCCTTCAGTCTGCTCCATAAATCACATATTCTGTGTTTATAATCAATCCCATTAATCTTATTCATTCTCTCCAGAATGACTAGACCATTTTTAAAAAATGACCAAAACTGGACACTGCATTTCAGACAAGGTCTCACCAGATTCACACAAAGAGGACTCCTTTCAAAGATTGCTGCTTCATATTATTTTTTAATATCAGTACATCTCCTGCATCTTTTTTATTGTAGTGTTACCTCTGCATTTTATTGCCCGTATTTGACCTGTTAGATCTCTTCTTTATTCCACACCTTGCAGTTAAATTGCATCACAATGATACCAGACTATTGCTTCTACTTGTCAAGTTCGTCTAATTTTGACTGTGTTCTCTAAAACAACACCAACTTGTGCCCATGTTAATGTATTCTGCAGTTTTCAAGTGTATTCTTTGCTCACACAAGTCATAACCTACGTGCTTAACCAAAAAGGGATGGGCTCCAACAGCATCAACACCTTCAATCTTCTGCCAGTTTAACAGGGAGCTTCTGTCAATTTTCACCTGGAAAAATGTTGGTGTGAAGACTGTCAAAAACTTTCCAGAGTCAAAAATAAGACACCTAATACTTCCCTCTGATACACTATGCTGGTTAAGTACTGGGTCAAAAAAAAAAAGTAAAATAGATTGGTTTGACATGATCTCCTCTTGATGAACAGATGTTGGCAGTTTTCATCAGCTTGGCTTCCAGTTATGCTTAGGTGAGGCATTTTCATCCGTACCAAGGCTGCTGAAGGAAGTCTATGGAGGCTAATATGATAACTAGCACATCTGAAAAGTCAGTAACTTGCACACAACTCAAGAGGCTCACCCTCGGTCATTTGAGTTTGAAAAAAAATGTGGCCTCTGTACTAGCTCAAGGTACCTTACAGTATACAGCAGAGTGACCACAAAAACTCAGGAGTACTGTAACACCAGACAACTCTCCTTGAAAACATAAAACCAACCATACTAACTAGTACTGATATATCCTTTAAGCACAAAGAAAGAGGATAGCTAAAATTGTTAAACTTTCCACTACCAAGAAAGTTAGGCAGCCATCTTCCATTGGAGGACCACTGCCTGTCTAGAAACAAAATGGTAAGGACCTTCCATGCTACCGTGTGGTAGACAAGAGTTTATAGAGCTTTAAACTGGGCAGACATCCCTGAATAGACCTTGAGGTCTCAGCTACTCTTTTGGAAAAGAGTAAAAAGCAGGAAAACTGCAGCTTTTACCTGGAAACAGGAAAGCGGTATGAGGCCAAAAATATTGTTCCCGAACAGGGAATAAATTGCACCAATATTTAGAAGTATCTCCCTATTACAGTTTCATATGTTTGAGCTTTTTGTGTTCAAAAAGTAAAACCAGGAATAGGACCCAGCAGACATGACTAATCACATTTAATTCTGTGTGTACTCTAAGCACGTTAAAAAAACCTTGCTGGAATATTCAGCTTTCCAAGGTGTTCTGAAACAGTACATTTACTTTTCTACTTTTTAAAAGCAGTGCATAAAGACTTTCTATTAGAACATGACTAAAAATCACCTATTCACGTCTATATTCTGACACGAATAGAAGAGAAGCAACACTGATGTGACAGCTGATCTTGATTCCTGCATTTTGTCCACTGTCAAAGTATGACTTACACACATTCATTACAAATAGTATTGATAAATATTTATAGCTAATTACAAATTGACCAGAGCATGGGTCCTTACCTCATATCCTAGTAGTGATTACCACGACAAAATAGCTGTAACTGATTGCTTTCATACAGCAGTTGTAGAGATGCTACAGAATTTCCCGGACTTTGAACACGAATCAGCCGCAGTATCTCAAATATGTGCCACAGTGAATGTTTGCTTTTAAAAGATGACCACTGTGACTTCACATAAGTGAACTGAACTTACTGCCAGAGAGCACCCATTGATCATATGTGACTTGGTGCTACTGTTAGAAAGGTGTTTTAATAAAACCTAAAAAAAAGAGAGTCGGAAAATGTATTAAAGAAGTTCCTGACCATTTGGAGATCCAACGGGGGTTTCAGGACAAATATATTGTGATATGTATCAGGCAGCCAAAATTCTGGTTTTAATGAGTTAAATAGCCTAATTTTATGAAACTGTTATTTTCCTTCATAATGAAGTAAAAATTGTCCTTCTCCATATGGACAGAAGATAGTCTTCTTAATGAATCATGTTCTTTTAACTATGATAGTCACTTTACTTATGGCAGATCTAAGGTTGAGGACTACATTTATGGGTAACAAGATAGATTCATATCCAGCATTTCAATTAAATTACATTAATAAATAATTTTTTTCTCAATTCAAAAAATCTTAAGCTAAAGAAGATTCCCAGGCAGATATCATGAAGATGACAGGCTACATGGATTTACTTTTATAAATCTCATTGACTCTTTCTGTGTTCAGGTCATATTGTGTATTTAAGCTCTGATTCTGCTACTACTCATTAATTTTTCATAATCTTTTTGATACAGGCGATGAAGAAGTTCTCTGACAGGAAAAATAAAAGATGAACAGTGTCTGTCCTGTGTTGTTAATTATTTTATTTTGGGAAGGCTCCCTTAAACTTTGAGACAGTGAGCCTTTCTGCTACTTTCCACTTTCAGTTTCTTTACTTGGAATTGCTTAGTTGTTGTTGGCATTACATCAATAAAAGTCATAACGTGGACTTATCCACTTGCTTTCTTGGCCACTTCACATTACACAATCCTTTGCTAAAACTGCCAGAGAGAATAAGAGGATAAGTCAACGTCACTGTGCTCTTTGATGCAGTGTCAGTAGGCTTTGAGCACAGGCAAAGGACCTGAAGCACTTCCACCAACCTTTGAAGTAGAGCAGAAAAGTGGAAAACCAGAGGGAAAGCAGGCAGGTTCACTCTGAAAAGAGCTGCTCTGTTCTTGGCACCCAAAGTGCTCTCCAGCCACTTAAGGGATTCCACAAACCGAAGTCCTCTGCTCGAAAGGAATGGGAATTGTTTTTAACCAAGTGTCCCTGAAGAGTTTTGGCGAAAGGGACAAGACGTACTAAACAGACATGAAAAGGTTTTGTCAGAAAGGTCTAGGGGATATTTAACAGGGCACTTCTACTCAGCGCAGAAAAATTCACCAAAATGTGTAAGGCCACTACAAAGCCTTCCTTTATGTTTCCTAATGCTGTTTCAATTCTCTTAAGTGTACCACAGGTGAAAAGGAGCTGACACATACATACAAGAGAGAGAAACTGGTACATCCAGACTCATAGGATCTAAAAGCATTACAAAATAGCCAAAAATTTATTACAATCTCTATTCTGTCACTACGATGACATGAACATTTTACTATTATCCATGCAAGAGCTCTATCCGCTAGTGAGTTCATATGATCCAAAGTCCAATGATCTGTATTTAAATGCAGCAGGAATTTTCCTGAGGAAAAATTAAGAAAAATCTAAAGGAGAAATATTTACATTTGTTCTTAATTTTCTTCTTCTGAAGTCTTCATGAAGCTACTGAAATGGAGGGGCAAACCTTCAAGCCTCCCAAAACATAAGGCCCCACAGAAGTCAGGAGTCAGTCATGGTTTTGAAAGGAATTATATGGCATCAGCACTTTCAACACATCACTATTAAGGTTTTCCAACTAAGACCTTCAGAGGTATTATATCAACACAAAGTAAAAATAAATATAAATATATTTCTTTCTTTTTTTCCCTGTGAACAAAGTATGGATCCAATACTGCTGACAGATAGACACCTGCAATTGTCCCTAAGAAACATGCAGCTATACCAAATACATTATACTAATCTGAACTTTTCAAAAAGCACCTCTAGAAGACTGTGTTTGCATCACAAGCTTCACAAAATAAAACTTTATAGAATCCAGGCATGGGCTTTGTCATGACATCCCTAGCCCCTAGCATATATCTGAAGGATCTCGCCGAAAGATGACTAAAAATAATTAAATAAGTAAAAACTTCCTTGCCCTAAAGGTGACTCATGTTCTCCAATTACAGTAATTACAAAATGCAGTGTATGGCTAGGTGCCAAGAAATACCAGGCTGAAATGCATTGCTATCTATCAAGCTGGGAACCCAAACACTTTTCAGTACAGCAAAAGCACATGCACAGAATGAGGATCTCACATGAGCTGTCTGACTTATTCATTTGTGTGGGAAAATATGTATGAAATCAAGAAATGAATACTAAAAAGAATGGTTTAAAATAGAATGCATTACAAATTCATTAATCAAAATTGCTTTTGTAAATTTTATTCTCAGTGGGTCCTTTTAGTTTGCAGACTATAACTCCTTGGAATATAAAGGAACTAACAACTTCCACTATTCAAATAATAATGACTATTTTTAAAGTGTTGACCATGATAAGCATGAAAAAAATTTCAGTTTTCATGACTATGCTCAGGTTTATTAAGGTGCAATGCTGCCAATGAAATTATCTGGGAAAAAAAACAATGTTTTTGCAAATTCAGTCCATGATACACAAATAATGCTTACAAAGAAAAAGTATTTAAAAAATAAAGAGATTAGGAAGTTGTAGGGTTATGGTAACTAAAACAAGTATCTCAAGCCTTATTAATGCTTTACAATCTAGTAAGAATTTATTGATAATGCAATACAACACTTTCTAACTGAATAAGGTAGAATAAGGCCTTCCACATCAAACCAGTCTGAACAACAAACCAATGTACTGATTTCCTGATTTGGTCACAGTCTCCTGTCTGATACTTATTTAAGGGTGGGATTGATGGCAGCCGAGTACATAAAGCTGTCTAAAGTCAATCCGCCAAACAATGATTTTAACCACAGAAAGAATGTATATATTCCAAGATTATTACATATATTGGCAAGTGTATGACAAAGCATGACGGTTCCCATTTTTGTCTTAAAGGCTAGGTCTTTGCCCAGGGATGCTGGGCAGGCATGGACCACTCCAGCACAGTAGAGGAATAGGCAGGGTCACCAGAGGAGCCACCGAGCAGCAGAGCCACAACAGCACACTGCTCTGGTCAGACCAACTCCTGCCAGCAGCAGTTGGCTTCAGTTTTCAGTACTAGCTCAGATATCTCTTCCATACAGATGTACCCCAAGGGCACACATGGTGTGAAGGCCATGCTGGAGTCAACAGCCCAAGATGGGAAAAGTCGAAAGCATGGTATTTTAGACAACGCTCTGATAAGCATTGTGTGGGTGCTTTGGAAGGGCAGCAGGGAAATGTCGTCCCTCTCTGATCTCTTTCCAGTGCTGTTAAATTCTTGTGCACACCAAAAAGAAGATGTTCCTTACTCCTTTCTTTACTAGGAAACAATTGTGTACATGGCACAATAAACATAAGTACAGGATGCATCTGCCATACATTTTCATAATAAACTGTTCATCGTAACCTCAAGAAAGATTTTTTTTCCTATTGAAGTCATAATGTTGAAAATTCAAAAATTCTCCCAGCCTTGAAGGAAGAGGTCTAGGAAAGAATGATCTAACATGCAGTCATAAGGTCATACAAGGCCACTGCAGAGGAGTTAACTGAATTTGTTGGACTGCTGTTCCCTACAGAGGAGCTTATGCAGGTTCTCACATCAGAATCCTTCTATGCAGAGAAAGGGACAACAGGCGAGTTGGAGGATCCATATCAGATTTAAGAAACATTAGATGAAACTGAAAATATTAACAGTATCACATTGCCAGGACCAGATAATATCCTTCAAAAATTTGGTTGATTATGAAACTGTTGAATTACGGGATGGTACACAACCTCTCTTAAAATGGCCTCATTACCACAGTAACAAAAAACAGCACATGGGTGTCAACATCTTAAAAAGCTTCCAGTAGATTCTGAGAAACTGCATACTAAAAACTGACTTCCATTGGGATGATTTCACAGGACAAGTTAAAAAACATATTAAATATATGGATAATATGAATATGTCCCGAATATATTACACTTTGAAGATGTCAGCAATGTGGAAAAGAGTTAAGTGCAGTTAAGTCTTCTACAAAGTTCCTAAATTATTTAAAAATAAATAAATTAATAAAATTAAGCTATCATGAGATAAAGAAAAAAGTGACAAAAGACAGAAACCAGATTTAAGAATAAGAAATCATTTTTTAAATTCCCTGAATGATGCGTCCATGGTCCTCTGCTGTATACCTTCTTCACAACAGCCCAAGAAAGGGAATCCAAGACACTATTAACTACGTAAGGTAGTTAAAAATAAGATAGGAAAATAAAAGATAGAGAGGAGATTCACTAATACTAATTGATTGGAAGAGAAGACAGTACGTAACATTCAATGTCAACACATGCAAAATAATGAGGACATTACTGGAGATTACAGCCAACTATACATACACTGTAGTGTAGCAAATGACCTATTAGCTCATTGGAAAGATCCCGGAGCCATTGTGAATGGCTCTATGAAAATGCTGGCTCTAGTTTAGCCACAGTTAAAAAGCAAAAGAATGTTACAAATTATTAGGAAGCAAAAAAAAAAAAAAAAACAAAAATAAAAAATACACCTATATCAATTTGCAGTATACCATAACTCTCAATAGTTTGGTTTGTTCCCTTTGAATTAAAAAGAAAATAGTAGAACGATAGCAGATAGAGAAGGAAAACAAAACGGAATAGATTTTCAGGTAGAACAGTTTTCAAGTAAGTAGGACTCTTCAGCTGAAAAAGATGTGACCACTGAGGAAATTATTATTTTTCACAATAAAGAAAAAAAGGCATCAAATAAAAGACCAGGTTTAAAGCAAACAAAGGACTTTTTCACACAGTGCATAATTAAATTTATAGAGGTCTGCAACTTGATGCCATGGATTCAAAGAACACAAATGGACTCAAAAGCACTGAGATTCCTAAACGAAAACCCCATCTAAGACTCTTGGACACAAAAAGTACAAGAGCAGATTTAGGAAGTCCCTAAGCTGCTGTTTGCTGGAAGCTGGGAGGTTTAATTGCTGAAGTTTCTCTGTTCACATGCTCTATTCTTATCCTCTTACCCTAGGAATCCATTACTGCTCAGCACCAGAGCCACAGTACTTGGGAAGATGAACTTTTCATCCGGTAAGTTCAGCCAGACAACCATGAGAACATTCTGTTCATTAAGACATATCTACTGTGAGTAGTAACTTTAGGTCTCTGAACTGTGGTAGCCCGGTACCCTTCTTATTTTTCAAAGCATAAAGGGAGAGTGTACAGCTGTACAGAAAATCAGTAATTCAACCTTTTTGTTTTCCTTTTTTTTTTTTTTTTTTTAATAGAACCAAGATCTTGTAAGCTGGAGACCATCCTCAAAAGTTTTTCTCCTCTTACCAACTTAAACTAAAATGTGGCTTTAAGCCTGCAATTCTCTCAAAGGTAAGGCTGGATGTTGCATATAACCAATAGCTCCTACCCAAAATGTGGTTCTTCATCCCTCCCATTCCTCAGCTATGCATTTCTACCCTCTTTTATCAGCACTTGTACGCATCTGATTGAGCCATGTAGGGAGCCAGTTCCATGCCTCAGACTGGAAAAAAAATTACATAACTAAATTTAAAAAATAAAATCTGATTCTTTAAGTACTCGGATCAATCTCGTCATCAACTCGGACACATGCCAGTGGCAAAAGTGGGACAGAAGCGGTTGCAGCCAGAGCTACCTGGTAGGTTAGTTTAGCTGTTAACACACAAACAGTGGAATGAGAGCATGCAGCCTCCGCAGCCTCCGCAACCCTTCCTCCAGCTCCAAGCACTCTTGGAGATTACAAACTTCTCAACTATACAACCGACTTCTAGAGAAACAGCTTTATCAGCGAGGCACCTGGACCTTGATCACCTTTATTGGGATTCAGTAAGACATAAAACTTCACTTCCACAAGCAGAGCTGGCTCTGTTTACAAGGAAAGGTTTTACTAGTACAAGGGGCAGCTTATAGTGACATGACTGTGCCCATAGCAGATTTTTTTTGCCAGCATGTCTATACTAATAAAGCACTCCAAAAGCAGACACAAGTATTCCAGCTGTGCTAATCTAGCTCACTAAGCACTAGGCAAACATTTAGAGGGATTGTTTCCCTATTCTGGAGCCCTGGAACCCACCTTTGGTAAGACCTGATGTATCACACTGCATGGGCTTTTTTTTAGTGGTATGGGTCTCTCTGATGAACCTTCTTTTTTTTTAATTAAATATCCTCATCTATCCCCATCCTTTATTTTACAAAAAACAGCCAAGTACAGTTTTAATACTTGGGTGTTTGAATTTTCTGTCATTCATAAAATTGATCCAGAGGTCACAGACCCTTGGAAAACCAGATCCAAGTGTACTTATTTCTTTGTCTGGAAAAGTGGAATTTGTCCATCCTATTGTTAATACGCATCTAGAAAAATAAAATGACTATTAAGTGCTAAAGCAGGCATTTTTTTTTTAATTATAGACAAAACACTAGCACTAATAGTTATACAGCTATAATATCTGTCAGAAGTTATGAAAGGATAGAATAGAGTTTGCCTCTATAATTTATTTCTTGCAGATATGCACTATGATAATGACCAGATATTAATTTTTCAAAGGAATCTGCACAAAACAAATCATGCTTCCTTACTGAACTATATATAATTTATTGACTGTTCTTTGCTCTTCAGTCTGTGGCTCCACACCTCTTTTACAATTTATACTCAGATTTTGCTCTTATTACACAATAAAACAGCCCTGATTCCTTTATGACACCTCATGCAGAAAAGTAGGTGGACAATCACACCATCACAAATTGTATCATAAAAATACGTGTGCAAACAAGCAGAAATTCCACCATTTCCTCCTCCTTTTCAAGCAGCAGAGGGCTCTCACTGTCTCCTAAACCATCCTCTCTTGGTTCCCAAAACCGACTTCCACCTGCTTCCCCCAGGTACAATCTCCCTTCCCACTCATTCCCAGGCTTAGTATTTTAAAATAGCTTTTTAGCAAATTTCTGTGCTCTTAACCTCCCTCCATAAACTCTTGCTCCCAATTTTTCTCTGCCCAGAGAGTCACAGTTCTTCCCATAACCACATCTATTCATCAAATGCTCTTTCCCTCCACACCAATTCCTCCTTGACCAGATTCCAAGACTCTCAGCCCTTCTCATGGGCCCCAGTCCCTGAACATGTATCCATCCCTTTGACCAGACCCTTTACACAGACCCTTTACATTCACAAATCCAAACCTGCCTATCCCAAATCCTGATTCCCTTGGATATTATATCAAAATTGAGTCCCACTCTCTTGAAAACTCCTGCCCTGTTATAACAGGACATAAGAATATCTCCTCTGCATTAAAATTGGGTAATCTCTTTTCCATGCTACTTATACTCTGCGTCAGGGGTCATTGGGGAGCACAGAAAAAACAACAAAATTTGTTCCAGTTGCACACCTAACACAAAATCTAGGCCGAAGTGTGCACAGTGCAGGAGGAATCTTTGAAGAACACAGCTGCTAAAAATCTAACTCCAGTAAGTACCTCCAAATTCTTCTTTCCAAGATATATAACACAAGCAAATGTAGAATGGCATTAGGAATGGAAAAAGGCGCATAACTACAAATCAAAGCTACCCTTTTGTAGAATCTCGGCAGAAAGTCTTGCGGTATTTTAACATGGAAAAACAATACAGTCTTCCTTATTCTCATTTTACGAAAAGGCTGGACACCTTTTTCTTAAGTTTTCCAGGAATAAATCAACCTGAGTGCTTGGGAACAAAAAATGTAACCTGTTTTACAACAAAGTCTAAAGAAGTCACAACAGAAAACAAAGTTTAAGGATATGTGCAGACAATCGGAACTGACAGGGTTAAAACGGTTTCAGATATTACAATCCCTTTGTTTGGAGATGGAACATGGTACCTAATTCTCTGATGGCTCATAGTCTAATATAGTAACACTCCTACAAGTAAACTTAAGTTAAACTACCTTCATTGATGATTTAAGCAACCAGGGTTTCTCCAGGATATGTATGTGCTCAGTTCAGTCAGATCTCAGAGCTGAGACCGACATCACTCCAAGTTGGGAGAGATATCTACACCTTGAAATGTGTTAATATGATCCTCTGTCATAGCCTTACAATGGAAAGTTTCAGGAAACCTGGTGTAAACCACCCAACCTATAGAAATGCTATTTCTCTGGTGCCTGGACAGATAAATAAATAACACACAGTGTGGACACAGGAAAAAGATTTGAGCTTTTCTGCAGAAACAAGAACACAGAAGAAAAGTTGCCCATTCTTGTCAAACCTCTGGACTTCTTAAAAGCTCTAATGACTTGATTTGATCTAATTAGCAAGGAGAGACAGAGTTAGCCGTGAACTATGGCACAAAATCAAAGTTCAAAAACATGGAAGATTTAAGTCTACTAATAACAAACCAAATATAGAGGCTTCTTAAGGGAAAAACACAAACAGAAATTATGTATTACATTATTAATCTGTTAAACACAGGAACATACAGGACTCCAGTCCAGTAACACATGCCAACTTAAATAGAAGACTTTCTTGTTATAGGAGAGTCTTTTTGCTCAGAAATTCCATCCAACCTACAAGCACAGGAGAGAATCCATGTTATTTTGAAACTTCATAGTTCAGTACTCTTCTTAGATGGTAACTTCGTAGGCCACAATCAACAATTTTGAGTAACGCAATTTTGGAAATTGGCCTCTCTCACTAAGAAACTGCCACTTAAATTCAGGAGAACTGTGAGAGATTAAACCCATTAATACCAGCAGAACATGACACGATTCACAAACAGGCAGCATTATCTCACAGTTCACTGCTGTACAAAAGAAAGACAAACAAGTACGAAGTGCTTTAAATGAGAAAACAAGCAAGCTATGACTGAAAGTATGCTGTTTTATAAAGTGACAGTAACTGTTCTAAGAACATTTCTTTCTGCATGTCGCTATCGGTTTTTCCTTACCATATATTCCATATTGGAAGCTGGTGGATACACCTGACCCCGTAATTTATTATGAAGATCCAAGATACTTTGCATATCACTGTCTGTGATAGCCCTTTTCCCTCTCTGCTTGGCGATCCACCACTCACCATCTTCATCCATGTACTTTTCCAAAAGTTCCTCTAAGAGCGTGGCATTGGGAAGGACCATTGCAGAAACTGCTTGAGCTATGAATAGCAAGGTAGTTACTCTGAGCCATTCCTGTCCTACATACTTCATGATGAATGATCTCAAAACGCTCAGCAGTTAGCTCCAAGACAAAGTCTTTCTTCCAGGTCTGTTGGCTGTAAATGCATAAGAGAGAGTAACGTAATTTGGAGGCTGAAGTACTGGCCTGTATGAACTTATTAAGCAACAAAAGTAAAGCTGTAGTTTGTACAGTTTGCTACTCTAGTTTTAGAGGGAGAAACCAGGATGCTAGGTTTTTTGGGTTTTTTTTATCTAAGTATACACTGTTGCTTTGGGGAAATCGCTTATCTTCAACCTTATCAACTTCAGTCTGTTCAAGGAGTTTTATATAGTACACTGGTATGCACATTTCACTGCCTGCATGCAAGAAAGCATGCTTTTCGTAGCTACTTAAAAGGAGCCAGACATCAACGAAGATTAGGTTGTAGATAAGGTCTTCCAGTATTGGAGTTTAAGAACACTAGAAGTTAAAAGGCTTGCATTCATTGCCAAACTGAAAACCACAATGCAGTCGATATGAAATATCTCCTCCTGATGCATTTCAAAATATGACTTTGATCAAAGCTTTCGGTTTACGATTTCCAAAAACCTAATCAAACTACAGGTATGCAACTCAGCCAAGAAAACGGGGAAGTGGGGGGTGGAGTTATTCTATTCACGAAACAAAGGAAAGCACAGATAACTCTCAGAAAAAGTAGCGCCACTTCCAAGAACACAACACTCCCGCACCGCCTATTTCCATGACCGAGTGCTTTAGGTAGGAAAGCCACGGTCGCCCCCTCACCCTGGGTGGAAAAGCCTGAATCCCGCCACCCCGACCGCGTCGGACCCGGCCGCCGGCAGGCAAACAAAAAAAGAGGCGACGGGGGCACAACCGGGCTCTCCCCGGCGCGCCGCAGCCGCCGTCCCACCCCCGGCCCCTCTCCGTGGGGCAGCCGACCCCCGGGATCCGTTCCCCGGCCGGAGCCCCCGGCCTGGATGCCGCCGGCCTCCCGCGCCGCGGAGGGGTCGGTTGCTGCGGAGAGCCGCCGGGCGCCCCCCACCAACGCCCTTACCCCTCGGGCGGCGGCTGCCTCCTCTCTCCCCAGCCAGCTTCGCTCCGCCGCCCACCTCCTCGCCAGGCCGGGGCCGGGGCCGGGGCCGGGGGGCGTCAGGCACGGCCTGGCCCCGCTCGCTGCGGTGGGAGCGGCGCGGCGCGGCGGGTGCGGACGTGTCCAGCAGCGGAGCCGCGGAGAGGGGCTGCTGCCGCCGCCGCCGCCGCCGCCGCCGAGCGCCACACCGCCACCACTACCGCCACCGCCACCGCCTCCTCCTCCTCCCCCGCCGGCCTCCGGGTAGCCGCCACCCCGAGGAGCTCCGCGCTTCTCCTCCCGGCTCCCGCCCCGCCGGGCATTTATCGCGGGCGGCGGTGACGTGAGGCGGACAGCCCTCCCCGGCACCCCGCGGGGCGGGACGGGACGCGCCGCGCTGCGGACACCGCGCCCGCCCCCGCACCCCCAGCCCGCACCCGCACCCCCAGCCCGCACCGCCCGCCCTGGCCCCGGCGGGCGCGGGAAGGGCCGGAGGCGGCGGAGCCCGCGGCGGCTCCCCCGGGCGGTGCCTGGAGTCCAGCGGGCAGCGAAGGTTGGCTGCGACCTCTGCCTCCTGCCAGAAGCTGGCCTGGGTCCTGCAAAAGCTGTCGCCCTGAAAAGGTCGGGGCTGGGGGGGGTGGTCGTCCCCTGCCGCCTCCGTCCGTTGGTAGCTGGCCGGAGGAAGGATGCTAAAGCAGGCTGCTCCTGCTGAGGCACAGCAAAGAGAAAAAAGATGGGTGTTCACACATGAGCTCCGCAAATGTCCAGAACGGATGAATGTGGGCAGGAGGTATCAGGATGGGAATCTTAATGGGGATTCAGGCCAGCCGCGTGAGGCTTCTCTTTAACAAACTAGAATTCAAAAGCTCATTTCTGCTTCCGGCAAGACTAGGCATCCAATATGTACTTTGTTGTATACATCAAATATGTTGTTGTATACAAATATGATGTTGTATACATCAAATATATACTTTGTCAGCAACCTGATCTAGTTGAAGATGTCCCTGCTCATTGCAGGGGAGGCTGGTTGGACAAGATGACCTTTAAAGTTCCCTTCCAACCCAAACTATTCTATGATTCTATTTGTATTGAAATCTTCTAGCCTGAATTTTTATGCGAGCTGATCGGGACAATGTTTCATTTATTTAGTATAATTTGGTACATTGAGCTAACAGCGGGATTGACCAGCTTCCAGTCTTCACAGGACTGCTGTACCGGCTTGCAAAGGTTTTCTGTATTTTCATTTTCAGAAACTGAGAGGCTGAGGTTAAAATTCATCAGAATCCAGCTGGCTTCAGACTGGCTCTATAAATGCTTCCAAATTTCATGGGCCCAAGAGAAACAATGCCGTGCAAGTAACACACTGCTTCTTATTGTACTCTCTCTTTCTCGGTTTTAGTTATAATTTCCCTAAAGACCTTGAACCTAACCTGTCTTGCAGGATGCTATGGGTACTCTGTCACTTACACACCATAATATGCAAAAATTGTTATGCTCTATATTGGTCGATCTTTGTGACTTTTTCTTTGTGATGCTGAGATGCGGACTTCTGCACTCAAGTATCAGGCACTGAACTTTTTTCTTAGCAAAACTGTGTGAGGTAAAATGCCACTGTGCAGCTGGATACACAGACTAGATGCGAGTTTTTTCAGGGTTTAGGCATCAGGATGCCTTAACAGCTGTCATTGTTGGTACAGAAGAATGAGCCTTTACGTATAGTCTCACCATTTAAAAGAGTTTGAAGGAAGGGGAAGGAAACCAAAAATTACGAGAACTTGCTGGAGTCTACACATCAGATCTGGATTTTTATAATAGTCACCTCCCATTTGCCTTGCTAGATGGACTTACATACTCTTTTAGACCTCTGGAGGCCACGATGTAGACTCTGTACCATCGAGACACAGCTTCACCATCATCACCTAATAAAGAATATATGTCATACTAAGCCATTTATTCTGTGTACGGGCACAAGTGCTATTTCATTATAAAGCAGCAGAAAAGGGTTACTGTTATAGCCATTAATGGTTGCCCACAAGAAACTGAAATATTCTAAAGGATTTATGGAAAAGAGCAGTAGCTGCCCCTTTCCGTTAGCATTGGACATTCAAAGAGAGTATACATCAAACATCACCTTCCATCTTTTATTTTGAGTATTCATCATACTTTTTAGAAAGCACTTGATCATATTTGGTCTTTGTCAGATTGAAGACCTTAATATATTGTAATGCACGTTTTGGACTCAATAAAATAAATACTAATACAAAAAGAGATAGGTCTCATTTAAATTGATTTTTTTTGTTTATTGATCAATTTATCAGCAAGTGAATAAACCCTTTATACTCTGTGACTGTGCCCTTTGTATTTGGTTTATGGCTGTATGGTTTGTGATGATCTAAAAGTGTTGTGACTTTGACAAATGATGTTTTGACCTATCCACTAATTTTGTGTATGTAATTAAATTCAATTGCCTGGATCTGTTGTCTTAATCAGCTTGGGGGAGACCCTCTTCTCCTTTTTTGTTATTCTGGATTGGTTTAAACCTCTAGTACTGAGGATATAACTGCCACCCACAATTTAAAACTATTATAATAAACAGTTAAGCACCACTACATCTCCTGAAACTAAAACTAACTATCCTCACTTCCCAAAGGCACATGCAGATAAAGCATATGCAGACAGAGAGGTTCAGTAACTGCTTTCTGAATAGCTGTTGCAGCAACAACATTTGCAACCAAAAAAACACTTGAAAGAAATTAGTAAGGGGTCACCAGGTACTTGCTGGACAAGCACTAAGAATATGTCACTGAGAGAATCCTAGAAAGGAAGATTTTTAGCCTGAACTTTGGCTAAAAAATTATTTGAAGTTTGAGGGGAAGAGTGTCTTCTGCTGTTTGACTCTTCCTGGGTTTGAGGAGACAGAATTCCATCAGTCATTGTAAATAAACAAGGGCCTGAATGAAAGATACTTTACTTCATCATCAATTTGTTTTCCTAACAGAAATAATACACAGGCCCCCCAAGTGTGCATAACTGGGTTAAGAGTGACACCACCAAGTAAGAAAGACAGAGAGAAAGACTCTAATACATATAAACACGTATTTAGCAAATCTGCTAAATTGTAAGAGCTGGGTTTTTAATTGAAAACAGAAGGAAGAAGAAGAATCCAGGCCATCTTTCTGTTGATTTTAAACATCTTTAGTTAATATACCTTTTGGTTTGCTTCTTGACATTACAGGATCACAGCACTGCATTAACCAAAAAATCATTATTAAAAAGTCTGATCCATTAGAGGACTTTGGTGCCAATTTTTTCCCAAAAAATTAGACTTACAAAAACAATCTTTAGTTGTTGCCTGGTCCTGTAGGTGACTAAATCATGGAAACAGTTTTTGCCAGAAAAACCTGATGTACACCTGAAGTTCAGCCCCTGGAAGTGTGCATTACTACGTACATGACAAACCTGCTGTCAGGCATGTAAGCTCCAGTGACTCTCGAATCAGGCACTCCTCTGCCTACCTGTCCTAACAGTGTGGCAAATTTCTCTAGGCTCCCACAAAAATGGCCAAGCAGGAGATTTTTCAGGAGACATGTCTGAAAGGTGGGGGACTAGTTTTCAAATTTAACCTCTTCCTGATGTGGAGCAGGCTTTTGAATGGCTGTTCACTGAGACCTAATATGCCCATCATGTTGCTGAGTGGTCTGATTTGATTTTGCTTTTGGTGCCTCTTGTTTAATCTGTTCCATTTTACAATTAAATATACATAGAGCTAGAAAAAGAAAATATATTCATCTGCAGGTTGGTGGCTAAAATGGAGGAGCTGTGTTCAAAGCCTTGCTTTAAGCTTTTGCCCAAACTGCCTCTGCAGTTTTTGACTCTCTGCATGGTCAGGTTTAAAAAACTGTCACAAAAAGTTTCTGGCAGGGATGATGAGGGAAGTAGAGATGATGGGTGTTGGTATTTGTGCTGTTCTGGGTGTGGTGGGAAACCTTTATCCAAAATAAAATTATTCCAATGTTGCAAGATCTTTTGATAGATGGATTCCTTCAGCTGAAAGTCTCCTGGCCACATCCATTGTTGAGGACTTTGTGAACTGTTTTATTCTCAAGGAGCGCAGCTATATTGGTAATTCAGAGACAGAACTCAACAAAAAAGTAATGGGACATAGCTTTCCTATGGCTAGATTTACCAGAGTAAAAACATGTGTAAAGATCCTGTATCGTCTGTCAGAAGTCATTCAAGCACCTGGACACTTTGCATGTAGCAGGCAGCATTTCCAAGCATTTCTTTTTATCAACAGGCACCTCTATGCATTCTCTAGCACAGTTTGTGCAACATGCTGTTCATTGAAGAGACGGTCATCTTGAGACATTGTAGCATCGTAGAGAAAATTTTATATCCATTGTTTTTGTTATTTCACCAGCAGAGTTCAAAAAGATCATGGTTTCCCACTGTCTCTCCACGAAACTTGCAAAATACTTAAAAGAACAGGACTTAACAAAGATACTCGTAACACTCTACAGTTCCTGGCCTTTGGGAAAAAGAGACATACCTATTATCATGTATTATCCATCACTATGATGAAGAGCAAAATCGGCAGAAATGTTTTTCTGCACCATCCTCACCAGGTATTTCACACACGTGACTGAAAAAGTAATCACAAAGGTCTGAAAAAGTAATAATAAAATATAAATTGGGTTGTAAAGATACATGCTACACCTAAAATAAAGTCATGCAATGATTTCTAGAACAATTGTTTGAACATAGCTTTTTATACTTAAGTTATGAATAGATGGCATGAAGATTTTACTTTTATTTTACTAGTTTAAAAAGTTTCATTTTAGAATTTGAATACAATGATTGCATGAGGACAGAACTATAATTTTATTATCATTGTATTACTTTGAAAAAGTCATTCTTGTGTATTTACACTGATTGGAAGCAATTATTTCTACTAAGGGGAGCTTCTACTTTACTTCTAATTGAGATTAAGAACAGTTTATCTTTTTAGTTTAATTCTGTCCAAGATCAACAATGAACAAAAGTTATCAGCATTTAACATTCTGCAACGAATATGAAATCCAAGGAAGATTTTAATCAACGGAGAAATGTCAGAGCTGCAGGCCACTGGGAAGCTGGGGTGAATGGAAGGCAGGTTATCATTTAAAAGAAAAATGTCATGATTTAAATTACTTTGAAGACACGTTTTAAAAGAAAGATACAAGAAATTATTCTGATTTCTGAACTGTTATTATAAAACTAGTTAATTTGCTCCTCTTGCCTCTTAAGCCTATAAAGATCAAGAAGTATTTTGCTTACCAAACAAAAAAAACTCCCGAAGAACAATTGGACTCTCACAGAACTAGTCTCTGACATTTATATATTAGCTCATATACTCATTGTTTCATTATGGCTGTTCATAAAATATAACAAAAGACAAATACATGCTCCCTTTTCTTTTACACAGTACTGCAAGAGATAATCAGTTGACATCTGAAAGAGTAGGTTTCCATTTCCACCCCTCTCTAAAAGGATTTGAGACTGATTGTCCTTGATTAATTCCCCCAGCCTGTACATTACAGCGAGTCAGGATGGCATTCTCTCTGTCACTTCTATTTCACAAAATAATCAAGTATACTTTGAGCCAGGAAGATGTGTGGTAACGCTGTTGTAACCCATCGATGAGGGCACTTCTGGTAAAATAAATCACACTGAAAATCATTATTTACATTTAATGCATTTGAAATAAAGAACTAATTGGGGAAGGTGTATGGTACCATATATAGTCTTGTTGATTTAGTCTCCTGTTTCTGCTCTCTGTCAAGCTCACAACCATATGCTTCTCTCTTTTTTTTTTGTTGTTTTGGGGGGATAGGGGTTTTATGAGCATGCTGATTTTTTCTGCCTGAACGGATATGCCCAGACAGCTCCAACAAATTCAAGCCTTAAGCACAGAAACACTTTGTCCTAAGTCCCTTTGCTGCTGTCTAATTTGGAATGGGACTGAAAACTTTGTTGGTGGTTTTTATTGTCTCCAGCTATCTGCCCCGTAAAATAATTTAACTGAATTAAATGTTGCTTTTGTGTTTACGGTTGCTCCAGAGACAGGATTGGAGCATTTTGCCCAAAACCAACTTTTACACCAGGATAGGTGGATTTTGTTATGGTAAGTTTTGAACAAAACCTAGTACTGAACTGCATGTATATTTCTTATGGTTTTTTTTATATGAAATGTGGCTGACAATTTATTTGTAAATTTATCTGTATGAATCACTTGAGGTGCATGTGTGAGGGAGCAAACCGAAGTTTGAATCCCTCCCTGCCAGTTAGAGCATTTAACATTGCAGTGGCTTAACAGTTTAATGGTTTAATTGTAATGGTGCAGTCCTATCTAGTTTGGCCCTGTTAGAGTCATTAATTCCTTGTTTACTCTCTGGAAAATAAATGGGTTGACCATTTATTCTGGTCATTTTGGCCATTTCAGCCTTTCTAAAGTTAGGTGGGAATATCAGCATTTTTTCAGTATCCCTGTTAAAAGTAGCATCTTTATCAACATATGAATTACAGCAAGGTATCAAAATAAAAAGGGAGAAAAATGTTTGTAAATGAGAAATTGTGAAGAACTATGTCTGTGGACCAAGACCTTTCCAATGAAAATGCTCAAAATTTTTTTTGTTTGCTTGGTTTTGTGGGTTTTTTTTCCCCCAGGAAGTAAATTCCATCTGCCCAAGCATCCTGGTTGCTTGTCTGAGTTGGCTGGCACAGAAACAGTATCACAGAGATGCTATGAAGTTTAGGCAGTTTTGGTTTTTTTTCTTCTAAACTTCTAAATCTAAGCACAGGAAGTCTTTGAATAGTAAGAATAAATGAAGGACATAAGGAGGGCGCTGCTGGGTCAGACCAATGGTCCATCTAGCCCAGTGCCCTGTCTCCAATGCCAGCCATAGATGAGGCTGGGCAGGGAGTGTAGATGAGTCTGGACACTTTCTGCTGTTTTTTCTCCTTACAGACTGAGCTGTAGCCCAGCACCGGCCAGCCAGGACAGAAGGCCGAGCCCTGCCCCACTGCCTCTGCTCAATGCAGGGCCTGCTGGCCACAGCAGCATAGAAATGGAAATCCCTACTGTGTCGCTGGGGGCTGAGGAGAATCAAACATTTACCCTCTGACCTGTGGCAACCACTGTCGCTATTGCCAGGAATGATATCTCCTGCTACACCTAGACTCCTCAATTTATCCCCCTTTGAAAGGGATGGGACAGAGGAAAGTCCTTCCTGTTGGCTTCTGTCCTGTCCCCCCCTTGCTTCACCTTTCCCCTCTCCTCCTCCTGAGTATCTAGGTAAATTTTTTTGTTTGTGTGGGGGTTTTAAGGCAAATTTTTACCCTCACTGATCATGTTGTCTTGCCCTAACCTGACACCCACACAGCCATTGCAGAGAGGATGCAGCTCTCAGCTGTGGTGATAATTCTCTAAGATTTATCAGAAGATGGTTTTCTTCGTATTGGGGAATAACACTCTAAAAGCAGTGAAGAAGGAAATCTCAGTGTACAGTATCACCATCCCCTTTGAATCTCTGTGTTCATAAGTAGTCTTCATCCCCCTTCTGCCTTTCCTCTTCTCCCTCCCCTGTGCTGTCCTCCTCCTTCCCTTTTGTAGCCTCACTAGCCCGGTTCCCCCCCCAGCCCTCTCCCACTGGGCTGCAAGTGTCTTGCCTTCTGCCACTGGCTCTCCTTTTGCTGGCAAAACATCATCCAAATGCCAGTGGCAGCACACAGTGTGACCTAGAGGAATAGAAATGTTCTTTGTTACCGTTCTTTGTCAAGGAGAGATCCCCCTACCCAGTGAACTGTTCTGCAAGAGCAACTTGGTGCTATTCCTGCTGGTTGTGGGAGTACCTCAGGAGGGATAACCCTTTGGTGCAGCAAGGAGGAACTCCAGTGCCCCAGAGTGGATAGCACTGACTACATCATTGCTGTTGACTCACTTCAGCTGAACGTCACCCTTCCTTTGTAATACTATTCAAAAAGCCCACCCAGGTGTGGAATCAACCACCTACACCATTCCCATTACACCCAGTAAATGAGACTGGACATGACAAAGCCACACAAGGTCCTTGAACAGCAAACTAAAGGAAACCATATGTCTGGCGTGGAAGAGGTTCATTTCCAGGGGGTACACCATTTCCTTCCTTCCTCTGCCATCTGATCTTTTATATATTGCCATGCAGCCCTCAGTCCAGATCCCCTAGCCAGTTATCTTGGGGAGAGGGACAAAACCAGCAAGTTTAAATCATGGACATATCACATTCCTCACTAAGGTGGGAAAAACCTCGAAATACCTGAGAAGGTAACCTGTGGGCCTGTGGCTATGGCCCAGAGATGGCCCAGGAGGTAGAGCTGCCTACAGAGGCACAGAGAGCTGCAGGGAGCAACTCCTCTGCTCTTCCTCCAGTTGTGGAGCTCTAGCTGGAGACACCTCAGAGGTGGTCCCCTCACCGTCCTGTCATCAGTACCTCTACTCACTACTGAGGCACTGATCCACTGGCTACTAGACATTTCTCTTGTCTGCCAGGGAGAGACTTGGCCTCTTTGGGGAGGCTGGAGCTCTGTAAAAGACACAGAGGGATGACAACTCTTTCCAGAGGGCTTCTGTCTTTGCACTGTCCCGTCTTCCCCTACAGCATCGAGGCCATGACAGTACCTGAGTGTGATGCCACCACCCCTACCCCTAATCCTCCAACCCCTGTGCTGTTTTAGCAACATAGGTACCAAGGTTTCCATGCCCCTTAACTACAGCCAAACTTAAGTGCAGTGGGGGAGCAGACAGCAGAGCTTACTTCTGCCTCCTGAAGACTTCTCTGGCAGATTGGCAATCCTGTTCCCTCCAGACCTACATGATTACATGCTGCAGGTTACCCAGGCTGTGCTGCTCACCTGTTGTATCACCAGACCCACAGGGATGAACCGATCATTAATTTGGTGAGGAAAGTTTTGCAGACTTTGTAGGTTTCCAGCATGACCTGTGCAGCTCAAGGTGTGCACAGCTGTGGCACATGCAAATATCAGCCTCATACATTTTAGCAGTGATGATTTCTGCAGGGCCTCATTTCTACTCCCTATTGAAAATGTTTGGATACATAAGAAGATCAGTGACTGTTGACAGTACATCACTCTACAAAGATGAAGAAATTGTTACTGGGTGGGAAAAATGATAGAGGCATCTGCGCTAAATTACTTTGGGCACTGAACAAACTAGGAGTCCCACAAGGAAGAAGATACTGTGGGTATCAAGAAGCCACCAGCTTTGAATTCCAGATATTAAATTGCCAGTAAATTCCAGACTGGCCTTTATTGTATAACTGTATGTGAAATATGCATTTTGCTTACTGGAAGGAAGGCAGAGATGCATCAGAACTTGATGTTCACAGTTCCCTATAGCATAATCGGAGGACTTCACATGTCTTGACTGGTCTGGAGCAATGTAGCTCTAAGAAACCCATTTTCACCCTGGGACAGCCTCTACCATGATTGTGCCCTATCTTGGACTCAGCTTCTGCTTCCTACATCATCTTGGGTCTTAAAAGCAGCGTGCCATGCTAAGGATGAGCAGTAAAGGAAAAGAACAGGTCTCCTTACTTACACCAAGCTTCTTATGACTGGAAGAGAACAACAAACAAGGCTGACAGTGACACCAGTAGAGCATCTTCATCTGAGAAACGTGTTCAGGTGCCAATACAGAATCATCTGCATCAGTATCTGTAACATCTCACACCATTCATGCCACCCTGGTAAGTGGCTCCTTTGCAGCAACCTTTCTCCTAGAGATCTGGTACATCCAGCACTTCTGCCTATGGTACAGATGTTCGATATCAGATCCCACAGTGAAATACAGAATGATTTACGAGTCTCAGGCCTTGCTTCAGCTGAATCACGTCCTTTTAATATGGGCAAAATCAGACAGACGCATCATAATTCTGCTGATCATAGGTAGCATTCCCCTAGATAAAGGATTTTAAGGGGTTCGGGATCAGAAGCACCCCAGGAACACCAGAAGAAACGAAGGAAGTACTGGAGATCATGCCCGTGGTACAGCTAGTACATGTAGAGCACAGGATAGTTTTAGATAACACAGAATAACTTCTTGCACACTTAATCCACTTTTTTTCTTTTTTTTTTCCTAAACAAATCTGAACTAGTACAGGCATATAGATCCAACAGGAAAACAGTATTACTTAGCTATTGCAATTTGGAGTTGGTGCTGGGAGTCCTTTAGTGTCTCATGATACCACAGCCTAAAGGTCAGGTGAAATTACCTTTATCCACATCCTGATAGTACAACTGGAATACTCCGAAACAGCACTGTTCAAGGATCAGCAAGAATATTTAATTCTGATTTTATGTTGGCAGGACTAAGCATGCTAATTCTTCTGTTATAGTTTGTTAGTAATTCTTTTTTCTTCTATATAAATTACTTATATCCTGCTGTGCAAAACAGGGTCTTCATAAATTATACCAGCATGGACAGTTATGATCCACTTATTAAGAATTAATGTATGTCGTTCTACATAACACTGCAGTTTTCAATAGCAACTCATTCTAGTTGGCAAAAATCAACACAATGTTTAAAACAAAGATCTTAAGATTATTAATTTTTATTATTATTATATTTCCTGTAAATTTCCAGATAAATGTAATTAAATATATGATTCCAAAAGCACATGAAAGGAAGCAATGGTTTAAAAATTGATTCATAAAGGAAGATTTAATTAGAATTACAAAGGACAACGAAAGCAATGAACTTTGTCAGTTGGAATATGGCTCTTTCATAAGCAGATCTTTGAAGAAGGTGCTCATTAGCATATTTCTATATTTTGCCCAGGAGCACTTCAGCCAGACTTATTCAAGTTTCATTAATATTTTAAAATTTGTGGCAAAAATGTAACTTTAATTATAGGGTTGGATTATTTGAAAATTAAAATACTGCCTTTAGCTGTACTAAAAGAGCACTCAGAAGAGACCTTGTGAGAATCTTATTTCTCCTTAAATCCCACAAGATGGAATCAATTTCTATTTTAATTAATAGCTTATTTGCCAGTCATTTACAATTCAGTGCGTAGCCTTGACTGTTAGCACCTCTAAATACTCATTCCTCTCACTGGGTAAATTATTTTCCAGTATCTGGAAAAGGCCTGTGACGCAGTATCTTTTTTTGAGGCAATGATGGCTTTGGGAATCGATCCATGTGGCACATTTGGTTGTATCCAGGAGAGATGGATGTGATCGTAGAAGAGTAAGACCGTTGCAAGGATACCGTGATGTGGATGGGCTGCCACCCTCACCAGCAGCAGCTTCCAGCTCTGCGTCTGCAGTGCAGGCAGTGCAGGAAGAACCATTCTTCCCTCATTTCTTCTTTAAACTTCACAGCGTCACATTTTGAGCGAATGAGATCAGCCCAGCACCAAATTCTCCTCTCTGCTTCCTTCTGCCCAGTCCCACACTTCCTGTCTTCCTCCGCACTTTTGCTGTGTCCTACCACCAACAAGCAACCAGACCCTGTACTCCCTCTCTCTCACAGCAAGACCCAGCCCTTTCTTTTCTGCCTCTTCCACTTCGTTATTGCATTTACTTATCTGCCTCATATCGGGACCTCCGATTCCTCCTCAGGAGCAATCTCTTTACAATTCCCTAACTTCCCACCTAACCCCTCAAAATAACTGAGCATATATTCCTAAGTAGATATACCATTTATTTACCACCTTTTTGCTTGTGTAGCCTGGGTTATGCATTAAAAAATACTACACTTGGCAGCAGTGTGGGCATGGGTATACAGGTGGCTGAAAAATATAAAGGGATGTTTATTAGAGAACTCCTTTTCCCTAGGAATGTCCCATTTCATCAGTCTTCCATACTCTGCTGTTCTGCATCCAGTAATCCCAACTCTCTCTTTCCTCTGACCCACAGTTAAAACAAAGCACTGCTGCCAAGGACTGGGGAATAGGCTGCATCCACAGCTGCTGCAGTGGATGGCAAACCCACACAGCTACAGCTACAGCTACAGCTAAAGGAGGGTACGTGAGGATTTGAATCACTGCTTTGAAGGAATAGCACCTTTAAAGGAGTGCAGGTTACACACATCAAAACACTGACCTGTTCTCTGAATGCTTATGTTATAAAACATAATTAATTGCTTACAGAATGCGGGGCCCCAGAAAAGTAAGTTCAAGCAAGCCGTATAGTAAACGCTTTGCAAAGAAGCTTTCAGATTTGCAAAGTCTATTGGCGCTTTCTGAAACGGCGTCGCCAACGTCAGCCAGGTAGGTGCCATTGAAAACACCACCAGGGTAAATACTGAAAGGTCAGCTCCCCTTTTGTGCCAGTTGTGTGTGTCTGTTCTTCAGCCTTCTCACTCTAAACAGACTGATATCTGTATGTGCGCAAATATTAAAACATACATTCTTACACTGGTGCCTGTGTCTGTTTTTCTTAAAGAAGCAATATTTATATATGCAAACAAGACAGTTACAGAGAGTATAGACTGCAATATTTTTGCACCACAGTTCCTTCTTGCCTTGGAAAAAAGGGGAAAAGGGACAGGTCTTTCCTCGTGTGGCTTTGAGTAACCTGGTCTAGTGGAAGGTGTCCCTGTGCATGGCAGGGGGGTTGGAACTAGATGACCTTTAGGGTCCCTTCCAACCCAAACCATTCTATGATTCTATGATTCTCCATGGATGAGAACTGTGGGATCTTGGCATCTTTGCAGTAGTATGGTATCTGACCAACCTGAGGATAAACTTTGTGAGCCGTGTGGCCTTTTGCAACTGGTCCTCCTGAGGATGCTGTAAAATTTAATGCAGCCAAGTGGAAGTAACAATGTTTACTCAAAGTTTTCTTCCTTTGGAAAAGAAATTTGATGTGGCTTCATTTTAATTAGTTTGTACCATGCCAGAAATACACTGACTATAGAGGAGGTGTGAAATGTTCAAAATGCTGGAATCACAGTCTGGATCTTGTGGAGGACAGGGAGTTGGAATGCTTCCTCAGTTTTTTTGGCACACATCAACGAGGGTGCTAAGGAGTCTGTGGCTGGCACGGTATGATTGTGCAATTGAGATGTGCATCTGGTAGGGTCAGTGAGCTGGACACTTGTGCTACGTGGGAAAGGTATAGTCTGTTTCCATTATCACTAATGAACTAGACCTGTAACTTCCCCGCATGCGAGTGCATGGCTAGAAAGGGGAGATTTTGATTCCTTCATTTCCACTGTGCAAATGATATTGATTCAGTAATGGAGGAAAAAAGGACCTATCCCTCAAATATTGCTTATAGTCTGTATGTCCTTTGCAGTTCGCAAAACAAAATACTGCTGTGTTTGTGTTCTCTGCTATTGCTTGTCACTGTTGTAATGGAATAGCACATAATTTCTGGTCTCTGGTCTAGCGTTAGGAAAGTAAAGTTTTAATATTTGAATATTTGGGTGATTGTAATATATTCTGTAATAGATCTGATAAGTGTACAGCAGTTTTTTTAAAAAAAATCACCATAGCACTTTGAAAAATAGTAAAATGGTAAAATACTGTGCAAAGTTGTTGAGGTGCATAGTATGGAGGTTTTATTGAAAGGTGCTTATGCCTGGGGTAAATACTTCTCAGAAAATTTTCAGAGGTTGAAAGCTTTTTGGGAAGATTGTGAAACCTGATCATTGTGGTTTCAGTGAAAACTTGTGGATGACATTTTTTATGTATTGTGGCATTTTTCTCCTAAATATTTCATATCACACGAATTTACTACTGAATTACTATATATGAATTATAGCATATCACATACTCAAAATAATATTATCATAATAAAAAGCCACACAGCATTAATGTGGTGACCCACCTGGCACTGGGCAAATTTTAACTCTACATGGTTTCTCCCCTCAGCCAGGTTTCGCCTTCACAATAACTTCCTGACATCAGGACCACCCTTTCACTGACATATGATAAGGTTTTGAAAAATGACCTGTCAGCAAGACTCACATCTATACTTAACTAATCATGAGAAAAATAACTGAAATTTCTAAGGTTCCCAAAATATACATTAGAAAAATTGCTCTGAGGGAGCTGTATAATGCATTATTTCCAGATGTATAATAAATAGCATGCTTCTTTAAAAAATGCTAGGAAAGCAGTTTCTCTCAAATTTTTAGACAGTTTAAGGGACAAAGGCACATAAAGGAAACAGTGTTAAGTGCAGGAAAGGTGGTTTGGCATTGGTAATGTCTATAGAGATTGCTGTAAGGAAAATAAAGGTCAAAGTCCTTCTAATTTTAAAGCTTTTTTAATAAGAATCTTTAATTATAATGTATATAGTTCCATGTGTAGAAGATTGATTTAAAACATCCAAGTTAAAATATTTCTGTTATATGTCATAATTCCTATATCCAACTGCTTATTCAACTTCCATACTTCTCCGGGCTGCTGCCCTCAGTACAATGTCTTCATTGGTTCTTAGAGGTGTCTCCATGCCTACTCCTAGCCTTCCCTTCCATATCAGGTGCTGCTCCCAGATCTGTTTGGAAAGTCTTTATTCTTTCTTGGACTGCAGATATTCTTCAAATCAGGCTTTGGACCTCTGGTGATTCAACGTTTCCCTAATCTCACGGTACATTTGGTAGCACAAGCCAAGGCAAGCTGAACACGTCTCCTGTCTAAGTGGACTGTATCCAGTTGCCCTGGGGAACCCTTAGGAAGGCCAGCTGGCAGTTCAGATCTTGTGAACAACCATCTATTCTTGATAGAGCCTAAAAAAATGCCTAACCAGGACTGATACATTTTGAAGCATTTCCGGAAGACTTGTATAAATAACCTACGAACAGTTACATACCATCTACTGAATACAAGGAATCCACTAAGTTTAACTGGAATGTATCAAAATTTGTTTGGGCAATATTCAATACTATACGCTATACTTTGTGCACTTAGAAATGTCTTTTATCAAATTCAGGATTTTTCTTCAGTTGGGTCTTTAATAATAATATCCACAATTTGCTCACCACAATATTGTTTCAGCCATTTGTTTTCTGCCAGAATGAATCTTCTCAGTCTCTTTCATTTCACAGCTTTTCTTTCCTTTTTTTTTATCCTGAACTCTTCTTCCCTGCTGCCTTTCTTATGTTCACTGTCCCTGTTCTTCCATTCTTGGAACAAGGCAGGAATATGTTTCACTGTCACTTTTTCTTCAGCTCCTCACCAATTGTTTTCACTTCCCTCGCCTTTATTTTATCATCTTCTCTCCACTGTGTGTCCCTCCTACTCCACCAACCTGACTCGGACATTCAGGCTAATACCATTGCATTAGACTCAGGACAACATGTCCTCTCCAGCTAAAAATGCCAAGTATAGCAAAGGCAGAAGACAGACAAGTCATGTTATACAGATCTGATTTTTACTAAAAGTTTGATGGTTAAATGGCAAGTGACTGTATTTTCTTTTTTTGATGTCTACTTTTACCTTTACCCTTCAAGATGCAATGCAGTACAATATCAATTAAAGATCACTGCTGCAAAATAGTTAATAAAACAGCAGTAGAAGCTGCAGAGCATATAGGGAGGGTGTGGAGCTTCCAACAGATGTTAGATGTGTCTCTCAAGTACAATCACTTTCTGATGTCATGCCAATTTTTTTCGCCTCCTTGATTGAGACCCATGTCTTCAATCTCTCACTTGGCTACAGAATATAATCAGGATTCCGGCTTTGATGTTCAAGATTTTTGGTTTTGGTTATTAGAGATACTACAGAATATCAGTGAGTAAAGAGCAACAGCAAGGACCATTACAGATTTCTGTAAGGAACTGAAAAATGTAGTCTGCCTCTTTTTTTTCAGATGTTTTCTGTTCATTCTCTGAAAACACCTTCAGTGATCTTACACTGAGTAACAAATTGGTATGCTTGTTATAATATTTCTACTGCTTTGAGTTCCAGGTGTGCCATTTAATTGTAACCATTTCAAAGATGATTTGTCTTTGAAGAAAATTTGTAAACTTGTTACTAAGCTCTGAAAACAATACAGAAAATACTTTGGTTGATTTCACACAAGTAAGTTGATGAGCTAATGAGAAAAAATTGATGACAATAACCCATAATGAATTAAATGACATTATTTGAAAACCAAGATCTCTTGGTGAGGAAACTCTTATTTCAGTGCACCTCACTTTTTTTCCCCATTAAAAGAAAATCTGTAATAATATTTAATGAGATAATCCTCCTTACTTAAAAGACTATCTTAGATCCATGCAGATATAGTTTCAGAGACATACTTGCTTTTTGAGAATTAATTGTAGTTATCAGAAAACTATTACTAGAATCTGGATTTATAATTTGGCATTTTTTAAGCAATCTAACATAGAACTCTGATTTTGGGTCATCATCTTCTTTTCATACCTACAAGAAAAATATTTTCCTTCAGGTCAGGGCTAGACTATAGTTGGTAATTCTTTGTAGTTTAAACTAACAGAAACACTCTTGTCTCTGTCTGTCACTGTTCCTTCCTGGAGTGCTGAATAAGATGCCTCATTTGCATTTATTAGTTAATGCTACTTCTCTGCCTTTTTATTCTGCCTTTCTGTCTTCTTTTATATGACTTTAATTAAATCTTATTCTGTCCTTTCATTACTTATTAATGTTTTCATTGGGGAAGCATGGTTTTCAATCTCCTTACAAAAGCAGAGTCAATTTATTTCAATAACCTCATTTAGACTTAGTTATCAGTAATAAAACAAATAATCCATTTGTTAATTATGCGAATTGAAATGACAATTTCAGAACACATATTCCTCACATAACATCAAATGGTCACACCTGGAATGCGGCTTCTGCTTCATGAATAAATGTGCTGGTGACTATTAATGTGACAGCATCTGATAGAGGGTATTCACAGCTTCTAACTGGGAACACTTGAGATAGGTAGCTAAACAAGTATGATCTCACTATTTCATCAGTTATGACAAATATGTCCATTATGAAGATGACTTTGAACATCAAAGTTAATCTGCTCATCTTGACCAGCCCTCCAAAGAAGCCTGCATTGACTATACAGGAGCTCAGACTCCTAGTTTAGGTGCCTGAAATTAGGCAGTGCGAATAACCTCTTTTCTATGTCTCTGCAAATAGCCAGATCTCATTAAATAAAATATTCACAAAGATGGTTTAACTGTAGCTCTTCTATTAGCCACATTCCCATGGAGCAGTTTTCTGGTGATATCTCCAAACTTCTGTTACCTGCAAACCCCCATCCGCATTTCATCCTGACTGCTACATTTCTTGTAAATTTGCCTTCATCAAGTAATTATTTAAAGAGAATGCAGCATTTTTGGTACTTTGTCTTGGTTCCTCATCTTCTTTACATTGTGAGTGGACTAATTTCTAGCACTTTCAGTCCTACCATTACAATCATCCATATATTGTAACATCTACGATTCCCTTCAGAAAATATTTAACAAATGAGATGTGAAAGCACCTCATTCTGTGTACTTCCTTTGTTTTTCTGATAGTTTCCTGTATGCAGTGAGCAATTTAAACAGCATAATCTCTTCCAGTATCAGCGAAGACTGAGCTTACTTAGACTTCTTCATAACACCATAATGCAGAATAGTACCGCCGAAGGATTGCTACTTTTTTCTTGGATCAAATCATGTGGCCTAGTGTTGTGGTTTGGGCTGGGCTGGCCACTGAATGAAGAGACGCTCTCTTTACTTCTCTTTCTCCCCCCGCCACTTCCCAGAAGAGAAGGGAGAGAAAAATAAGGGAGAGACTTACGGGTTGAAAAGAAAACTAAAACTACTTCAATGAAATATTAATAATAAAATAATAAAAAGAAAAAATAATAATATCAAAGAAATAAAATAAAAAAAATTATATATAATATATACAAAATCAATATCAAGTTCCCAGAATGATAATCACAACACTGGCAGGCACTGGGAAAATCCCAGACTGGACTCAGTGACGAATAGGAACTGAACTCAGGAACTGGATTCAGGGATTGGGATCAGAGGCAGATGAACAGACAGAGTCCTCCTCAGATACTGGCCATTGAAGGAGGAGGCTGCCCCTTTGATCCCTCAGCTTTTATACCGAGCATGAGGCAGATGGGATGGAATACCCTGTTGGTCAGTTTTGGGTCACCTGTCCTGTCCACTCCTCCCTACAGGTGTGAACCCTCTACGCTTTTCCGCTTCCAACCCTCCAACGGGGCACATAACCAAGTGAGCTTCCCTTGGGTGTTATAGCAATAAGTATAAGCAAGAGCCTCTCTGCATACCATGCCTTGGTATTCACTATAAACATCAGGCCTTATCACCCTGGTAGCAGACACTGTCTGAAGAATATGGCATTAATTTCAGAGAGTTAGAAGAGGCTTAACTGAAAAGTAAAATTTCTGAAAAGAAAATTGGTTCTGACTCAATGCTCTGTTTCAAGCTTCTCCTCTTCCGTAGCTTACTGGCTCTTGACTAATTATAGGTTAATGTGTTAAGAAGCAGTCGCACAGAATTGCCTTCTGTATATTGGATTTTACATGCTAGCCTTTGGCTGCTATCCCCACCACAACATCAGGCTGCTTGTATAAGTGGTAAAAAAGACACACTGGGCAGTGAAGACAAACAGTAATCACCACTGCAGCCACAGCCCCACAGTGGCGCAGCCACAAAACTGGCATTCATAAAATAAGGAACTACATACAAGAAGCTGCCTACGATGAAAAAATAGACTTTTCAGATGCTAGAGGTGTTAAATATAAGCGTGAGCACATTTTCACCACGGTTCCACAGGAGGTAGCAGTGATATCTCAGTGGCTAAAATCCTGTGGTGATATGACATTTTATGGCATATAGCATTATAAGACAACTCTTTTAATTTATTGGCTTCAGCTCAAAAAAAAATGATGTCCAAAAGTGAATATTGAGAAGACATGTTGCATTTAATTGCTATATTTGAGAAAAATAAAGTTTCCCAGAGAAGCAGCTGCATTTTACTTACTGATATGGTAGTGCTCTCACTTTCCCTGAAAACCTATGTATAAGACTGCACACACTGGGTCATGTACCAGTACAATCAGGTGAACACAGGGTCCCACAAGTCCTTTGGCTTGTATAGTGTCACAAATGATGTAGTGTCACATCATCTCTTGTACTGAGGCACTGCCTCTCAGGTAGGGTTAGTGGCAGATGACAGAGCCAGCCAGGCAGCCACACTGGCATGTGGTATTGAGGAGCATGACAGGAATTCGTGATTCCTTACTGACACGGTCCAGAGTCTGATGTGGTACTGGCATTGCAGAAGACAAGCATAAGAAAATCAGATAAGTGTTTCTCATACAGAAAATCTTTCAGTTGCTTAAGAGCCTTTCCTCAGTCTCTTTTTCTGCTTCATGTAGCATTTGTGAATTTCCTAGTTTTACTCAAAGGTTCATAATGTGTTAGTATGTGTTGGTACTGGTAAATAGTAACAATTTGCATATGAATGCCTTTTTCTCACTTTTTTGTCCCTTGCACCTTGCAGTAGGTAACTGTACTCTGCATGAATGGACGTTGTTCAGTGTTGTTCATGATTTTGTCCATTAACACAGTGTGGTATGCTTTTCAAGAGGTGATAGAAGCCACATTTTTAAGCACAACCACTGATTTTCAACCTAAGTCTTTTCTCATGCCCAAAACTTGCCGTATAGTTATCATGAATACCAGTAAGCAAACAAGAGATTTCTTACTGACTTCTTTCCCTCTTCAGTATATATATCCACATAGAGAACTTCTGAGCAAGGAAAAAGAGCAAAAAGCCTTTGACAAAGAGCCTACCAGCCTGATAAAGGTTTTGATCCTTGTTTCTATTCTCCTGCTTTAATTTGTGGTTATCTCTTGCTAAGAACAGTTTCCTATATTATTTTGGTGTTTTGGTTACTTAATTTGCTAATTTATAACACATTTAACCTGAATTTTAAAAGCTGTCATGTGGGTATAATGGGAACATGGAGGGTACCTGTTCTGGTTTGAGCAACACAGGACTAATTTATCTTCTAATACTTGGGAAGACTGCACTTTTAGAGGACTTTAGTGTCTGAATTTGTGAAAATATTTACTTTGTAGCCAGCTATGGTGTGTGGGTTTCAAGGTCTCAGTGTTTTAGAGCTTGCCAGTTGCAGGGATGAGGAGGAGCGAGACCGGGCACTTGACCCAAGCTGGCCAACAGGATTATTTCATAGTATCAATGTCACATTCACTATAAATTAGGAAGTTTGCTATGAAGTTCTCTCTCTCCCTTGATGGCTGCCATCCTGAGAACTTTGTGCCCCGGTGCCGGACTACTGAGGCCTTCCCTTCCTCCTGAAGCCATAGCGCTCGCAGTGTCCGACATTTACTGTCCACTGCTGGGAGTGCACAGCTCCCTACTGATAGAATGGACTGAGTATAATCTTTGCATATTCTGTATTGGTATCAGGTTCAATATTGGTTCTTTAGAGCTATTAATGTTAATTATCTAATCCTACTCTGTTAAATCTGTTTATACTTCAACTCCCGGGTTTCCTTGTTTTTCCCGATTCCCTTTCCCGGGTGGGGAGGGGTCATCGGGTGATAGAATGATTGTCTAAATGACAATAAACTGTTATGGGTCTCTCAAACCATAACAGTACCGAAATAAAAATGTGTATACAGCTATTACATTTTACTTGTTCACATCAGCATCTGTCACTGATAAAACACAAAGCACAGTTTTAACCTTATGTGATTTTGCAAGGGGGAAATTAATTGCACCAAAATAATACTCCCATTTATTAATTTCTTAATAAAACTACAAGTACAAATACAAAATTACATCAATTTTGAAAACACTTTTAACTTTCCTTTAGCAGAACTATCAAATAATAGATTTACTTGTATTCCTTAAACAAATTTCTTCAGTTGCTGATGCAACTAGGATTTTTTAAGCTTAGTACAAACTTTTTACTTTTGAATATTTTCTTGCATTCATAAAAATATACCTCTCTCTGATTTTATATGGAATTTTTTCTCAACCTTTGAAGTGTCCACTCAGCCTGAACTTGTACATAGATAGATAGTTTCTTTATAGTCAGAAGAGAATGACTGACTCCACCCAGGAAAAGAAAATAAAACCAACAAACAACAAAAAAACAGACTTTCATAGCCAGCAGTAGTTACAGTAACTGGGCAAATAGTCAGATATCTTACTAATTTCCAGAAAAAAACCCAAGGATCTATAACATGCATTTAAAGTAACACAGATCTAGCATGAAGCCTTCATAGTTGTATACATCCCTTAATTGTAACCAGTCATCTACTAAATGAACAGAATTGTTTCCATTTCCTTTTCCCTTTGAGCCCTGATTGAGTCATCTGTCACATGGTGAAAATGTGGAGCCTGCAAGCCTGAAAAGAAGTCTTCCACAGAGCCTCAGAAAATATGCTATGTCTTGCAAGTCCAACCGTCATTTCTGCATGATCCTGGAATTTCTACCTTACTCAATTTTTACTCAACATGCAGCAATTCAGGCATTTCCCTTCTACTTTTCATGTCCTCTTAGGCCTTCAAAAAAGTGCAAGCATACACTTTCGCTTCTGCAAATAAACTCAGTGATACCTTTGAGCACTCAGCTCTTCTCTCATAACACTATGACAAGTTAAAAAAAAAAAGCAAAACAGATGAAATGGAGATATTTCATAACATAGGTCATATTTAAACTATGCAACTCACCATCACGTGGCAGTTTAGATGACAACAGTTGTTATGGGCTCAAAAAGTGAGTTGACAAATTCACAAAGGAAAAAAATATCAAAAGATATCAAACACAAATATATCTCACATGCCTAAGAAAGTCCATGAGCCACAGATTGCTAAAAACTGGGAAATTATATCTGGAAGTACCTTTGGTTGCCTTGCTCTTATGTTCTTCCTAAAGCACCCATGCTGGCTATTTACAGGGATGCAGTAATGAGCTAGATATAGCTCTCTGTTCTTTATGTTCTGCATATTATGCAATAAAGTTTAGATACCCAAAACGTAGAAGAAAAAATAGAGAAAGTAATTGTATCATAAAAATATAATGTAATGCTAATTTCTGGAAAGCACTCCAGGAGTCATACAACAAGGCAATGAGGCATATGGTACTCACTGTTTGAGATCAAAACCCACTCCCTGAAATGATGAAAGCTAATCATGTAGATTATTTACTGTTGGCTCTTGATGGTGATTTGGCATTTGACCAGTGAGTAATTCACGGATCAGGAGGGAGGATTGCTTCCTGATTAAATGGATAACAAACATTTTAAGCAGATGCTCAACGTGAATACAAAGCAATAATCATGCACTTCCACTGTGAACTTTTGAAATTTATGGATAATTTCACAGATACAGCATAGCAGCCCAAATACTTACTGGCAATAGCTGATTAGATCTAATAGATAAAGTGAAATAGCCATTATATTTTCATGTTAAAGCGTATACATATATCCTTTTCATTGTCGGGGTCCTCATTAGACTCTTCCTGCTCTGGAGTAGCCTGATAACATGTAGAAAAACCATAGGTATAAATTTAGCACCTGAGTCATTCTCATTGTTTTCCCTGAGAAAAGATACTGGTTTTATAGAGAATGTTTTCACCTTGTCTTCCATGGAGGACCATTTGGTATCTGAAAAAGTTCTTAAAGAAATTATGCCTGAATGGATACAGTTAATATATCTTTTACAGCACCAGCATTTTAGGACTTTTCTTGCACGGGGAAAGATTGTCCCCAAGCTTTCGGTGTGACTCATGAGCTTGTAGCAGGGAATCCAAACTACACAATTGATGAGCTCTTATTTTTAATTATTTTTCTGTATTAAATGTCACAATTTCTCACATAATTAATATTTCTCCCCTATCTAATTGGATCCGACTACAAGATTTCTAAAATTCAGTGAAGACTTTATGAAGCAAAAGTGGGAATGATGCAGATTATATAGGCTGATATGAGCATTGTTACAGAAACTAAGATACAGAGGTAACTTGGCAACTCAGAGATAGATTAATCTCAGAACAGAAAATTCAGGGTCAGTAATAGTGGAAGGAATGATTTCAAGTAATCAAAGCTTCTGATGGCTTCTACAACTGAGTACAGCCACTGAAATAAAGTTATAAGAATTTTTCCTTCAGCAACACTGAAAATAACTGCTCATTTTGCAGTTGTGTTCAGAATAATAGACAAGATACATTACAAATGTGCATCAACAGGTAATGCTGCAATTAAATATTTACTTATAATATTGCATCACTTTTAGTCACTTGAAAAGATCCGGCAGAAGGCAATTCAAATTATTAGAGTCTTGGAATGATTTTTATATGAAAGAGCAAGATCTGACAAGACAAGAATTTAGAATAATCAATATTTTAGAAGGACATTGCTTAAACGTGTATGAATTATTCCGCAATGAAAGGGCATAGGAGCATCTAAAAGATTTTTTTTTAAAAGTTACATTTAAAAAAGCATAAGGAGAGGAACGTGTTTACAGGCATAGTTTGGGACCACTGACAAAACCTAAGCATGTCGGAATTTCTCCTGGCTCAGCAGAGCCCTATATAGCTACTTGTCAGAGCTGACTGCAAACGTGCTGCAGACCACGGGCCCTTGCCTCGCAAACCCTGGTGGTACATGGATGATACTTTGGGAACCACCCGTCTGCACACTGAGCTGTGGAGCTCCCTGGCACAAGATGTTACAGAGCAGAGCTGGGCTTTAAGGAGGATTCAGCATTTTTACATGTGTTAAGAATGTCTGCAATTCCACTCTATAAAATACAATATATGTATTACAAAAAGGTTCATACCTTCATGCTTCAAGACATTATCCATCCCTATATTCCTGCACTGGAAAAGCTATTCAATAACACGCTATTGCAAGCCACTGTGGGGATTTTTTAACTGTTTTGTTTGGGGATTTTTTTCTGAAAACTTTGGTATTGTCTCAATTCAAAGAGAAGACATAGGAAGAAATAGACTATTTGTTGGATCTGCTGTTACAATTCATATATTACTTGATTGGTGCCTTGTCATATGAAAGATAGACAAGTGTTTTGGATGCTGAAGGCTTAATAGTTAAAAAAGGGATCACATAACATTGGACAAACATCATAAAATAAAGACTGGGAGAAAGCAAAGCATGTATCATGTGGGATTATAATGACTAACGCCGTCTGGGAAACAATAGTTGGCAAGCAATATATTCAGGAAGTAAAGATAATGTTGCTTCCTTCTAGCATAGTCTAATCAATTCATAAGGTAGTTTAGACCTAATACCTTGTCTGAGTAAGCCATTGAAACGAAATTTGGATGATGCTGGACTCTTAGTCATTCTAGTAAATTTAAAATGCTGATTTTAAAAAGTATTTAAAAGTAAGTATTTTAAAATATTTTAAAAGTATTTAAAAAGTAATTAATGCAGAACTACTGAAAGTTCAAAAAGGAAGATTTTTTTTTTTTCATTTAACCAAGATTGGCTGCAACTAAAAAAATAGTGGGACATATATGAAGACAAGTAAAGTTATTCAGCAAGAGGAAATATTCATTGGGAAAAAGAAAAAGAAGATACAATGGACAGGAATATAGCTATTACACAGACACTGAGGAGATAATTTAAAGTGAAAAAATAATAATGTTACAAAAGCAATAATGAATGCAACTGAGAAAATTCAGAAAGTATCCCAAGTAATTTATAGGAATGCAGCAGGAGTAACAGATAGTTTTAGGGACAAGTACATGATATGATGAATACACAAGCCAGCAATGTGCCCTTGCAGCAAAGAGTGGTAATGGTGTCCTGGGCTGCATTAAGCAAAGTATTGCCAGCAGGTTGAGGGAGGTGATCCTGCCCCTCTGCCCTGGTGAGGCCACATCTCAAGTGCTGGGTCAGGTTCTGGGCTCCCCAGTACAAGACACGGACCTGCTGGAAAGAGTCCAACAAAGAGCCACTGAGATCATTAAGGGATTGGAGCACCTCTCCTGTAAGGAAAGGCTGAGAGAGCTGGGGCTGTTCACCCTGGAGAAGGCTCAGGGATTATCTTGGCTATATAATGGCTATAAATACCTGAAGGGAGGATGCAAAGGCAGAGCCAGGTTCTTTCCAGTGGTGCCTATGGCAGGACAAGAGGCAATGGGCACATAATGTAACACAGGAGGCTCTGTCTGAACATCAGGAAACACTTTTTCACTGTGAGGGTGACCAAGCACTGACACAGGTTGTCCAGGGAAGTTGTGAAGTCTTCCTTCTTGAAGATATTCAAAAGCCGTCTGGACACAGTCCTGGGCAACTGGCTCTAGGTGTCTCTGCTTGAGCGGGTGTGTTGGATCAGATGACTTTCAGAGGTCTTGTCCAACCTCAGCTATTCTGTGATTCTGAGTAAGGAAAGGTGTTGGAATGGTGAACAAGTGGGAGATATTCATTGACTAGGAAATCTTGTCTACCTGAGCACTAGGAGAATGGGCCTTCTAGTATCAAGAATGGAACTACTGATAAAAAGATCTTTAAAAGAGGTAGGATACATTTGGAAGAAACTTCTGTAAATTCGCACATAGGTTTAGTGCACAGCTGGAGGAAAATCAGATGAATGGGTATGCAGAAATAGAAAAAGAAGCACTGAAGAGTAAGAGAAGAGACAGCATGATGAAAAAATGTCCTAATATTAATAACAACAAAAGCAATGCATTTACTGAGAGTATTGCATATTACCCAGCTAGAAATAGAGGAGGTCAGGGGAAAAAAACACTGAAATATTTATATAACAATAATTTTTAGCAATAAAATGAGTACTCTCAAAGTACCCACACAGCAGGTGAAACTGGATATAATAGGAATAACAGAAATCTGTGTTGCACACTGCCTTAAAGGCCTTACCCTGTGTAATGCAAAGGACGTGCTATTTGCAGTTCAGTAGCCTGCTTTTCACTTGCAGCTCTGCAATATCACTCAAGTTGTCTCCGCCGGTGTTTTCCAGAGCTGCTCTGGCAGCATTTTCCTCTTGCTCTTCTTCTCTTGTTCCTGCAATCTTAGACCTGCAAATCCCAAAACTATTGTTAGGACAGGGTCTCAAGGGAAGTCACTCTGCAAATGCATCTCAACATCCTTTGTGCATCACATGGACTCTTGTGGCTCCCAGGAAGGCCTGTCTAAACATAGCAGTCATGAATGCTGCCCATGACTTGTGTCGATGTGGGACTCTGCTGAACTGAGAAATGAAGGAGACTGGTGAGAAGCACTAGAAGTCTTGTGTTTGCCTGTGTGAAAGCTGTCTGGATCTTGCAGGTAAGAAAAAAAATGAAGAAGGGTCTTGAAGCCTGAGAGGGACATATTAGATTAATCATACAGCAGAGAGGTCAGTAAAGAGAGCTCTGCCTAGAAAGCCAAGATATACTGAGATAAACTGAGGATTTTTGAAAGCTAAACTAAGCTCTATCTTTAAAGAAAAAAAGTTAAAACTAATAGCAGATTTGCCAGGTATGTATCTGTGTGGGAAAAGAGGTCAAGGAATAAAGAATCACTATGCCATGCTGTGATGACTAGGTACAGTTTAAAGATAATCAAAATATAGTCCCAGACCAGATTAATATTTTGCTTTCCTTCTCAGTAATTATACTGAACATAGGGCAAAGACAGGATGGTTAATGGGAAATGAGAGCACAGAAACAAATAGAACTTCAACCAAAGTATAATCAAACTTCTGGATATCCTGCTATGTTACAATGTGTTTTATGGGAAACTAGTATTTTAGCTGGATAAGGAAGGGCTTAGCACAAAAGTTGAATGACCTTGAGGACCCAAGTAACAGAAATGGGAAGGAATTCAACAGTTCAAAGTAAAAGGTCATGCACTTAGGGACTAATAACAAGAACCTCTGCTGTAAACTTGGGAGCTCATCCATTGAGAATGACAGAGGAGGATGAAAACTTGTGTATGCTGGTCAGTCACAGGAAACCTGGATGATGTGATGTGTCTGTGAAACAGGCAAGGAAGGAAATATCCACTAAGAGGGAATAAAATAATAGCCCCTTTATATGAATCATTGGTAGGGCTCCATGTATAACAGTAGCTGTCCATGTCCAGGGAAGGATTCAGAATGGGACACAGGCATAGAAAGTCTGCTAGGAAGATCACAAGAATAAAAGCCTTTTATATAACAAGTAACAGCAACTGGATTGTTTTAACAAATCAAAGGTTGAGATATTCTCTATAAAAATGCTTGAGGGTGTTTCTTCATTCAACACCAGGAAGATAATACAGCTGTTTAAACTAAAGGACAGCGGTGAAACAAGACAGTCATAAATTAGCTGTGACAGTACTGAGGCTGGAAATTAGAAAGAGGTTTTTAACCACAAACATGAGACTATCAAGTAGTTCTTTAGTAAAAGATCTAGGGGCAAAGCTTAAATATTTTAAGTCAGAGTTTCAGCAATTTATAAAAGGAATTTTATGAACTTGCATTATTCTGAGTTTTTGTAGTATATTGGCCTGGAGGTCCCTTTCAGTCTTTTTTAGATAAGATCGACATTACTGTATTGGGTTTGCATGGCAAGGTTTTGGTAGCAGGTGGGGGCCCCAGGGGTGGCTTCTGTGAGAAGCTGCTAGAAACTGTCCCCCATGTCCGATACAGCCAATTCCAGCCACCTCCAAGACGGACCCACCGTTGGCCAAGGCCGAGCCCATCAGTGACAGTGGTAACACCTCTGGGATAACATATTTAAGAAAGGGTAAAAAAAAAAAACCCAGCTGTGCAATTGCAGTGAGACAGAGGAGTGAGAATATGTGAGAGAAACAGCTCTGCAGACACCAAGGTCAGTGAAGAAGGAGGGGGAGGAGGTGCTCCAGGCACTGAAGCAGAGATTCCCCTGCAGCCCATGGTGAAGACCATAGTGAGGCAGTCTGTACCCCTGCAGCCCATGGAGGGTAATGGTCGAGCAGATATTCACCTGCAGCCTGTGGAAGACCCCATGCCAGAGCAGCTGGATGCCCTGAAGGAGGCTGTGACCCCATGGAGGGCCCACACTGAAGCCAGTTTCTGGCAGGACCCGTGAACCCATGGAGAGAGGAGCCCACACTGAAACAGCTTTGCTGGCAGGACTTGTAACCCTGTGGGGGACTCACACTGCAGCAGTCTGTTCCTGAAGGACTGCATCCCGTGGAAAGGACCCACACTGGAGCAGTTCATTAAGAACTGCAGCCCATGGGAAGGGCTCACATTGGAGAAGTTCACGGACAACTATCTCTGTGGAAGGGACCCCACGCTGGAGTGGGGGCAGAGTGTGAGGAATCCTCCCCCTGAGGAGGAAGGAGAAGCAGAGACAACATATGATGAACTGACCACAACTCCCATTCCCTGTCACCCTGCGCCACTTTGTGGGGAGGAGGTACGGAAATCGGGAATGAAGTTGAGTCCAGGAAGAAGTAGGGGGGGTAAGGGTGAGGGGAAGGTGTTTTAGTTTTTATTTCTTATCATCTTCTTCTGATTTGACTGGTAATAAATTACATTAATTTTCCCCAAGTTGAGTCTGTTTTGCCCATGTCGGTAACTGGTGAGCGATCTCCCTGTCCTTATCTCACCCACAAGCCTTTCGTTATATTTTCTCTCCCTTGACCAGCTGAGGAGGTGAGTGATAGAGTGGCTTTGGTGGGCACGTGGTGTCCAGCCAGGGTCAGCCCACCACAATTACCTAATCAAAGGGCAAAATTATCACCGATCCTCATTGCCTTCTGTAAAAGCTACCAGCCAATCCTGTCATCAGTGAGATTCTGTTAGAACAGAAGATCTGTGTGCACACATGTTCTGCAAATTCTGCCGATTAGTTATTTCTTGATCAACTGCTGTGTGGCTGAGGATGATAGCACTGATTTGAAGAGAAAGATTAATTATAGCAAGTGCCTCAAAATATAGCTATGCACGATACCTGGACATCTTTCCTTCAAAGCAGTAAGCTTTTTCTCTTCTTTTAGAAAAATGTATATGTAGAAGGTGTTGGACTAAGGCCCACACAGGAAGCGTATTAGGCACAGAAATATTTCAGTTAGGAAGTTTTTGTGCAGATTTCCCAGGTGCAGATTTTCTACAGGGGTTGTTTTTAATCCAAAATTGTAGTAAAGAATGACTTTATCTGTGTGTCTGTGTATCTATTGAAAGGATATTTTACTGTTCTGGTTGCCACATGCCCAAGGATATGATAAATGTTTAAATGGCATCCTAAATAAATTGTTCTTCTTGACCATAGATAGACAGTAGTGGAGAAAGCATGGAGGACTTTGCACAATCACATGCATGTACGTGCACAAACATTTCCATACGCCCTAAACAGTCCACATAACACCAGTTTGAACATTTTGAGTATTTAAAACATGTACTCAGTCCTTGGTCCCCAGGTAGCAATGCCATGTTCTGCATGTGGGCCATTGTCATTTAACTCATAGGACCAAGATATACTTTTAATATATATAACAGCTGTACATTATTTGTTTGATGATTTTTATTTCTATAGAAAATCTCTCTTTTGCTTTTCATTTTGGAAAAATACAACACCCAGCCCATTCACTTGTTAGATCTGATTCCTGTGGCAGTCTTTGTCCCAGCTGCCTGAATTGTGATGGAAAAGGATAGTAGCAGACTTTCACTCGGGCTGGGCTGACAAAAAGGCATCTTATCTACACAAGTGCAGTTACAACTTCATTTTAACGTGCCTTCTGATGCCATGTCTGAATGCTGTTGTAATTGGCTTGGTTATACAGACTTTTACTGCAAATACCATCACTCAAATTGCTGGCTTGTCAAAGAATTTAGGCATTTTCCTAATTTTAGGAAGTTACTTCTGTGGGGCATCTCTACTCAGACATGTGTGTAAGTACCCGGCTGAATTAGAGCCAAGGTGCTTGTGAGTGTAATTCTTGCCAAAGAAGGGCCTTTTTCCTATATCTGCCCGAACCTGTCCCACTGAGTTCAAAGAGAGATTACAGATTCCTTATCTTTTGTTAATTCCTTTGAGTCACCTTATTCCCCCAAGTCTATGACAAGTTCTTTCTGATTTTTAAGGTAGCTGGCAAACAGATAGTTCCTGAAAAGGTGTGCTTAGCCCAGCCAGGAACATACATTTATAAAATAATGGCTGATTTTAATAAATAAATAAATAATAGAATATATTTGTATAATTTATATTTTAAATAAATTATAAAATATTTACTATAAGTAAATAAATAATGTAGTATGATAAAATGGTTGGGAGCCTGGCACCCAAATGATGTGGAAGGGCTGCAGGTAGCAATCAGCTCTCCCAGGTCACACCTCCATGATTAAATTTTCAGGATAATAAAATGGATTGGTGCCAAGAGTATTTTCTGGAGATAAGAGATGTTCTGAGAGTAGAAAGGAAAGGGCACCCTCTCTTTTTAATACTTGTCAGCTCAAAGCACATCAAAGCAGAAAAGTTTATTTATCCTTTTGTAGTGTCTTTTTCCAAATTTCAGTCACTGTCTTACAGCGTATATAACATATTTCCAAATTAATTCATTAACTGACACTATTTGCTCTGTAGTCCCCTCTTTTTGCGTCAGCGTTCTTTGCTTTGTATTCACCCATCATTATCTGGCTTGGCACTCCACTTTCTAGTTCCTAACTTTACCTTCTTCATATTCCAGTGTTACTGCATCTGGAAAAAGCACAGGGAGAGGCTGTGAAAGATGTGCACCCAGTGCTATATTTCTACTTGGCAGAAGCTACAACTTCTCCCGTCTTGGGTTCCTCTGATGGCAGGAGGCAACAGAGCTGAGCACTTAGCACAGTCTTGACCCTTCTAGCAAGAAGTAAATCAATTAGTTGTTGAAGTAGCAGCCTGAGCCAAGGCTGCAGAATGAGGGAGAAGAAAATTATAGCTATTCTGATTTGGATCTTAGAATGTCCTTTTTTTTTTTTTTATCATGGGGACAGATCGTCACTGGAGCTATTTTTAGTTCTGGTTAGTAGTTTCAATGCATCTGATATGTAAATGTTCCCAAATGTGAGGCTAATTCTGAATAGAGCTGAGTTCCTTCGGCCCCCAGTGATTATAAAGGATAGTTCAACACCTCAGAGGTCTTATATTTGAAACTATTAACTATCTTATCTGCACTGATTGAGATTAATTAAGATCCACTGAGGATAAAATGCTGAACACTCTCACTTTTTAAAGTACTCCCTACACTGAGTAATGACTATTTTCCTGGGTAAACTTTGCCAAGACTGGGACCTTAGTAAAGCATTTAGGGCTGTAAAAGGCAGCATTTACTCATATGAATTATGCCATTTTACAGCAAAAGTTCCAGAGTGCTACTCACATGAGTAAGAATTGCAGTTCGTCCATCATTAGGAAAGCTATCAATAAATAAATGTTAAAATATAAATACATGGACATATTCTTAATGGTGCAAAGCAGACTTTTTAAAAGTGTACTTATAATTTAACCTGCCAATAAATGTTCTTAATGAAACCCTTCAGACTAGTGTTGGAAGAATTTTGCTTGATACAAGTGGAAAAATTGTGCATATTAACCTGATGGGGGGTCACTCAAGGCAATGTGCTTGCATGTGCATTTGAGAGGCTCTTCATACAAAGACAAACATTCCGTAACAGTGAAATACAATATCACTTACAACATTAAGAAAATGAAATAAGGAAAGATATATAAAGGATTTCACATTATGTTTACATTATTATTTTTACACATTTCTTCTTTTGAGTGAAGAGCTGTTTTTTTAAAAAGAATAGAGTCTGTATGACACAGTTAATAAATTTAAAATGCTTTTGTATTTAAAGCCCAGATATATTGTGAAGCAGATTCAAATGCAAAGTAAAATGCCCATTATTTTCCTCCTGCCCTTAAATTTTAGTATGGTGATGCCTTAATTCATATGAGGACAATTTTTCTACTCCACACAAGAAGTTTGTGCAAGAAACTTGCCCAAACAAGATGTCCTTTTGTTATGTTTAGCATAACCTTACAAACTGAATTGTGAAACAATTAGAGAATTGCCTGCAGAGAACCATGAAGGCTTTGCTCCCACTAATACTGGCTTTCACTGCCAGGCCTCCTGCCCTTCAAGACTTCAGCTGCAGCAAACTTTTCTTTTCTTCTTCAGGATGTAATTAAAGATTACTTCACAAAGTGTTTTGTTCACCTGCCTAAATATTTCCTGCTTCCCTTCCTTCTGTGTTCCTGCTCTTAGACACAAAGGAAACTGTGACAAATGCCAGGTTTCTAAAAGAAAGAGAAGTCCCATTCCTTCCTCAGTTGTTTAAATAGGAAAATTTTTAAAATGTAAGCAAGGCTGCCGAAACGCTGCTAGTCCATAGGTAGATTGCTCCCTCTTCTGGCAAACCTGCATATTGCAGGACTATTTTTTAATCATCTGAAAATGTGGCCTATTAATACATCTGTTTTATTGTCGGTTATTATTTTTGATAACTTGTTGTAAAAAATTCACACAAATTATGAAATATTTCATAATAAGATCTGTTCTGTAGTACTACGCTGTACTGGCTACAATAAGGAAAAGAGCATCGCTAAACACATATAATAAACAGATCCATTTATATTTCTCAAGGCCTAGCTCCAACTGAACCTGCCGTTTTTTGTGAAGAAGGTTGTGAAGCAGGTACACAAGAACTTTAATATACCTTGCAGAAGAGAAGATAAGAAGCTGATCTGGGCTTTACGTATACGGGAGCATCCCTTTACCAGGACATCTATGTGCTCCATTTTATAGTTTCAACCAACCTGAGGTCATATTTGGTTCTCAGAGGTTGCTGTGCCCTGTTTCTAATCAAGTCTGAGGTTTCTCTTAGCCTTAGATATGACCTAAAACTAGTCAGGAGCCTGTATTTCTGCACATCTCCCAGTCAATAATGCCTTGATACCTCAGTTGCAAAAAGGGCACAAACACTATTTTCAGTGTTGCTGGTGCTCCAAGATTTTATGATGAAGCTCAGAATACGTGATTTTTTTTTCATGTAGCCACAACTCATGGAGCCAAGTGTCCATCAAGAAACTAAATCTTCATTTTGAGACATTTTAGAAACTGCTGGAATAAAACATCAGAAATAAAACCCCTTGAAATCTCAAAACTGGGAGGTAAAACCATCTATACTCAATTTTTAAGTTAATACCATGTGTGAGGGTTTGATTTGTGGGGGCTTTGGTTATTTTCCAAAGCTTGGGGCTGACATTATTACCTGAAATCTTTTACAGCTGATAGAGTGAGGTTAGCTACTTTTTGGCTAGTTGTGAAAACAATCCCAATAATCCCAAAAATCCCAACCCGACAAAAAATTATAAAATGAGTCAGAGTCATTAATTCATTCTGCCCCTTTAGAACTATGTGGCCTAGAGATGCTTTTTTCTTTATGGCTAAAAAGCTGAGATCTTATGGGAAGTCACTAATTTCCAAGTTTCAGAACATGAGTAATAATAATTATTATGAGACGGTCAATAAAACCACCTCTTAGTGTTAGCTGAACATACAGGGGATGCTTGTGCCACTCAAAGGTGGCACACGAGCAAAGAAGGGAAAAGGAGGTGCTTACCTTCTTCTCTGAAGGGGGTGCTTCAGACAGAGGATACCTTGGAAGGGAGCACGTGACAAGCCAGGTCTGGTGGGACAGGTTGGAGACATGAGCCCCATCCTTGTTAGAAGAACTGAACAGCACTGGTGGGAAAATGCAGAGGGAGACAGACACATGCCCGAAAGCATCTTCTTCTGCCAGAACCTGATGGTGATAAATGGATGAGCATAATGCTGACCCCCAAGGTCAGGGGGAAATGTCTGCTAATGTTAATGGCAGAAATGTCTTGTACAAGAAGGAGGTATTTTGGATATGTTCCTTAACAGGTGAATAGATCCTGAGGATAACATTTCTGTCCCTATTTCAAGCCTGGTAATCACAATTTCTGTGGAAGTTCAGTTCTCCTGGCTGTATAAGGATGGGTAGCTTAGGCATCCTCGGTCTGGTTAGACTCCTCTCAAACCGCAGCACTTTGTCTCCTTTTCCAGAGCAGACAAGCAATATCCATAGTAATGTTGTTAGTGTTGATTTCACAGAGGAACTTCATGGTTTGTTAGAAAATATGGCAGTGTTTCCTCCAATAATGGCATGAGTCACTATCACCAAATTGGATGTTCTTCAGTAGACATTCCAAAGGCTAAGCAGCCTTCATCAATAGACATTTCCTTTGAATAATGGAATAATGGAAAAGATTTTCACAACTGGTAGTAAAGCTGTGTAAAAATAGAAAGTCTCCTTTATTGCAAAGCTTGGAAGCAAGAAGCAGTCTTGGTAGGTCTCAGGCAGACAGTCATGGAGCCAGTAAAGCTGGTTCTGGCACATGGTCTACAGCCTTCTCCCACCCTCCAAATAAGTAGTTAATGTCAGTCGTTTCTGGTACAGAACTAAACACCCCTCCTAGTATGATCAGCTAGATTTAGAGAAGAGGGAGTTCAGAAGGCAGAAACCAGGAGAGAGAATTTAGAGTGTGAAACAGAACAAGAAGATAAATGAAGCAACGAAAAATTCCTAGACAGCTAATATTCACTGTGATCTTACCCTGGAAACTCATATTCAGATAAGAATTTGAATTTCACATCCGTATGCAAGCTTCTTCTGGGCTTAAGAAAGATATCATCTGAATAAGGCAGGAATCTGCCTTTAGAAGTATACAACCAAATCAGATTAAGAAAACAAGTTGTATACTTGCCATTCAGAAGTTTGATGAATGTTTCACCCCCCAAAAATAAAGCACCTGTATGGTGTAGATTTCGTGACACTTATGAGACTTAGGAGAAACTGAGGAACTTTTTTGTAATGCTCTCAAACAAACAAGTAATCCTTCATTACAGATCAAACACTGGCCACTTGCATTGTATGAGATCAGAAAGTGATGGAGGTCAGGGATTCAAAGATAAGCAAAAATGTGTTGGAAGATGCAAATTTGGCTTTGGGGAAGGATCTGTCAAGCTGCATATATGTCTCTAAACAGAATGAAAGAAATCTAGATGGAAAAAAAGCAAGAAGGAAAGAAAGCAGGAGGCAGTCACACCAAACAGGCTAACAGGAAAGAAAACTGAAAAGAAAAGGATATAGTAAAGAACTCAGAAGAGACTCAAGGAAGAAAGATATTGGAAAGCACAGATTTGCATGAGATAACAGAACAAGGAAAACCCAGTGTCCAGCAGCTTACATACATAACAACATCTGAGAAGTGCTTCTCATAACATAAAGTTTCTGAATGACTTACTGAAAACAGCCGTTTAGTTACCATGATTTCTGTAAGTAAGTAAAAGTTCCAATATTCAATATTTTTCAGTTGAAAAGGAAGGGAAAGTAAAGATAATGAATTGCACACAGCTTTAAAAATCTGACGAGTAGAACCAATCTACTATCACAATCTAATATGCACCCTGTTCAAGGTCTCCTTCTTACAAAAACTAAACATCACAAGATGGAAGAGTAAAAATTAAACAGATTCTTATTGTGAGGAAAGCTGCTTTTTTGTACTGCAACTGCTGCTTCCAGAGTATCATGGGGAAAGCCCGTATAGTCTTTTCAGTTTTAAAACAGTCAAGTAAGCAACATTGCAGAGCTGGAACTTACGTCCACACAGTAGTGGCACTTTTTGCCAGGAGCTAAGAACACTCAAATCTCATGGGTTCCTATGGAAACTCTGAGCATCTTAAAAAAAAAAATAAATTCAGCGTCTTGCATCTCAAATACCCTTCTGCTCTGCAGGGAAAGGTTTGCTCAAGGGAAAGATTTCCATTTGATATGTGTTGTCTAAAGAATACGTTAAATGCCTATATATATATAAATAAATATATAATGTCTAACTTTTAAAACTAGATGAAATGGTAAAAGCAAAAATTCTTTAGATAAACATGCTTTTTTTTGGTACCTAAATCTATTTTCTGTGAGGCAGTTGGACCCAGATTTATTTTATTTTTGTAGGTTTAAGCATTTTTTCTTCCATTCTCAAGGGTCCTCTGAGTCAAAACCAGAAGTAGATCTTGCTATCTTTTCTAATTAGATTTAAACAGATTAAGCTGAATATTTATTTTGTGCAGGTTGCTTAAAATAATTAGCATCAAAATGATCAGAGGTAGTCTTTGAAGTTCATACCACTTAAGATGAAGCGGTGGAATTTCACACTGGTATCGGTACTACTGGTTCTCTCAGCAGACTGGTAATAGCCAAATACTGTTAAAACAATGAGCATTACAAAGTAAGAGGATCAAGACTCATTATATGAAAATTTAACACCTAGCAGACAGTGAAATCTGTGCTCCTAGTGTTTTCGATGTACCAGTACATTTAGGATATCTCTCTTACAAATCTTTAGAAAAGAAACTTCATGGCTTCCCTCTTCTCTCTCTTCTTTCTTCATTTCTCTTTTTCTTTCTTTCTTTCTTTCTTTCTTTCTTTCTTTCTTTCTTTCTTTCTTTCTTTCTTTCTTTCTTTCTTTCTTTCTTTCTTTCTTTCTTCCTCTCTTCCTCTCTTCCTCTCTTCCTCTCTTCCTTTCTTCCTTTCTTCCTTTCTTCCTTTCTTCCTTTCTCTTTCCTTCCTTCCCTCCTTCTTTTGCATTTCAGTGCCAGTTATCTTTAAGAAAGAATGAATTTAGAAGGAAAAACACAGACATCAGACACCAAACACAGCTTGTAAATGGCTTGAAATTTGCAGAGGATGTCAAATTCCTTGTGAAAGACATTCTAGTCTATGAATAAAATTAGATTATAGCAGGGGTTTTTTTTAAAGCTATATTTAGAAGACTTCTTATAAGATAGGCTGATGCTGTTGCTTTATTCTGCCTTTAGTTTTCTTAGGTAAATTCATTACTGTTGGAAGTAGGGAAGAATATCAGGAGTTCTTGCCCTCTCATGACCTGTGGAAAAGAACTATGCAGAGCTACAGAGGTATGGTCCTAATTTTTCAGTTTCTCAATGTTTCTTGGCATGGGTGTCATGACCAAAATTCCTTTCGGCTTTAGGGATGGAGTATCTTTGAAGTTGTTCAGAGGTACTATAGCACGTGATAGAGCACCATAGTTGCATCTTCGTTGCTAACACAAGCAGAAGCATCCTTTTTAAAATTTATAAAATGCAGCCAATTCCTGTAAAGAATGAACAGAAAAAGATGCGGACATAAAAGGCTGTTTGCTATAAAAAAAGGTATGACTCACTACCAGCAATTTTGGGTGTCCCTTCCCAGTAGAGCTCAGATTCTCCTTTGGCCTAGTTTAAACAGACTCCAATTAATAGGCGCTTCCTTTGAATGCTGGAAAAGATTGCTACAAATATTATCGCAACTGTTAGTAATGCTGTATAAAAATAGACAGTTTCATTTTTAAGGACCTGATTTGGTTTATGTGCGTAGCCATTTCACCATCACCATGAAATACAGTAGAAAATTTATTAAAGTTGTCTCAACTGTTCCTTTATAGCAAACACGGACTATTCAGGAAAAGTAACTGAAATCAGTGAAGGTCCAATACGAAAAATAACCAAATTATTTCTTACATTTATTTGTTTAATGAACAATTAGTTCCTGTCATGGATTACATAAACAACAATTTGAGTTTTGTGTGGTTTGTTTGTGTTCCTGTACCACGTCATATTTCCCACTCTTTCTTGATTTGTGGGTTTTTGTTCAAAGCTTTTCCTGATACAGTCTGTAACGGTTCCTGCTCTTTTATTCTCAAATCTCTTCTTTTATTTCTGAGTATATATTGCATGTTATTGAAGTCAGATCCTCAGTAGAGCACCTGCCTCCAACTACTATGAGTGAGCCAGATTTGTCCCATGCTGCTGTCAGCAACCCAGCTGTTGGTGTTGACCACTCTTGCTCCAAGTCCTTAGTACATAAACACCGTTCATCAAGATGAAGAAGTAGTCGGTGTGTTAGGAAATCTTTATGGTCAGTGTCTGAATTACACTCAGTAGTGTTTTTCCACAAGTTTTTTTCTTTTCTTTTTTTTTTTTTCCCAATAGCAAACTAGCTGTGCCATTTCTTCATATGCTCAAAACCAAACAACTCTTCTCCACCTTGTCTAACACCGAAAACGGGTGTGGTTGGAACTCACTCTCACTCTTGCACTCAAAGAAACTTCAATACTTTTTTCTCAATTAAATTTTGTTACATGACCGTGTAAGATACCTGCAATCACTGAAAATAAACAGCAGTGCTTACTCTAAATAATTCCTCATCCACAAATGAAAAGGCTCCAGCATATTTCTTAAATGGGAAAATTGAGCACATATGAAGGTCTGATATATACATGCAGGTTCAAAAATCTCATGGGGACATAGATTCTAGACCTTTAAAAAAACAAGAGAAATACATTTTGAAGAGAATTCTGTAATCTCTGCTGGTATCTCTTCTTGCTTTTTCTGTTCATTTAGACTTCTCTAGGCATGTGCTGCCATAGACAAGATCCTGGAGTAGATGTCCATTGTTATATTTGTTCTCATGCTATTTTTGTATGTCTTTCCTTGAACAGATTATCATAATATAATCGAGGCTGCCTAACTAATTGCTGTGTGTTCACCAGTATTTCACTGCTTATTTTAGTGCTTGACTTTATAGCACAAAATTTTTATTTGCTTTCTTTCTGACTTGGGTTATTACAAGTTATTGTGAAGGGAGAATTCTTTTCAGTAAAATATGGAGCGATTTTGACAGCAGCAGCGCTGCACAAATGATAAGGAAGTTGTCTGCCCTATAAAGAAAACTCTGATCCCTTGAAAACTCAGTTTACCCTTTAAGCTCAGACTAAAAAATGTTTAGATTTCATTCTGACAAGCCACAGAAACTGCTATTTGTAAAGGGTAGGAAAGTTATGGGCCTGCAGAATAATTATTTGCATGTTCGTTTTGATTTCTCTTTTAATGCAGTTGTGCATTCTTCCCTGCTCCATTAAAGTAGATGACTGAAGTGGGAATGTAGCATAATCCTGCAAAATCGCAAAGTCATAGAAAGGATAGATATGGACCAGCTGTTCACTCTCTCTTCCAGTACAAGACTTGAGGAAAGGAGGAGCATCAAACGCAGCCAGGAGGAACCAAGAGTGAAACAACAAAAGAAATAGCAGCTTTCTGGCTCCTCATCACAGTTGGTAGTTGTCCTATAGCTGCCTCTATAGAAGCAATTCTGAATACTGGAGGCTGGATGGGCTCAAGAGGAAAATGGACAAGGTCATGAAAAAAATATATTTAGAATGTTACTAAAAACACAGGAGTACTAAAAACCACCTCCTGAGGTTAAAAATAGTTAGGAGGTGACACCGTATTAAGAAGAAGTATTGTATAGGCTTGTCCTGTTTCTATCTTTCTCTGGGCCTACATTTAGAGAAAGGACAGCAGGTTAGATAGACCTGTCATCTGCCATTCTTGTATTCTCTCCTAGTAGTTAAATGGAACAGAAGATACAAACCAACATAGATACAAAAGGTTCTCACGCTGGAAAAACTGAAATATACTTCAGCGGGTTTTAGTATATATATCTATGAGCATGTTTGAGCATATATTTTATCTGGAGCATATTTTTATCTGGAGTATATATTAACTGATTTTGGTATTTCCATGGCCTATTCCTCCTAACATCGATAATATCAATGATAAAATAGTGAGTTGTGGAAAAGCACTGATTTACTTTTTCAGCAGATATCATGTACAAAAGAATCATAGAACCGTAGAATGGTTTGGGTTGGAAGAGACCTGAAAGTCCAACAGTCCCTGCAGTAAACAGGGACCTCTGACACATCTTCAACTAGATGAGGTTGCTCAGAGCACCATCCAACCTGACCTTGAATATTTCCAGGGATGGGGCATCTATGACGTCGCTGGGCAACACGTTCCAGGGTTTCACCACCCTCATTGTAAAAACTTTCTTCCTTATATCTAGTCTGAATTTACCCTTTTTTAGTTTAAAATCATTACCCCTTGTCTTATCACAACAGGCCCTGTTAAAAAGTTTGTCCTCACCTTTCCTGTAAGTCCCCTTTAAGTACTGAACGGCCACAATAAGGTCTCCCCAGAGCCTTCTCTTCTCCAGGCTGAAAAACCCCAACTGTCGCAACCTGTCCTAATAGGAGAGGTGCTCCAGTCCTCTGATCATCTTTGTGGCGCTCCTCTGGAACCTGCTCCAACAGGTCCGTGTCCTTCCTGTGCTGTGGGCTCCAGAACTGGACGCAGAACTCCAGGTGTCTCACCAGAGTGGAGTAGAAGTGCAGAATCACCTCCCTTGACCTGCTGGCCACATTTTTTTTGATGCAGCACAGGATATGTTTGGTCTTCTGGGCTGTGAATGAACATTGCCAGCTCATGTCTGGCCAATGCTTTACACTGAAAAGCAATCAGTTCAAATCAAATGGCTGATTTGTTAGTAACCCAAAGCATCCAGAGTTTCACTTCATTTAAGATTACAGCTCAGAGAGTTACCTGAACATATGCAAATAATCTGAACCCTGTGGCCTGTAAACCCAGGCTGAAATTTTTGCAAGGACAGACACCTTGAACCTTGTATTTTTTTTATCAGGCTGAAAATAATGTGACAGCAGTGTTTATGAAGTATTCTTAGCAAGTGAAGAGCCATATGACATATAAGCTTGTCAAAATTTTTTCTTTTTAATCTGAACAACAGCTTGATTTACATTTGTTTCAATTTCAGACTGCTACTCACCTCACTTTTTATTTTAATTAGATGTGTTCAACCCTTCTTCGAATTTTCTGAGTTCTTTGGAAAGACAGTGTCAAGATGTACGCAGCTTGCTTTACACTGCTGACCTTCAGTCTTTTATAAGCTACTGACTTGCAAAATTAGTTAACCAAATAGCCCATCTATCTAGAGCTGTTTGTATGGAGAAATGTGTGTTCATTAACTTTACCGATCTCTTACTTTGGCAACCTGTGTGCTTCAACTTCCTTGTCATCCGTACGTGAGGTAGCTATTTAAAGCAGGATCAGGTCTGATAACATAGTCTACACTTCTTGTAGTGTAGATATAGCTCAAGAATCCATTTTTGTGTCCCTGAATCTGTTCAAAAGGAATTAGGCATAACAGAAAGCCAATGGAATATACATATGTGTTAAGGTAGATGTTACCTTTCTTTATAGAGGGGATTTATGCACACCAGTCCTCATTACCTCATGTGGCCACTAGACTTTATTTCATAAGGGGTCTATGCTACCAACCTTATCTACTCCATTAGTATGCTTTTCATCATGATCTAGGATGTCCAGATGCAGTCCTAAATTTGTATGTAAAGGCTTAAATTCACTGTGTAAGGCTAACAAAGAAGAGGACTAAGCACACTTGTCAGTCCTGTGCTTTCCTTCTGAAAAGACAGAGTATAAAACATCATAAAACGCTGAGCTGGGGACTCAATCCAGCAGAATTTTTTCAGCAAGCAAAAGGAAGCTTACCTTTGAGAGAACTGTGCTGGTCATGTTCCAGTCTCCAGCACATGTAAATACACATAACCTCACTGTCAGGAGAACACAGGCAATAAAGCTGTAATGTTTAATCCTTTTGAATAAGCTATTTAAAGAGGGCCAAAATATAGTAAAAACAATTAGAAGCTGTTTGCTCCTTGGCTAGTGAAATCTTTGGATATGTGGCATGTGCTGTGATGGCAGAGGAGGAAGCAGCCATCTCTGCCATCAATGACTTAGCTTCTGTTCTGGATGTAAAGAATTATTTTCAAAATTTTATTTTCCAAATCTGAACATTGTCTGAGCAAAATGTTTTCGGAAGTTTTCTTTGGACATTTTGAAAATGCATGATCCAAAAGAAATAGTTATTTTGAAATTATGTTCTCTGTTCAACAGCATAGATGCATCTATGAATATGATACTTCTGAAGGCTTGTATTTCTGCTGGGAGTGAATCTGTTTGCTCCAGATTGACGTGTGGGGGTGAGGTGTTGGGTTCTCACAAATACACCATGAGAAAGCAGTCTTTTACTTCTTTTGCATGAAAGACAGCTTGAATGTATGAGTTTATTATTCAGTGCATGGGACTCAATACCTCTTACTTCTGTCTAGGCTTTAAGAGCTTCTAGTTTGGTCACTATGAATGCTCTATCCCAGCAAAGGACTGATGTATTTTTTTTCTGCAAGTGCCATAGTCACTGTATAATCCAGCCTAGTAGGTCTAAGGGCAGTGGGGTGTTCTCCATTTCTTAACAGACAGTGAGCCATCCCAAAACCCCTCCTCCCAGTCACACCGTGGGCATTTGTCCACAGTTCAGGATGAGCACTGACTGGGTGGCTGGTACCAGTGAGACCCTGAGTACCAGTGCAGGAGCCAATAACTAATGAGAAAGGAGTCCGTCTCCTCTACACTGGCTGTGTTTCAGTGCTACTGTAGAGCTGATTGTAAAGATAGTTTCTTGATCTCCTATTTTTATGCCTTTCTGCAGGGCTCTGTCTCATACTTTCTGATACTCTCATTGCACTGCCTTCTTGCTGCTGTGTCAAGGACACAGTAAACCTTCAGACTGCCAAATGAATGTTGTGGAAAGACTTGGAAACCAAGGGATAATCCATGTCCTATATGTACATTACATTTTCCACTCTTATGAGGCTGGTTTCTGGTTTACTAGTCTGTAGGGAGGAAAGGGAACTGCATGAGAAATTCCCATGATGTGAAGGTCTTTCCTCTTTCAAAGTGAACAAACCTAGAAATATTGCAATGACCCATCATACAAAATGTAAAAAATAAAAAATAAATTATAAAGGTTGATAAAAATGTCTTATTTAAATAAAAAGTTCAAACATCTCATATAAGGTTACGTTTAACTTCTAGGTTGTTTTGAAAAGAAAACACAAATTTCTGAATGGATAGCAATACTATCTTTTCAATATCAGAACACATCATCTTGGGGTTTTTCTTCCCCAAGATGAAATACCTGTCACTTTGACCACTTCTATTAAATATTTAATTGTGAGTAGTTTTCATTTTCCAATTGAAAAGTGTTTCTCTGGAGAATGTACAACTAGTCCTTCTAAATGGCAAAAGAAGAAAACACGTTTCTTGTGTCTGGAAGAGAATGATGTACCTGTTGAACATCCTTACCCTTAGAGTTGCCTCAAAATCCAGGGAACTGTGCAGCAAAAGGCAGACTAATGGCTATCCTAATATCCATTCTCCAGTAATTTATCCATAGCATAAGCTACCCAAAGATTAATCCTGCACTGAGTGGCAGAGAATATTGGATAAACCTGATAATCACATCCAATGTGTTTCTAGTTCTAGTTCTAAGTAGACAGGTTTCTTATATATACAAATACAATGGAAAGAAAGTTGTGTAGGATACATTGGAAACATTTTTTTTAGGAAGCAGAGTAAATTTAATTTCTTTTCTATGCCAGCCTGTTCCGGATTACAATTCCTAATCTAGTTTCTATTACAATAGGATTAGCATGATTTTCTTCTATTTTGCTGTCTGATTTTACAGTGTTGTTTGTATGCCTCTGTTGAATCAAACCTCAGTAGTCTGAAGTGTCTTTTATGTACTGTGTATTAATTTCTGTTATCTTTTTGACAACTGTATTTATGTAAACACAATTTAAATGGATTATCTCACTTGTTATCCAGCCCTACTCAGCTCTACTTCCTATTCCTTTGTAAGTCTCAAAATGAAAAAATTATTTGAAACTTTGAAAAATTTTAAAAATTACTTAAATTCCTAGGCCAGGAAAATGTTGAAAATATACATTTAAAATTCTGAAAAACAAATTGGGGATCCTCCTGCCTTTTAGTTTGCTTCCAAAACAGAAGAAAGTACCTCACAATTTTCGTACTTGGCCTGTGACATATTTGGGTGGCTCAGTGACTCCTCTAATTCTTCCCAGGAAAGTTTAGACGTCTATCAGATGAGTTCACTAAAAATAATATTCAAAAATCTTTCAGATAGCTTTCCCTTAGAATATGCGTGTCATGGTTTAGGCCAAATTGGCCAGTGGGGACATACGGGGCCCCAGACAGGACCGACAGATGCTCCCCTCTACCGCTCTTCAAAGAGAGAGGCAGAGGAGGGAAAAAGAGACTTATGAGTTTAGAAGGAACTAAACTACTTTAATGAAATATTAATAATAAAATAAAAGGAAATAATGAAATATATACAAAACTGTATCAAGCTCCCAGGATGACAATCACGACACCGGCTGGCACTGGGGAAGTCCCAGGCTGGACTCAGTGACGGATGGGAACTGGATTCCGGATCTGGATTCAGGATTGGGATCAAAGGCAGATGAACAGAGTCCTCCTCAGACGTCGGCCATTGAAGGAAGACAGCGAGACATTTGATCCCTCAGCTTTTGTACTGAGCATGAGGCAGATGTGATGGAACACCCTGTTGGTCAGTTTTGGTTCATCTGTCCTGTCCGCTCCTCCACACAGGTGGGACCCTTCTACGCTTTTCCGCTTCCAAACCTCCAACAGGGCAAGTAACAAAGTTGGTTGCCCTTGGTTGTTATTGTAATAAGTATAAGCAAGACCCTCTCTGCATACCATTCCTTGGCATCAACTATAAACATTGGTCTTATCACTCTGAGAGAGCGAACAGTGTCTGCACAATATGCTGTGAATGTCAGTAGTTAGAAGAGGCCTAGCTAAGAAGCAAAGTTGCTGAACAAAATTGGTCCTGTTTTACCTCAAACCAGGACAATGTGTAAAGGCATCTCTAGGACAAGTACGATAATCCTCTAAGCTAAAAACCAAAAAAAAAAAAAAAAAGGAAAACCTCACAGTAGCTGACTCTACCCTTTTCTACTCTGAATTATCTTCTGCAATTGGGCCACTAACTTGATGTGGAAAAAGCATAACATGGAGCCCAGAGTTGAGCTCTCCCAGCAAAAGTGGGAATACTGAACAAGATGTTATTCTTTCCAGAAGTCTTTCTATTTGTCTTGTTTCACCACATCATTTCTCTGTCCTCTACTGATGCCAATTGGAGCCTTAAAAGGCAGGCTTAATTATTGTTTAACTGCAAAGAAATATTGTAACAAGAACATTTTAAGATTGCTTGCAGTGTTTTAGCATTTGGGGGGTATTTTTCAATAACTCTTATAGTTCCATCATTAGTCAGAAAATTAATTTTATAGCAGATACCCTCTTTAATGAATTAATCACAGCATTGGTTACACACAGATTGTTATGATGTACTAGAGACAAACTTAAGTTCTGTTGCTGAGCTTTTCTGTAGGAATAAAGCGAGTTTCTTTACAGGTTTACGTATAGTACTCAAAATAAAGGCAGAGTCATTATGAACCCCACAAAACATTACCAGATTAAACATTTGAAACTGAGATCAAAATGCAGCAAAATTCAAGGGAAATAGACTACGTGTTTTCCTGTACTTTACATCTCCCACCTACATCTAGTAGTTTAGTGACAACTCAAGTCTAGGGAAACCTAGGGTTGGAGCAAACGCTAAAATAAAATGTAACTCTTTGCCGAGAAAAATTTAGGAGGCACTCAGTTTCCATTAGTTTGAGAGTCATGACTTTAAGTAACAGATGTCACTATTGTTCCCAATTGATAATTATTGGTGGAGAATATCTAATTCTAGTTTGCCTAGATAAGAAGAGATACATTTAGGTAGAATACTCAGAAAATTAGAGTTGCAAGATGGAATAAAAGTTCTGAAAAGAAACTTAGGAGTTTCTTACTGTTATCTTGAGGGAAGGATGACCATGACTTCTGCAAGACACAAGGATCCCTAACCTAACAGAGGAGCAAGTCTAAACATGTCTATAAATATTTTCATAATTCTATACCTCAGAAAGAAAACAGAGATGAGGTGAACTGTGTTTGCCCTGAAGGAAGTCTGTGAAAAACAGGAAGTTTGGGGTTGCGTTTTTTTAAACTTTTCGTTTCCTATATGCAATGAAATAAAAACAAACAAGCAAACAAACATATAAACATATAAATAAACCCCACTGATATTATTGGGTTTTCTTGCTTTGTTCTCTTAGTAAGTGAGAAAGCCCTGTGTTGCCTGTCTTTACAGGAAGAAAGACTATTCAAGGATGCCCACTTTCGCATTCTCCTGGGGCTCCATGAGCTCCCCCAGAGCAGAACTGCCTGACCTGTTTTCCTGACTTAGTAGCCTAGCAGTTTCACATGTAAAGGTTTTCATTTGCATTTCCTACAAGATAACCACAGTTTTGGGATTTTTTTACCCACTTTGTTGAGAGTTCAGCTTCTTTCATGGATTAAGTTAGTACAGAAACACTGATTTGAAGTCACTTTTCTAATTTATTATGTTAGCTTTTATTCTTTAAATTATGAGAACACTCAATACACTTTATGCCCAATAGATGGCAGTGAAACACTGAAAATCCACCAACTTTGTTTATGTTTTTATTTTTAAATGTGTTCTGCAGTGAAAATAACCAGCTACTGCCCAATGGTCCTCCTTAACAGCAAGCGAATTTACACTTTCCTCCAGATTCTGAGCTGCTGTTTCATAGGAATCTGACATTTTCACATGCATCATAATCTAGTCTTTGCTCTGATATTTCGGGGTGACTGTTTTCTCTGCTTCTGTTCCCCCTTTCTTAAATGTTGTCAGTCACAAATGTCTGTGCCTCTATTTTGATAAGATATCAATCACTGTTGAGAAGGTGATGATAAATTCCTTCCACTGCTTATCTCTTCATCAAAATAGCATAATCTCTTCCATCTCTTCCATGTTTTCAGGATGGGCACCAGATGAACTCCTGAGTATATACACAAGATCTTTCTGTGTTTGCTTTTCTGAGAAATATAGAAGCTTGTACAGCTTTACCTGAAGTTTTTGTGTCAACTGCATAAAAAGCATAGGTTTTGCAGCAATCAAGGGAAGGAGTTGAGTTTGGAGCTTAGAGGATGAAGGTTGTCTTCCACTGCATGTAATATTCCAAGTTTCATTTGATAGCAGTAGAAGTTTTCAGAAAATCTTAGAGCAAATATTTTGCATCTTGTTGACTGATTGTCCCCAAGGACCTTATTGTTGCCTTTTCACCATAAGGCTTCATACTAAAATTGATAATTTATTTGCACTTCAGAAAATAGTGAGCTACAAAAACTGGTGATGTCCTATTTTTATGATTGTGCTTTCAGTCTAGTGAGATCTTCAAAGGAAAGGACTATCAAAGCAATATTTGCTATTTGAGAACTACCTGAAAGGGAAGAAGGTGTGAAATATTTCCAAAAGGATGCACGTGACGTCTGATAGCCAGAAAAATTACACACGCGCTTTATAAACATACTTATAATTTGAGCTGCACAACACAAATCTTTTTCCCACCCTGTGGAACAAGTGCATCTTTAATAAAGAATTTGTATTTATAGTTCCATTTATTAACAGAGCTGCTTTATGGCTGCTTACAGAAGTCTGCAACTTCTCTAAAGATTTGAGGTTTTGTCCTCACTTTCTTCGGATGGTTGTCTAATTTCATAAAATGGTGTTCATACACAGAAGAGCCCTTGAAGAGAAGACCAGTCTGAGAGAGGAGGAGAAGCAAAGAGAAGATAGTCTGAAAAACTAAGTCGGGAAGGTTGGTAAGTAATGATTTTGCCTGTCACACGCTGAAGTCCTCTGCAAGGGAAGACTTCTACTTACTGATTTCATTGGTTGACCTCAGCTGTTTCCATGAGGACTATATTTAACATGTGTCTTGTGATATGGGATACTTAAAGAGCAAGTGGTAGGCAAAGGTGTTGGGCACTTGCCACTGGTGGCATGTACCACTGCTGCCTTTCTAGCAGCAAATGCCCCAAATACAGGCCTGCCATTTTGTGATCCCTGCAGTGCAGCAGCTATTCCACCTAGTCCCTAAAGACTGCAGTTCACAATAGAGATTCAGCTTTTTTTTTGCTTTGGTAGTAAAAAAATTAATAAAATTGACCATGCTTTTTTTTGAACACGAGTTACCATGCAGTAATTTTTTCCTAACTTCAATACTCGTATCTTTTTGGCCCACACCTCTTTCCTGTAACAACATTATAATAGCTCAGTGGTTTGGATGGAGATGATACATCTCTGAATGTCATGTCAAAGATCAGCATAAACTGTTCAAAGAACTGTTCTGGCATTGAATCAAAATTCAGTTGAAAAAACCTAAGCTTGTATTTATACAATAAACTGTGCTAAACAATGTAATTATGGTTCATCATGTCAACTTGAATAAACTTGAAAGGTTTCACTATTTTTAATGCCATTGTAAAAATGTACCAAAAGTGAAAAACTGAATACTGTGTATTTTCTATTGAACCACAAAAGAAGTCTTAGTCCAGATAATACTGAGGGTCTCATTTAAAAACCACAAACTCCTGAGAATCTAGAGTTAAGGCTAAAAATACAGTCTCAACTTATTTTGTTGCATTTAGGTACTGAAGAGGTGGAACTGCAATACCTACACAGAATGGGGTTAGTTAAGGATTCTAAACAGAGTTTGAAAATATCCACAGACACAGCATTATATGTCGCCAGTCCCATTTATGGATACTGCTATATTAATGACACAATATTTGTTTTAGAGGCCACCAAATATCTTTGCCAGATTAAACATTTGTAATCTGGATCCAACTTTAATATACTCTTTCAAATGGGAAAGCCACAAACAGCTATAGGCAACATCAACACAGTCTCCCTCAATCTGTTAGTTTGTCAGAATTACAGACAAGGTAAAGCCAATAATAATAAGCACCTTCCATGAGGACATTAATTAGAATGTTGAAATAATGAGACTCCCTGCTATAAACAAATCTGAGTTTAGTGTACTGCAAGAAAATCCTACGCTATTTCTACAAAAGACTAGCAGTAAGTCGAGATCAGTCCAGTGAAATAAGAGCAGAGTATAAACTTGCTTGCCTCTTTTTATCTGAAGATGTCCATGACTTTTGAATACACTTGACCATCTTCTCTTTTTGTCCTTCAGTCCTTGCTTATCATTTTAGGCATGTCTACATGGTGGGTCTGTCCACTTAAGTATAGAATATAACTCTCTTAGAAATGTCCACTCCACTTTCTTAGGTGGAACTAAGGTGATTATATTGTATTTTCTCTATAGCCATTGGATTTACCATTGCAATTCCATGGGCTTTTGATGCCATGGGAATAAGGCAAATGGAGAAGGAAGAGGAGCAGCAGTATGAAATACAGCATTAATTTGAAGCAACTTCTCCAGTGGAGACATTTTTCTGGACATGGACTGCTAGCAGTGACTAGTAGGCTAGGTTAGTGATACAGACGTGGGAGAACCAGCCATGACCCTGATCTCAATGGTGATGAAGCTCATTTTCTGTTAAACTTTCCCTTATTCCCTTCCCTCCAGTTTTGATATTTCTGTCCTCTACTCTCACAGAAGGTTTCTTCTGCAAAGGCAAAATATTTTCCTTGAAAAATAGCCTTTGTAACAAAAGGTTAATAGTTGTGAGGTTGTGATCAATTTTGAGGTTGAAAAATGGGTATGCAGTTGAGCTTTACACGTGTGATGGCTTAAGTGGCTATGTTGCAATATCGTAATTCTATGTGTGTCTTAGCAGACTGCATTTTACAGCCAACTGCATCACCTGATGTAAATATTCAAGAGCCACAGGAAGGACAACAAGCAAACTAACAACAGATATTATTCTGCTGTTTCCCATAAAAAATTTGCACTTAGGTGGCATAGGAATAAAAGAGAAACTCAACCTGTATGGACAATTTCTCTTGCAGTCTGCTTACCAGTACTTACTACAGCTCAAAACTAATCCAGAATACATTTTTGATTGTTATTCTGTCTTTTCTGTTTATCACTACGTTGCCTCACAATGCAGTTGTTATTCTTTTTAGACAGATACATGTTGGTGCTTAGGGACATGGTTTAGTAGTGGACTTGGTAGTGTTAGGTTAATAGTTGGACTCAATGATTTTCAGTTTTATTCCAACCTGAATAATTCTATGATTCTATGATCTTCATAATCCTATCAGTCAGAAACAGCTAGACAGAATAAAGTGTCAGGAGCATGTAGTGGGTTAAGATGGTTGAAAGGAAGGGACAATAAGCAGAAAACGGTTTGGGGAAGGAGCTGGTGGGACCAAATGCTGTGAGAATTGTTTATGCAGGGAAATAAAGATTGAAGTTTGACAAGTGCAGCATTCTTTATCATGCTGAGAAAGAGCAAGGAAGAGGATAATGGGCAGAGAAGAAAAGCTACTTGCAGAGTACCACGTGAGAAGTGTTAATTCTGCCTTATTTAGCCTGTATCCAGAAATCTGTGAAAACTCTTATGTTTCTGTAATGGCACACAAAATACCTGCAAGCATACTAAACCATTTTCAGGCTTGTTCAGGAAAAAAAATCCTCATGGCCACAGTGACAGTTTGCCTGTCTCCATAATTAAGCAAAGCAATGTCTATATTCGCAAAGTCACTGAGTTTTGGGCTCCTCTGGTTAAATACTTTGTGTTTGGGGCCCATGTCTTACAGGAAGACCTCTTCAGGGGTTGGGAAGAGGGGACTTGTTATGTTAAGCTAAGGGCGCCCTGTATTGCACAAGGGTTTTTTATCAAATTTTACAGTAATGAAATTTTTTAATGATTTAATGGCAGAACAAACTTGCAGTCCACTTCTTTATCATTTGGACAGCATAAGATCCATAAATCCTCCCTTTTGTGTCTTACTCTGTAATATCTGTATGAGGATGCCTGCATCCTGTCAGTTCTCCAGACGGTACTGAACATGGTCCAATACTGAACATGCTCCAGCCAGGGCAATTGAGTCCAGCAACTCAGAACTGGCACACCCAGATGCAGGGGCACTCTGTGAGTGATGTTATAATTATCTGCCTCCGTTTTTAGACTGCAGCTTCCTGACCTGCTCCGGGCTGCATGATGAAGGGGAGCATCTGGAAGAGCTCAGGATAGGCAGGTGCCTGAAGAAGACCAATCAAAACACTAAGCAATGGGGGATAACAGTTAAGAGCATTCAGAAGTAAGAGTGGATTTAGAGAGAACCAGATGGAGAGACACAAGTTCTTGTAATAGTGAAGAGGGATTTTTTTCCTTCTGAGACTTGACCGGGATTTGTGTACATTGGGTCAGATAGGAAATGATCAGCACAGTGGGCAGCAGCAAAACGACTGGGTTAATAACCTGTATTCAAATATAAAAAGATGCAAATCCTAACAAGGCTCTTTTCAGCATGGGACTTAGTGTTGCTAAACTGCTGGCTCCTGCCTAAAAGTCCAGCTGTTGTAAACAGAGTTACAAACGCAACTTCCTAACACAACTTCTTAACCTTAAAATGAATAAACTTGCTACAAAATGGAGTTTCTTCTATTCCAGACAAGGTTAGAGGTCTTATCTATCTGCTTTGTTTATTAGAAAGCAGTTAAGTTTGAAAAAACATGTGTAGAAGCCACTTCATAGTGAACTAATTAAAATTGTTCAGATTTGGCTTTTTAGGTTGAGACATGTTTTTACAGTGTATAATAGTCTGCAAGCACTACAGTATTGCACAGTCCAAAGTATGTTGCCACTAAAGTACCTGGGTTTTTGGTTGATTGCTTGGGTTTTTTGCTGTGGTTACTTTATTAATAGATCCATACCATGTACAACATATGCCCCTTGAAAGATCATAGCTGGTGGGAGTGGCATTGATTTATGAAATCAGTTTTGAGTGCTGTTATTGATTTCTCTTCCAGAAAATATGTTTAAAGGATGGCACTCTTGAGAATCCTGATAAATCAAGAAATCAAGTAGTTTATAACTTTGCATCACATTTTTTCTACTTTTTGAGGAACTCAAATAAGCAAAAGATTAGCAAAATCAAACTTTTATTAAGTACTTTGAGCTCCAACACATATATTTGCATCCAGTGGTTAAAATTGCATATTAAAAAGTGATCTGTATTTTTAGAAGCACCTGTATAAAAAGAAAAAAAAAGCTGTCCCACTGTTCTGTCTTGTTTCCTTACCCATGAAAGAAGCTGGTTAGTGTACTCGCATATGCCAGATCATTTTAACCAACATTTGTACATGTAGAGCCAGCAATTACAGAAAGTTGCAGGACATCCAGAGACTCATAAGAAAGCCTCTGCCTCTTCTGGTAAAGCAGAGATGGACGCCAACAGACAAATATTTACACAGATTTGTGAGTCACAGATGCTGTAACTTCAGGTTACAGTTTCGTCTTCAAGCCTGCAAAGCACATCCAGTTCATCTTTACCAGCTACAGCAGCCTGCTGCGCATGCTCTTTTGCTTTACTCCAAAAGTTGAAGCTCTATGACTTGATTCTGTCCCTTTCAGGTAGAGATATAGGAACCAGTTATGTAGAGATTTTGGTGATATATATTTAATAATGTAGTTAACTTTTCTAATATTTAGTATAAGGAAAAAGAGCGAGATTTGGCCCGTTTGTTAATTTTGTGCCTGATCTGAATTTGACATATTCTTGTACTCAGGGACTGATCCAACACCTACTGAAGTTCGTGGAAGCAACGGTGCTCTTTTTCCATAATAGATGCTCTCAAATTACTTTATTTGTGATGCATTAATATAAAATACTTTCTGTTCATCAACAAACTTGAGAAAATTACTATACGTAGAAACAATATTCTGAAAACATGTGAAAAAGGTAAAATTCATAAGAAGTGTCTTTTCCAAGCCAATTAGCATGCACGATCTTCAAAAGATTAGTAGTTTAAAATATTCAAATGGTTCAGAAGACATGACTGTGTTCACAGGGTATAATTTTTGGTCATGTGGTATGAGAGTTGCTGTCTACAGGGTGTAATGATCTGTGACCACAGGCAAACTGACCCGGGGATCATCAGCCAACCACAAACACAGCACTGGGATTTAAATGTGGCTTCCAAAACCACAAACCTCCACCCACTGAGCTAAAACAGCAACTCTACTAGATCAGCTAATAGAGAGGACTGATGAGCAAACACACAAGGAGGTGCATCATGTTTTTATTGCAGCACACGTGTACTTCAGTGATCACATCATTAGCAGGTACCAGAAGGTTAAGCAAAATAAAAGCTTCTCACACACAGACAGAGGCTGTACAGAAGGAGATCTATATTTGACAGCAGCCTTGGGACATGCTTGGTCCCTTTTTAAATAGACGAGCATTCTCCCTGGCTAGTGTCCCCTTTGGAGCCTCTTCTCAGCCCTGCCTAATTCATAATGATTCAGTGTTTTCTGTCTTCATAACTAGAGGTGGAGTGCTGTGATAGAGCCAAATAAGCAGGAAAGTAATGGATGTACTGGAGAAAATTAAAGGTTCAAAAGGCAACACAGCAAAGTTCCTAAACCCGTGACTCTTATCGGGGAGGGGGGGGGAGGGAGAACAAAACCTAAAGAGGGAGAAAGGGTATAATTTTCATAAACCAAGAGATGTCATTCAGCATTATCAGCTCCAACAATGAACTCCTTCCTTGCCAGGTTTCCATAAGAGCATATTAAAACTGGAGAAAACAAAATGCTTCATGTGGCTAGCCTTCATCAGGAGTCTTTGTCACACTTCGCAATTCACTTATGCTGCTATTATAATAACCTTACCCAGGGACAATATTTACAAATCTTCAACATCAACATTAAAAATGAAGTGAAGAGAAAGGTGAAAAACTAGTCATCTCTGGTGGAAACTCTGAAAGATTGAAAGACTCACAACAATTAAAGCGAGTTTTGCAAACTGGCCTTCAAGTACTCAAATGCTTCATCTGATGAAACCCATATAGGATTTAGGATTCTTTCTGCCATAATTCCTTGTGTTTACAGACAATGTATTTTTTTAAAAATGCAGATGATGTCATCGTATTGCAGAAACGTGACTAGCTGGAATTAACTGGGTTAAAAAACCACTGGAAATAAAAAAAGTAAAAAAATGTACTCACAATGGATGTTTACATTAAAATCTCTAATCCCAAAGGATTTGAAATGAGTCAGTTCATCTTGTTCAATTAGCTCTGTGCTGAGTTTTGTTAAGAGGGGTCTGTGTTTCTCAGCGACATCTTCCAGAAAGCTTTCAAGTAATTTCAGTGTAAACCTCATAAATTTAACAAGTAAAAACCACATCTTCAATGGGTATAAAATATCAGAACTCTATTGATCCTGTCATTCTTGATCATGCGGAACTCGTATGGAACTACTGGGAAAAAAATAAAACCAGCTCTAATGTTTTTTTCTCCTCCCATCCCAGCCTTTTGACTGCTTGTTAAATTTTTATCTGACCATTAGATAATCAATGGCTACTTAAGGATCTACATTCCAGAAAAAAAAATTTTCAAGTCAACACTGGCAGTTACAAAACCACCATCTAGGACGATCAAAACTTAGCTCTTTTGGAGCCTATATTTCCATTACTAATGTTGCTATGGTACCAAAACCTTTTTACTAGGTATGTACATATCTGTCTGTAATCTGACAGCAGTAAACTGCAGAGTTCCTTTCTCATAGCTCAACTCCTTCAGGGCTCATAAAATGTGCATTCCTCCACTTCTCTAAAAATACAGTTTGATTTGGTAGATGATCGCGCTTATCAACACCTCCCCATGTACCCCCTTCCCACACATTCCCAAGCTAGCTGAAAGAGTAATTCCTGTTTTACTCGATAGGCCAGTCATTAAATCTCTGGGTGCTTTTAACGTTTTTGATCCCTCCTTCACCAGAAGTTTTTTCCTACTCCCAGAAGACAACATAAACTGCCAGACTGTGGTTATTCCAGGATGGTCTCTGTGTTGCTTTCTCTTGTAGTTCACAGCGAATATTTAATTTTCTGTTGAAGGACAAAAGGCATGAAAAATGAGAATGATTGTCCAATGAGTTAAGGGACTCCCTGGAAAGGGCAGACTGGGACCCTTTACTTATCCAAATAAATTGTTTCTGTAAGGTGGAGCAGCTTCACCAAGGCTATGGTAGAGCCTTGCACTAAGTCATTGCATTACTGCAGCATCCTAAGGCTGAGGTTTTACGCTCCCTTCAGGCAAAAAAGGGGTCTAGACTTTGAAGCCAGTCATCATACACAAAACAAGGACACTGAGAAGTGACATAGATATCTATTACTAAAACCATATCCTGATCTGGTGTTTTGGAAAGGACTGATCTGTACATCTTATCCACTCAGATTGAATATCAACCAGAAAAGTCTTGAGAGTTTATAATTTTGCCTCCAGTTTATATTTAGCAGTCAAGTTATTTATTCCAGTAATAATAATTTTTTTCTGGCTTATGGAGTTAAAAAAGGCTATTTTTGCTGATTTGTACCTTTATAAAAATAGTCAATATATTCATTTATTTTGGATTTTGTTTTTGAATAAAAGTCTCTAAATCATTGACTGAAAAATATGTACTAATATTTTGTATACATAAGGTAATATATTTAATGTGTTTATACTGTAACAAAATAGCCCCTCAAAACATTGGGCACAGGAGCAAAGGCAGAATTATTTTTATGAAGAAAACCTATAAGTTCCTTGTGAAATAGTTTGGGTCATACTTTGCTTCTGGGTTAGCAGAGGAAATAACAACAGAAACATTCCTTTGGAAGTTTTGAATGATACCTGAGAAGTTCCAGGAATTTGCTATCAAACACATTTAGTATCTTCTGGAAGAAATTAGTCATATAAATCTGAGATCAAAAGTGTTTGTCACTCAGGAGTGGTCACTGTCTGTTCCCAAGAGGCAATTAATTGCACTAAATTCTGCTTTTCTACCTGTTAAGCCATAAAAACATGATTATACAGCTCTTCAATAATGTCTCTGTAATGAGGTGCAGTTAGCTCAGCACCATGGGAGGTTTGATTCCACTGATGGTTTCCTGTCCCTACATGAAAGATAGAGTTTTTTTCGGTTGATGGAGGGTTTTTTTTCCCCTTTAATTCTGCCAGCTCCAGGGGAATGTAACAGCTACAGATTAATGGCATGATCTCAAACAGAGGTGCTGGAGTATTATTAAAAGAAGCTGTCTTCTATTCAGCACTACAAATGGAATCACATGGTGGAACTGCTGGGCCTTTTCCATCTCTTGACTGCCTGGAGTTCCCTCCAGTCTTGTGGTGAGGGGACAGGGCATCTGCCAAGGAGCTAATGATCTTGGAGACAAGGGGAGGGGCCAAAAAAAAAAAAAGGAAATGTTCAATTAACACCTATTTAGCTTTTATAATAATGTTCAGACATAATTATACTGTCTGGTGTTAGAGGCATATGTCTCATTAACAGCACTATATATATTTATGTATGTTTTGGCAAAGAAGACTGAATCCTAGAATTTTTCATAATGACAACCTTGCTGTTGTTAACTTCACCCTACATTCTTGTGATTGCACTTCATTCCAATATTTTCATACTTTTTCCTACAAATAACTCTGTTGGAAATACAAGATTGTTTTGAAACCCACTTATTTTCCTTTGAAAATAAACATCTCTCTGCATTTCTCAGTAGGGGACTTGCTTTGAGCTTACTCATGGTTTTCAAACTATTCTTTCAGAGCGCTTCAGGTCCAAGCTTTCCCTGTGTCTGCAGCTGATCCATGAAGAATGGAACCTTTAAGAGCTACACCAAAAACATGGAGCTTCAGACTCCTACCGTAGCCCCTATGGTACAGCATATTTTCCCTATAAATCCAGATGTGCTCAGATACAGTCACTCCTTGATAGAGCTGAGCAGATGCTTAAGTGTGCCTATGATGCTCTTACTGTGATTTCCTTCTTCTGTCTCTTGTGATGGGCTTAATCAAGCCACTGACTTAATGAGCAACAAATTATGAGAGTAAACCTCCAGGATAAGGTTTAGCACAAAGCATTGATGTCACAGGTAGAAATATCCTTGCTTTCATTTTGTCCCAAAGGTCCCATAGCTAAAGCGTCAGCTGGAATGTGATCTGTAAGGGTTTCGTTTACCCTGCTTTCTAAAGGGAATTTGCACCCCGAGTAAACATTTCTGTTCCTGAATGTCCTGGGATGGCCCTCTTCCCTCTTCCCTCAGCATTTCCCAATGGATACTTTAGATAGTTTCTCACTCAGTACTAGCTGTTTTGTACTTCCCATGCTCTCCCTCAACTGACTGAAACTAAGGCCATAAATTCCTCTAGGCAGGAAGTTAAAAATGCTGCAGTGTCCATCCTCAATATCCTAAGCCCCTTTGCTTAACTGTTTTAGCGGGTCCTCAGCAAGTGGGAGCATAAGGTCCACAGTCCAAGGACCTGAAGTATTCCAGCAGCAATTCCTAAATTATGTGAGAAGAGAGGAGAGAAATAGCCAGAAAGTCCCTTCCCATGCTGGCATGTAGGTACCAGCAACAATTACACTCTGTTACGCTCATATCTGCTCACTGCTGACCTCAGTTTTCTTCCATGCGGGAGAAGGGTGTTGCAGCCAAGGTCTGGCTCCTTCAGGAAGGCCGCACTGCCCTCTTTGAGAAGATCCCAGTTTTGAGTCTTCCGTAGCACATGGCCCATATGCCAACTAGTAGTGTTACAATTGTAGGGTAGACAGGGGAAGAGACGGTTCCCATGTGTTAACAGGTTGCAGTTCTCTTTTCTGCAGGGTAGGCATGGATCAGTCGATCAGCGTGGATAAACATTATACTGTTTACAGGATGTCACAGATATTGATAAGCTAATGGCTGTGCTGTCCCCTTTCATCCTCATAAAGATAGTGCTATAGAAATGGAAACTGAAAAAGTCCACTTTTTAATAAAATTCTCTTCTACTAAGGATCTTGAAAAAGGCAATTTGTATTAAAAGAAATTCAGCTTCATCTGTAGTTTCAAACAGAATGGCACTTCACACATGCTGCACATAAAAATCATAAAATATGATTTTTAGACTATTTTGAGGGTACGTTTATGCTAATAGAGATTAAACTGTCATGAAAATCTGATAGTTTACAACTTTCAGTGGAATGAAAACATTTTTCAAAAGAAAAGATGTTTTTAAAAAAGTAATTATCTCTGAATCAGTCAAAATACTTTCTTCTGATTTTGACTTCATATGTTATGACAATACAAAATAACACCATAAGAAAATAACACCATAAAACCATGATGGTTTTACAAAATAACACCATAAGAAAAACATTATGTTGAAATTCCCAAAATGCCTTTATTTTCTAATAGGAAGGAAAAAATAGACCAAGATGCCCCAACAGAAATTCTTTTTTCAGGCGTATCCAACTTATAGATTAAAATTTTGCAAAATTGAGCTCTAACTCTTTTTCCTCTGTATCTTATGAAACCTCTTGTGCTCACTGCATCTGTCAGATAGATCACCTGGGCCTTCACAGAGGGCCATCAGACAAATTGTTGTTATATGGTGTTGGCAGAGAAGCTCAAGCTGGACTCCCAAAGCTGCCATCATAGCTCTTTACTATTCTACCATATTAATAAAACTTCTGGGTTTACTTTGTGAAGAATGACATTCTACTTGCAGAATAAGTATTCGGTTTTGTACAGTCTGCTGTTTTATAGGATTTTGTAATATCTGATTACAAGATATGCTAATAAATAATGAGAGGAAGCATAAATTGGTGAAATTTGAAGATTGCACAACTACAATGACATAATTGGAAGAAACTCAATCCTTAACACTCTAGCAGCAGCATAAAATAAGACTCATTGCATAATCTCAACACTTTGTACTGCTAGTCCAACACAAATATCATGCAATTAAGCAGCAATAAAAAACATATAACATATATCTTGGCTAATACAGCTTCTGAAAAGATGATTCTTATATTGTCTGACTTGATGTGATGACAGCTGTAATACTGTATCCCACGGATTTACACATAGTTGTCTAGAACACTTTGTTTTAAGGAAAAAGAGTGGGTGGTGAAATTACCTTTGTTTAGTCATGTTGATTTTCACATGATCTTTAAGATACTCATACCTCATTAAGTAGACAGAGAACAAGAAGGCTCGTTATGTGGTGAAACTTTAGTTTAGACACTTTGGGATTTTTCCTTCGCATTTTCAACTCATATGCTTGTGATATGGTCTCTCCACTAAAGGAACAGCATTAAAGCTCCCACAGATGGACTCATGTTAGTAACAGAGCATGAGACCACAGCCAGAACACACAAAATGAGCTTGAAGAACCTTTCAAATTTAAGCCATGTAATAAATAGCTCTTTTGATTAAAAGCAGCTTCTATATGAAAAAATATCATATGTATGAAATGATATCATGAGCCACACAGGCTTTAATGACACTTGTTCCAAATGTGTCGATATCCCCTTATCCAACATTATGGAGCTCTCTTTCTCAACCCTATAGTTCCCCCAAATATTTTAATTTGTTTTTTTATTAACTCACTGCATTCAGATTACAGTGGTCCATAGGGACTAACTCTCCCCTTTCCAAATATAATTCCTTCTGTCTGTCCAAAATGCGTCATATCACTTTCTCTTTACTATATGTCAATGCAGACAGTGGAGGGAAGGTTATAAGTGGCAGACCGTGGCTGGATGCCACTGTAATATTGATGACAGAGCCGTCAGCTTCCTCCCTCTGCTTAAAACAAAGCACGTGAACACCACATGGTGAAACTGGAGGATTATGACTCTGCCTCCTTCCCTGAAAATCTTCCCTGGTAGGCTAAGCATCTGAAAGTTCAAGTTTAACCAATATTTTGTTTTCCAAAATAAGGATTGATTGAATTAGTGGTTGAGTGTGTGAATGAATCATCTCTTCAACAAAACTCCTTTAGCAGCTAATTGCTATAATTCCTATACACTATTGAATACAAGCTGGAAGTTGTTCCTGTTTGCCATTCTCAGTTTCTGAAGGTTGGCCATAAGAGGTCTCTTTGTCCCACCTAGGCGAGTGACAAAGCCTCCTCCAATCTGATCTCCAGCCCTTGAGGCTTGACTGAGATACTGAATATCCACAGCCACCAGAAATAGATGCTGGGTCTGAATTCCACAGCAGGACAGCAAAAAGATGAGTAAGCAGAGAGGCAGACAAAACATCTAGATCCTCTAGTTTTCACACCTCTTGTACAGGTATGAAAATCAGGGGGCTCTGTACTGAAAGGAATTGAGTAAAGCTCAGTGGTATAAAACTGGTGTAAGATGGTGAAAACCTGAAATGGGAATGCTAAAATTCTCCTACGTTCCTTTTAACAGGAACTGTTTTAGGGGAAGGAAGCGAGCGAACTGCCCAGGAAAGAGGTGAGCTGTCTTAAAGATCTAATTAGGCAGCAATGCATGTTGTCGAACATGCATATTGGAGGAAGGAGGAGGCATGCCTTACCCTTTGCCCCTCTGGGGGACATATTTCAGTCGAACCCTGGCTTCATTTTTACCCTTAGTTTTTTTCTTTACTTGCTCACAGTCAAAAGAGCTATCATACAGTAGAAGCTAGAACTGGAAAAGACCCATGAGGTCATTAAACTGTCTCCCAGCCAAGGCAGGACTGGTCTCAACAATATATCACTTTTTTCTTTTGTTCAGTACTGTCTTGTGCTTCATGTGACTGACTTATCTTGTACCTTCACCGCATTTGGAAAAAGTGGTGTGTATTGGAACTACTCTGCTGCACTTTTCTTCTGTAAACTTTGGCTTCTAAGACCATTTTCTTTCAAAAAAGGGATAAAATAAATCTTCTGTCCCTGACTGGCTATTAGAGGGCTGAATGTTTTTCAAAATGAAAAGTTGAAATAACAGTCCTAATGACAGAGTGATACAGAATGTGGGAGAAAGTTTATTTTGGTATGTAAAAGGGGGCCATAGAATTACAAGTTACAGGGATTAAAAATGATTTTACCAAAAATGGTTTATCTTTGCCAGCAGATAATCTAAGCTAAAGGGTTCTTTTAACTGTCACTTCAGTTAAATCTAATGGGCATGTTGCTATCATTTTTATGTTTATCCTGCCTCCTACCTTTTATGCAATTCCTCTTTCTCTCACTTTCTCTGATTTCTGCTTTCTCTTGGCTTCCAGGTTATACATCTGCTTCATTCTCATCCTGCTTTGTTGATCATATCCTGCAGCTGTATCCTTACTTCTTACTCCTCCTTACTGTTATTGATCTACCAGATACATTTTTTATACAAAATTTATCAGCAAGTTTATCTACGTGCAAACAGTCCGCAGACTGTATTTTTTTAGTTCTTCCTCAAATTCTAATCCCTGTATCCAGTCAGATTTATATCTTTTCCTTTGTCTTTAAAATCACCTTCTGGTTCAGGGAGCGAGTGACAGAAGTCACAGAAAAAAATCAGTAAGATCTTACTTTCCCTTTTTTAGAATATATAGAGTCTAGGTGCGCAGTTCAGATGTATGCAAATCTTAAACTTCTGAAATATAAGGGGAAGGTACTTGCTGAAGTGACAGGTGGGGTTTTTTGAACCCTTTGAGCCTGCACATGAGGAGTCTCAGAACCAATTCAAGAAAATATAGAAGATAAGCTTCCTTCTAATAAATGAACTTGTTTCCCTTCTCAAAAAATATATGTCTCTAAAAAGATATATCGATCTTGCTGAAGAAGCAGGAAACTATTCAGGGAAAAAAAGGGACCTGAAGGCTATTTGGTATACGTTTGTCTATTTAATTTTCAGTGGACCATGACAAGAATGAGACTGGCCAGATGCTAGGATCTGCAATCTCTTTCCTCTTTATCTACGTAATCTATTTATCCAGCTGTATTTAAGCAAGTTTTTTTCTGATGCTTTCTTTATCAACGTGCATCTTTGCTAAGTATTTCAGCTGCTAATGTTGCCATTATGTTGTTGACCATACTGACAGTCAGCTTACCTCCTAATTCAAAGTGAAATGACTCCTACAGACTTGATTTTTAAGTGGAACAAATTTACCATACCATGGCTATGTCTAGAAGGAACAGAGAAAGCACAAGACAAAGAACTTAGTTTGGGTCCCATCTCTTCTAACACATCTCTGCCTCCCATGATTTCAGATAGAGAGCATCTGTTTCGGTCTTCACTACCCCCTTAGTAAAATTGTTTCCTCAGGGTTTAAACTCTCTGACTTTTTCTAGCTACCACTTCCCTCATTGCAGCTGGTTTATAGGTACAATATAGTCTGATTCTGACTAGTGATTAATTTTGGTGGCCAGCAGTTGGTTTTGGTTTTGGAGATAATCTGGGAAATTTTTCATCTTCTTCACAATGTCAGGAAAAGCCAGACTGGGGAAGACTTGGACCGGAGTGCTGGTCATTTCTGTAGGAGTGTTTTAGGTCATTCCAAGTTGTAGCTTGTACAGAAAAATAAAATAGCCAAGTACCAGGAGCAAAAGAGAACTGGGATCTTGCTAGTGGACCTTAAACCTAAAGAAGCTCAAGTCCTGAGGTGTTGCCTTGTGAGGTCCCTATTCCACTACATTTTCTATAGAAGAGGAGAGGAGGAAGGTCAGGGTGTTAGAGACTGTTGAAAAGCTACTTTGTGATTACACAGTAGAAGCAGCAATGTAGTCTTGTTCTGGACCTCCTCAGATATCACAAGTGTTTTGTTGATTAAGTTGTAGCCTTCCCCATCCTTGTTCCTGCTTCTGATCAGCTCTCACAGACCCTAGCCATGGTGGTGTGGCATGACAGGAAAGGGAGAAACCTGCAGTGCTGCTCCCATAACACACACAGCTGGGCAGAGCTGAACCGGCTTCCACTGGAGTCACCGGCAAACTTTCCTGTCTGGGCTAGTGCCAGATCAGATCAATGGTGTTGTGCCTAATTGAAAGCCTTTTAATTTAAGGGATGGGATAGAACAAGAAAGAACACCTCTGGTTATTAAAACATCTGCACGGACAGGAGAAAGCTTAGCTGGTGTTATAAATCAAGTGGCAAATAATGAGAATCAGTCTTTTAACCAGTCTTATCATCCTGTTGCAATAGTTGCTCTAACAACAACACTGACAGCACTTGCACTTAAATTTTCTGATGGCAGGTTCTTTTCACTCTAAACTCTCTTCATGGACCTGCAGCTTTCAGAAACCTCGGTGACAAGAGTAGCAGTGGAACAAGCATCAGTGCTTTCATTGCCCGGCTTATGGGTAGATAGAGACAGACAGAAGCATTTTCTTTGGTTTTATCAGACCATGAATTCATTTGGCACCATTTACAGAAATGGTTCTCAATGGTTCTGCTTGCAGAGCACTCACTGGTGGTTCATGAAAAATTAACTCATCACATAGCGCATATTTCACTGCCTTTCTCCTCTTTTCTAAAAAAGATAGCTAAAACTGCATTGAGCAATGCTTTCCCAGTGCTTCATCTCAAGGCAAGCAAATGCTGTAGTACTTGCAGGAATGTTATAGGTTTCTGAACGCATTGGTTAAAAAAATCTATCAGTCCTTCCACTGGCATCTCCTGAAAGCTAACAGCTGGCCCTCCTTAACTATCTGGCAAGCACCTGGTGCACAGCAATAAGAAATTATAATACTTGTATTCTTTTTTTAAAACATGACAAGGAGTCAATACAAAAACAAATCACAGTAATGCACGATTATTCCAACCTTGGTTTGTGCACAGTCAGCATGCTGAGATATTCCAAGCCAAGAGGATTTTTTCCTTGCTGTTAAAGAAAGATTTATTCATAAGGGTGAAGAGGGCAAATTCCCAACATTTCAGCCCTCAGCTGGCTTTTGTCAAGGGTTTCTAATGCACACACATGGTGAGGTTTGGCTGAGGCACAGGGGAAAAAAGTTACGAAGTAAATTCTATGGATTGATATATATTCCTTGTAGTAATGTTAAGATTTGCCAGACTTCTCATGGATGAGGAATGTGAAAGCTTAGGATTATATGCAGATCTGCATATACTTTTACACGCACAGATAAATAGTGCAGTCTTTGATTTGCCACCATGACTTTACGACTGTATTATCTTACTTTGCCATTAATTCCACTAAATACAGTCAGTAACCCTTTCAACCACACAGATGGAATAAAAGTAACAAAATCTGGCCTTCGATGACCCTAGCACTAGAGAGCTCACTTCCCTCCTTCCCCTATGTTATAGGTAGGGTAAGGATCGTGCTTATCTGCTGAAGCATTCCTTCATTTTAAATTTAAGAAATACCCAAGGGAGAATATTCATTATAATGTTTAGCAAGCATTTGGGGTTATTTCTACTTCTTTTTTTGAATATTTTCGGTAGGAATGAATAAGGTGAACACACACTTCAGAGCTAGCTTCTACCAAGCTCTTTTGGGGGCTTGCTCAGCCTATGTAATGTTAGAGAGAAAGTGATATCCCTCCTCTCAGGTGAGGCGCATATTGTTCCATAACGACTGGCGGGTTCTAGTCTGCGTTCCTGGGAGTGTTGAATTTTACATTCTATGTTTAAAAAGCAATGCGTGAAGTTATACATTTGGCATGCTAACAGCAGCCACAGTCCTGAGAGGAGGTGTTGGGATTTGTAGCTCTTCTAGTTAGGTGTCCAAACCACCACTTTCGTTTTCCCTTGGGCCTCTTGCATGATTCTTGCATACTTGGCTGCGCAGCAGTGGCTTCTTATTGCTAGCATACCCACCTTTTAACAAAGCTCTTCTGCGCATGGAAACTATTTTATTTGGGAGTCTACTGAAAGTGTGAGAGAGGGGTTGAATCCCCTCAGGGTGAGAAAGAAACTAACTAAGACCTCTGCTTCCCATATGAGTTATTTGACAAATAGTATGGAAAAGAACTAAACATTTATAAAAGCAGCACTTGGTGTCACCATTTTAGCCTCTTTGCTTCTTCCCTGCCAGCAAACTCCATTCTCTAGAATTCTCCTGAGCCCTCTGCTTCTTCCTGGGCAGAAGGCTCCAGCTCTTCATGCTTGGGATGTCAAAATTCAGTTTTGCTTTCACCATTGAAAAGCGGTGAACAGGCTCTACTTCTACACTAGCATATGTAGATATTGTTGGTAGGAAGAAAGGATTATTTACCACTTACTTGTAATTAGGAACTTACATTCTGTCTATGTAGCTCTACAAATAAACAAGTGACTTTTGGGGGTCTTGCATTTTTTACCCAGGTGCTCTACCACATGGTGTATGGACTATTATTTTAATATTTCTCACTCTTTGTGAGGAGGAATAAGATTTTCATTAATATGATGGTGATCACTTTTGAAAATATATATAATATAATTAACATTTTGAACTACCAGTTAAAACTACTTTAATTCATGTTGGTTTGAAAACACATAATTTATATGACAATAAATAGTAAAACATGCGTTCCAGTTTTAAGAACAGGTATTTTTTGATTGGCAAAGACTCCAAAAGACTGTTTTAACAGACGAGGATACCATTGACAAGGATATACCATAACACTAGTTGAGACAGAAGAAAATATTTTAGAAGTGATAAAAGGTAAAATGTGCTTGGAGAAAATATGTTGAACAAATAAAACATAACTGTAGGAATTCAGAGTAGAAACTCATTTCTGATACAACCAGTCAAGAGCAAAAGGTTTTCAGTGCACAAACAGCATTGTTTACCTTTAGAAAATAGGGACAGTTAATGCAGTTTATTTTTTTACCCAAATCAGATATTTTACTTATTTTGTCCTTTTCAATTTAAAGACTTTTATTGGGTCTGTTTCTTTGGTAAATGCAGCTGCCAGAAATAAAAGTCTTTACATTTAAAGTGAGCTCCACATTGCGATGTCTTCATTGCACAAAAACTTGAATAAACAGCATGTGCTACAGGAGAAATTTCCAAAGACTCAAAGTTCAAATTATATTTCCCATTTACTTAGTTTCATTCAGCTGGCACTTTTCTCCCTCTGATGTATTTTCTCCTTTTTGTAACGTGTCTCTACTATATGTTTTTGCACCTTTTGGAGAAATGGATAGAACTTGCAGGTATCCTTAAAGTTCCTTCTCTCTTTAGCTGAGGTAAAGTGATACTACTTTAAAAGTCTGGAAAAGCAGAAGTTCTCAGCTTAGCAGAGGAGAAATTCCAGCTCCAATGGAATGAACAAAAGTTTCATTGACTTCAAAGGGTTGCTGTTTGACTCCATAGCTATATGTCTATATACCAGTACACACACCTAAATGGCAGTATGCAAGAGGAGAGTTTCCCAGAAGGTACCCCTACATGGGGCTCTGTGAAGTTGTTATTAGCATCCACAGACACTAAGACACCGACTCAGGAGAAGAAAAAGAAAAAAAAAAAAAAAAATAAAAAGAGATGTCTTGCAAGCAGCAGAGACAAAGTTATCAAATACGAAGATGATCCAATGACATCAGTATCCACAGAGCATGAGTAACAGGCTGTAAAGATGACACAAAAGAGAGATGCTGTCTGAGGGAGAGTAGGTAACCTGTTTGGGAAAGAGGGGAATTATCTGCATCAGAATTAACCACCATAAACCAATGGAGAACACCTGAAGAAAAGCGTGGCATAAACGTAAAAAGAAATTAAAATACCTTGTATGGAGCAATAAAAAACTGAAAAGAGCCAGCAAAGGTGAAAATCTATGTATATATCAAAGATTGCAGATTGTAGTTAAAACAATTTTTTTGACATGGAAAGATAAATAAATGGATACAAATAAAAGGAAAGATAGTAAAAAAAGTTAGGTTTGATTTTTCCTGTAGAATTCCTCAAACTTTTTTCAGAGAAGCTACGAGTAATAGAAGATAAGTGGATAGAATTCAGGTTGAGCTTATTCCCACAAGAGTAGATGAGTTACATGCCTGGGTGAATAAATAACAGAAATCATAGAAATTTTAATACAACTTGGGTAAAAAGCATCTAGGTTTTTATTAAAAGCATGTCACTCCATTGGTCTTATGAAGAAAGTTAATGCTTTGGAAAGAAGAAAAGCAAAATAGTTGAGGAATTTAACACTTGTCAAGCAGTGGAGGAGTTTCCAAAGGTACTAGATATGGTCCCAGCAATGAGACATCATAGAATCATGGAATCATTTAGGTTGGAAAATACCTTTAAGATCATCAAATCCAACCATTAACCTAGCACTGCCAAGTCCAGCATTAAGCCATGTCCCTCAGCACCACATCTACACATCTTTTAAACACCTTCAAGGACGGTGACTCAACCACTTCCCTGGGCAGCCTGTTGCAATGGCTGATAACCCTTTCAGTGGAGAAACTTTTCCTAAAAGGAAAAGGGGGCTGGAAAAGGGGGCTGATGACTTGGGATGAGTATAAGAATGCTGTCAAGGTATGCAGGGAAGAAACAAGGAAAGCCAAGGCAGCCTTGGAATTGAACCTGGCGAGGGATGTCAAGGCCAATAGGAAGGATTTCTTTAAGTATATAGGAGGCAAAAGGAAAACCAGGGAAAATGTGGGCCCGCTCTTGAACGAGACGGGTACTGTGATGACAGATGATGCAGAGAAGGCAGAGTTGTTGAATGCCTTCTTTGCTTCCATCTTCACTGCTGGGGCCAGCTCTCGGGAGTCCCAGACTTTGCAAGTAACAGAGAATGTCTGGAGGAAGCATGACTTTCCCCTGGTCAAAGAGGAAGAATTTAGGGATCAATTAAGCAAACTGGATATTCACAAGTCCATGGGACCTGATGGGATGCACCCGCAAGTGCTGAGGGAGCTGGCGGAAGTCATTGCTGGGCCACTCTCCATCATCTTTGAAAGGTCCTGGAGAACAGGTGAGGTGCCTGAGGACTGGAGGAAAGCCAGTGTCACTCCAGTCTTCAAAAAGGGCAAGAAGGATGACCCAGGAAATTACAGACCGGTCAGCCTCACCTCCATCCCTGGAAAGATGATGGAACAGCTTGTTCTGGGCGTCATCTCCAAGCATCTGGAGGAAAAGAAGGTTATCAGAAGTAGTCAACATGGATTCACCAAGAGGAAGTCACGTCTGACTAATCTGATAGCCTTCTATGATGGCATGACTGGATGGGTGGATGAGAGGAGGGCAGTGGATGTTGTCTACCTTGACTTCAGCAAGGCTTTCGACACTGTCTCCCACATCATCCTCACAGGCAAGCTTAGGAAGTGTGGGTTAGATGAATGAACGGCGGGGTGGATTGAACAGTTGTTGACAGATAGAGCTCAGAGGGTTGTGGTTAGTGGTGCAGAGTCTAGTTGGAGGCCAGTAACAAGTGGTGTTCCTCAGGGGTCAGTACTGGGTCCAGTCCTGTTCAATATATTTATCGATGACCTGGATGAAGGGATGGAGTGTACCATCAGCAAGTTTGTTGATGATACAAAACTGGGAGGGGTGGCTGACACGCCGAAAGGCTGTGCCACCATTCAGCGTGACCTGGACAGGCTGGAGAGTTGGTTGGAGAGGAACTTAATGAAATTCAACAAGGGCAAGTGTAGGGTACTGCATCTGGGGAGGAATAACCCCATGCATCAGTACAGGTTGGGGGCTGACCTCCTGGAGAGCAGCTCTGTGGAAAGGGACCTGGAAGTCCTGGTGGACAACAGGATGACCATGAGCCAGCAATGTGCCCTGGTGGCCAAGAAGGCCAATGGCATCCTGGGGTGCATCAAGAAGAGTGTGGCCAGCAGGTCGAGGGAGGGCATCTTCCCCCTTTACTCTGCCCCGGTGAGACCGCATCTGGAGTACTGTGTCCAGTTCTGGTCTCCCCAGTTCAAGAAGGACAGGGAACTGCTGGAGAGAGTCCAGCAAAGGGCTACTAAGATGATTAGGGGATTGGAGCATCTTTCTTATGAGGAAAGGCTCAGGGACTTGGGGCTTTTTAGTCTAGAAAAAAGAAGACTGAGGGGGGATCTTATCAATGCTTATAAATACTTAAGGGGAGGGTGCCAGGTAGATGAGAAGAGTCTTTTTTCAGTGGTGCCCAGTGATAGGACAAGAGGTAACAGGCACAAACTTGAGCATAGGAAGTTCCATCTAAACACGAGGAGGAACTTCTTTACTTTGAGGGTGGCAGAGCACTGGCACAGGCTGCCCAGAGAGGTTGTGGAGTCTCCCACACTGGAGACATTCAAAACCCGCCTGGACGCCGTCCTGTGCAACTGCTGTAGGTGTCCCTGCTGTGGCAGGGGGGTTGGACTAGATGATCTCCAGAGGTCCCTTGCAACCCTGACCATTCTGTGATTCTGTGATATCCGATCTAAACCTGCCCTGGAAAAATTGAGGCCATTACCTCTTGTCCTATTGCCTGTTACTTGGGAGAAGAGACTGTCCCCCACCTCGCTACAACCTCCTTTCAGGTAGTTGTAGAGAGCCATAAGGTCTCCCCTCAGCCTCCTTTTCTCCAGGCTAAACAACCCCAGTTCCCTCAGCCATTCCTCATAAAATTTGTGCTCTAGACCCTTCACCAGCTTCGTTGCCCTTCTCAGGACATGCTGCAGCACCTCAATATCTTCCTTGTAGGAAGGGGCCCAAAACTAAACACAGTATTCGAGGTGCGGCCTCACCAGAGCTGAGTACAAGGGGACAATCACTTCTCTAGTCCTGCTGGCCACACTATTTCTAATACAAGCCAAGATGATACCGGCCGCCTTGACCACCTGGACACACTGCTGGTTCATCTTCAGCAGGCTGTTGACCAATAACCCCAGGTCCTTTTCCACTGGGCAGCTTTCCAGCCATTCTTCCCCAAGCCTGCAGCCTGTAGCCCTGAATGGGTTTGTTGTGACCCAAGTGCAGGACCTGGCACTTGACCTTGTTGAACCTCACACATTTGGCCTCAGCCCATCAATAGAGCCTGTCCAGATAGCTCTGTAGAGCCTTTCTACCCTCAAGCAGATCAACACTCCCCCTCAGCTTGGTGTCATCTGCAACCTTACTGAGGGTGCACTCGACCCCCTTATCCAGATCATTGATAAAGATATTAAACAGAACAGGTCCCAATACTGAGCCCTGGGGAACACCACTTGTGACTGGCCACCAACTGGATTTAACTCCATTCACCACAACTCTTTGGGTCTGGCCATCCAGCCATTTTTTTGACCCAGCAAAGAGTACACCCATCCAAGCCATGAGCAGCCAGTTTCTCTGAGAGAATGCTGCAGGAAACGGTGTCAAAGGCTTTACTAAAGTCTATGTACACAATATCCACAGCCTTTCCCTCAACCACTAAGCAGGTCAACATGTCATAGGAGGACATCAGGTTAGTCAAGCAGGACCTGTCTTTCAAAAACCCATGCTGCCTGGGTGTCATGGTTTGGGCCTGACTGGCCACTGAAACGAATGCCAGATGTTTCACCCAAGCTCTCCGTTCAGGGAGAGAAGGGTGAGAGAGAAAGAGACGTATGAGTTTAAAAGAAACTAAACTACTTTAATGACATATTGATAGTAAAATAATAAAAATAAAAGATAATAATATCAGAAAAGAAAATAATTAAATAACTACAATATATACAAAACCAGCTCCCAGAATGACGGTCACGTCACCAGCAGGCACCTCAAACCAGGACATTGGGCCTGACCACCTGGTTGTCCTATATGTGCCATGTGATGGCACTCAGGATGATCTGCTCCATAACTTTCCCCAGCACCGAGGTCAGACTGACAGGCCTGTAATTCCCTGGATCCTCCTTCTGGCCCTTCTTGTAGATGGGCATCACATTTGCTAATTTCCAGTCAATTGGGACCTCAGTGGTTAGCCAGGACTGCTGATAAACAATGGAAAGTGGCCTGGTGAGCACTTGCGCCAGCTCCCTCAGTGCTCTTGAGTGGATCCAATCCCACCCCACCCCATAAACGTGTGTGTCTAAGTGGTGTAGCAGGTGCTAACCACTTCCTCTTGGATTATGGGGGTTTCATTCTGCTCCCTATCCCTGTCTTCCAGCTCACGAGGTTGAGTACCCAGAGAACAACTAGTCTTACTGTTAAAGACTGAGGCAAAGGAGACATTAAGTACCTCAGCCTTTCCTTCATCCTTTGTCACTATGTTTCCCACCTGCATCCAATGAAGGATGGAGATTCTCCTTAGCCCTCCTTGTGTGTTAATGTATTTGTAGAAACATTTTTTACTGTCTTTTACATCATGTTTCTGTAATGTCAACTATACCATAGCTTTCCTGCTGCACAACGGCTTGTTGCCCATACTGCGTACACTGATGTAAATGCACTTCATTTGGGCTATTGATCCCATCACATTTTAGGCGGAAAAGCCCTAATTCCTACATGACTGTTCTCAGGCGCTTCTGTAGCTTCTAAAACATCAAAAACCCTTGTGTCTTTGCTGCTGCATGTGTTCTCCATCCCCCGCCTCCACTGAGGTGGCAGACCGAAGGACCTCGCTAGCACACTGTCCCTCAAGCATTAGCGTGCCGCCCTCAAGCTTATCTCTAGTAAGCCTGGTTTTATCCCTTTTCCCCTTCAAATCTAGTTTACAGCTCTTTCAATGAGCCCTGCTAACTCATGTGCAGAGATACTTTTCCCCCTTGGAGACACGTGTACCCCATCTGTTGCCAGCAGGCCTGGTGTTGTGCAAACCGACCCATTATCAAAAAAACCAAAATTCTGCAGGTGGCAGCAGTCTTGGAGCTAGGTATTGATCTGCTGGCTCTTCCTGTTTCTTCCTTCATCATTCCGTGCAACTGGAAGAATAGAGGAGAACACTACTTGTGCTCCTGACCCCTTAACTAGTTGCCCCAAGGCCCTGAAGTCTCTCGGACTTCTTGTTGTAACTTGATCACTGCCTACCTGAAAAATCAATAATGGATAATAATCTGAGGGCCATACCAGGGTGCAAGGCTTTCTTTCCACATCTTTAATCCATGCCCTAGGGAAGCAGCAGACTTCCCTAAGAAGTGGATATGGTCCACATTCAGATGGGAGTCTTATATGACAAGGACCTGTCCTTTTTTCTTTATGGAAGCAGTTTTAACGCAGGGTGTAGGCAGACTTAACCTTGGCAACACCTCCAAGCTAGATGAACCATCGTCCTCATTATTATTCAGTTCCACTTGCAGAGCCTTATACTTATTATGCAAAGGCACCTGGGAAGATGGGGTACTCACAGAGGAGACGTGCATAGGTGAGACGTTTCCCACCTATAGCTCTTGAGTTGCGGCACAGTTTGAAAGGTGTTACATTCAGACCTTTTGTTGGAGCTTTGTCATGCAACCATCAAGGCTACTTTGATGTGAAGGTTTCATGATATGGCTGTGGAAGGAAGGGAAACAGACTCTGCAGATGTAAATAGTGCAACATCATCATGAGGTCCAGCTGCAGGGCCCATGTGGTTTTGTTCAGCAAGGAATAGTGTTCTGTTCTGGTATTCTGGCACTGCCAAAGACATCTATTTTTGAGCCACTCTTGGAGCAACCCTTGCCCCCAGTTCACTGAGCTATACTGTTGCCAGGCATTATATTTTGGTATACAACTCTGAGTGACTACACTGGGGTTAGAAGAATCGACAAAACAGATACACTCACTAAAAACCAGTGTGCTTATTTTTGCTTATGGACATACCCAAAATAATCAAACTGATATGTAAAAGAGGAATATTTTCCACTACCTGCGAGGGGAAAAATCCTTCAGGAGATGGCTAATGCCAAACATTTTTCCATGTCTGACATAGCAGCAGGATTCTGGCTTTGCCCATAGGAAAAAAGACCACATGTCTGTGCACATTCAACACACCCATAGGGAGACACTGTTTTTTTGCAGACTGCCATCTCAGTTATGTTTGGCACATATGTTTTGCACTAGAAAATAGAAAATGTTGGTCGTATACAGCACGCTAAATGAATGTACACTTTCTGCTGGGAAGGAGTGAAGAGGAGGACGATGAGAAGCTCATACAGCTATGGAAAGAGCTGGAGATTTTGAGAAAAGCTAAAAAAAGTAAAAACACTCATTATGTGTAATGAAAATAGCAAACATGGGGAGAAGTTTATATGGCAAGATCTGCAGGTAGATCACAGTAAGTATGAAGAATTTATCAACACATCTGATCTAGCAAACAAGGAAGAAGTACAAACACTCATAGAATCATAGAATAGTTAGAGTTGGAAGGGACCTTAAAGATAATTTATTTCCAACCCCGCTGCTATGGGCAGGGACACCTTCCACTAGACCAGGTTGCTCAAAGCCCCATCCAGCCTGGCCTTGAACACTTCCAGGGATGGGGCCTCCACAACTTCCCTGGGCAACCTGTTCCAGTGCCCCATCACCCTCATAGTGAAAAATTTCTTCCTAATATCTAATCTAAATCTACCCTCTTCCAGTTTGAAGGCATTCCCCCTCATTCTATTACTACATGCCCTTGTAAAAAGTCCCTCTTCAGCTTTCTTGTAGGCACCCTTTAGATACTGGAAAGCTGCTAAAAGGTCTCCCCGAGGTCTTTTCTTCTCCAGGCTGAACAACACCAACTCTCTCAGCCTGTCTTCATAGGAGATGTGCTCTAACTCTCTAATCATCTTCATGGCGCTCCTCTGGACCCACTCCAATGACTCTTTGAAGAATGAAGCAGAAAAAATTGTGACAAAATTAAGTCCAATATAAAGCAGCAAGCCAAAGCTCCTACAGTGCCTAAATGGATACAGGAATATTAAAAGTTTAGAGAAGACAAAATGGTACTTAAATAATGCAAATTAACTATTCACCTCCTACATGGATGTTAGCACAACCCCCTCTGTGCTCTGTTCTACATTCTAGCACAATAGTATGGTCAAGTGTGGACTCATCTGCCATGGCTGCTAATAAAAGTGAATTGCAATACATTCAGTATAAAGGAGACTTTGGATGTGATCTGGGTGGAAAAATCTCCTATCATTATGCAAGGTCCTTGTTGGTTGAAACTACTGTCACCTCACTGTTGCCAATGTCTACAAAAGGATGCAAAACAGTACTCTAAGGCTGTAGCTGCAGATGTATGGACTGCAAATTGAGCAAGGCCTCAGAAAGTTTTGGGCTTACAGACATACTTTCAAACTTTTTTGACAAAAAATGCAGTGGAGCAAGTCCAGTGCTAGATTTCACAGACAAAATCAAATAAACCTGTCTTGCCTCAGATGAAAAGAGGATTCAAAACGATGGAGCTAGAGCTTAGGATGAAACCCCACAGAAAGCAAAAAAAGCTATAAGCACTGCCAAGTTGAGAAAATATATTTTCAATTTCTATTATCTGTTAAGAAGAACCTTTATGTTATTTTCCATTATGTATTTTCATGATGTTTCTATAAAGGCCTGTCATATGTGTAAGGAATCCAGCTACTACAATGGTTCGCCAGTCAAACATAAGGGACTATGTTAAAGACACAGGACAAATTTGCCTGGATGGCCAAGTAATTTTCAGGTTATTGCGTTACTAACATGAAACAAACAAACAAAAAACCAGAAAAAAAAACGTTAAAAAAAGTCAAAGAATATGTAATTAATGTCTCTGCTGTCAAAGTCACTGGGGACTTGCAGAATTAGAGATTAAGACAAATCCCAAAATTTGATAAAACTGGGCTCTCGGACACTGTGTGACTTTATGAGAAGGAAACTGTCTGCCTCTCTCCGAGGTTGTAAATGGCTGGGATGCCACATTGACTATCTGTGGATATATGGGTTTGTCACCTTGTGGACATATATCCTGTTGGCTTGGTAGACATTTTCTCAAGAAAGTAAAGAAAACTGAATCTCCTAGTTTACATGGGAAGTTCTCAGACTGACAATAACCACTGTGCAATAACATAAAGGCACTCCAAACCATGGTACTACTCTAAAATGTGGACTTGCTGCCTCGTGACAACAGTGATATCATTCCTCCCATTGAAGTCACATTTTAGACCACCTCGTGCTATGTCTGAACTGTGGACTCTGCGACTAATTGTATTTATTCTGTATTTATTAATAATAACACATAATATTAATCCCAAATTTCAGTGAACTTCTACATCGCAAACAGGTGTGATGAAAAGCATACAATGTCATTAAACAAAAAAGACCATACTAGAGAAAATGGATTGTGACATTCTGCAAGAACCTGCTCTTCCTTCTGTTCTTTCGCATTTTCTGTGATATTGTGTCCTCCCTGCTGAATCTCTAAATTAACGATGTATAAAATAGCTTTTTCTCATGCTGAATTATAAGAAAAATGGGTTTTGTTGTGTCCAGCTTGTGGACAAGGGTTTTCACACTCACACTGAGTTTGAATAGCTTTTGTGATGACAACTCTTAATATTTTAAATATGCATTCTTTTCCTCTCTCTGTTCTCCCTTGTCTTCATGATATAGCTTCCTTTTTTCTTTTAAATATATGTTTCTGGCTTTTTGTTTTCAAATGTAGCTTTTACAGCTTTGGTACCACCTTGGGAGGGAGAAGAATTACTCAGGTACTGAAGAATTACTGTTTTTCTGATTGTAGCATGGTTCCTTCCATGAAAGAGAACTTGGCCAAACTGACAATGGTACCTCCTTGATTTTCTGTGGATATCTCCTTTGGTCAGAGTTCAGATTTTTCATCTTGGACAGAGGCACATAAGAAAACATCCCCTGACCACTAATTCTGATGAAGAGTTCAGGCTTTCTATACCAAAAGATAGGCTCCTGTCCATACAGGTGGATACAGAAAGACAGATTTCAAGTACATAATGGAGCTCAGGTGTAAAGCACATGCACTTATAAAAATACATTCAAACTGAATTTAAATTCAGTTTAGATATGTCCTTTACCATCTCCCTGAAAACTTTTCTTCTTCAAGGAACAAATCAACAAAAGAAAGGACAATAGATGCCTCAAAAGAACATCAAGTGTAAATACTGATAATTTTACTTATTTATTTAAATGTATAGATGTTACAAAATAGATCAAAATGATGTACACTTCGTTATAGTTTCATAGCATTAGAAGTTGAAACAGGGATACAAATTCATATCTCAGGTATAACATGTATATAGCATCATATGACAATATGAAAGAAATGTTATATTGATAAGTTCACTGCAAGATGTGTTACACAACCAGCTTTCTTCTCTGAAAAACCAGATACAACCCCACCCACACAATTATCAAAAAAATCTAAACAAGAAATGATGAAAATATGTAATGAAGAGGGGGTAAAGGACATTTCACTGAATAAACACTGAACGTTTTATTTGGCTTGGGTTCAGATAGAAAGCGTAGAAATACCATAACCTTCCAATCCTCAACATTTTCAGTCCTCAGAAAAATCTTTCCTTATTGCATATGGAAAAAAGCAACTGTAGATTGTTTGCTTCTTAAATGAACCCTGCCTTTAAGCACCGTTTCAATTACGTAAGAGCACCCTACATGAAACAAAGATGTTTTAACTCCTCAGAGCTATTAGATTCCAATATTACCATTCACTCTTAAGGAACAAGTTTATTATATTAAATATTGTATCTAAGATACTTCCTGACTTACCTGATGATCTATTGAAGCTGTAGTGAGTTTGCAGCATGATGAACAGCCCAGTGATTTGAGTAATGATTGCTGTTGTGAGCTAAACATATAACCTGACAGATATTCCCTCTCTTCTGCTGGCCAAAATCCTCCTAGCATAATTTATATGGATTGTCAGTATGAGGGATTTTTAAAGAATTTACAACCTGATAGCCAAATGATAAGGTGCCAAAATCTTTTTCCACTCTGAATTTTGTCTTTTGGCAGAAGACGGGGAGATACTACTATATTGCAACCATTTCAGTCTGGTTTTCTCACACTTCACACTCAGGGGAACTCAGGATAGTGGGGATAACTATCAAAAGTTTATGTCTGTTCCACTGACTTGTGTGAATTTAAAAATGCATTGTCTTGTAATATGAGCAAAAAATTATTCTCTAATAGAAAATAACTATATCCTGAAAGAAAGTTGGTAAGTGAAGTTTAAGCAACAAGAAAGTCTTGAAATTACCAATAATAATGATTACTTTTTTCTTTTCTTTTCTTGAATTTACCAGATGGGCTGTTGCCCATTTGTTGAGTTAACCAGATGGGTCATTACTATGTTATTCTTGATTTTAATTTTTTTTTTTTATTGAAAGAAAGCAGTTTGAGAAGGCTGTGGTTATTTCAGGTTACTATTGAAAGAAGTTCAATGTTCTTCTTATGAATCCAAATGGGAAGTTTTGTGCACTTTGAGACCATCAGACCAATTATGATCTGACAACCAGAGCATATGCATTTTCTATTTTGCACAGATTTTAAAAGCACCATAAAAATGCTGTGTGCTTGGATTCTACGAGATCATTTCATTCTGGAAGAGGAAAGAAACAGTTTTGTCTTGAAAGCTTAGCAATAATGGGCAAATTTCAACAGTAATTTGGGCCTTTAAAACTCTTATTTTATTAGGGATTGTTAGAATTTAGTATCTGAATAATGAGGCTTCCCACCCCCACTTTTTAAGAACTGTATCTGATTTAACACCTCTAAAAATTTTTCTGACATCCAAATACCTCTATTTTACCTCATACTGATAAAACTTTGTATGATAGGTAACCAACAGCCAATACAACTGTGATTGTTCTATATTTAGAAATCACATAAAACTAAGAAATGAAGGAGTTATGCAATGGACCTAATTTCTCAAGGAAAACAGGCAGACTAATTCACATGCCTTTAATATCAAGGCCAAAATTTTAAAGGAAGCAAACTAAATTTGCATGTGTTTGTTTTTAAAAAATCCTAAACCCTTATTTATTCCTACAATATCAAACCAATGTATTGGCATTATCAACCACAAGAGGGCATCCACGCTTGCAACCTGGTCCTTGAAGATCATCTATAAACAGATATATCTGTCTACCTATCTATCTATCTATCTACAGACGTTGATAAGGATATAGATATATTTCTTTCTCTTAGGTCCCAGCTGTGGTACAGAACACATTTGCTCTGCGAGGTTTCCTCTTTCAGAATCCCATGGTATCTCCTGATGTTGGCAGGGGATAGCACATGAAGTCCAATTTTGCTGTCCCTGAAGCTCTCATGGAATTCAACCTTCTCACTCCTGCAAAAGTTATGTTAAACCTCCCATGGTTTTCACTGAGGCCTGATACAACTCATCTCAAATTCAGACGTGAATAAACTGATCTCAGAGAGAGGAACACACAGCTTCCCAAGGATAAGTGTGCAAGGTCAAGTCTAGATTTTCTGAAGTCATTTATTACCCCAGAGGGAGTATTTGGGATCACTAAAACCTGCTCAGCATCAATCTGAAGTCATGACTGTCAGAGATCTTACTCTCCCCATAATTCGTTTCACAGGCACTTCACTGTTGTGATGAGGGGAGGGTGCTGTTTGTTTTGGTTTTGAGCAGGAATACATTTTCCTCTCTGATGCACATAAAACTCTCATTAGAGCCTGAAACAACCACAAAAAGGAACTCTGAAAGCAAATCTGGCCTAGTGGTAGTATATGATATGCTTAGTTGAAAAAATCTGACAAACACTGGAGTGTATATGGTAATATTGGAAGTAAACTTCATCTTCCACAAAAATAATGTATAACTTCAGCACCAGAACATAAAGGTTAGCACCAAAAGGTATCAATTGGTACCCATCATCTTCGATGTTTAAATGAGGCAAAAAATCACAAGCAGATATTATAAACAGCTGCACTCAATAATTAATGATACCAATTACTTCATTTCTACTCTTATACCTCTCACAGTATTTTGACTAAAAATATTTTTAGCCTTGTTTTAGTGTGTGTATACTTTCATAATTTTATATTTAGAACAGAACAAAAGTCTGAGATAATTTCTCTGTCTTTAAAGGCACACCACTCTGCTGGGAAGGAATTAGTACAAATCTTCAAGGCTTGCAGAACAGCAGCTGGGGGTAGTTTGCCTCAGCATAACCT